>OV884004.1:54292341-54892341 GCA_930367185.1 Myathropa florea
TAGGGAAATTCTTATATGGTAGTACAAATGTTGAATTCTTATTTCTATATTTCTATATCTACAAATACTCTTACAAAATGTAATTGTACAATTGTCGGTTTATTATCGTATTGTAAAATTATAAAATTTGATTTATAAAAATGAATGATATAATTCAACTTAAAATTCTAGATACTCGTTTATATAAGCCAAAAATATATTTTTTTCTTTATCGTGCTCTACCCAAGTGTGTCATAATATATTTATTGTACATTGCGTTCGTATTAAGCAATGTCGTTATGATTCATTAAATAATGGTATGGGTTGTGTGTCGGAGAGTTCATCAATTTACTGGATTTCGTTTTGTGTTTCATTTTAGTGGTGTTCTGGCTTATGCTGCACATTCTTAAGGTGAGCTTTATGAATTCTACGGCCAGAGGTTGTCAACACCGTAACTTTGCTATCTTTGGCAACAACCTCTTTCCGGTATAAGGGTTTATTTTTTGAACGGATTCCCTTACATGCAGTGTACACTATGTCTCCTTTTTTGTATTTTTTTGGGCTTGCTTTTTTCCTATTAAATCTAAGCAGGCTCATTTTTTGTTTCCTCTCTATCTCGTCCCTCAATTCATTGTTCACTTTAATACGATATCCTAACAAATCTTGGTAGTTTATACGTTGGGTTCTATTGAAAAAAATGTCTGAAGGCTTCTTTTTGGTGACAGAATGTATGCTGTTGTTATATCTGTCAACAGCGATATTCAATAGTTCTTTAACGCGCAGGTCTTTGTGTTCCATCTTCAGGCAACGATACATTTCTAGTATGGTGGAGTGGAATCTTTCCACTTGACCATTCACTTCACTGCGATAGACGGGCGTTTGGTAGTGCCTAATGCCCAATAGTTCGATGAAGTTAAGGATAATGGGGCTTAGGAAACTTCGCTCATTGTCCGTGACCAGTACTCTTGGGACAGTGAAGTAATGAAGTATCTTTGTGATCTTATTCCTTAGATATAGTGCCGATCTATTTTTTATATGGAATATCTTTCCGAACTTTGAGAACTTATCAATGCAAGTAATAAATTTCTCACCCTGCAGCTCCATGATATCCATGTGCAGAATTTCACACGCATATGATGGAACAGGAGTTGGTTGGAATTCAGGCGTATTCGGGTGCCTGTCGTATTTACTTAATTTACAAATTTCACAAGTACCCGTGTATTTCTTGATTAGACTAGACATGCTGGGGAAATAATATTTCTCGAGCAGTTGGTCCCGATTCTCTCGAGGATTTCTATGAGCTCTCCTATGTTCCATCATGATAAGCTCAACCTTCCTGTCCTCATTTGTCACATCCTCTACTATCCGTTGAGTAATCCGTAGTTTGTAATTGGCGAAATGCTCCAGGCATATTTCCTGAAGCAGTTGAAGATGTGATTCCGGGATTTTGATACCGTTGATGATATTTGGTCTCAATTTGGCTTTGAGGAGTTCAATCAGTTTCCGGCCATCTTGGTTATCTATAGCAAAGTAATGACGTGTAAAGCCGGGGTGAGGCTCCTCTAGAATTTCTAAGCCCCTACCAATCTTGATGATAATCTGATTTCGGAACACGTTTATCGGAGCCTCAACATGCGGAACCAAGTCAGAGCTGTCTTGATCAGCACTATGGGCAGTCCCCAATGATGATTGTGCTTCACTAGCAGTCTCGGTGTGAATACTGCTATTCTCACTGGCAGTTTCAGTTAGGGAGTGTTCATCAGGGTTATCTTCACTATGTGCTGGTTCTGCCCGCAATGAATCGGTTAAATGGTTGACGTCAGTTTTGAGTCGGGAAAGTGCGTCTGCCACGATATTTGATTTACCTGGCTTGTACACCAAC
The DNA here is from genome assembly GCA_930367185.1 of Myathropa florea. Taxonomy (NCBI): domain Eukaryota; kingdom Metazoa; phylum Arthropoda; class Insecta; order Diptera; family Syrphidae; genus Myathropa; species Myathropa florea. Next base: position 54,294,203 of record OV884004.1, read on the forward strand.
TCATAATTATATTCTTCAATACGAGATTTCCACCGCTTCAACTTCGCATTGAAATTTCGATTGCTGAGCGCAAAAGTCAAGGGTTGATGGTCAGTATGAATTCGAATCTTTTTCGCCCCATAGAGATAAGATCTAAGATTATTCAGGGCCCATACAATTGCCAGCATCTCTTTCTCGTTCGTCGCATAATTCTCCTCAGTTTTGCTCAAGGAACGAGAGATGTAGGCGATTGGCCGGTCCGAAGCTGCGTCCCCTTGAGACAACACAGCCCCTATGGCGTAGTTCGAGGCATCCGTTGTCAAGTTGAACGGTTTTTCGAATTCGGGAAAGGACAAGATTTCCGATGACATTAACAAGGTCTTCAAATCGTTGAAAGCCTGCAATGCCTCTTTGTTCAATGTAATTTTCACGTTTCTTGATTGACTTGCCTTGATCTGAGCATTCTGACCTCGTGTTAGATTCGTCAGGGGTTTTGCTACTCTAGCATAATCTCTTATGAATTTTCTATAATAGGATGTGAGACCTAAGAAGCTCTTCAGTTCCTTGAGATTTTCTGGAGGCCGTAGCTTCTCAATAGCTGCTACTTTCTTTGGGTCTGCTTTTATACCGTCACGAGTTATGATATAACCGAGGAATTCGACTTCTGATTTCATGAAGTTAGTTTTTTCGAGGTTTACTTTTAGGTTAGCTTCCTGGAGTTTCGCGAATACCATTTCCACCTTCTTAAGATGATCATCCTCGCCATGACCGAAGACAATTACATCATCGATGTAGACGTAACAAATCTTCCCGATGTATTCCTTCAGCACATCGTCTATCATCCTCTGGAAGATAGCGGGTGCGTTTTTAAGCCCGAAAGGCATTCTCAGGAATTCATACTTGCCGTTCATGGTCGAGAAGGCTGTCTTTGGCACGTCACTGGGCTTCATAGGAATTTGATGAAACCCCGAGGTGAGATCTATTGTGGTGAAATAGTTTGCTCTGCCCAAATTGGCCAGCGTAGAATTGATATCTGGGATTGGATACGTGTCCGAAATCGAAACGGCGTTTAACCTTTTATAGTCAATCACCATCCTGTACTGCTTCTCGCCCGATGGTTTTGGTTTCTTCGGGACGACCCAAATAGGGGAATTGTAGGGACTTTTCGAGGGACGTATTATCCTCTCAGCTAAAAGCTTCTTTATTTCTTCCTCTACTACTTCCCTCATATTAGCGGGGTACGGATAGCATTTGCTATAAATCGGCTCGTCGGTATTAGTTTTAATTTCTGCCTCTACTGTGGTTTTTATAGTTTCACTTGCATCAATAGGTCCGAAAAGAGGTGCATAGGTCTTTACTAGTTGGCGAAGCTTACTCTTGGTTTGCTCGGAAAGATTTTCATTTAAGAGTAGGTTTATTTCTCCGGAGATTTTCTCCTTCAATGGGATGGTTATATTTGGGCTTAGTTTCAACGTACTGTCTTTGCGATCAATAATCGCCTCAAGTTCTTTAAGGGAGTCGTCCCCAATGATTCCATCGAAGGAATTTAGACCGGGTAATATGTAAAATGTTAGCAATGTGTTATTGCCGATGGATTGAAAGAACCTACCACAGACTTTGTCTTCTATCCTAACGTTACCACCAGCTGAATGTACATAGAAAGGGTGAACAAGATGAGTGGGACGAGATGATGTTTTCTTAACTACAGATGGGGAGAGGAAATTTTTGTTGGCTCCTGTGTCAACGAGGAACCTGAGGGAGAGCCCGTCCCTCGTAATATATTCTAAATATGGAACGCTTGATGGGCGCCCCTCATAAAATTTACTTCATCGCAAACTTCATTCTCTGCCAACTCCTCATAATTTGAATCAGGTTCCTCCTGACGTGATTCTACATGGTACAGTCTCTGCTGTTTTTGCGGGTAGTTATCCGAGTATGACTTCCTCTTAAACGGATTCATACCACGAGGACGATTCATGTAGTTCACGTTACGAGACTGAGTGGACCCCAGCTCCATCTTCTCGTGAGGTTTTGGTGCTGTTGGTCTTGGGGGAGGGGTACTCTCCGTTGGAGGTGAGGAACGCGGTTGAGGATTGTGGAAGAATCTCTTTTGAGGGAGTGCTGGCCTTACTTCCTTCCTAAACATTTGATTCACTGGTGCTGTTACTGTATTCGGTGCACCAGCATTATGAATCATATGACTCCTATAGTTTAGGTTTTGAATTTCCAGGCACGCTGAGTAAGCCTCCGGTAAAGTTCTAGGCCTCTGGACTATGAGAATTCTGGCAAGATCACCGTTAAGGCCGCGAATAAAGACGTCTAAGGCTCTATTTCTATACGTCTCGACAAGAGCTGTAACCGTTTCTTCACTAAAAGATTCCGTTTTAATTTTATTCACCATTAACGAGAGTTGGTGATTCACGGCCGCAAAGAATTCATCCAGCCTCGTGTTCTTCTGGGATAACTGGTTGAGCTGATGCTCCAAAGTCCTCATGTCTCTTTTGTCTGCGTAGTGCAGAGAGAGACATTGTTTCATGGCTCGCCAGTCATTGTCGAAGATGTTATACGAAACAAGGGCTGCGTCGGCAGGCCCCCTTATTTTCTGCCGAATGTGCTGAAGGATAGCCCTATATATTGGCTTAGCTTTTACTATTTCGAAATCCTTTAAAATACCTTCAACGGTATGTACCCACGTTACGTACTGGGTAGGATTTCCTTCGAAAATTTGTAATTCTTTTACACAATCTGGCAGACGAGAAATTTCTCTCAAGTCTGCCTCATTTCTCGGAGCGCAGAGTTCAGGTTCCGCACTAATCTCCACGGACAGTGGTATTTCTACCGCTTTCGTCTCTAAACTTCTTAATCTAGCATCTAATTCCTTTATCTGACCTAACATAGCATTAACTGCTCCCGTTAGGTCAGTTATGGATTTATTAATGGCATCCATTCTTTACCGCAGAAGTAAGAAGTCGTTGCCAAATATATTTAATTTCAAAATGTACTTAAATTTAGGACTCACCGACTCTCCGACACTCAATATACGTATTCACGTATTTCAATGACTTACAACTTCACACTTGGGTCACTACAAATAATTAATTAATTTTACTCTAATTTCTTTTTCAATCAATTGTGATCAAGGATTTACAATTACTTTTATTATAACTTTTTTCCTTCCAGACAACACTTATTAAATTTTTACACCTTGGCGTAATCAAATAATGAACTTTTTAATTTTCTTTGATCTTTTTTATTTATTCAAATACCTATCTGTATTTCTTTGTGCAAGTAACACTCATAACATTTTACTTCTTTTGCAATTAGGTTCTTCACTTTTAACCTTCCTTGCTCTATTACTCCACTAAATATCTGCAATACTTCTTTTTTGCTTGCGCTTAGTATTAATTGAATCGTTTAACTATTCTAGGTCGTTGTTTTTTTTTTTTTTTTTATGGATTCCTTACATTAGTAAGTTCACAGCACCACACATCATCTTGGATTACTATATCCTTAATTTAGCAAAAAACACCACCGTATTATTCTTCTCTAAGAAAAAAAAAGGAAAACGAAAAGTTAATAACTAAATCCGTCTTTTGGGTACCGCTCTTTCGGAAGGATCGTGTTATCCTTTTTGGACGCGAACATTAAAATGCACGCGACCTACTAAGGCACGATTTACTTCACACGAATCCCCTTAATTCCCTTTTGACTTCCACTCGTGTTCTCATGGGTACGATTGGATGCTCGTGAATAGTCGATTTATAAGCGCAGTGTTCTCATGGGGACTGGGCTTTTCGTTCCATGGAACGTATCGACTCTATATCCTGGTTAGAGGATCTGAGCGTGTCACAGAGAAAAAAGGGGGATGTCGTATACAGAGCGGTCCCTGCTCGGGCGCCAGTTAACGAATCCCTTTAGGGGATTCATAAAAAAACGCGGACGGGGAGGCTGAGCCTCCCCTCAACGGTCCGACTTACTACTTCAAACAATTATATGATTTTTTAATATATTCTTTATTCGACTGCTATATTCCACGTCCAAACTTAGACTAAAACTTAGAGCTACCTTGCTTCATATGGGAAGCCGCCGTTCCCATCGCCCAGTCTGCAGAGTCATCATTTTCATGTCGGCGCGTGTATCCGGAGCGACGCAACATGATCCCAGTGCGATGCAATACCATTCTGTTGTCACGGGAACAGGTATGCACCTGAACAAACTGTGTCAGCAATTCTCGTACAGTCTATTACCTTCCACTGGGTTCAGGGTCAAGTGCGTCGTGTTAACTAACTATTTGTTTGTTTTTGTTTTTTTGTTTTTTTTTTTTTTCTTCTCATTGGAGGTTTTTCCTCGTATTTTCCTCCAATTTATTTATTGTAATTACTCAAATTATTTTTTTTTTTTTTCTCACCTGTAACAATGTTTTAGAAGAAAGATATTGTATTATCACATCTCTAATTTATACTGTGCGGTAACAATTACCCTTGTACATACAATTATACGAAATAAAATGATCTTATAAATAATCTTATCTTATTATAGTATCACAATCGGCGTTTTCCCTGAGGCCTTAAAAACAGCACAAGTCATCCCGATACTATTGACAATTCTCAATAACTATAGACCAATCTCTCTGCTCTCTGTCTTTTCAAATATTTTTGAGAAGGCGGTGAAAAATAGAATTATGGCCTTTTTTAAAAAATCGTCTTTTTTTAGTTGCTGTCAATTTGGGTTTAGAGCTGGTCTACTGAAGATGCACTGCTTGAATTTTGTAGCTTTAACTATAATAGTCTCAACCAAAAAAAATTTACTGCTGCGTTGTATATTGACATAACAAAATCGTTTGATACTGTCGATCACAGCATCCTAGTGAGAAAATTAGAAAATGCGAGTATAAGAGGCTTTATGCTTAAATGGTTCACCTCTTATCTTACCAACCGAAAGCAAGTTGTTAATATAAATAATTGCCTCAGTACACGTTTTGTAGTCAACACTGGAGTATCTCAAGGCTCAGTACTTGGTCCAATTCTTTTTTTGGTATATATTAACTCTATTTTCAATATTCCTTTTAAGGGAAAGCGTACAGGCTTTGCTGATGACATAGCTTGCTGGACATTAATCATGACCTAGAGCAACTTAGACATTGGTTTGGTGCACACAAATTAGTTATAAGCGACAAAACTAAAATAATGTTTTTTAGTTTATCATCCACCGTTTTAAACTACCCTAATTTAGTATTCCATAGTGCTAGTTGCAAAAAATGTTTGTTTAGTCCTGACTTATGTAATATGTCATCATTGGACATGCTGTACAGTGATGGAATACTTTGTTCACAACAATGCTCTACAATTGAGAGGACTGACGTCTATAAATACCTTGGACTAGAAAATGATTGTAAATTAAATTGGAGTACTCATACGAGTAGCCTGAGATCTTATTTTCTAAAATCCATAAGGATATTATTCCATCTAAGGAATTTATTGAAAACGATTTATTTCGCAACTGTGCAATCTAAACCGCAATACGGGTTAGCCTGTTGGGGTGGGACCTATGATAAAACAACAATGGTTTAGACTGTTTTACCGACACTTATGCGATATTTATATTGGTCACAATCAGAATTCCGCAACAGTATGCTCGGGATCGTAATCTTGTTGGAAGATCCAGCTGTAACAAAGGCTTAGTTTATCGACGGATGCTTTCGAATTTTGTTCCAAAATACTTTTATATTGATATTCCATATTATAATCATAATAATGGCGGCGCTAAAGTCCGAGGTGGACCTGGGCCTAATTTCTCAGCAACCACTCGTGTTGTGCATGCTATTGTTCTTTCACGAGTGAAGGGGACCTACAGTTTAAAGCCGACTCCGAACGGCGAAATTGCGAAGCTTTTTGTAGAAAGTTATACTCTTTGAGCATTGTCAGTGAATCGAAAGAGGTGGAGCCGTGAAAAAATGTTTGATGTTTTTTTCGAGATTCGAACTGACGACCTCGAGCGTACGAGTCGACGCACCTACCCACAACGCCACGGCGCCCACCGATATTCATTATTACCGTCAATAAATATTAAATTTTCTACTTCAGAAGCAGCGACAGCACCCCAAACCATCTCACTGCCCCCAACATGCTTTACAGTAGAAACACAATTTTTGGGATTCAAGCTTTCAAAACTTTGGCTCTCCCGTCACTTCCAAATATATTATATGTATTATGATTCTGTTAACAACATTCGCTTCCAGAAATCAATCCCCTTATTAATATGTTGCTGGCCAATTGCATGCGATGTTTTCGGGTTTTTCACTTATTAGCGGGTCTTTTACGTGAAATTCTGCTGTGAAAATCATTACTATTCAAAGTGTTTTTAATTGTTCATGGATGTGCAATTGTATCTGATCTTATTGCTAGTTCTTTGCGCAATCTTATGGCATTCACTTTCGGATTTTTCTTAACTTATTTTATGATGAAACTGATATCTCTCCGATTAGGCTTCTTTGGACGACCATAGCGTGATTTATTTTCAACACTACCATTGTTTTTTAAAACTGTTGAATGTAGTCTGAACTGTTAACTTATTTAACAGTTTTGATATTTCACCAAATGACTTATTATCTTTTCTGTCAGTTACGACAAATTATCGAATATCGGCTGAAATTTCTTTTCGAGGAGCCATCATTGCAATAAAAATCTTTCTGAAGCTGGCCAAACTGCAACTGAACACAATTTTTTCTAAAGCCTAAAGTGTAGTACAGATGTAAAATTCAAATACGGAACTGTAACGTTATGATACATCTGCTCACAAGAACCTAAAGGATGAGATTATTAGTCGTACGTAGACTTTTGCCAATACTTTTTTTTCGTTTTTTTGTAAATAAATTTCTTGGTATTTATCAAATTGGGTTATTTTGAGGGGCTATACGAAAAAAAAAACAATTTAAAACAGAACTGCGTCATTAGATTTCTTTATTATTTTTGGACTCGTAAGGCTGCAACAATAGGGGTCGTACGTAGACTTTTGTCGAGCACTGTATCTGTATTATTATTATTATGGTTGAGGGTATAATCAGGCCCGGTCCCAGCTAAATGAGCGCCCTGTGCAAGACCTGCGTTTAGCGCCCACTCCCCCTCCCTATTTTTTGAAACATGGTTGTCTTAAGTTTGAATTGGGAGAGCAATAACTAGATTGGGAGCAAGATAATCTCGGTTTGACCTATATATATAAAATTGAACACTTCTAAACATGAGCTTTCTGGTTTTACAGTTTTGTAAATTAAGGAATGAGGAACGTATTTTTCAAGCATTAGCTTGTTGAAAACTAATAATCTAAAAAAATATTTTAATGTTATTTGAAAATTCAAAATTCATTTTATATGCTTCAAGCTACTCAAAACTTTCTTTTCATCTAGTGTTTTGAAACAAAATTCTACCTTAAAACTTTTTTTCGGTTCTAAACTATTTTCGTAACATTCATCACCATCGTAAAGAAGATGTTTCTGGAAATTTAGATGATGTTTCAAATAAGCATCGAATTGTTTCAAAAAACATAACAGGTGCTCATTAGGCACCGAGCTGAATCATTGACTACTAAATTGAATCAATACGAGCTGCATGGGACGAAAATGTTCTTGGTCGAATTCTGTTTTGAAGACCAGCATCTTTTCTCTTCATATTTGAACCATTATCGTAACTTTGACTTCGACAGTTGCTTATTGAAATTCCTTAAAATTCAAGTTTGTTTAAAATTAACTTTGTAAGTTCCTCTCCGGACTTGTCTTCTCCTTTTAAAAACCCAAAACAACAATAGTCAACAATAAGCGTAGAATTTGGCCTCTTTTAGCATGGACACAATTTGATTAGTAACAGTTGTAGAAAAGATACGTGTTATCTACTTTTGTATATTTTTGTATATTTATTTTGGGTTTCTTGATTCGTTCTCCTCAAGCGCTCTCCTAACACCAAATCAAATAAGGCTACTTCCTCAACAATCTGTAAAAAGTTACCATTATTAAGCCCAAACAACACTTCAGAAGTTCCTCGAGAAGCTAATGCTTGAGAACCAAGAAATTTATCTAAACTAATTAGTGTTTGCAAAACAGCTTAGCCCTATCTAATATTTTATTTCAGTTTAGATCGAGGTGAGTCTATTGTTGTTTCCGTTCTCAAAACTTTTTTGAAAAACATCCTGTATTTGTGCTTGACAAGACATGGGAATTTTTGTTCATTGCAAATAAAATACAAACAAAATTATAGAGAATAGAGTTTGCTAGGCAATATGTACATAAATCACCCAGAAATGAAATATGTGTAATTGAATTTTCTAATACATTACATTACATTCTTCAAGAAGAAAAAACCAAAAAATATTTTTTTGTTTTGGGTGTATGCTCAATTTTATGAGGTAGAGTATATATACCTACTGTACTCATTCTCCTTTCAAACAAATATGTATGATGAGTAAATCTCTTTCATACGTGCAGAAATAAAATCTGCACATTTTCTCTCCTCCATAGGAACTGAGTTTATTATTTTGAGATTTTTGAGTGCTTGTGCAAGAAATTATCTTGCCTGTGCGCGATTCGCCTTCTGTGTGAAGAATGAAGAGAAGAGAGAGAGACGAGAAATTATGTAAATTGTATTGAGTAAGGCGCCATACGTGCAGAAATAAAACCTGCACGTTATCACTCAAATGATTGCATAGGAACTGAGGATTGAGTTTATTATTTTGAGAATTTTTCCTAAGGAAATATTTGAGTGCTTGTGCAAGAAATTATCTTGCACAGGCCTGTGCGCGATTGGCCTGTTGTGTGAAGAATTAAGAGAAGAGAGAGAGAGAAACGAAAAATTATGTCATTGAACTAAGTAATTGTCATATGTGCAGAAATAAAACCTGCACGTTGTCACTCAAATGATTCCATCGGAACTGAAGATTGAGTTTATTATTTTGAGAATTTTTCCTAAGGATATATTTGAGTGCTTGTGCAAGAAATTATCAGAAATCATATAGTATGATGATTTCTGGAAATTATCTTGCACAGTCTTGCGTGTGAATGACATATTGTATGAACAGGTGAAATTATGTAGTTTGTATTATTTGAGAATAATTGCGTTCAGAAAGCGTTTAGAAAGGCAAAGGTAGCTTGGACGAACTAAAATTTTATGAAAGTCAGTATATCGATAAATTGCATATTGTTTGTTTAGGCTCACAATGCGCCCCCAAGTGCTTGGCGCCCTGTGCATTTGCACATCCTGCACATATGGTAGGGCCGGCCCTGGGTATAATGCACCGCGCCTTTAAATTCTATTGCGCCCCCTTTTAATACCATAGCATAATTACGAGTTCCCATCAAGCTCAAATACAGTTCTTTTCAGAGTTGTATTGAGGGTAATGGACTTCTATAGCACATAGGTAAAGAAATATGTTCTAGAGTATTCTCTCTAAGCCAGTTTCCTTCAGAAATCTGAGAATGAGATTTGGTTCTAGTGATTGCATTTCTTCTTCTGAAAGTACGAGTAGGTATTTGCCCGGATAACGTTTTGTTTTGTGGGCTAGTGCCTCACAAATCCCAGTATATGTTCTGGAATTTCATTAAATTCTCCACAAAATCTGCAGAGACCTTCTTCCGATACCCCTAGTTTTCTTAAATGCTCCCTGAATCTACAGAGCCCCGTTAGGAAGCCTGTTAGGATACGGAGGTTGTTCTGGCTCATTTTGATGCATTTGATTTTTCTTGGCCTGCTTCATTCCACGAGCGTTATTCCAGGTTCCTATCCGGTTCCTTCTTTCTGGTTCCCTGAATTCTTCTCTGAGGACATGGTCTCTCTCCAGAATGGTTCAGGGCCTATGAAGGGTTCTGATGCTGCATTCCTTGCCAGGGAGACAGACATTTCATTGCCTTCTATCCCCGTATGGCCAGGTATCCAGCAGAGTTTTACTCGGTTTCTCGTACTCAACTTCTTGAGTTTTTGCAAGCATTCCCATACAAGCTTGGATTTGATGGTGTAGGAGCCTAGTGTCATAATAGCGGCTCGACTGTCAGACATTATTGCTATGTCGCAGTTGGTATAATTACTTTCAAAATTGATCTGAATGCATCTGTCTATGGCATAAATTTCCCCTTAAAAGATGCTAGTACATTTGCCCATGAATTCGAAGTATTTTGTCCTAGGTTCAAAACCTCCTGCTCCAGTTCCTTCATCAGTCCTTCATCTTGATCCATTTTACGGTGTTGATGCTTAGTCTGTGGACCATATGAATTGGTTCTCTTGGTCCATGCTATTGCACCATAGGTTATTGTTGGTCGAACAATAGAGATGTATATCCGTCTTAGAATATTTAGACTGCAACCCCAGGATTTGCCCGTCAAGCTTCGGCAAATCATCAGAGCACGCGTCGCTTTCCTGGTTATCTCTTCAGTATGTTTTTTCCAGATGAGCTTGCTGTCCAAGATTACTCCCAGATATTTAACTTCTTTTACCGGAGTCAGTGTTGTGCCCGACAGACTTATTGGTTTTAGTCGTTCCAGTTTTCGTTTTCTTGTGAAAGGTACAATGGTGTTTTTTTCTGGATTCAGGCTCAGCCCAGCCGACAAGCACCAATCTTTAGTTATTGTTAGTCCCCCATCCTCCATTTTTCCTCTGGCTATGATAACTATGTCATCGGCATATGCCTGACATCTGATGCCATGGTTAGTTAGTATCCCTAGAAGCTCGTCTACAACTAGGCTCCACATGAGAGGAGATAGAACTCCTCCTTGTGGGCATTCTCTTGTTGTGTCGACTTTTATTATGCCTTCTGGAGTGTGAGTCTCCGCTGATCTTGTGCTCAGGAGTTCATACATCCATTTCAAAACTGTGTGGTTTAGTTCCTTTTTGTCCAGAGCTCAAACAATTGCATCATGGGATGTGTTATCAAATGCTTCTTCAATATCAAAGAAAGCACATATAACTATTTCTTTCGCATCAAGGGCGCTTTTTATAGTTTCTGTCAGTTGGTAGAGTGCAGTCTCTGTGGATCTGCCTACCCTGTAAGCATGCTGACAGTAATGAAGAGGGGATGTCTGTAGTACTTCCTCTCTTAAGTAGTTATATACAGCTTTTTCCATTGTTTTGAGAAGAAACGATGTTAGGCTGATCGGTCTGTAGGACTTTGGTAGACTAGGGTCTTTCTTCCCCATTTTCGGAATGAACACTACCTTTGCCCGCCTCCACTGATTCGGTATGTATCCCAGTGCTAGACTACTCCTTGATATCAAGGAGTGTGTTGTACAGCCTGCGTACTTTGGACCGGAGACTTATTGCTCCGCCATGACACTCTCTTCCCATTGAAATCCCCGCTTATTGGGCAGCTTACTTCGAATGCTGTTGTGATAGCTTTTGTTGTGCTCTCTACAACATGTTCTAGCTTTACAAAATGAGTTGGAGCTCTTCTGATGTCAAGTTGCTCCCGATTACTTCCAAGCAGCGATTCAAAGAGATCCCAGTCAGTTTTCCTTGAATTTCTTACGGTTTTACTTGCCATGCCCGTAGCGTCCAGTTCAAACCGTATTATTCTATGGTCCGACATAGGTGGTTCGCTGGACACTTTCCAGTCCCTAACAAGTCCGCTAAGCCTATGGCTACCTATAGTAATATCTAATACCTCCTGTCTGGCTCTCGCGACAAACGTGGGAACATTCCCAACTTTAAAGATTGAGAGTGAAGAACTTAAGATAAATTGCAATAAGTACTCACGTCTGTCATTTGTGTTGGTGCTCCCCCAGATGGTGTTATGGGCGTTGGCATCACATCCAATCAGGAGCGGCATTTGCTGCCTGTTGCAGTGCTCGACCAGTTTTTGTACTGCTGCTGGTACATATCTGTATTGCCTTTCCAGCATTTTTTTTTCTTTGTTTTCTTCTGATATGTATATTTAGTTTTAATCTGACGTTTTAGATACTTTAGATACTTTAATGAAAGTCATAGTTACAATTTTTACAAATATTTCGGAAAATACGCAGCTTGCACAGGGATTTGATATATAATTTATATCTTACAACTGAAACATTATATTTTCCAAATTTTAAACAACATTTTGCAAAGTAATGTTTAACTTATTTGAAGGAAAACTATAATCAAAAACCTTCATTTAAAATCTGACGTTTTTATACAGGACAATAACCACAAATAATTTTACCTTTGTCCGACAACGTTGAACAAATACCTACTTGTGATCTTCTATTATATGTAACTATTGTATATAATAAATTCTATGTTTCTACAAATTGTGCACCCATGCAACGCCAAAGCATTGCACTTCTGTAATAATTTTCCCCGTTCCGATTTTTTTTATTTTTTTTTTAAATTTAGTAAAGTAGATTTTAAATTTATATATATTGTTTGACCTACACAGTTGAAGTCACCGTCATCTAAAATGCTCAATAACACTAGAATGGAAACTAGAATTCAGGATATAGCTAATCTTTTTTCTCCTGTATCAGGATTTTATGGAATGAATGCGGACATCACTGGATATCCGCATTATCATACAAATATTCAAACGAAGGTATACGTTTTTCTGTTTCCTTAACTTAAAATTATTTTTTTTTTTGCAGATCAGTTCCCGCATTTTACCATACACATCCCGGCAAACTTCATTTTATAACATCCATAAAGAAGAAAACAGTTTTCAATCAAACTTTCCTCAAAATCTGGATTCGATTGGCTTTGCTTATCCCAATGGCGAGTTCTACACTTATAAGAATGGAACAGTAAGAATGGGATAATAGCTATAAATAAATTTCAATATCTAACAATAATATCTCCTAGACTAGCTCTACGGATATAAATCCAAATGAAGGCTTTTTAAGTCAATTTTTTAACGAAGAATGTATTCAGATGATGGACATAAGTGGAAATGAAAGTAAGTGTCTCAACTTGTATATTTATAGGTAGTATAGTCATATGGGATACCTAATAATGTAACTCTACCTTGAATACCTTCAGTAGGATTCAACAGAATTAATACAAACAATCCCATATGAGAACAAAGTGTTTATTTAGTGCCTGTTAAGCTGTGATGTAAAATTTAGATTTAAGAGTATCAGGTTGTATAAATTATTATGCGAATCTGCGAAATTTTTTTAGTTCTAACGAAGATCATCGTCGTGCACTGTACGGCACTGTACGGGCATTATGTAAAAAGTGAGTCTGCAACATCAACGAAGCCAGCAGCGTTTAGCGCAAAGAATGAGAAAGTGCTAGCTATATTTATCTTATAAATCATTTGAATGGATCCACACTTGAAGGGATCCTTCAATAGTTTAGGTTAGGTAGATAGGTTCCCTTGCTGCCATAAAGACATGTCAACGGCTCACTTAGACAACTATGAGCCTATTGTGCCCAAAAAATTTACGTGAAAAATCTAAAACTTCAAAACCTTAAACAGCTAAATTAAACCACCCAGCTATAGATATGCATCTCAGGAATTTGCTTAGCTCTATTTTCCCTAGATCATTCAGCTCCGAAAAGAAGAATCTTCTTAGGATTTCCTTCCTCCTAACGGCTAGTGTGGGACAATCCCACAGTAGGTAATGCATAGATTCTATTTCTTCTTCGTCTCTACAGCTTCTACAAAAGTCGTTATGGGGTAGTCCCAGCCGTCACGACCTCAACGTATGTTCGTATATCCCTTCGACTTGGTTTAATGAGATCGGTAAGTCCTGTGCACTTGTGCAAGGTGCCTCAGGTAAGGCCCGCGAAGAGCTTAGCTGACCCAAACCTGGCCAGCTCATCCACCTTTTAATTACCGGAAATTCCCATGTGGCCGAGCACCCAAAAGAGGGTTACCTTATTGGCTACTGAAATATCGTCCAGTCTTTTTATGCACATTTTTATGAGCTTGGATCTCATCGATTTTGAATTAAATATTTTCCTCAACAATCATGTCCGCAGCTTGTTTTATTGCAGCAACTTCCGTTTGAAAAACACTACAACTATCCTTAAGTCTGAAGAGCCGATTTGTATTTCGAGACTGACAGTAGACATCAGCACCTGTACCAACATCCATCTTGGATCCGTCAGTATAAATGGCAAGTTCTTTTTATGCACAGATTTTCCCCATATCCCATTCTTCCCTGCTGGGAATCCTGATAGAGAATCTCCGCTCACAGTTTAAATGTAGAATGATATAGTCTGTTTCCGTTCGGAGTCTCGATATATTCCATCCGCCCAAAATTAAGGCATGACCATAGGGCTTGGATATGGTACGGAGCTGAAGGTTCTGGAAATATTGTGACCATCTGGACCAAAACTGCTGAAAGTACAATCGCAGTTGGCGGTTACGCTTGAGACTACTGACATTAGAGATTTGCTGCATATTTGGTTCCGAAACGGCGTTAAGAGCCGTGCCACAGATGAAGTGACCAGGTGTGAAGGATTGGGTATCATGAGGATTCATTCCGTTTGTATGATTAGAGTTTTGAGTTCTGGATAAGTGAGAGAAGAATTTTTTAAAATTCGTTTCATGTGAAATTTTCCGGTTTTCACTGCAGCCTCTCGCAAACCGAAGTGCCGAAGTGCGAAGATCTTGGAGGAAGGGTTCTCAACTCAATCCGATCTGCAGCGCAAGCGTTTATTATTGCTCCTCGCGGTGCAGGAATATTTGATACAAATCGCGTAGTTCGTTGCGGGCTCCAATGAAGCTAGTTGCGTTGTCGCTATGTATGACCGAGGATAACCCCCGACAACTGCCTAAATACTTAAGAGCAGCAAGAAAACAATTGGTGGTTAGATCTTCATCTAATTCCAAATGAGTGACAAACAATACTGTTACATACAACTTTAGAGGTGACATCCAAAAAGCAAAAGTCTTTCCCGACGACATTGTCAATTGAACACGTAGATTAGGTTGAGTGTTGATCACAGGCCTTGCTCTAGCACAAAGAACACAGCGACGTATTATCTTGCGGGTGAGAAACTTCTCGTTGATTGCCTAAAATCTCTGCCGTACAATACTCCAGAGCGTTTGAGGGTCTTATGCAAATTTTCAATGTTAAGATGTGTGATCAAATTTGTTGTGAAAAGGTTCTTGAGTTTTTTTCGCCCCATTGAGCATTTTCAGCTGCTTTTACGAAGACAGAATTAGGCCATTGGTTTTCTAAAAGTGATAAGAAATGCGTAAAACCAGGAATTGCATTTAAGTAGCATCGATGCTCGAGAGATTATGTCGGCAGGGTTCGACTCCGATGTGATATGTCAACATTTAGAATTCCGGGAACTTTGCTGAATTTAAGTAACAATGTTTGCCACAAATGTCTGCCAATTGCATGGTTCTTACGAAAATCACTTCAAGACAATTGTTGATTTTTGTTGTCTGTCCAATATGTAATAGGCTCGAATTCAAAGTTAAAATTATCTTTCAAACAAACAAGCTGAACCATCATAACCGCAGTGCACAATTTCAATCGGGGTAAGCTATTTTTCTGACTGCTGCTACTCTTGATTTAGCACACAAGAGCTATACTCTCATAGTGCCCTCTTCTTCGATAGACTGTACATATATACAGGTTCCCTAGGCATTTTCTGAGCTGGCAGAGAACGCATGCAGTTGGTAATGAACGTACATTGACCAAAGAACGTGCATCGTTTAATTTACAAGGCACTGATTGTATGCAGGTTATTCCGAAAGTAGGTCCGGCGTTGATGATTCTTGTGATTTTAAGTCGCTACAGCTGCCGCATGATCATTTTTGCCAAAACTATAACCGGATTTATTAAACCAAGTGAGTCAAATGTGTAATGTGTGTACAAATCTACAATATCCGAAAATACAGTCCGCTTCGTTATGGCCTTGTAAGGAAATAGTCTCTTTCAGGATTCCAAATAGGTTTTAATAGAGTTGCCGTTTCCAAAACTTACCAACTTCTCCCGAAAATTCTGAGGAATACCCTCTAAAAGCTCCGATTAATTTAAAAACTATTTCTTTAGATTGAATTTGTCCTTGCTCACCATTGCAACTATCTCACGCTGAAGTACCTTTGCTTCTGCCAATGAATTAGCACCAGTCAAAACGTCATCTACATACATATCAGTGCTTACGGACCTTGCAGCTAGAGGATATAGAGAACTTTCATCAAGTGACAGCTGCTTCCGGCTTTCGCGGGTTACCCAAAAGAGATCGGAGGCAGTAGCAAATGCCAGTGTGCATCGTCAATATATAGTGATATCCTCATCCTTGTTTATTCTCCACAAAATGTAATGAAAGTTTCTTTCGATTGGACATTTTTGTAATGTTTGCAGTGAAGGTATATTTGTAAATGTAATCTCAATACGATGGATAAAAGATCAGGTTGTAAATATAACTGGACCCACCATATAAATCTCATTGAGAAATTTCTTGGAGCTTGTTTTTGCAAATGCATCTCAAACTACCATCAACTTTGTAGTAGAGCTTGATCATTTCAGTACGCAACGATGATTCAAAATAATGTGGTGTATTGAATTCTAGCGGTGCTATCTCCATGTGGAACTGCTCAAGAAGTTTGTCAAAAATGTCGGAGTATTATTGAAACAACTCTTGATGTTTCCGAAATTTTCTTTTAAGCGATATAAATTTCTTTAAAGCAATATCATACGAATTTCCTCAAGCGGGTGAAGGGAGTGCAAAAATGAGCTTCACAATCCTTCTCTTCTTTTGTTAAAGATGACTGCAATAGATCGAAATTTTCAATGTGTTAAAATGCTACAATCCAGCCGAGCAAGGTATTTTGCAAAACAGGTAAATAGGTCCCAGTTTAATTTGCCTAACATGCAGTAAGCTATAGAATAAGTCGACTTCAAAAAGTATGTCTATTCGCTGTGCGACATTAAACAGTTGGTCTGACAAATTAATATTTTTGGAGTATTCCAATCATGAAAATCAATTTTATGATCAGGTGATTCGATTCATTATTAGTGCTTCGAGTGTAGTGCTAAATCCATTAACTCGAGACTCTACTACGAGCGTTGTTTTGTATTTAGCTAAGGTCTCAGTATTATTGGCACAGATTAGATACATTATAGAATGAAGACGTGGCAGTCTAAAATCTGTATCATCCTTTCGGAGATCATGCGCATATGAGAGCCGGAATCTAATAAGACACTACAAGGTACTGGTTGCATAAATCTGTTGAAAACATTTAGCAGGTTGCCATCAACACAAGTGGCATGCATAGAGTAGTTTTGAATAAGATTTGTAGCAGCAGATGAAAATGATTGAGATTAATATGAACCAATAGAAGGATCTGCTAAGTGACTATTTGAGCTACGAGGGTTTTTATCTATTTGTGTGTTTGCGATTTTGCATATGTACATCATTGTGTAGTGTTTATTCCCGCATTCACGACAAGACTAGACAGGCAGTTGGTGCTAATGTACTCAGTAGTTTTGAGGCAATTGAAACACAGGTTGAGATTTTTGATTTACTATATACGGTCTGACACCTATAAAAAGTACTCTAAAATTATAAAATCGAGTCAATAACTCGTACAAAATTCTCGTACATTATGTTGCGCCAAAAGTTTGTAATGAGAATCTGAATTTTTCTTTTTTTTATGACAGATAATCGTTTGTATACTTTATAAAAAAACACAAAATTAATCCAAATTACGTAAAAATAATAGTTCAAAATGAGGAAAAACGTAAAAAGTAGTTGATAGTATAAATAGAACAGTCAACGAAAAATTTGTTGAACAATCAACTCGAAAAACTAACACAAAACTAAAATGTTTGTTAATATTTGGAAGGATAACCATTGTTCCTTATGACCTGCTGACAAAGTTTAGACAAACTCTCCACTAAGTGCTTACATCTTTGGGGAGGAATAGTTTCCCAAGCTGACTTTATGGTTTGCCATAGTTCTTCAAAATTTTTTAGATTGCAGTCCTTAACAAGCGAGTGTTTATCATTCTATTCCATTTCTCTCAGATCGGGACTTTGAACCGTCTAATAAAGCAGGGAAATTTGTCGCTCCGAAAGTCAATTCATCACTATACGCGAAGTATACTTTGGATTATTATCATGCATAAAAGTCCATGATAGAGGCATCGAGTCATTTGTCAGTATATCCATTTGATTCTGCAGGATTAGCTTATACTAATATTAGTCCGTAATGAAATTCATTTTTACGATTGGTCCAACGCCCTGCCATGACATCGCCATCCACACCAATATGCTGCCACCGCCATGCTTAACGGACTTATTGGTGTACCTGGGATTGTACTCTTGGTTCGCTGGTCTCCTCACATACTTTTTTCCATCTGATCCCAACCTATTGAACTTATTTTCATTGCTCCACAAGATATTTTTCCAAAAGGACAAAGATTTGTTCTTGTGGGCGTTTGCAAAGATAAATCTTTTCTTCCGATTTCTTTGGGAGACAAGAGGCTTCTTTCTGGCGATCCTTTTATTGAGTTGGAATTCAATGAGGCGGCAACGCAGAGTTACGTCTGATATTTGGACATCGTGTTGGTCAGCTAACTGTTGAATTATCTCCGGAAAGGTTAAGAAGGGTCACTGGGTCACAGGGTCACTGCCGCTGATTCAGTGTATAATCCTGTCACTCGCTTCTAAGGTTATTCTCATTCTGCATTTTACCTTTACTGCATTTTGTATAAGATTCCTGGAGCAACTTTATGTCCTTGCCACATCTAAAATGGTCTTTCCGTCCTGTATCATGGTACCAATTACAACCCTCCTTTCTTCCCTGCAGTGCTTTCATCTGCCCATCTCAAATCCTACTATATTTTTTAAAATGAATCTAATTGTCTTTATTATTAAAAATATTTATAACAACCTCTTTAAAATTACAGAAACAAAGAATTTTAAATAAGAAACCAAATATGTGCTATTTATATGACCACACAATTTGCAATGATCACCAATTAGCACTATCGCAAAATAAAGAAATACTAACATGAACTTCTTTGCCGTATGTTTTTATATTCATAAAGGTACTTGCGATATTATGGCTTTACTCCTATGCACCTGTTAAGTACAGTGTGTATTGCAAACAAATAAACATTTTAATAAAGGTGTGCTATTTATGTGAACACCACTGTATATAATCTAAACTCCGTGTAAGTTCTAGCAGCTAAGTAAAACAGAATCCAGAATTGTATTGATAAAAAAGCTAACCCCAATAAATTAATAAGGGAATACTGTTAGAAACCTCACCCGACTGAACTGGAGAGGAAAAGCGTAGGAATTTTCCAGCTTCAACAAGTGTTGAAGCCAAGCCTACTATGGAACCATCCTCAACAATAACTGTCGAACTTTTGAAAGAAATCCTGGATGCCAACACGTTAAATCTCGTCAAGGAACTTCCCTCAAAAGCCGACTTCCAAGTACATCGCGCAGAACTTACCGGCTTAAAAGTGAAGTACGACGAAATCTCTACTAAAGTTATTCAACATGAACGGCGAAACATTATTTTGGAGGATCAAATGGATAAACTGTTGCAGAAATGTTTGGAAACGAATGTAGTGTTCACCTACCTGCAGAAAGCAACGCTGACAAAAATGAAAAAGCAAAGTCTGTGTGCGTCGGCCTCTTGGGCACTAACGACACAGGCACCGTAGTTGAATACACAAGTTCGGTATCCTCTCCTGGCGCACACACTACAAGGATAGTTTTCAAAATGAAATCACGTAATGATGCTTGGGCAACGAAACGCTAAAAACGCCGTACAACACGCGCCGTAGAAAAAACAACCTTTCACCAATTGCCAAATTTCTTCACGATAGGTTCCCCCATGTAAATACCCAGTTAAAAGACGATAAACTTTTCATTTCAAAGAACCTTTTCACATGGGATATGTCTCACGGCTTGAAATGTGGTACAAACGATCCGTCGGTGATACTACGCACAGTCTTTGGGAACGATGGTGTATTATTTTCTACTCTCGAACGTTTTATGATTGAAGTTCAACGAGCTGACAAAAACGTAAATAATACCAAACACAAAACATCAAATTTGGCGACGGAAGTTGGTAACATACCATCTCTAAGAGTGGTCGAACCAGCCGCTGTGCAAAATGCAGAAAATTTGGCTGCACACAAAAGTATGCGCTCGAGATTACACGATCAAAGAAATTGATGAGAACCCGTCTACCAGGAACATATAAAATGTATAGAGTTAAAAATATTAGGTTATAATATTAGATAATAATTAAGATTTTCGAAATGAAGGTTTTTAATTATGTTAAAAGTTTTGAATTATTTGTACTTTTTGAAACTCATGTCTTAGAAGGTGAGAGAGGGAAATTCAAAGGAATATTTATAGACTATGAATTAAAATACCCCCTCCCCCTTAATTTATTTCCCTTCCTCTTTGCCTCTCCGGTGGGCCGGATAAAAGTGTCAACCGTTCCGTGACGAGGATCAGCCTGGCTAGGGGCCAAACCTAAACTACAGCGCAGTCGCCAACGGAGTATCCGAAATACCTGGATACCTTTCGGATCAATCAGACTCAGCTGCGTATTGCGGATCTCTCCGCCACTCGTGAGACCAAATATGTCAAAACCAATCTTACAAAAAACTTCAATGGTGTTCCTCCAGCATCGCTTTCTGAGCAACCGAAACGCTCGCTAGTAGCTAAAAGCATCGACAGTGATATCGCGAATGCCCCTGAGCCATCGACATCCAAGCGTGCCAGATCGGCTGAAACATCAACCTCCAAGCCCAAAAAGGTAAAAACCGCCGGAGGATCTTTCAATGCCATTAGCCTCAATAGGGTACGACCTCTTGTCTTTGACTACCTCACTTATGTCTTTTTGGATATAAGTGATGTCGATGGCAGCATTTCGCCCTCCAATTGGAGGAAAATATAACGAGGTTTGAACAACTTCTACCTCAGCCTTGTGCAGGAAAGCGGAGACCTGGCACCTGTCGGGCTTGATACTGGATGTTACCAAGGCCGAATAAAGTTGTTGTCCTTCGGGGACCAACGATCGTCCTCAAGTTGGGGGAAGTATGGGAGGGGACACAGCTTGATGTAGTGACTAAGGATAATATCTCTAGTAGGCCTAGAACTCGTACCTGGTTACCGCTCACCACCTCCGATACTTCCACCATCCTAAAATTCATTCAGGTTTGCAACCCGGATCTCTCAACTCACGACTGAAGATCGCAAAACTGGTGGAGAACCCGATGACGCTGCTTCGGATAGTCCAAATTAATCTTCACCATTATACTTCGGCTTTGGCTGAAGATATTGTCCTAGCTCAAGAACCCTGAGTCGTCAATGACCAAGTGTGTGGACTTAGGACCTCCAACTATAATCTTTTCTTCATGAGAAATGAAGGTAATCCCAGAACGTACATTCTTATGAACAGCTCACTAAATGGCTTTCTTCTCTCCAATTACAGCGATCTTCAATTATAGATTCAGTCGTCGTTTGCCTAGAATTATGCACAGAAAAATTCTTGATAATTTCGGCGTACATGGCACATGACCATGTTGAACCTCCCCTCTCTACTACAATCAAGAGAGAGAGAACTAAAATCGCGCACATTCTGTGATGCGATGCAAGCGCGCATCACACAATCTGGAGTAGCACGGACATCAACAACAGAAATGAGTTCATATTTGAGTATATTCTAAACAACAATTTAGTAATATGCAACTTAGGTTGCGAACCCACCTTTATCACAAAGAACAGACAGGAGGTGCTCGACATCACCCTGATTTCTGATTCTGTAGTTGACAACGTCAAAAGCTGGAAAGTCTCACATGACCACTCCTCCTCTGGCCACCGCTATATCAAGTGAGATCGCCTCGTACACAAATATCTTTCAGGAAGCAACTAGGATAAATATAGAGATACTGTATCGCCAATCTGACTGATACACTTATCTTCATTCCTGATTGTCCTGCCGCCCTCGATACTTCTGTGGAGAGGCTCACAAAAATCCTCAACCATTTTCCTGGTAGTCTTCCTTGACATGGGATGACCCTTTAACAATATCATGCCCGAGGCAATTACCTTAGCGCTTAACAATCTCGTTATTGAAAAGTCCCTTGTGGCTTTTATTCACCAGCTACTGGTTAGCAGAGTAATAAACTCTAAACTCGGGGAATCCAATGTCCGCAGAACAGTTAATAGAGGAACCCCGCAAGGTGGTGTACTCTCTCCTCTTGTATGGAATGTTGTGGTCAATGAACTGCTACTGAACTTAGAGGAGGCAGGATGCAGGGTGATTGCCTATGCGGATGATGTTGCTATTGCAGTTTCCGGAAAATTTGTCTCAACACTAAGGGACATCATGCAGCATGCCTTCCAAAGACTAACCTCATGGACCAGTGCATGCGGACTTGAAGTTGATCCCCAAAAAACGGAACTAACTTCAAGTCCGCACTAGGAAGTTGTTTTCAGCAGTTGTTGTTGTCAGTACTCTTCACGAGGAAATATAAAATTCCCCCCTTTCACCCTCCCTCATTGTGTGGCGTAAAACTCACGCTTAAAGATAAGGCCAAACTCCTAGGTCTTATCATTGATCGAAAACTAAGCTGGAAACCCAACATCATGGAGCGTATGAAGAAAGCTACCACAGCGCTCTATTGCTGTAAAAAAGCAATCGGATGTAAATGGGACCTAGAGCCTAGAATAGCATACTGGCTGTATACAGCCGTAGTCAGACCAATCCTTCTACTGCCTCATCTTGTCTTTGAGAAAAACTTCTCTACCAGCATACCCTCCAGGTCAGACTGGAAGTCTGATACTCAGACGCTGGCCAGTCCTCTGCGTATTTTCACAGATGGATCCAAAACGGACGAGGGAGTAGGAATAGGTGTCTACTCCAAGGTTCTCAATTTTAGTATATCGCTCCACATTCCAGAGCATTGTAGCGTATTCCAGGCTGAGACGATGCCCATTAAAGAAGCCCTATCTTGGCTCAAGAACAACGTGATATCCAAGAAGGACATCACCATCTGTTCAGACAGCCTGGCAGCAATCAAATCCCTGAACTCGGTCACTTTTCTCTCTAAGACCTCCCTAAATTGCCGCCTATCTCTTAACGAGATGCCTGAGAATTTTAATATTCACCTCATGTGGGTGCCGGGACACAGGTACATTCCAGTGAAGCCGATGATCTCGCCAGGAGCGGTACGATCTCCATAAACCTTCCTAGTGGAGATCCTCCGCCTATGCCATTCGCTACAGTTAAACTTCTTTTAAAGAATCATACTATTAAAAACACCAACTTAGGATGGTCAGATGGCACTACGTGCCTCTTCACAAAGCAAGTTTGGCCTAAACTTGATCTAAAACGTTCACTCTATCTTCTTAGAATGAACAGGTCATCGCTAAGGACTCTCATTGGCGTTATCACAGGACACTGTGCCATTGGCACTCACGCCTCAAGAATGGGACTCCCTCACAATCATTTCTGCAGAAGCTGCATAGACGAAGAAGAAGAGGAGAGCATAAAGCATCTCATCTGCACTTGTAGCGCTCTCTCCTCTCGCAGAAAGAAACGCCTTGGAGCCCACTTCATCAGCGACTTGAGCGAATTGCACAACCTCGGCATTAATTAACTAAAGAGCTTCATTGAAACCACCAAATGGTTTTTTGAATAGGTGACATCAGATCCGTGTGGTATCACAATGAGCCTAAATTGGCCTAAGTGTGACTGCTATCTACAACCTTACGTAACCTAGCACAAAAAGTTAACGCCTCAATCGAAAGAATAAAATTATTAGAAAATAGAGCAAATAGCTTCGAACAGCGACCGCCTGTCGAAGAACAACCATCAGTTACTCTACCGAGAACTGCAAGGGAATTAGAAGAAATCAGCAAACTACCTAATTGCGTAAAAAATCGACAGGTCTTTGACGGAAATCGAGTTAACTTTATATCATGGATACATTCAGTCCAAACCATTCTTAAAAGCTACAACATAGTAAAGCATAAGCCTATATATGGTGCAATACTTCGTAGCATAAGACAAAAAATTAGAGGTAGTGCAGATGCAGCACTTACACACCTGATCAAAATAATAGATACACCTACAAATAGCCCACATTTTTCGTTTTTAGTGTAGCACAATGAAAGAAATCGTTAAAGTTCGCAAAAAAATCTAATATATTTGAATTCAATAAATATTTTCAATATTAACGTTAATATTTTTTTATAAAGATAAAATTGTGTTAGCACATAAAAATCGTGTGATCAAAAAAATAGATACACTTCAGATTGTGATTAAAATTCAATTATATCATAATTTTCTTTGCGAGTTTTTCGTCAAAAAGATTATAAATATTTTATCGTATAAAAGAAAAAGGAAGTAAACATTTTAGGTTTACCATTGCTCGAAATAGTTAATGCACTACAGAAGAGTAAGTTTTGCTTCTTTCGCACATAAAAAAAGGAAAATTTCTGCGTGAAATGGCGAAATGTGTGTTACGGTCACTTTATTTAGCGCTGATGTTTTAAAAAACTGCACCCCAAAAAGAATTTCATGGCAGATCGAAAAAAACGTACCCGCGGATGATCGCTATAATAATAATGTTTTCAAAAAGTGACTCTTTTAAGTCATCAAAAGCTATTTCCGCAGAAATTAACAACATCGTTAGTGCTCCAAGAGATCATGCTGGCTTACAAAAGCCAAATTTCTCGGACGGAAAAAGACCCAAAGCATACTTCCACACTAGTAAAAAAATGTTTTGTTCACAAAAAAATCGACCTGCTAGCTTGGCCAAGTCAATCTCTATGCCTAAACTCTATTGAAAACGTGTGGGCGCATCTAAAGAAGAAATTGTTTGAGCAAATATTTACCAATACAGACAAACAGTGATAATTTGTTCAAAAGAATTGTTATGAAATATCAGTAGAGACGTGTCAAGCATTCATCAGCAGTAAACCGAAAAGGATGGCAAAAAATATAATGCAAAAATATAATCCCAGGGTATTAGTGGTAATTGGTTGTGCAACTGAAATAAGTAAGCATTTTAGCTCTTAATTTAAAAATTTTGGAAAATATTACAATGTATCTATTTTTTTGATCACACATTTTTATGAACTAACACAATTGAATCTTCATAAAAAAGTTATTTACGTAAATATTGAAAATATTTTTATGTTTTAAGTTTTTAATAAGTATATAGAATAAAAATATATTAGCCTTTTTTGGTAACTTTAACCATTTCTTTCACTCTGCAACACTAAAGACGAAAAATGTAAGTCGTATCTATTTTTTTGATCAGGTGTGTATCTCCTAAACAAATTTGACCGTCAGTCAAAAAATGCTTATCTCTGCATTATGCAGAAAAGCGTGACGTGTGCACATTAGAACATCAAAGGAACATTACGCACGGGTTAACCGTCAACTATCGTTAATAATTAATAAATTAAAATCTGAGGATTATTCAGCGGAAACAGCGAATGCACCAATTGAAAATTATAGGAATCGAGCACTAGATGTGCTCATACGTGGAGTTAATGGAGAACTCAGTAAAATACTGCTGATACAGAAACCACAAAATCTTCCAGAAGCATATACCCTTTGTCTGGAGTACCAACATCTTAGCATGCGAAATGTTATACAATAATGTAAAAAAGTGAAGTCATCAAATCAATCTCAACACCATACAATCCTATGTCGGCTGCATTTGCCGAAAACGCGAAAGCTACAAAGATCAGCAATCAGCAGCTGGAGAAATAATTATTTATAAAAAAATTAGTGGAAAATTGTTCGCATCAATTAGAAATGACACCATCCTAGATTTCTCTGTGTTACCAGGCCTCAAAGCTTTTGATGGGATTATAGGTGATGACACCTTAAAAGAAATAGATGCAGTGATAAATCGAGCAAATAACACATTGGAAATAAAACCAGGTATTCTTATACCATTGAGAAAGAAACGATCCGCTCAAGTCAATAATTTAAAAATTCATTTAGATGCCGATACTAAAAACAAAATCAGGAAACTTATCCAAAAACACAAGATAATCTTTGGACCAATAAACGACCAGGAAATAATAGTTAGAAAGTAAAAGCTGAGATTCACACAACAACAGATGAACCAATATATGTAAAAACGTATCCTTATCCCGTGAACATAAGGGAAGAAGTCGGCAAACAGATCGCTAAAATACTAGAAGATGGAATCATAAGGCCTTCGAAAAGTTCTTATAACATTTTGGGTTGTACCCAAAAAAGATGCCTCAGGGGGAAGAAAATACCGAATGGTCATTGGTATTAAGAAATTAAATTCAGTCACAATATCAGATACATATCCCTTTCCTGATATCTCAAGTACTTTAGCGAGTCTATGTAATGCGAAATTTTTCACAACGTTAGATTTAATAAATAAATTGGGTTCCACCAGATAAAAATGAACGAAAAAGATATACCAAAGACTGCATTTTCCACGCTTAATGGAAAATACGAATTTACCAGAATGCCTTTTGGTATTAAGAACGGACTCGCTACCTTCCAAAGGATGATAGATGATGTTCTGAAAAAATATGTAGGTAAATTTTGTTACGTACACACCTGATCAAAAAAAGAGATACACCTTACATTTTTCGTCTTTAGTGTTTCACAGTGAAAGAAATGGTTAAAGTTTACAAAAAAGGCTAATGTATTTGTATTCTATATAATTGTTAAAAACTTAAAACATAAAAATATTTTAAATTTTTACTTTAATAATTTTTTTATGAAGATTAAATTGTATTAGTTCATAAAAATGTGTGATCAAAAAAATAGATACACTTCAGATTGTAATCAATATTCAATTATATTATTATTTTCTAAGCCTAAGGTCTTGATACTCATGGCTTCCCCCTTAATTTATAATTTTTAATTATAAGTTAGGCTTTTTAATAAATAAATAAATAAATCATTATTTTCGTTGCGAGTTTTTGTGAAAAAGGTTTAGTGTACTAAATTGTTATTGCTTGGTATCAATTAAGAAGAAGGAAATAAACATTTTAGGTTTACCATGGCCCGAAATAGTCATTGCACTACAGAAGAGAAAGTTTTGGTTCTGTCGCAAAGAAAAGAAGGAAAATCTCCGCGTGAAATCTCGAAATGTGTGGAACGGTCACTTCATTTTGGGTAAAATGTCGTAAAAGCTGAACCACAAAAGGAATTTCGAGGCAGATCGAAAAAAACGACCCCAGCGTATGATCGCCGCATAATAATATTATCAAAAAATGACTCTTTTAAATCATCAAACTCGATTTCCCCAGAAATTAACAACATCGTTATAGTTCGTGGTCGCTTACACAAAGCCAAACTTTTATCCAGGGAAAACACGCCTCTGCGTTGGGTCTTTCAGCAGGATAACGACCCAAAGCATACTTCCACACTAGTAAAAAATTGGCCAAGTCAATCTCTAGGCCTAAACTGTATTGAAAACGTGTGGGTGCATCTAAAGAAGAAATTGTTTGTAGAGACATGTAGAGACATGTCAAGCATTCATCAGCAGTATGCCGAAAAGGATGGCAAAAATATAATGCAAAAGGGTAACTTCCCAGGGTATTAGTGGAAACTGAAATAAATAAGCATTTTAGCTCTTAATTTAAAAATTTTGGAAAAAATTACAATGTATCTGTTTTTTTGATCACTCGATTTTTATGAACTAACACAATTTAATCTTTAAGTTTTTAATAAGTATATAGAATGCATCATATCTTCATTGGGCAACACTAAAGACGAAAAATGTAAGGTGGCTGAGGGTGTATCTATTTGTTTGATCAGGTGTTTAATAAAATCAGATGACGTAATAATATTAGGATCAAACATAGAGGAACATCTGAAAA
Organism: Myathropa florea; assembly: GCA_930367185.1. NCBI lineage: Eukaryota > Metazoa > Arthropoda > Insecta > Diptera > Syrphidae > Myathropa > Myathropa florea. Next base: position 54,321,957 of record OV884004.1, read on the forward strand.
ACTTAGATACTATTTTTACTAGATTAAAATAAGCTAATCTAAGAGTGAACCTCGATAAAACTGAATTCTTCAAAACAGAAACATTTCTTGAGAATTCTTGAGATTTATCATCACTGATAATGGTATAAGGCCATATCCTAAGAAGGTAGCAGCAATACAAATAATTAAACCACCAGAGAATTTAAAAGAACTCAGAAGATTTCTTGGAATAGTATCCTATTATAGACGCTTTATCAAGGATTTTGCAAAGATCGCGAAACCATTGAACAACCAGTTTCAACTTTCTCTGGAAGGCGAATACATAAGTCCAATATAAAAAATTGTTTTAACAAAAAACTTCTCATTTCAGGATTTTCTTGACGGTGAATGCTACAGTAGAAGTGTTTGAACATCACACACCCATTATCACGATCAAACAAGGGTCAGGGAAAATTATTGATGGAAGTTTCAAGCTTATATACATAATTGAAATAAAAAAGTATGAAGAAATTATTATGGAAATTAAATCGTTGCTACAGGAGAAGGTCAACCAGACTAACGTTCTTAGATCTCAGAATGTACATCTAATTATCCAAATCGACAAGAAATTGGAGAGTCTTAAACAACGCACACAAAGACTAAGATCCATTAATTGGTTAGGTTCAGCATGGAAATGGATAGCTGGGAGTCCCGAAGCCACAGACTGGGACAGCATCCTAAGAAACCAGAATAAACTCGTTAGTAACAACTACAAGCAGTTCAAAATTAAAACGAAAATAATGGAAATGGCGGATACTCTCTCTATGAGTTGTAATAAAATATTTGCTTTCGTAAATGAGGATAACAAAGAACAAGCTGCTCAATTAGCCAAATATGGTGTAATAAACACAAACCTATTGGATAAGAATGAGGTAAATGAAATATTTACCCAGATAGAGTCCCTTCCTTATGACAACGAAATAGAGGCCATAGAGTATTCTGAACCAACTATCGTCGTTAAAGGATCAACCATCCTTTATGTGTTAGTAATGCCAATAACTAACGAAATGGTATTTAATCACATCATCATACGACCAACCATCATTGAATCTAAACAAATATATTTAGAGTTTCAAGAACTATTGGTAAGAAGCAAGGATCAGTTTGGAATCACCTCAACATGCGGTTCCACACGGACAACAATAATCTGCAGAAGCAACCAAATACAACAATTACCAGAGGACCACTCTATAACCAAATTAATAAGAGGAATCAGTGCAATTTGTGACTACCATAATACCATAATAATAGATCAATTATCGAAAACATAAGTGACAATACAATCTACCTTACTAACTACAACGGAACAATTCAGCATCAAAATAAATCTGTACGACTTGAGGGAAGTTTTTTAAAACAGTTTTTCAACAAAACCATCAAGATATACGACTATCAAGATCGTGACTATAAAAATAAATAAAAATAAAATGGAAAGATACCAAATCCTTCCACCAATACTCCAAAGCAACCTCTCTCTAAAACACCTTAAATTAGATTTGGAATATGTTCATAGTCTTCATTTAGATAATCTTAAACTTTTTTAAAAATTGAACATAAATAGTAATGTCGCTATATTTACAGAAATTAGCATTGTAACTACTCTCTTCATAATAATTTGTATATTCCTATTTGTGAGGAAAATCCGAAGAAACACCTCCAAAATAGCTGTGTTACAAGTACATCCGCAGTTCATCACTAGCCAACCTTAAAAAGAAGTCACGACCAGAAGTCATTTCGATCTCCAACCGAACAAGTTCAATATATATGATCTACGGGCCGAAGATTTTAAAGGAGGGAGGAGTTATGACAACATGGGCATCCAAATTAATGCGACGCAGCACACGCGCGCTCGGGTAATCCGATACTCCTGCATGCGCATCGGGTGCCCTGCACGAAAAGTACAGACTTAGGCTTAAGCATTCAAATGTACTTAATCAGCAAATTAATTGTATAAATATAGGCGAACCAATAATTGTAAATTTAGAATGTAAGTTGGTGCGAGAGCCTTCAGAGCTCAAACAAATAAATATTTTTTTAAAATAAATAAGTCGCGTTTTCATAACTACATTTTGAATATTTTTTTTCTTTGGCGCCTTTGCTTTGATTGCTTTAATGATTTTCCTCTATTTGTGGACGCAAAAAATGTCTCGAAATTCCGAAATTCTGGATGAGATTCTCGTTCGTTTATTACTTAAGCAATAGGTTAAGCTCTCGTTACCTGCTTCGACTGTTTAAATAAAAATTAAAAAAATAGAAATTTCACATTTTTTACTCTGTAATCGACCGCAGTCCACAAATGTGTACTGTTAAACACCATTAGTAGCAATAATTTGTATTGACTTTTTTTTAAATTAATTACTTAGCCCGAATATAGATAGAAACGGACAAAAAAAATATATTTCATATATCAAATATATCAAGGATTCATTGGTCCTTCGAGCCGGATTTACATCAATTAAAAAAGATTCTATCAATTAAAAAAGATTAAATATATATATAATATAACTTACACAGAACAACGGCACATCGCTGTACGAGCATACCGTTGAAAGGGATCATCGTACAAGAAGACGACTCAAACAGAGAGGTAAGTGACTTTGAACATTTTCGTTTGGCAAATTTAATCCGACATGTCTCAGGGCGAGATAGAAAATTCAGGCATCCCAACCGAACAAGAGCAATTGGTAGCCGAACAACTTGATTTACTCCAGCAAATGAAAAGAGAACGCCCAAATTTCGACAAAGGTGGGTCATGTCGAAGGTACAAAGGCCAATTTATGACACGTCTCAACCGAATCGCGCAAAATCTTCAGAATTTCAATTCAAATCATCGAAAATGAATACGTGTATTTCAAAACAGACATTTTTGGCTCTTTCCAATCCGAATATGCGGATACTTTAGATCACATTGAAACACATTCTGCCCGCTATCACGTCTTCGGCACCAGTTGTAAGCGACTCAAGTAATACAATTATTTGCGAAGTCCACACCGATAGTTCTTTTAGGACACCTGAAATTAAAATAGAAAAATTTGATGGTGAATCCACCACACAGCCAACGTTTTATGCATCGTTTCAAACAACTCATAACAATTCAAAACTGTCGAAACATCAAAAGTTCGTGTATCTCAAGTCATTTCTTACTCCAAACGTGACCTCATTTGGAGGTTACGGATGGTACGTATGATGAAGCCCTGGAAGATTTGAAAGATCGTTACAGTAATGATCAAGTTTTATTCAATGCATTCATGAAAAAATTTATGAAATTGCCGACATACACTCAACGCGAATCAGCTGCTGAATTAAAATCGTTGCACGACTCTGTACGTGCATGTATTTTCCAGTTAAAAAACCTCAAATTCCATACTGATGAAAATTCAGAGTTTTTTGCATTCAATTTGCTCGAAAAACTATCACCAGCTATTCGTCTTGAGTTTGAAAAGCACCATAAGGAACCACAGAAAGTTGCAAAACTTCAACAATGCTGATGCTGCTGCACCCACCACTAGGAAGATTGAATCAACGTCGTCGTCATCACATCAAAAACTAAATAATTTATCTTACAAATCTTACGGTCGAAAAAAGATACGAAGTTTTCGTATTTCGAAAAAATCAATTGTTTGCCCAATCGAGAGATGCAAAGGCCCTCACTTCTTACACAAGTGTCAGAAATTCTTGCAATGGTCACCATTTGAACGTAAGGATTTTGTCATACAAAAGAAATTGTGCTTTAATTGCCTTACTCATTCAACATTACTTCAATGCAACAGCAAACACTCTTGTTTGACTTGAGGTGGTCGACACCACACACTATTGCATCTTAATAAATCAGCTTCCGTTCAAAACAAAAATATAACATGGACTTCACCTCATTTTTTAACCCACAAATCGTCTCAAATAATTTAGTAAACACTTATTCTACTGTTCTTCTTGCTACAGCTATTGGAAACGTGCTTGAAGCATATGGTCAACTTATTCGACTTCGAGCATTAATTGATAATGGATCACAACAATCAATTATCACAGAACGTGCCGCCCAATGTTTGAAACTGCCATTCATTTCATTCTGTATCGGTTATCGACCCATGGGCGAAACTGAATACAAAATCGCCGACAAGGGATTGAGTCTCAATATTCACTCGATCATTAATCCTAATTTCAATTTTAGTTTTAGGAATAAACGACCATTCGTCAATCAAATGGAAAATGTATGGTACGTTTCTCATTTAAATCATATTTCAACTCATTAATTCAATTAGGGTCGTTATACAATATGGCACTTAAACGTTTTCAATCGCTACAACGTCGTTTTGCTCGCGACGAAAGTTTCAAGGAAGCATATTTCAAGGTGTTCAACGAATACAAAATGCTCATTCAAGTGAAGCTAGTTAGTGAGATTAAAGAAAAATATTTCGTTTTACCTCACCATGCAGTATTTAAAGAAACCAGCATCACAACAAAGCTCCGGCAAGTGTTTGATGGTTCAGCAATATCGTCAAATGGAAAATCATTAAACATTAAATCATGAACTGGCGAATCTACAAATATGTTTTTATTACCGACATAGAAAAAATGTATCGTTGCATCAATATGCACCCGGACGACACTCACTATCAGTACGTTTTATGGCAAGACGATGAGAATTCCGGCATTCAGATATATGACGTTACAAGTGGTAGTCAGACCATCGAAGACGCCATAAAATAGATTCAAACACTCATTCAACTGCTTCGAAGTGTTGGTTTTGAACTCCGTAAATGGGCTAGCAATTCGCCCAAAATTCTTCAACGAATTCCCATCGAATATCAACATCAAAATACAACGTGTTTATTCAATGCAGAAGACGATATAAAAGCACTCGGCAGTTGGGATGGTCAAGCATTAAAGATTTATTCAGATTTTTCATTAACTTTCCCACTAATAAGCAACTAACAAAGCGGAATGTTTCATCAACAGTCGCTCGCTTATTCGACCCACTTGGATGGATAAATTGTGGGAAAGTAAATTTGATTGGGATGATATCGTAACATCTCCCGAACTTCAATCCGAATGGGAAAAGACAATAGAACAACTTCAATATATCAAGGAAATCCAAATTCCTCGTTGGATCAACACCTCATCAATCAATAAAATTAATCAGCTTCATGTTTTTTGCGATAGTTCAAACAAGGCATACGCAACATCAATTTATCTCCGAACTGTCGATTCAAACGACAAAATTCATGTAAATTTGATTATAGCTAAAAGTAAATGGACACCAATGCGCACGCCATTAACAACACCACGGGCAGAATTGTGAGGTGCCATTTTAGCAGTTAGATTACTTGAATTGATCAAAAATTCATTGAGACTCACATTCAATAATGTTTTTATGTGGACCGATTCCAGCGTCGTTTTGTCATTGATTCGAGGAGATCCAAATCGTTGGGCAGTTTTTGTTTTTAATCGAATTCACAAAATTGTTTCGCAATGGCACCATGTTCGTACCCATGAAAACCCGGCTGATCTTAATAGCCGTGGTTTAACCGTCACGGAACTGCGGAATTCCTTTCATTACCTCAATCTGATTGGTCAGACTCACCGTTCAAAATTCACGAAGACGATCGAAGTGAGCTTCGTTCAAAGCTGAAATCAATTAACCTCAACATCAAAGAAATATCAAGTGTCAACACACTTATTCAACGTTTTTCAGATTTTAAGCCATTGCATATGCCATTCGTTTTGTCTAAATTACTCGTTCCTCAATCTCAAACTGCCAAAACCACCAATTTCAATGCTATCAATTTCCACAAAACAGCTCATCCAACAAGTCGCTCCGCTCACAGTTGCTGAAATTCAATACAGTGAACATTCACTTATCCGCTGGATTCAATCAAATTAATTTTCAACTGAACTCCAAACCATTAATGATCAAAAACCAATCAAGAAAACTAGTAAATTATATCGACTTAATCCATTCATCGACAGCAAAAATATTCTTCGTGTCAACAGTCGTTTACAAAATGCATTTGTGTCATTTGAAGAAAAATGTCCAATAATTCTGCCGCCGAAAAGTCATATTGCAACTTAATTGTGGATTATTATCATCGTCTCACACTACACGGTGGACCGCAAGTGACAATGAATCAAATTCGGCAATATTATTGGATTTTGGATGTGCGCAATTTCGCACGTCATTTCATCAACAAGTGCGTTATTTGCTTCAAGGCACGTCCAATTTTTTTGCAACAACAAATGGCTTCATTGCCCACTGCATGCGTCAATACTAAATCCAGACCATTTGCATCGACTATTGTCGACTACGCCGGCCCATATGACATTCGCGCTTCAAAAGGTCGCGGACAGACATCATATAAGGGTTAGGCAGTAAAAGGCAGTAAAAATAATGAAAATGCTAAGTGAAAAGCAAGAGTAGTTGGAAATGCAAAACTTACATTCGAGGAATTTTCAACTGTCTTAGCTCGAATTGAAGCTACTACATCACGCCCGATTTCGCCAATCACTGAGAACGCAAACGATTTCACAGCAATAACACCGGAGCATTTTCTTACGGGAAATACTCTTTTATCACGACCTCAACCACCTTCAGAGTTAAATCCAATCAAACGACATCAATTCATGGAAAAAATGGTTCAGCACTTTTGGAAACGATTCAAGGAAGATGTCTAGCATGCAAGTTCGAACGAAATGGCAAAACAAGCAGCCTAACATCAAAGAAAACCATTTAGTAATTATCAAAGACGACCGCTTTCCAGTCGGTCATTGGCCTATGGGTCGTGTCATCTCATTACATCGGGGCAGTGATGATTTCATTCGAGTTGTTACAGTCCAAACGTCTACCGGTCTTCTCAAAAGGCCGATTGTAAAACTTGCCTTGGTACCAAACCCTGCCAATTCACAAGATCTTAAATAGTTTGCCATTCGAAATTGTTTTGAGTCACTTACGCTTCTTCACTTGCAGCAATAAGTCGCAGACATCATAATCTCATCTCATATATGTATATATGTACATAGATAGTTGAATTATTTTTCATTTCTAATTTTAATCTCATAAATTTTCTTTTTATTTCAACTTTAGAATATCTGTATATAAACATATATATAATTGAATTATTTTATTTCTGACATTAATATCTATATAATTTGTTTATCTTCTTTGTTTAAGACAACTATGTTGTCATAATATGTTGTCATAAACAACATTGCCGGGGGAATGTTGAATTTGAAACTTAGATGTTACTAACCATAAATGTAACACTCCATTAATCGAGACAATCATTTGTTATACCATCTTCCATTTTTTTTTCTTTCTCGAAACAGGCATAAGAAAGTGAATCATCTCAAATAAGAAAACCATTCATTCATTTATCTTGAATATCAAAGATTCACTAACTGACTTGAAACGAGCGTTCGAATAAATCTATCGATATATTCTCTTGAAACTTGAAAAATATGGAGTTAGGAATGTCGCAATTAACTGGCTTAGAACGTATCTATTGAGTTGAACTCAAAATTTGTTAACGGTCATCATACGAATCCGACGCTTGTTGAATTGGGAGTTTCACAAGGGGCCGTGTTGTGAACGTTGCTGTTCATCATCTATATTAATGACATGGTTCATGTTTTAAAATACTCTAAATTAAAATTGACTGGAATGGTCTACGTCTGACATTGATACCTCAAATAAAAGCTCTGAAATCATACTTCAAAATTAACTATATTTCATTTAAAATAACAGTAAACATAAAGAAGTTTATTTAGTTAGGGGCTTAAAGCAGGCGTCAAAAGTGAGTGAACACATCTCTTCAAAAAAAGTATCTTATTGAGAAAAAATTTTTACTTTGTATGCCTTTACCGCTTTTCAGCTATCGTACTTGGCGGTCTTAATGTTCATATAAATGTTTAATAGAATCGAGCTTTTACATCTTACAGTCACAGGCAAAACTATATATACACTAATTTTTTAATGCTGCTTTTTAGCACTTTTCTCTTTGAGCTTCAATTAATTGTTTTTATATATACACTTAGGTTTAATATTATTTGCCATATTTCAAAATATGACTTTTGTGCTTTAATTTGATATATCCACGTCTGAATGTTCACTCACTTTTGACGCTGACTGTATATGAACATATCGAATATATATTTAACCAAATTTAAAAAAAAAATGGTTTTCTCAAAAGTGTGCGAAGAGATCTAACTACACTATCAGCAGTTCATATTTATAATGCAATTGTCAAACCGCTCTTTAAGTATTGTTCAACAGTATTATTTTTATGTAATGAAGGTGATATCGGGAGGCTTCAATTATTAGAGAATAAACCCAACAGATGTAAATTGAATAATCACATAAGCTTTATGTTAGAACCTTTGAAGTGGTGAAACAAAGAATAATTATGAATGTGTCTTCAAAATTATCAATAACTTTATGCCAAATTACTTGTCAAGATATGTTGTATATGTTCTTAAAATTGCAATCATATTATTTAAGAAACAGAAACAATCTAAGGATATAAATTTTTTTAACAAACAAAGCTCAAAATTCCCTTGTTTATAAAGGTTTTCAGATTTTTAATGAATTACTAAAAGTTATTAAAAATGAAACAAATTTTAAACGATTCAAAAAAATTATAATTGATTTTGTTAAACTGAAATATTGCTTAATGTAACTTCTGTGATATTTCATAATTATTGTAATATATACATTTTTATATGTGATAATTATAACTTTAAAGCCATCTATTGTGCTAATAAAACATATCTATCTATTATATTAATAATATACTTAAGCAAAAACTTGTGTCTGGGGGAGTGCCATCACTTTTAACAAGACAAACATTTTTAATTTAATTTAAAATTCTCGCAATTCACTTCGCCACTTTTTCCCGTTTTCAACACTCTCAGCACACACACCATGTTATCCACGATATCGAAAACTCAACAACCACAAGCTGCTCTCTCAACGCCACCCTCTCCAGCATCGAAGCAGACCACCGAACAAAGCAGTCTGCTATCTGAAGAAACAATCTTGATGATCTGGGACTGGGAAATCCGACTGGGCAGGCAAGATTTTTTGCGTGTGGAACACGCGAATCGGTTAACTTGCATCATGTTTTCACTCAGTAATGTTCTACCGGGAATTGAGTTATGCTCTCTTTTAAGTTCGTATTTTTAATAAATTACGGATAAAAACAATTTTTGTTTAGGTGCTGCATCTAGTACTATATGTCTTCTTCTTCTTTTTCTTAGGGCGCTACAGTCCGAGGTGGACCTGGGCCTTACTCAACATGCCTCTCCAGCCAGCACGATCTTTCGCCAGCAGTCTCCAGTTTCGCACACCAAGTCGGCCGAGGTCCCCCTCGACTTGTGTGCGCCACCTTGTTCGTGGACGTCCTCTGTTGCGTTGTCCCACAGGCTCAGAGTCGAAGCCTCTTGGGGCCGGAGCTAAGTTGTCCATACGCTCTACATGGCCTAGCCATCTTAGGCGTTGGATCGGACGCCTGGCTAGACTCATGTCACTGTACAGCCCATACAGTTCGTGGTTGAATCTTCTCCTCCAAATGCCATCAACGCAAACAGGACCAAAGATCGCGCGCAGAACTTTTCTCTCGAAAAGACCAAGAGACTGTTCATCCGCTTGGGATATTGTCCATGCCTCTGCGCCGTAAAGCAAGACTGGGATGATCAAGGTCTTATACAAAGTCAACTTGGTCTTTCGAGAGAGGGCTCTACTACTCAATTGCCTTTTGAGCCCATAAAAACAGCGGTTGGCAAGAGTTATTCTGCGTTTGATCTCGGTACTGATGTTGTTTGTACTGTTTACCGCGGAGCAAATGCCTATGGTGACGCTCTGGCCAAGTCGTCGATGTTGTGCGTCCTTTCTCGATGACAGCATATACTTTGTTTTGCCCTCGTTTACGGCCAAACCCATTTTAGCCGCTTCCGTTTCAATGCCAGCAAACGCATCATTGACGGCTCGCTGTGTTCGCCCAATCACTTCAATGTCATCCGTGTAAGCTAGCAGTTGAACGGACTTTTGGAAGATCGTGCCTCTTGTGTTGGCCAGTGAGTTTTGCACGCTTGCTGCTTTAAACATTTCGGCGGGCAGACTATCTGCACCAGCAGCTTTATTAGACTTCAGTCTCGATATCGCTATCTTGACTTCGTCTAGGTCGGGGGGACGGTATTTTCTTCTATCATCGTCCGTTGTGTTGAGTGGAACATTCTGCCTGACAGCGGTATTTGTGTCCTCATCGCCGTTTAACAGTCTGTCTCAGTATCGACTGCGAATCTGTTACTAGTTGTCCATTCTCGTCCTGGCAGGCTTCTGTGCGAACTTTATACCCGCTCGATAAAAGTTTTACCATTTGGTAAACATTCCTGCCATAACATCTCTCCATCTCCTCTGCCGCTTCTCGTGCTCCTGAGAAGCAGGTTCTCTTCCCCTCGTTTATGTTCGTAGAGCTCACGAACAGCTCTCGTGGTTCGATGCAGCGCTGCCCGGTAGGCTTCTTGCTTTGCTACATGTGCCTGCCTGCACTCGTTGTTAAACCAGGGGTTTTTTCTTGTTGGTGTTTTAAAACCCACCACATCAGTAGCGGCTTCTCTGATGGCTCTTTGACAACGTTACCATTCGTCGTCTATTGTTAGTGCAGGCGGCGTCGAACTTTCGGAGAGTTTCAGAGAGACTCGATCGGTAAAGTTCCTGGCAGTCTGTTGCGATTGTAGCTTTTCGACGTCAAACTGTGGTTGTCTTCCTCGACTCCGTTGTTCTCTCGAAATCCGTGTCATTACCTTGGCTACAACAAGGAAATGGTCCGAGTCGATGTTGGCGCCTCGGAACGTTCGGACATCAAGAATACTGGAGGAGTGTCTGACGTCGATCGCAACGTGATCAATCTGGTTGACGGTTGAGTGATCAGGGGACCGCTAGGTCCCTTTATGGATGTTGAGGTTTGAGAATCGCTTGCTAGCTACAGAGAGGTTTCGCCCCGTAACAAAGTCCACCAGCCTGAGTCCGTTTTCGGATGTGGTGTCGTGCAGGCTGTGTTTACCGGGATTGCGGTAACGTCTGCTTTATGGCAGTCTAGGGCCTCCGCGAGTTCATCGGCTGCACGTGGTCTGTGCAGGGACCTCACATTCCACGTGCAGAACCGAAATCATTGTCCTGTTTTCGTTTGCTAGGGTCGTCAACAGTAAATCCGTCCATATCCGAGGCAGGTTGTTGTTTCTGAACTCGTACGTTTTTTACGTTGTGAGGAAGTTAACCCCACGCACAACCTCCAACTGGGAGGGCAGGTCCATTTGTTTAGCCCCCGGACAAGGGTCCGGGAGGATTCGGTGTCGGTAGCCTCTTGCAGGCTGTGAGCTGCGCCTTTGGCCCTACGAGAACGGCTCTTCCGCCGCCATCTCTATTCCAGGGTCCCGACCTTACCATGGAAACCAGGTAGCTCCTGCTGACTGGAGTTGTGGATGCCGCCGTTGGCCAATCAGTTGACCAGCTCCTCCGCCGCCATCCTAAAAAGAGTGATGAGCCCTGGTAGACTCACACTCCCCCCTCTCTCGTTTGCAGCCGCCCAGACGTCCCACGGGGGTTGGTTACCCCATTTTCTGTCGAGGGTACTCGGCTGCCGGATTTCACCACGGGGAGGTGAGAGTAGGAGTTTCGTTAATAGAGGCTAGGTGCAGACGCTTGTGTCTGCATGGTTCGCGTATTAACGCTTCGAAATCCGTAGTACTATATGTATGCAGTGAAAAAAAACATTAAAATTGCATTTAAATCGTCCCTGTGATCAATTTTACTAAAATTCCACGTAGCATGCGTGAGGTGTTACTCGATCAGCGATCACCAGAAAATGAGGAAAACATGCTGAAAACGGAACGAAAAGGGATGAAATTATACCTGCTTCACCCGAGAATCCGCGTTGAAAGTGGATTTTCGGTGGAAGAAGGCCGATTTTCGGCGCATCCAACCCATCTCCCTCTGGCTTGTGAAAGTTGTATATTGTATCCCTCTCAATCCTGCCTTCTTCCGCTCATGTAATCAGGCACTAACCGAAACTCTTTTGGAAAGCATAACGCAGGAAATGTCTGTAGTCATTTTCGAATTGGTACGTCTACTTTCAACGTAGGCTGTGCCTATAGTATATTTACTTCATAAAGTACTTCATATAGTAAATAGAACCTGCTATCCAAATTGTCATTGGCCTTAACGATCGAATGATCTAACCGCTGTTCTTCGGCTGCAAACTTGAACGTTATTCTATTCTCCATGTTAAATAAAATGTAATACACCAGTCAGTCAATAAACAGCTCTCGTTGTAACCGTGTCTTTGATTTACTTTTCTCCCTAAATTCCCTACAAACATTCAGAAGTGGGATACCGCGCATAAAAAAACCGCGTGCAAGTAGTGAAATTGCGACAAACACATTAAAGCAGTCTATATTGTTTTGCCAATTTATTGTCTCTCCGTTCTGCGTGTAGTATTCGTGTGATTTTTAATTGTGTGTCGTGAACTGTAAAGAATAAAATATGGTTGAAGCGTGGTATATCTTTTTGGACTCTGCAACTGTCCTCGTTCTTAAATCAGTATTAAGATTGTTGAAACTTCAGACTAGTGGTTCAAAATTCGAATTAAAACTTCGTGTACAAAAAGCAGACTAGTGGAAGGATTTGCAGAAGACGATTTGCGAAAACTCATACACGATAGTTCTAACGAATCAAGTACAGAGTCTGTCGATCAGCAGCCAATCGCACATGAAGACGACGATGATGATGAGGAACCTATGGAGGAAGAAATTCTAGACGAAGAATTGGAAAAAACTTCGTAAGATTTGTCAGAAGAAAGAAGAAATTGCCAAACTCAAACGGCAGCTCAGGGAATTTCAGTTGGATGACGCAGAAGTCAGCACTACTAAATCGACTACGGCTTGCTTCAAGGACATAGAAGACTACATACCATCGTTTAGCGGCGATGACAATCTGCCCGTGCAACGTTGGCTGGAACAATATGAGGAACTTTCAGAAATATTGAGCCTAGATGAGAGAAGTAAGTTCCTTTATGGAAAACGGCTGTTAACAGGTACAGCAAAGTTGTATAGAAGAACTGTTTTACCTTAAAGTTGGCAAGATTTAAGAAAATGTCTTTTGAGCGAATTTAAAAGAAATGTGACTAAAGCAGATGTCTATAGTGAACTTCAATCAAGAAAGAAGCGAAGAGATGAAACCTTCCAGCAATATGTTCTTTCTGTGCAAGAAATTGCTTTGCAAAGTTACGTTGAAGAAGAAGACATAATTCAGTATATCATCAAAGGCATCGCAGATGCTGAAATCAATAAGACAATCTTGTATAGCGCCAATACCTTAACCGAAATAAAGTCAGCATTGCGCAAGTATGAGAAACTAAAGAGCAATAGCCGAGATATCTATGCTGATAACAGACCACGCAGTTCACAACATAGCATGTATGCACGCAACATGCCGCCTAAGCGAACACATGTCAGTGCTCACGTTTCTAATCGAAGCAACATTCGAGGTGGAGCTGAAAAGAGGGAAGTAACTTGCTTTAAGTGTGGGAAGCTAGGCCACATATCGCCGAATTGTACGGCTATGAATTCAGTGATGACTCTGGATGTGAATGATCGAACAGAAATTGCAGCGGAGTTGGAGCTCTTGAACAACAACAGTTTATTGATCGTCAACGAGAAAAGGTTATTCGGCAACGAATTTGAGAAAGACATCAGCTATCGCTTCGTCAGTGATCAATTGGAAATATCAACTACATTGTTGACGCTGTTGGACTCAGGAAGCCCCATTAGTTTTATCAAAATTGGATTCCTTCCACCGTTCTCAATATCAGCACTGGCGAAAAGTGACCGCAGTTATGTTGGAGTAAACAACAGCTCGTTGGACGTATTAGGGAGTATAAATAGTGTCATTTGTTATGAAAATAAATTTATTAAATTACATATGTTAGTAGTTGAAAATCATTCAATGAATTATCCCGCAATTTTAGGCAGAGATTTCATGGAAAAAAATAGCCTGGTACTGCAACAACAGAAAGCAGTATCAAAGGGATTTAATCAGGATCTTCACGTTTCATCTGACGTCAAAGAGGCTCCAGATACAAGTAAATACGACCAGCGGATAATATGTGCAAGCAACGACTCAAATTTTATTCACCAGATTTTAAACATTGACGTGAGTTGTAATAAAAATATATTAGATATTAAGGTTAATGACAACTTACCTAAGCGCATTAGAAAAGAAGTTGTTAGAATAGTTTCTCCAGCTTTCAATATTTCAAATGACCACAAAGTTCCTAGTAATGTTTTTAAAATGCAAATAACATTATCGAAAGAGATTCCTTTTCATTGCGCACCTAGGAGATTGCTTATGCGCATAAATTATAATTGCAAAAGATTTTAAATGACTTGTTGAAGAAAGGTATAATACGTGAATCAAATTCCTCGTTTGCGTCGCCCATTGTTCTTGTGCAGAAGAAGAATGGGGAGCTGAGGCTTTGCGTTGATTACCGCGAAGTCAACAAAATTACATTAAACGATAATTATCCTTTACCTCTAATAGAGGATCATATCGATCGCCTAAGAGGCAAACGGTTTTTTACGGTACTCGATCTAAAAGATGGCTTTCACCATGTTGCAATTGCGGAAGTGTCAATCAAGTACACGTCCTTTACGACACCTCTAGGGCAATACGAGTACGTAAAAATGCCATTCGGACTGAAGAATGGGCCATCCGTTTTCGAACAATTTATTAAGCAAGTATTTAAGGAATTGATTTCAAAAGGTAAACTCCTCAGCTTCTTAGATGACTTTTTAATTGCTACTGAGACAATTGAAGAAAACTTGGAAATTTTAAAAGAAGTCGTTAACATTTTAGTTCAAAATGAATTACATCTTCGTTTCGACAAATGTCTCTTTTTACAGACAGAAATTCAGTATCTTGGGTATAAAATAGATGAAGATGATGCTAGTATTAAAACTATTAAAAAATTTCCTTTACCCAATAGTTTAAGAGAAGTTCATTGTTACATAGGACTGTGTTCCTATTTTCGAAAATTTATACGAAATTTCTCGAATATTGCGAAACCATTATACGACCTTTTAAAAAAAGACGCACCATTCGTTTTCGGCATTAGAGAAAATGAAGCTTTCAATGTATTAAAAACAAAACTCACAGAGGCCCCAGTCCTCTCCATTTATAGTCCTCATAGCATTACGGAGTTGCATTGCGATGCAAGCAGTGCAGGATATGGCGCAGAACTTCTGCAAAAACAAAAAGACAACAAATTCCATCCGGTCTTTTATTATTCTAAGCGAGCGACAGAAGTTGAAAGCAGGTATCACAGCTATGAGCTGGAAACTCTGTCCATTGTTTACGCCTTCAGGAGATTCAAAATATACCTGATTGGAATATCCTTCAAAATAGTCACTGATTACCAAGCGTTGACCTTGACTCTGAAAAAAAAACCTTAATCCACGCATTGGGCATTGGAGCTCCAAGGTTTTGACTTCAACGGAACATCGCAAGGGGAGTATGATGTCTCATGTTGATGCCTTAAGCAGATCATTCAACATCCTTCACGTCGATGATGAATCGTTTCAATTTGTCTTTGCGGCAGCCCAGAGACAAGACCTTAACGTAATTGCTACAGTTAAGGAATTAGAGAAGTCAGAAAATGCATTGTTTCAGATTATAGATGGAGTAATATACCGCAAAGTTAAGGATAGAGACTTGTTTTACGTTCCATCAAACATGGAAGGCCAGGTCATGCGCACACACCATGATGCCATGTGTCACTTAGGTGTCGATAAGTGCTTCGAACATCTCTCCGGTAGTTATTGGTTCCCTAAAATGAAGCACAAGATCAGGGACTATATTAGAACTTGCCTGAAATGTATCTATTTCTCTCCCAACTCCGGCAAAACACAAGGAGTATTGCATCCTATACCAAAAGGTAATATGCCCTTCGACACCCTGCATATTGACAACCTTGATCCCTTGTCAAGTGGCACTAAGAAACACCTTTTCTGTTTAATAGACGGTTTTACTAAATTCCTAAAACTCTACCCGGTAAAGACTACCCAAACAAAATAGGCTATTACTTGCTTGAGGTCATACTTTATCAACTATTCTAAGCCAAACCGCATTGTATCCGATCGCGGAACTTGTTTTACGTAGAAGGAATTTTCGGAATTTGTAAGCCAAAGCTGCGTTCAACATATTAAAGTTGCGACACATTCACCCCAATCCAACGGACAAATAGAACGAATAAATTGGATACTTGTGCCGATGTTAGCAAAACAATCGGATCCTGATACAGCGTGTGGATGGGATAAGCATATTGCCAAAATTGAATTTGCCTTAAACAACACCGTGAATCGGAGCACAGGTTTTTCGCCTAGTATGCTTCTTTTTGGGACGAACCAAAAGGGAGATCTTTGCGACAGAGTTAAAGAGTTTTTGAATGCAAGCTTAGATAGAAAGAGAGTTAGGTTTGAAGACATAAGGACTCAGGCTAACCAAAACATAGAAACGAATCAGATTTCCAACAAAAGATATTTCGATAAGCGTCATAAAGAGCCTCATACAAAGAAGGAGACTATGTCCTGATAAAAAATGTTATAAATACTCCTGGCATAAATAAAAAACTATTTGCAAAGTATAAAAGACCAGTACCTGTTTAACTCGCTTGAACTGCTGTCTTATTATACGCTTCATATTGTCATCTGTGGCGATCTTAATTGCAACTTTTTTGATACCTCCAAATCTGCTAATGTATCTAATGAGTTCGCTAAATCTCTTCGTAATAAATAATACCTCACCGAATCATCACTCCAACAATACTAGTACACTGATCGACCTGTTCTATACTAGCGACTTAGACAAAATTCTCCTCTCTGACCAACTTCTAGCTCCTGGTTTCTCAAAACATGAATTATTTTATCTGATTCTTAATTTCACTAAAAATTCTCACATTCATGAGCACGAGTTCAGAGACTTTAAGAATATTGATTGCGTTCACCTCTCACAAGACCTGCGGTGTTCTAACTTGAACGAAATCTTTTTCATGTCTTCTGTGAATGACCAATTAACTTTCTTTCATGGTGTTCTAAATTGACTGTTCAACAACTTCGAAATAAGGTGTTTAGTTTGGTACGTAAAACAAAAGTGCAATTTTATAAAAAACTCGACCCAACAAATTTGCGGCAAATAGGAGTCGGTAAGCAAGAACATAAGTTTCCAGATGACTTAGATTGTGATGCACTAAGCAAAATATTTGCAACATGCCCATCCCCCCCATGTTCATTCCCCTCTTCATTAGTGGAGTCTATTGGCATTATCAACAACTCAGGATGTTTCTCCTTTCAGCGTTTTTCTGATCCTGATGTCGTAGAAGCGTTGTTGTCTGTAAAGTCAAATGCAATTGGATTAGATGGGATACACCCCAAATTCATTAAATTAGCGTTGCCGGTCAATCTGACTATATCCCAACGAATGGAAGAAGGCTAAAATTATACCCATACCAAAGAAGAGTAATAGCAATTTATCTGAATACCGACCAATGGTAGTTCTGCCCTTGGTTTTTAAAAACAGCTCTGTCGACACAATTACTCCACCACCTTGAGGAATATACTCTTAACTCGTGTCAATCGGGTTTCCGATGAAAGCAGAGCTGCAAAGCCGCTCTCTTATTTATTGCCGACGAGATTCGTAATGGTTTTGACAAGAAAGAACTTACCCTACTAACTCTTCTCGATTTCTCAAAAGGTATCACCTTATATAGTACCTTATTATGGGATACCCATATTACTGCAAAAACTGAAAAAGTCTATGGTTTGCTTCGTCTTCTCTGTGCCTCGCGTACATTTACTCCCACAAAAACCAAAATGATCTTGGCAAAATCCCTGCTACTGCCAATCTTACTAATCTGTTGCGA
Organism: Myathropa florea; assembly: GCA_930367185.1. Lineage (NCBI taxonomy): Eukaryota > Metazoa > Arthropoda > Insecta > Diptera > Syrphidae > Myathropa > Myathropa florea. The sequence goes on from OV884004.1 coordinate 54,339,938, forward strand.
ATTATTCAGTAAACTTAATTACGGGAAATTAACTGTGGTCTACAATGACATTGCACTTGGGTAGATACGACAATTTTTCATCCTATGCTAAACAAATCTTCGTGTGTTCCTTCGGAAATCTACTAAAATACTACTCACGACGTGCCTCCACGACATGATTCAGACACAACAGCCAGACTACCTTTACAATAAGCTTAGGTTTCCATTGTCACATTGAACGCCAGTTCTTATTACATACCACTCCCTCCCCGTTGAATTGAGAAGGATAAGCACTTTAAAAAACAGCTCCTAACACATTTGGCCACTCATCACAATTAATTTTTCTTTTTAACTTTTTCATTTTTCTTATTAACTTTTTCATCAGTTTTAATTTTTTAAATTCCTTTTCTTTTTCATACTCTTCTTTTTCGTATTTTCATATTTGTAACTACTTTTTAATTTGTTCATATATAACATCATTAAACCTCTTGTTCCATTGTACAAACTTATAAGATTTATTTTGTAATCTTAATGTTCAACTGTACTCTTAATAAACTAAACTAAACTAAAATAAACTAAACTAAACCGACCGAAAATATGTAGCTCTACTGAACGAATAGTCATTTGACTAGGATCCGTGCCAAACCGACCAAGAAAATATTAAATTTTAAAAGAAAACATTATTTTTTAGCATTGCTTTAAATAAAAAGGGGATGTTTTCGAATTTTAAAAATACCGACTGTCAATGATCTCCCATCATGTTTTTCCTAATTTTTGATGGCCGTCGAGGATCCGTTCGGGACCTCATCGATCCTTAACTGAAGAGGGCGCATTCCTTACAACAGCCTCACATCACATTACAACTATTACAGCTTAGTCAACCCGATCATACCACAAAAGGAAATAACAATATTCTTATACAATAACAATCTTTTTATTAAGTATGTACGTTCTTAATCCGGCAGGTGCTGCCTGTTACTACAAGTGATCGCACATTTTGTTTTGAATAACTATTTCGACATTCGCCTGGATTCTCCAATGTTGCTGCATGGCATCCGCGTCAATTGACAATTTTCATTATCAGTAATTACAAAACGATCGTTGGTAATATTTTCTTTCCATATAGTGGCCGCGAAAAATTTTTTTACTAAGTCCGACCGTCGTGTCAATGTGTCTAATTCCTACAAAATCTCTGACTGTATATTCTTTTCCAGGTGCACTATGTTTCAGGAAATATTGTTCATTATATTTCTGCGATTTTTGAATAGCATCAGAAGCATTTGATACAATCTCTTCAAGATTACGACTCGCATCATGATTTGACTGCTTCGTTAATCTACACTTAACAACAATCTACTTGCGGTTACGGCGAGATTGAGAAGCTATATCTAGACAGTTATACTCTTTGAGCATTGTCAGTGACTCGAAAGAGGTGGAGCCGTGAAAAAAGGCCTTCTAGCAGGAAAGTGACACAAAGTACACATTTAAGCTAGTCCAAACGTGGTTCAGTGATCACAATGTCAGGTTTTTGTCACAGTCACAGGGTTTTAACCTGATAAAAAGTCTTTGAAGGATCTTCAAACGCAAAATTAATAGTGAAAATGTCAAAAGTGCAGACCATTTTTCTTAGACTTAATAGAGATTTCTTAAAATGGAATTTCATTAAATATTATATTGAAATAAATTGAATTAATACCAAAAAGGTCTAAGACAGTCAACGAAAAGAATTATTTGCAACTAAAAACTGATTTTTTTCTAATTTTTTTTGTAATTCCATTGAAAGTTGCAAATGTTTTGTCGCGCACTAATAAGAGTTTACCTTAACAAATCAACGCAGATTACTCAATTCTTTAACTTGATTTCAAAATTGATTTACTTTTGTACAGTTTAAATATAGACCTTTCAGAATATATATATTGCTATGCTTTTGCAAAAAAAAACTTTATTAAATTTGAAGAAATTGCTTGATTTCACTTCTAGCTGCAAATGTTTTGTCCAATAATGTACATACTTCGATAGTGCTAGTAAAATTGACTGGATATAATGGCAAAAAAATCGTGAATGCGTCATGAATATAATAAGAGTGATGTGTTTACGTTTTGAAGTCAGGGCAGGCAGCGGGTGAAAATGATCCATATATTCTCAGTATCGAAGGGCAAAATATTCTTCGGGATACTGTAAATGGTATGGTCATTAATCCTTGTTGGCGTTGAATACATTATGCACTCTCAGTCATTGCACCCACCCGTCTGATAAAATCAAACGGGAATTGTGACCGAGAATGAGTAGCTGTGGTTTGTGGAGGAAAGGGACGAGAGGGAGCGGACCGGGCGCATTCGATCCGAATCACTAACCCTGCACTTTAATAAAGTGGCATGCAAAATCTCTTCTAGTGTTCTATGTAAACGCTTGAAACCTTTTGTCACCAAACTAATAGGCCAAGGTAGATCAGATCTTCACACTACGGCAGGTCCTGGAAAAGGCCTAAGTAATGCAAATCGACACCAACCTAATCAAGTTAAAAGAATGTAATGAACATAATAACTTTCTGGTAAGGTTTATTGATTTTTCTTAATTGAGAAAATAAATATCATTGACTTATTTTTTACCTACAATGCCTAAAGGAGATCGCCTAACTCTGGGAATACCGACGGTTTCAGGACTTAATATAAAAATATACAAGAGACTATTCTTATATTCAATTACACCTAGTTGGTTCCTAATTGCTTCAACCGACGACATACAGTATTGCTCTGGAGGAAAACTTCCTTCAAACAGAAATCCAATCGCTTAACGTACATATGTGTCTTTTTAACTTGTTAAATTTATGCTGCTATGGCCGTTGACATTTTTTACTTTCCCGATATCATCAAAGTACCTACTGCCTACTGAACATTCTAGATGATTAATTGAAAAACTTGCTCCGATTCTTGAGTTTCAGTAATTGAAAGGATCACGCCAATAAAATTATTAGTACGTTGTACATATTGTGATCATTATTTATTTGCTTTGGTGTCAATGAAGACGAAAAATCTAAAGTTTCTTATTCCGATCTATATACATATGTACTGGCTAGGCCGTTCAACACAAATATAGTTGAATAGACGGACTTAAAACCTGCTTTAAATTCCTTTTCTAGGTTTTTTGTTTCTACCCATGTACCATGTACCGCTGTGTTAAAAAAGGATATACCCCGATAGTTAGCTGGATCAACCGAATCACCATTTTTATGGATTGGAAAAACCGCTGAGGCAATATTTCATAATTTAAAGTGTTGTTCTATTACTTTACGAGGTTATCTTTCAAACCATTAGTTCAATATACACACCTGATCAAAATAATAGATATACCTCCAAATACCTTACATTTTTCGTTTTTAGCGTAGCACAATGAAAGAAATGGTTAAAGTTCGCAAAAAAGGGTAATATATTTGAATTCTATACACTTTTTAAAAACTTAAAACTTAACAATATTTTTAATATTAACGTTAATAATTTTTTTATGAAGATAAAATTGTGTTGGCTCATAAAAATCGTGTGGCCAAAAAAATAGATACACTTCAGATTGTGATTAAAATTCAATTATATCATAATTTTCTTTGCGAGTTTTTTGTCAAAAAGGTTTACAATATTTTATTGTAATTGCTTGGTATCAAATAAGAAAGAGGAAATAATCATTTTAGGTTTACCATGGCTCGAAATAGTCAATGCACTACAGAAGAATACGTTTTGCTTCTTTCGCACATAAAAAAAACGAAAATCTCACCTTGAAATCGCGAAATGTGTGTAACGATCACTTTATTTAGGGGAAAATGTTTTAAAAGCTGCACCCCAAAAAGAATTTCATGGAAAAAAAACGAACCCCGCGAATGATCGTCCTATAATAACGTTATCAAAAACTGACCCTTTTAAGTCATCAAAGGCGATTTCCGCAGAAATTGACAACACCGTTAATGCTCCAAGAGTTCGTGGTTGCATACATAAAGCCAAGCTTCTCGGACGAATAGCTATGAAAGTTCCCCTAATGAGAAAAAAATTAAGCATGAGGCTACAGTTTGCTCTGACACATGCAAATAGGTCAAGCGATATCGGTGAAAATAAATGGCGAAATATTTTGTTGAGCGACGAAACAAAGATTAATATCTTTGGAAATGACTGTGAAAAGAATGAAGAGATTCTCGAGCCAAGGAATCCATAACCGTTGCATAAAAATTACAGTGAAATATGGAGACGGCAATATAATGGCCTGGGGATGTTTTTCTTAGAATGATGTTCGTCCCATATTCCAGACTACAAACAATATGACGGCAGCCGAGTACAAAAACATTTTACAAATGGTAATGCTATCATACGCCAAAGAAAACATGCGTCTGCGTTGGGTCTTTCAGCAGGAAAACGACCAAGTCAATCTCTAGGCCTCAACTCTATTGAAAACGTGTGGGCGTATCTAAAGAAGAAATTGTTTGAGCAAATATTTACCAATACAGACAAACAGTGATCATTTGTTCAAAAGAATTGTTATGAAATATCAGTAGAGACGTGTCAAGCATTCATCAGCAGTAAACCGAAAAGGATGGCAAAAAATATAATGCAAAAATATAATCCCAGGGTATTAGTGGTAATTGGTTGTGCAACTGAAATAAGTAAGCATTTTAGCTCTTAATTTAAAAATTTTGGAAAATATTACAATGTATCTATTTTTTTGATCACACATTTTTATGAACTAACACAATTGAATCTTCATAAAAAAGTTATTTACGTAAATATTGAAAATATTTTTATGTTTTAAGTTTTTAATAAGTATATAGAATAAAAATATATTAGCCTTTTTTGGTAACTTTAACCATTTCTTTCACTGTGCAACACTAAAGACGAAAAATGTAAGGTGTATCTATTTTTGTGACCAGGTGTGTATATAGAATTCAGTTGGTATAGCATCCGATCTAGCTGCTGCTTTTTTCCTTCAGTGCAAAAAGCACTGTACCGAGCTCGTCATGAGTTATTGCCCCATCTAAAAGGCAATTTTGGATGTTTGGCGTTGTATATTCGAAAGAAGGTCCACTAAGTACTGGATTCAATAACTTTTTGAAAGTATTATGTAGCGCATTACCACCAACACTTCTGCTAATAATATATCTGATTCCATTCAGCTTCTTTATTAAGCTCCAGAAATCCGAATAGCTTTTGCAGCTGGTCTGAAGATTTTTCACTTTGCTAAACATTAATCTACGACGGATGTCCCTTGCCCTCCACTAAATGTAAGCCACCTCTTTTCGTCACTCCTCATTATACCATTTATGATCCGAAATCTGAAAGAGTCGCAGACCTCAAAAAGCTACGTTCCTCTTTTCGTTGCATAATACAATACATCCTTAGATCGCCAATATCTCCATGCCTCTCGCGCATTCAAATCTCGGATTATCATTATCACATTTTCTTCATCACAGCACATCATGGTCTCCTGCAGTTTCTCAAAATCCCTTACTCAATGAATATAATTCAGATATTTTGATATTTTGCGATATTTGTTCGATCGTCATGAACTTACAACTTCTTCTTCTTCTTCTTTCTTTCCGGCGAGGTTGTGCTCGGGAATAAAACGATCAGCTGAAATGTTCAAAGCACCTGGAGATGATCTGGTAGGGCGCATGTACTCGTACCAGCTCATCTGGATGATGTTCCGATGAGTGGAACCTCAGTATCGTTCGCGAGACATAAGTCTCCTTAACATCGCCTATAAGATTTTTTGTGCCATTTTGTGTATACGCTTGAAACCTTTCGTCACCAATCTGATAGGTCCGTATCAGTGTGGTTTCAGGCCAGGGAAGTTCACCATCGATCAAATCTTCACACTGCGGCAGATCCTGGAGAAGACTCAAGAAATGCAAACTGACACACACCACCATTTGTCGATTTCAACGCCGCATATGGCAGCGTGCATAGAGACGAGCTATACAGCTCCATGTCTAGTTTTGACATTCCTGCCAATCTCATCAAACTGAGCAGGATGACGATGTAGAACGAACTCACAGAGACCTTCAATGTCAAAAAAGGTTTTAGACAAGGTGACGCGCTGTCATGTGATTTCTTTAACATCGTTCTTTAGATCGTGCAAAACTCACTGGTCGACGCAAGAGGCACGATCTTTCAAAAGTCTGTTCAACTGCTAGCTTATGCAGATGACATTGACGTGATTGGGCGAACACAGCGAGCAATCGTTTGCTGGAAACGAAAGTGGCCAAAATGGGTCTGGCGATAAACGAGGGCAAATCCCTGTATATGCTGTCACCGAAAAAGGACGCACAATATCGACGACTTAACCAGAACGTCACCATAGTCACAAGGTTCACCTCGCACTGAAGCGCCCTAAGAAGAAGGAGAATTGAAACCATATTTTTGTTTTTTTTTTTTTTAATATTTTTTGCTTTTGGCGTATGCTCAATTTTATGAGGTACTGTATACGTACCTTATTCATTCTCCTGTCAAACAAATATGTATGTATAATGAATACGTGTAGAAATAAAATCTGCACATTTTCACTCCTCCGATAGAGTTGATGGTCGAGTTTATTATTTTGAGATTTTTTTCCTAAGGAAACTTTTGAGTGCGTGTGCCAGAAATTATCTTGTGTGTGACTGGCTTTTTGTGTGAAGAGCAGAAATCAAATAGTAAAGAGATATCCAACTTTGCCCAGAATTACCCATTGTTCGTGGTATAATTTGTGACGTTTAGTCCTCAAGTTTTAATAGAACCTTATGGATTCCATCACGAAAATGACGTCACGTTCGTGTATGTAGGAGAAAAATGCATGAATACATCACGCAAATTGCGGAAAATTCGAGAATTTGCCCATCACAATTGAAGTCATTCAGGGATTAGCTTAGCAATGTTTGCTTAATAAAAATAATGCAATATATTGTATTATTATTAGTATTGTAAAAGAATTTCGTATAAAATGCTATCAATCAAGTTTCATGAAAAACTATATGTGAAGGGTGGTTCAACGAAATCGCACGTGTGCACTTGCCACTTGCCACAGAGTGTGTTATCTCACGTCGTGGCAATGTTAATTGACCGCCACGATCATGTGATTTGACACCGTTGGACTTCTGTCTTTGGGGATATTTAAAAGAAAAAGTGTACGTCAATAGGCCAAGAACAATTCAAGAGCTAAAGGATGAGATAATTCGCCACATTAACGACATTGAACCTCAATTATGTTTCAGATTCATTGAAATATGTAGAGGTATGTCACCGAAGCCGTGGCGAGCATTTGGCCGATATTTTGTTTTACACGTAATTGTCATAGATCCTTCTATCATAATAAAAAAATATTAAGATAATACTCTGAAAACTTTTTGTTTTATTTACAAATATCATCGTGCGTTGCCGTTGGACCACCCTTTATAATGCAAAAAAATAAAGTGCTTCAATTATTTCAAGTGTGAATACTTTAAAAGAAAACTGAAAATCAAAAAGCATTCGCTTGAACCGTTTTTTTTTAAATGCAATATTTATATTTAATAACTGATTTAATAACAAAATGCTATGTTTAACATTTGATTTTAATTGTATTATTGTTATTTAACTGCGTGAATGTTATTTTTAATCTCGAAAGTCAGTCCATTCTATTTTAATTTTTATTAATCAATTGAATACGTTTTAGGTTAGGCTCGTTTCAAAATACAGTCACGAACATTCAGTTTCATACGATTGCAATTTTGAGTAATAAACTTGATTTAAATGAAAGCCTTGGAAGTCAAACAAATTTAAATACATTTTAATTAATTCTTAAAATATTTAGATACTAAATGAAGAAAAAAAAATAAAAAAAATGCATAATTACAATAAAATAAAAACAAAGATAGAAAGAACAAAAATATAGGAACATTCAATTTCATACGACATAATTGGCTTGTGGTCCGTGTTTGGTTATTCAAACTAATTTGTTTGTCCAGATACTCCCATAAATGTTCGATCAGGTTAATATCTGGACTGTGAGGTGTTTCCATCACTGTGGGACAGTTGTATAATAACGACTCTCGCACTAGCAACGTCTTATGCATGGGGTGAATGTCCTGGTAAAAATGGAAAGTGTTTTCTGTCCCCAATTTTCGAGCACTATAAACGAATTTTTTTTAACTGCCAAATACATTTCTTTGTTTATATTTCCATCAATAAATTCCAAATCTTCAACTCCTTCATGGCTCATGAAAGCCCATACCATCATTGACTGACCACCATGCTTAGTACCCGTATGAAACTGAATGTTCCTGACTGTATATGACCTTTGTACGCAATTACAGGAACACAAATCTAAAATATGTACACATTTTTATTTTTATATACCGCAGTTTACACGAGACAAAATATCTACTTAATATAAAAAATCGTGCGTCATTAGACCTGTCTGAACTTGATCGTATTTCTTCAGAACGTTCCTAATGGTAGCAATGTGTGCTAACATGGCACACGCAGCTGATGCAGCAGAATAGGCTACCTGGAGGAAACCCTGCTAAAGTTAAGTTAGTTCGTAAGCGTACCTCGAACAGGACAGTAAATAAAACATTTAAAAGAATAAGAACGGGTTTAATTACAGTAAGTTGGATCGTTGGGGGAGGCTCTGCCCCCAGTTTTAGGGTTCCAGATATGGAAATCCTTATGTTCCTTCACTGTTGCACTATTATCGGTTAAATTCAATATATATATGTATATGTAAAACACACATCCATTAAACCACTCTTCATTTACTTATTTTACAGTTTATTATACCATATTTAAATAATAACGGATATTCAGCATGTAATAAATAAAAATATTGCAATAGCTCATGTGAATGCACCCTCTGGACTAATTTTCGTGTTAAAAATATGAATTTGAAACAACGTTCAGCAACGAACAGTTTTTCAAATAAGAGGCGTAGTTTTAGTATATGTATACGGCTATCAGCTGATTTAAACAGCTCACATGTATTCACAGACACGGTACGAAAAAGAAATTATCTTGCACATTTTAGTGCTTTTCCTTTTTTTTTGGCTGCGTCCAAAAATGTGGCAATCTTCTAAAGATACAAATAGCCTGGGCTATCAGCACGCACGATTCCCAAACTCGATTTCGGAATACGCCGACGTACAAACCCACACCCTTCACTCTTCTACGACGCTCCCCACGGAACTGCCTTTAGGTATTACTTCGCAGGGCTGGTTAGCGATTTACGCTATGTTCTGAATAGTGGCTCCTCGAGAATTTCTTTCTGCTTTAGCCAGCCGTAGTTTCATTTGGACTATCGCAATGTACGAGCATACCTCATTCCAATTTTCTACAGATTCCATCATATAAGGGATCATGTATTCGGGGTTGGTAGATTCACCATTCGCCTATTCTGCACAAAGCGACTACAGTCAAACACTGCGTGCTTTGCCTCTTCTCGGCGTTTGGACATTGTGGACACAACGGCGAACTATCGCGTAGAAATCTGTACAAGTATTCTCGAATGTCCAGACAGGAATTGCGAAAGGTGATAGTTACAGTCTCCCATCTGGCTTGCCGCATTGCTATGGATGTTGCCCGTTCTTTTTCTTTTATGATTTTGGCCTGCTGCCGGTCCGAAATTCTCCTACGGCGCTTCCTCTTGAGCTCGTTTGCAAGAATGTCAATGGGTAGCATTCCTGCTATGACGAACGCCGAGTCATCAGAGATGGTCCTGAAACCGCTGATCGTCCTTATTGCGCAGAGTCTATAGAATGGCGTCATACTAGGAGCCAATATTTAGGAGCATTCTCACTGGCATATCTTATGTGTTCCCTAAAGTCAGCCAGTCAGCCATTGTACCACGTATCCCAATCCTTTTTAGTGCTTTTATGAGGTTAGAGTGAATCAATGTATTAAAAACCTTACTGAAATCCATGTACAATATTAAGACATGATGTCCTTTATCTAAACTCTCATTTACACAATTCGCAAATTCACCAAGTAACTGTCCGGTATTCTTCTTTTTTTGAAAACTGTATTGGCTCTTATGTATCCAGGAATTTTTCTTAATGAAACCTTGCAACCTGTTCTCTATTACAACTTCTGAACACTTTTCTGCTACTGGTAGAATCGCTATTGGCCTATAGTTGTTTAACTGATTTTAACATTTGAAAATTAGCCTTACGACTGCTGTTTTCAGGGTTGCAGGGGTAACTGATTGTGTAAGTCTCAAATTGATTAACTTGCAGAGTATTGGTGCAAAAATATCCGCATGTCTTCTAATGTCTTTTGCTCTGATGGCATCTACTCCAGGCGACTTATCTTCTCCAAGAGATTTTATAATATTTTGTATTTCATTAACATTTGTTGCGAAAGCAAAGATTGTATTTTTCACGGTTTCACTCACATTTTTTGATTTTAATGACTTGCATTTATCGATTATTTTCTTCGTTTATCAAGAGAAAAACGCTTCAAGTTCATTGGCAAGTCATCTCTATTTTAAAGTTTCTTTTCCATTGTATCATCTACGTATGTTTGTTTTCTTTCCTCCTGGAATTTCATTTATCAGTCCCCATGTTTTTCGCGGATCAGCTTTGAATTGAATAAACATATCTTTGTAATAATTCTTTTTTGTGTCGCTATGCTTTTATTAATTTTGTTACGTAAACTTTATTGCACATTCTCTCGACATCTTCTTCTTCTAACACGACTTTAAATCCTCTTCCCGAAGAAGAACTTTTGCGCTACTAACATAAGTCGAAATTGGATTCTGTTTTTGCGTTGGTTTCTCGAACTTGTTGTAATATAGAATTGGATAATGGTCAGAGATATCGCTTTCGATTATAGCTGCATTAGTTTATCTTTCAACTCTGTTAACAAGTTCTTGATCGATTAATTAATGAACGTGCCTTTATTAGGGTCTACTCTGATGTTTTTAGTAATGATATTCAATAATCTCTTTGATGCTACCCTTTCGGTATAATCTTTAACACAATTCGATTTGATGTCTTTTAAATTAATATTTATATCTCCCATTACTACAATACTCGAGCGGATACAGCAATTGTACTGGTCTTCGTAACTTCGAACCATCAGAAAAACGCAGCTTACAGGCTCGATCCATCTTATCACGACCCATGAATGCATCTTCTACAACTGTCATCCTCCATGCTATACGCGGCTTGGCAGGATCAAATACAAGAACTACATCTTTCGGTTTGAGTTGCTTTGAAGAATGACCTTTGGAGGTATAAAACGAACGTAAGAGCTGTACGTAATCAATTCGCCAGCGATTCAGGAGCATCTTCGTCATCTTTAACCTTCGGGTCCAAAGTTGCTGGATTTCCTTTGAATTCGCATTAGTTTGTGGATCCCAGTCATTACAATGGTCATATATGAAATGCGCAGGTGTGAGTGGTGATGCGTCCAACGGGTCACTGCTTATATATGTCAACGGTTTACTATTCCTTCGGCTTCTGCAATAACTGTTTCCAACTGCTCGTAGGTTAACTTTGACTTTCCAATGACAACCTTCAAAACATTCTTAACAGTACGCACAAGGCGTTCCTAAAAGCCGCCCCATCAAGGGGCCCTTTCCACTATGAATTTCCACTGTATTCCTTTTTTCCAACAGGGATTTCTTGTTCAATTCCATTGCTGCTCGACGAAACGTTCGTGCATTGTCGGAATAAATCGTTAAAGTCAAATAAATAAAATAAATCAAATAAATCGCAATAAAGCGCCTAAGTCCCATAATGCAGCATTCTGTGGACCTAGACATTATCAGCTCCAGGTGCACACCTCTTATCGTAGCACATGTGAACAACATAAAATAACATTTGACCATTTCATTTGTTGCATGATCAATGTGATAGAGAGGACCAGCGAAATCAATTCTTACACAGTCAAACGGCTTTGAAAAGTCTCTTGGTGATAAAAATCGATGATAAGGCTCACCAAGTAAGAACTAGATGTTAAAAGTATGGGATGCTTTTCGTCGTATGAGTTCTCCGCAAAGGGCCCCATTCGGAGCCAGGCCTGAATGGTGGCAGTATGCGAGCGTCTGGTGGCCGGCCTGTCCCGCTCGGCAGCCGGTCGGGCTCAGCCCGAAGCAGTTACAAGCAACCCGGCAGTGGCCTTGTGAGCCACTACGGGGGTGGGAGGGGGATCACGCCATGCACTAACCAGTGCGTGCGAGGGTTAAAAGGCAACGGACAACGGCATCGGCTTAGGATAGGCACATGGAACGTCTCATCGCTCACAGGAAAGGATCTCGAGCTGGTTGGAGAAGCTGCCAGTTATCGGTTAGATATCGTAGGCATTTCTTCGACCAAGCAAAGAGGATCTAGAACTGTAGATCTTTCGGACGGGTGGAAACTCTTCCTGTCGGGAGTGGCACCTCAAATGTCTGTACAGGCGGGAGTGGGGATACTCACAAGTCCCAGGCTGGCAGACAGGGTATTGGAGTGGATACCGTTAGGAGGGAGAGTCGGGATCTTAAAGCTCAAGCTTGAAAGATCAACTTTGGCTCTAGTGTAGGTGTATGCACCGAATCTAGAGTCAGAGTATGCGGCTTTCCTAGATGAAGTTGATGCTGCCCTTGACAGGGTGGCTGAGATGGATTCCTTTATTCTGATGGGTGACTTCAATGCTCACGTGGGTGTGGATGTAACGACATGGGGGAGTGTGATTGGGAGGAACGGTGATCCTCATCAAAACATGAACGGAGAGAAGATGTTGGATTTTTGCTGTGCAAATGGCATGTCCATTATGAACACCTTCTTTCCACACAGACATCCATAAATACACATGGTACCGTCGGAGTCTTCAGCAGAAATCGTTGATAGATTTCTTTGTGGTACCATCGTGTGTGAAACGGATGGTTTGTGACGTTCGTGTGTTGAGAGGGGCTGAACTGTCAACTGATCATCACCTGGTGTTGTGTACGCTGTATCTTTCTGATAAAGTACCTCTTCTGCCAAGGCGGAAACCAAGAGTGGTTATACGCATACGGTGGGAGAAACTACAGAACAGTGAGGTGCAGCAACATTTTGCACGGCGCATATCCGAAGGGTTTGAGCAAATTCCAACTGTTCCATCGCATGTAGAGGACGAATGGCGACTGTTTTCAACAGCTGTCATTGCTTCTGCACGTGATGTTTGTGGGGTGAAGCGGCTTGGTGTGGCGGCTGGTGGTGAGAAAAGAACTGCGTGGTTTAAAACACCCGGAGTTCAAGAAGCCATCAGAGAGAAGAAGAAGACCTACAGAGACTGGATTCTCTTGGGGAACTCTGATTCTCGTGACCGGTACACTGAGGCGCGAAGAACTTACAAATTGGCTGTGCGAGCAGCTAAAGAGCAGACTTGGAAGGAGTTCGGCGAGAAGTTGGAAAGCGACCATAAATCTGCGAAAAAGGTGTTCTGGCAAACCATTCGCCGGCTCAGAGGGAGGAAATACAACACCATCGAAGGAGTCAAATCCAAAGATGGCGTGTTGCTTTCCAATGAGGTGGACATCTTGCGCAGATGGAGCGAGCACTTTTCGGAGCTGCTCAATCCCGAACAGGGCACTGAGGGTGACAGACCTGTAGACTTGAGTAGGGCGGAGAATAGTCCAACGGTGGAGGAAGTCATTTTGGCGATTGAATCGCTAAAAGTTGGCAAATCCGCCGGTGTGGATGAAATCCGGCCAGAAATGCTTAAGGCTATGGGTAAAGAGGGAGTTTTATGGCTCTCTCGTGTCATTAAGGTGGCTTGGGAACGCGGTGAACCACCTGGTGATTGGCAGACTGGGGTGATTGTCCCTCTCTTCAAAAAGGGGGACAAGAAAGAGTGCTCCAACTACAGGGGCATATCTCTTTTAAGTCTCCCAGGTAAAGTCTACGCTAAGGTGTTGGAGGCGCGTTCTAGAGCTATGGTCGAATCCAGGATGGGGGATGAACAGTGCGGTTTTCGTCCCGGCAGAAGTACAACCGACCAGCTTTTCACTCTAAGAATGGTACTTGAGAAGGCTTGGGAGTACGCCAAACCGATCTACAGTTGTTTTGTAGATTTGGAAAAGGCATACGACCGAGTTCCTCGAGGTAAACTCTGGAGTGTTCTGCAGGAGTATGGGATTAATGGTTCTTTGTTGAGGGCCATTCAGTCTCTATACACAAACTGTAGTAGCTGTGTTCGGGTTAACGGTAGTAAATCAACACCTTTCACCGTGGGCGTTGGACTTCGCCAAGGGTGCGTTTTGTCACCTCTCCTTTTCATTATATATATGGACTGGATGTTACAGCGCAGTCGAGGCGAGGAATGTTTCACATTGGGAGAGTTGAGGGTCAGTCATCTTCTTTTTGCAGATGACTTAGTCATCCTCACATCCTCCCAGATGGAACTCCAGCGCGCGCTAGATAGGTTTGTGGCCGTATGTGCTGATGCTGGGATGAGGGTTAACGTCGACAAATCCGAGGTTATGGTTATTTCCAGAACCCCTGTTCAATGCACTCTACATGTTAGTGGAGTCCCATTGAAACAGGTGGAGAAGTTCAAGTATCTCGGGGTCTTCTTCACGAGTGATGGGAGGAATAATGCTGAGCTTTCCTGTAGGATTGGTCAAACTGGCTCAATTTTGAAACAGCTTGGTCGATCTGTAATCAGGAAGGCCGAGCTTGGTGTCAAAGCCAAGTTAGCCTATGGTCATGAAATTTGGGTAATGACCGAAAGAATAAGATCGCGAATACAAGCTGCCGAGATGAGATTTCTTCGTGCTGTTGTGGGAATTACTCGCCGGGATAGGGTGAGAAACACGACAGTGCGCGGGGAACTCAATGTTGGGCAGCTGCTTCTTCGAACGGAAAGGGCTGTACTTCGTTGGTTTGGTCACGTGGCACGAATGTCCCCATCATCACGACTTCCGAGGCGTGCCTTGAATGCGATTCCATCAGGTAGGCGACCGCTTGGCAGACCTAGGATGAGATGGTTGGACCAAGTCCAAACACTCGCCTGGCTGCGCTTGGGCATAGCTCCTGATGAGTTAGAGTCGATGGCGGAGGATCGAGTGGCCTGGAGATCTCTCGTGCATGCATTGCCCCCGCGACCCCTTTAGTGGAACATGCGGGTCATTGAAAATGAGATGAGATGAGATGAGATGAGTTCTCCGCAAGTTCGAGTCGTCCTTTGAGTCGGAGAATACCATGGGTATCAAGGAAGGGCAACCATTGAAATAATCTTGAGGACCTTGGAATTGTTTGGTTTGACTTTAAAATATCTATTTCAACTTTAAAACACTGCGATTGTATAAATTTTATCCAATATCTTTCCCCGACTTGCAATTCTTCCGAAAATAATTCAGTATATTCTGGTTCACCTGTTCGCTTCAAGTGGATGAATCGGTAGCAATAAGCGGTTAATCGAAGTAGACGAATCCAAGAGGTAAATTTTCGGTAATCTATGAAAGACACTGGCAGAGATTCTTGTAAAATACTCGCCTGCGCAAGCAACGCAATAGGACCTACACAATCTTTATGAAACTCTCTTCCAAAATTTACATTTGTCTGTAACCAATCTGGTCCATGAGTCCATATCAAGAAGTATTGTAAACAACGAGCTGAAATTCCGCGGATTAGGAGATTGGCGGGGTTTTCCTCACCCTTGCAATGACGTCAGTCAGTTATATTCGTTAGATTGCGTATCTCGTTAACACGTCCTTGAACGTATGGCTTCCAACGTTGTGTATTCCCTTGAATCCACCCGAGAGCTATTCGTGAATCAGTCCATAAGTAGGACTCTGAGATGTGTATCTTTAATGAGCGCTTTAGATACGAACATAGGGGCGCAGCGAACAACGCTGCTGTAAGCTCAAGCTTGGGCAAGGAAAGCTCTTTTGTCTTATCTTGCTATAGTTGCGCTACCCTGCTCTTAGCACACAGGAATGTAGTTTTACATTCACTATCTTTCAAACTCGTTATAAAAGCCACGGTTCCATAAGCTTTCATGCTAGCGTCCGAAAATATATGAAGATGTGTCACGCAGAAAGACGAACACGACAAGGCCGAACGTGGAATTGAGAAACTCTTTAGTAGCAATAAATCTTGAATACAAGTATCCCATTCACGTAAAAGTTTGGTTGGAAGCATCTGATCCCAGGACAGATTTTCTTCCCAAGCAGCTTGAAAAAGGATTTTGAGTTTTACTACAACCGGACTGAGCATTCCGAGTGGATCATATATCCTAGCAATCGTCTGCAAAACGTTACGTTTAGTTCCTCTTACCAATGTGGACGTAATTAAATCATTAACAGACTCGAGAGGAACGGCGAGTTCATCAATCTTAGTGTACCAAATTAAGCCCAAAACTTTTTGTATGGATACAGATTCACCTGGGCAGAGTGTATTACAAACCAGCTCGCTGCTTGAATTCCATTTGCGGAGATTCATACTAGCGTCCTTCAACACCAGAACTGCTTCTTCACATAAACGTTTTCCTTCCTCTTCTTCATCAAAACTCACTGCCAAATCGTCCATGTAAAAGCTCTCAAGTAGAATGCGGCATGTTGAGGTATATATTTTCGAAGTTTTAAAGTGCTTCCGCAATGTGGCGGTTAACAAGAAGTCACTCTTGTCATGCGGTATTCAACAATATTTTCGTTTCCAGTCAAAGGTGTCACTGATGAAGCATACCATAGAAATCGATGACAGTCTCTGTCGGCTTCGTTTAGTTGAATCTGGAGGAAAGCCTTTTCCACATCAGCTACAGCACCGAAACGTCCCAACCGGAAGTTAAGTAGTATTTTCAGTACATCAGGTAATAAACTGGCACCTACATGCAGAAGATCTTCTGTTCTGGCTGAGGCGTCAAACACAATTCGTTGTTTAGTCCTTATACTGTCTTTATACATAGGTCTATGAGGGAGGTAGAATATTCGTTGGCCATTACCCCCTTTGGAAAATGAAATTTGCTCAGCTACACCATCCGTAAGCAGTAGCTTTATGCCATCATCATACTGCTTAAATTTGACTGGATCCTTTAACAGCTTCGTTATCAAACACTTCAGACGTTTCACCGCAATTTCTTTATTAGTTTTAATTGCGACATTGGGGTTGATCCACGGTAGTGAGGCTTGATAACGCTGCCCATTTCGGACAATACACTTGTCTATTAGTTCACCTGCTAGCTGTTCATTTTCCATTTTTTCGCCCTTAATGCCAAGCATCTCCAACGAGCAGAACACAGAGGGCTCAAAGTCAATGAGCGCTGCTGTGTGCAAAGTCGTACTGCGAACAAAAAGAGAACATAAGTGATCATTCTTCTCAACATTCTTACCAGAATGATTCGTCCCTTGAACTGTCCAGCCGAAAATAGTTTCAACCAGCCGTATGCCTGGCGAAATTGTACGTTGTTTCAACTGACCAATAGTAGTCAGAACCGATGAGGACACTGAATCCTTCACTTGCTTCGATGTTGGTGTTGTGGGAATCAGCTAGGCACAAGTTCATAAACCAGCTACACGACGCTTGAGGCATTGGTAGACGATGGCTTCGAGGAACACACTTTTGTCTGAGAACTGACTCTTTACACAAATTTCCACCTTCTTGCACTTCTGGAACGGTGCTGGTTCCTTACTCCCAAATGGCAGCACAGAAAAATTCACTTCTCCAGCTGGTGAAAGATTCAGCCGCTGCACTACATCCTTTCCAATGAAACTAAATTGACTGCCACCGTCAATCACAAATCGTATTAAAAGATCTTTTTTTTCCGCTCGGAGCAGTGCCCCGAGCCATCTTCAAAAAAACGTTTGTTTTTTCTAAGCACATATTGTGTGTGCACAAATTTATAGCACTTCTTGTATTATTATCTGTGGTTTTCACTGGTAGGGATTTATTGCCAACGAATGATGGATCGCACAATGAAGTTAAATGTAAATGCCCCGAGCCGTCTTTAAAAAGACGCTACTTTGCTATTTTCTAATGATTCCACTTCACGCTTTAAGAAACGCATTATGTTTTTTACCTGTTCATCTCCTATAGGTATTAGTGCGGAACTTAAATCGCTGCTTTGACCATCTCCTTCAGTTTTCTCGTTGTCTTCTTCTATTCCATATGATGTTCGGCAGTAGTCAGCACGCAGTTCGTTTGGTAGACAACGCATTAGGACACTCTTCAGCATTACACAGTAATTATGCGTTGGTTTTTGCAATGCTGTGAGAGTGCGACAGCATGTCGTAATAGTATTGTAAAGATTGCGAAGGCCAGACACGTCGTTTCTTGACTGCACAGGACGGAGAGAGAGCAGTTGTTGCATATTTTTATCCACTAGGTGTTCCGTATTTCCATATTGTTCTCTGAGAAGTGAAACGGCAGCATCATAACACGTGCCCGTAGCGGTAAATCCTGAGATAACTTTTTTTGAACTTCCCACTAATAATGACTCGAGATAGCTGAATTTTTCCGTTGATGTGAGGTTATCATTTTGATGTATGTTCGTGCAGAACTGTTCCCAAAATGGTAACCAATCTTGCTGATTGCTATCGAACTTTTTTAACTCTAATTTTGGGAGTTTCAACGAATTGTTAGCTGCTTTGCCTCCGTTTATTGATGTTTCGAGGCTTTGTTCGTGTATAGCTTGCTTCTTCCGCAATTTTGTAAGGCGAATATTTAAACGTGCTAGCGTTTCGATGGCAGAGTCCTGATATTCGATTACCTTCTCCATTTCGAAGTCCAACTCTTCAGCTTTAACCAAGTTCTTCTTTTGCACCTGGTGATTAGCCGCTTCTAAGCCTTCGTTAAGATTCGTTAAGCGCTGAATAAAAGGAGCCAGCTCCTCCTCTGTCCTGTCCGTACCAGATTCTTCCGTGACTTCTACATCCATCTTGACCAAAAAATCGGTTGCACCTTTCGCAATTTTTGTAATTTGCCCTCTATAGGCAGCACAAGAAGAAAATTCTGCCGACATTATCAATATATTTCTCTTTTATCTCTGTACACTTTTCTCCCGAGTTTCGGCACCATGAAAATAAAAACCTTTAAAGAAAACTTCCCGATCCCCTTTCAAATAGAAAAGCCGAGACCTTTTAAATATATGTATAATTTATTTGGCGTTTTGAACTCGAACTACTCACAATGAGTTATAAAGGCGAAGTGAGAGAAAAATAAAAAATTTAAGAAATCTTAGTGGTTTCGTGCGCTAAATAATAGTACACTAAGAAGAGAAATTATATAATGTAAATTAATTTTTAACAACCTTCGTTTTTTCTTATGTGTTCTACTCACTTTCCCAATTCTTCACAGAACGCTTTTATGCTGAATCCTGGTGGTCTATAAATTCCCATAACGGATATTGTTTTGTTTCCCTCCAAGTATCGAATATGAATACTTTCGTACGATACTGTTGGCGAATATATAACTATATGTCCAAGGAGTCTGTGAGGTAAGAAAGTTGGACTTCAAGTATAACTGTCTAGAAAAAGCTTCTCAATCTCGCCGTTCGGAGGCGGCATTAAACAGTAGCACGCACAACATGAGTCGTTGCTGAGAAGCTAGGCCCAGGTCCACCTCGGACTGTACCGCCGCCATTATTATCGATCGATGATCGATTTCTCAATCTCAATCTAAATATTCACAAAGGAACATGGAGATCTCCTGATCAATCAACCGTCAACCAGATTGATCACATTGCGATCGACGGGAAGGAAGTTTTTCCAAAGGGTAAAGTTAACCAGCCAGGGTTATAAAGCCCGAACCGAAGCCTGCAAGGACGATCCAGGGGACATCGTAGTCAGGCCCGGTTCCAGCTAAATGAGCGCCCTGTGCAAGACCTGCGTTTAGCGCCCACATGGGACGAAAATGCTCTTGGTCGAATTCTGTTTTGAAGACCAGCATCTTTTCCCTTCATATTTGAACCATTATCGTAACTTTGACTTCGACAGTTGCTTATTGAAATTCCTTAAAATTCAAGTTTCTATAAAATTAACTTTGTAAGTTCCTCTCCGGTCTTGTATTCTCCTTTTAAAAACCCAAAATAACAATAGTCAACAATAAGCGTAGAATTTGGCCTCTTTTAGCATGGACAAAATTTGATTAGTATTTGATTAATATTTTTGTTCAAATATTTATTTTGGGTTTCTTGTTCGTTATTCTCCTCAAGCGCTCTCCTAACACCAAATCAAATAAGGCTACTTCCTCAACAATCTGTAAAAAATTACCATTATTAAGCTCAAACAACACTTCAGAAGTTCCTCGAAAAGCTATAATCAAGAAATTTATCTAAACTAATTAGTGTTTGCAAAACAGCTTAGCTCTATCTTATATTTTATTTCAGTTCACCTCGATGGTGAGTCTATTGTTGTTTCCGTTCTCAAAACTTTTTCGAAAAACATCCTGTATCTGTGCTTGACAAGACTTGGGAATTTTTGTTCATTGCAAATAAAATACAAACAAAATTGTAGAGAAAAGACCGCTAGGCAATATGTACATAAATCACCCAGAAATGAAATATGTGTAATTGAATTTTCTAATACATTACATTACATTTTTCAAGAAGAAAAAACCAAGGTAGGTAGGTAGGAGGTAGTGTATATATATCTACTGTACTCATTCTCTTTTCAAACAAATATGTATAATGAGTAAATCTCTTTCATACGTGCAGAAATAAAATCTACACATTTTCTCTCCTCCATAGGAACTGAGTTTATTATTTTGAGATTTTTGAGTGCTTGTGCAAGAAATTATCTTGCACAGTCTTGCGTGTGAATGGCATATTGTATGAACAGGTGAAATTATGTAGTTTGTATTATTTGAAAATAATTGCGTTTAGAAAGGCAAAGGTAGCTTGGACGAACTAAAATTTTATGAAAGTCAGTATATCGATAAATTGCATATTGTTTGTTTAGGCTCACAATGCGCCCCCAAACGCTTGGCGCCCTGTGCATTTGCACATCCTGCACATATGGTAGGGCCGGCCCTGTGTCATGGATAATCTGCTGCAACATGGCCTTTCCGTTAGTACTATGATGATGTTGATGTTGTTTTTGTTAAAATGACAACCATCGTCGCTTGCTTTCAATGTGTGTCCGCGAAGTTCAGCTTATATATTATTATTTTCTTTGTGATTTCAGTTTTGATTTCCAATAATTGCCTTCTCCTGTCTCTAGATGCCATTGTGTAATTTTTTTGCATAGAAATACCAGTGCCGTGAAGTCTCGTTATTCGTTCCGTCCTACAGCCTTCTTGTTTCTCATTCTAACAATGACATTAGATATTTTATTTTTGGATGTAGTCGCTCTCGTATCTGCCACTAAAGAGGTGTCCGTCGATTGTAAGACCACTAAACATAGCTCCTTAGCTTTAGACTCAGCATCAATGCCCTTTTCGTTTTGCATTGGTAGGTGTACAATAATATTCTCTTCGTTCGCTCTTTTTTAGCCATTCGATCCTCTTCCATAAGCCGTATTATGGCTTTAAAGTCAATTATTGCATTTTTGTTCAAATCTCGCCGAAATCGGACTTTGAAAATGTTTGGGTCTATCGTCGAGAAGCGATGCCAGAGATTCTTCAATGAGTTTTAATTTCGCCCGTAATGATGAAGTTTCTGTAATACGCCGTTTAGATACATGTAACAGTATTGTTGCCATTGAGTTACTGTTGCTTCCCGTAGGATTTCGTGCGAGTTTAGGGCTAAAGTTTTATCCAAGTGATTCTATCAAAGTATCATCTGTGTCTTCTGTATCGTCTATAGTCTTGCTGATATCAAGTGATGAACCGGATGCCTAATTTGTTATATAATAAAATATGAAATGTCCACTTCTACTTATCACCGATATCACTTCAAAAGAGAAGACCAAACCTTTTGTGTTGGGAGTTTATTTGCAACTACAACTTCAGTCTAAACCATAGAGATATAATAATATAATAGAGAAAGAATAACATTCCATAACATTTTCTTAACATTGTCTGTACAGTTTGAATAGAAAACATTAGATATTTTTCAACAGTTTGCCTATTATCCTGCTCGCATACCTTTAGCTTTATTATTTTTTGATAATACTTTTTTTTAATACTTTTTCCGAGTGTTTGATCAACTTCGTTTTCGTGAAAGGACGGTGTTCTTCCTCTGTATCAGAAGCAATATGACCTGAATGATGATCTGGTTCATGCTCACAGTCTCCTCTGCACCGACGAAAACACAAAGTTAATTATATATAGGATATAGCATCATCGTTACCATAGGCACTATTAATTCCTTTGTTTCTGTATGTTAAAGTAGTTTTTTTGGAGCTAACCTTCCACCAGCAGAGGAGGCTGATGTTTATTCTACCGTTTAGTAACCTACAATTTTCCCTGCTAAGATGGCAGTCGTCGTGGCATCCATCTATGATTCCTATCATCCCGTGTTCCTTCACCAATTCGTTGGGAATAAGGTGCAGCGTTTACTACTTGCCACGTCAGGGCACTTGAAGAAGTTCGTTGGATATTAGCTCACACCACCAGAGAAATAGGCATCTGTTCTTAACTCGTTCTTAATGAGAACGAAAATGAGCGATTTAATGCGTGTGTGTAAGTTTTGACAATTATAGCTGTTCTCTCAAATCATTGCTTTAAAATTTTTAATCGGATAATATTCAGAAAGATACGTATATTCATCATTGTATTGTCACAAGTATTTAATCCTTAGTATTGAATTAGTTTTTTACACACTCTTACTCGTTTTTTACTTAAACCTAGTAATGATTTTCAGTGATTTATTTACTAAATTTTATTTAACATTTACAGAAACGATGCCCTGCAGTCATCATAGCAATTTGCCAGTGGGGAGTTCGGATGGAATTCTTTCTCAATCAAACAAGTCTATTAATATTAACAGTTCTGCGTGCACCACCAATATTACAGAACGATTTGATCTATCTTGCGATAGCGCAGTTAGCTCACTAAGTTCTGAAAGGGTTCATTCAGCATCCGATGGTGAATGGGGTGAAGGAAGTGATTCCGGTCAGGACTATCATCAAACTAATTACTACGGGCCACATGATTATAGTTCAAACAGTCGAAGTTTCTCATCTCGAACAGTGCCTGTTGCACAGAAAAAATATCATTTATATGGGAAAAGATATTGTCAAGAGCAGTCGCCGGAGAACTCTGTTATTCATTCTACCCTTCAGTATTTACAATCAGCAAATTCTCAGATAGAAAGCGATAGAAATATTGTTGAAAATTCTGTGTACAATGAATGTACAGAAGAAATGCAGCATCCTTTTCCAAGTGTAAGAAATAGTGCTAATTTCAGTCCTTCAAATGTTAAGTCTGAGCGGGATAAGTGTGTACTTCAAAGAAGCAGAGAAAATTTAATAAGACATAATCATACCTACACACTACATGAAAGCTCTATATCAAGTGGACAACTATCCCGGGATAATTCTGAATCGAAATATGTTTCGGTGGATGGATATTTAACACGTGATGAAAAACGTGCAAGAAATCTGAATGTACCCATTCCTGTCGCAGATATTATAAATTTGCCTATGGATGAATTTAACGAACGAATTTCTAAATACGATTTAACAGAAAATCAACTATCTCTCATTCGAGATATAAGACGAAGAGGAAAGAATAAGGTAGCTGCTCAAAACTGTCGGAAAAGGAAGCTCGACCAAATTCTTTCACTTGAGGGCGAAGTTAAAGAAGTTCGAAGAAGAAAAGAAAAGCTAAACAGTGATAGATCATATATAGCTGCAGAGAAGAAGCGCATTGCAAACAAATTTGCGACTTTACATCAACACATATTTCAAGTGAGTATACGAATGTTGCGTGTTTGTGCGCATGTAATTATCTACGTATCTACGTATCTACGATCCAATTTGTGATTTAGAAAATAATCGCTGACGGTTACACTATCCTTTTTTTTCGAAGAAGTATGACATGACACCATCATGCCCAAATTGCACGCCAATGCAGTGACTTTTGTGTATACAATGGTTTTGATAGTAAACTGTGTAACTTTTCCATATGCGACATCCACCGAGAGAAAAATGAGCCTCATCACTGAAAAAAATATTGTATACAAATTGGTCAGGCAAACTAGTCAGTCAGCTGGTTTTAATTTAACCAGCTGCATATCCAAATGCGAAATAAGCCATAATGCGTCTTAAGATAAGTCCAAATACACTGCTCGCCGTGAAATCGATAGATTTGAATTTTCTTCAAAACTTTCAGGTACGGCAGTCATATTTTCTGCGGAGCTTGTTCTCTAATATTCCGGTTCAGCTGTCTTATAGTCTCTGGTAAAACGTATGTTTATGCTTTGTTTTTTTTTGGTAGGTACAGCACCTCACAAAATTGAGCATACACCCAAAGCAAAAAGATATTTTTTAATTTTTCTTCATAAAAAAGTAATTTATTAAAAAAACAAAAATGTAGTTTCAGTAACACATATTTCATTTAAAAAAACAATTAATAAGAGCAGTAAAATATTAAACAAAACAGACTATTTTGTGTGTTCCAATTAAGATACTCATTCAAATATATACCAAGATTTTTGAACTTTTTTACGCGGTCAATGGTGGTATTATTGATTTGGATAGGTGGCAAAGTAAAATCAATTGGTGTTCTATTGAAAGACAGGGCTTTAGTCTTAGATGGGTTATGGTGCAGAAAGTTTTGTTTGGACCAGATATGAATAGCGTTGACGTCTCGATTGAAATCATTAATTGCAGATAATACTTCAGATTTCTGAAAAGTTTTTAAAAGTTGTACATCATCTGCATAAATGTGGTACTCGCACGTTTTGATACATTTCGCTATGTCGTTTATAAAAAGGCTGAATAAGAGTGGTATTATTATTATTATTATTAAAATACAGTTTGGGTTCGGATATAGAGGTATGATGTAATGAGTTGGCAGATGGAGTTCTCAAAAGCAAATTGATTCTTCAGTTTTTATAACAATATTTTGTGGTTTATAGTGTCAAAAGCTTTCGAAAATCGAGGAAAATTGCTATTGACATCATGCCCCTATCGAAACCAGAACGAATGTCATCACTAACCTTAAGTAAGGCCAGACATTTGGTTACTTATTAGTTTTTCGAAGCCTTTACTTAGAAATGAAAGAATTGTAATTGGCCTGAATTCAGGGTTGTTTGGCGAGGAAGATTTATGAACTGGCACAATTTTTCCATTTTTGCAGTCGTCGGGAAATACACTGGATTGTGTTATATATATATGTGATGTGCTTTTGTATGGCAGGTAGGAGCATTTTGATTATGGTCGGGTGTATATCATCTAGACCCGCTGCCTTTGACCTGATACAGAGAATTGCAT
The DNA here is from genome assembly GCA_930367185.1 of Myathropa florea. Lineage (NCBI taxonomy): Eukaryota > Metazoa > Arthropoda > Insecta > Diptera > Syrphidae > Myathropa > Myathropa florea. The sequence goes on from OV884004.1 coordinate 54,365,180, forward strand.
CTACAACAGAAAGTTCATCAACATGTACGCGTTGGATTTGAGATAGATTTCAAAAACGGAAAAGTCTAGAATTTACAAATTTTCTGTTTAGGTCATCGACATCAACATTTTCCAATGAAGATTCATCGCGAGAGGCAAGACCGACACTACGGATCGTTTTCCAAAATGCATAACTTGACTGGTTAGTGTGGAATTTATTTTTGTGGTACATTTTTTTACCTCTGCAAATTAACGAAGTGTCTCAAGGTTTTGAAATCTTTGTACATATTTGGACATCTGTATCGACGCCATCTGTAATAAAGGGCATCGCGTTCAATTATTTTGTTTTCTATTTGTGGTGAAAACCATGGTAAATTAGCATTATTTATTCTTTTGGTTTTTACGGGTACATGTTTGTTAAACAGAAAGTTAATATATTTATTGAAAACAGAAACCTGAACATTAACATCGGATGTGCAATAGCATCTATTACAGCTTTTAATCTCCAGGGTATGGGTTTTAAAAGTTTTTCCGTAAAAGATGACAACATGCTTTCACAAGCTGCTTGGATTTGCAATTTTATCTTCTGCTTATTAGAGAATGAACTTTCTTCAAGCAGCAGCTTGTTATGTTATGACGTGAGATAGTCATAGATGTTCAATCGGGCTTAGATCAATCGATTTTGGAGGTGTTTTAATTTCCACTTGGGGCAATATAAAGCCATTCGCATACTTAGTAAGAGGTGTGGTTTGGATCATTATCTTATTAAAAGCAATAATCTTAATGCAGGCTTAATTTTTCTGAGGAACTTCGTAAAATTCACTTTAAAATATTCAAATACCCAATTTTTTCCAATTTTCTATGAATTCAATGCCCGCAAACACTTGGAACCATACAATCGCGCAACATCACACAACCTCCTCCGTGATGTACGGAGAAGCTTTCTTTAAGCGCTGTGTTTAGTTGTTTCATTTGAAAACATAACCCAACTTTCTCAAAAGCTTTCTGGGTTATTTGCATATTGCCTAGCAAACTATATTCTCTACAATTCTTTATAATTTGCTTTGTTCTGATAGGTGTATGCTCAATTTTGTGAGGTACTGTAGGTAATTTGGTGGGTAGACGCGGATGCCAAGTCTCACTTCCTTGGGTCTATAAGGACCCAATGGCATGCCGTACCGCATGCATTATCCTTAGCAGTTTTGCACTCATCCCGGTTTCTTATAAACTTCCTGAAGATCTTGGAAGAAGTACTCTCAATGTGTTCTATAACGCAACTGATATAAACTAGGGCAATGATAGATATTGAGGAATTTTCTCTCGTTCTTCTTCATCGCCACAGACTCTATATATGCTGTCGTTGGTGAGTCCTTTTCATAGTGCCATTCTGAAGACGATTACTACCAGCTCCAACCACTATCCTTAGCAACTTTTTGTTGCACTGAAGGATTTTGTCAATTTTTGGTCAATTCAGTGGTCGCTCTCTCTCAAGTAGGTAGGGCACGCCACCTTGTTTGCTGGGTTAGGTTAGGTTAGGTAGGTGTTTAAACAGGGTAGGACACTGTCTCCCTTCGGTCCATGTGGACCCACTGTGATGCCCGAGAGGGAATAGAACCAGGTCTTCCACTTCACAACGTGAGCCTGTTACTAGATGTTGTCCAACCATCCGGTGAGTAATGTAAACTATTAAAGATTAAAAAGAGGTATATTTGAAAAGTGGTGGGCGCCGTGGCGTAGTGGGCAGGTGCGTCGACTCCGGTTCTCCTCGCCATCCGTAATGTCATAAATAGAGCCAGTGTTATGAAGAGTTCTGGTACCCGGCTCCTTTTTACCAGACCTTCCTGAAGATCTATTTTTATTTGGATCAATTGTGGCCCCACGAGTAGGTCGGAAAAGGAGGTCGCGCTGTACTCACCCCCTGTATACAGCGAAGAGATCTTAACATGAAACTGGATTGCCTCAGATGTCTAGAGTTTACCGTTAGTATGTCTTCTAACTATTATAACGCAATGCCATTCATTCCTAGGCACGGTTGTATGACACCTGGAATTGCGGGTTTTATCGAGTTGTCCCATCTAGATTCGCCATATTTAGTAAAAGCAGGGACACCTCGTGCAGGTTGTGACTTAGTCACGTATGGACGGTCTTGAGGACTAACCTCCTAATTAGCAGCTAGAAAATCTTGCCCCCTCCTTTCCTTCTATGTATGTGGAGAAAAAACTTTGCTCACAACACAAATGCGATATCGCGCCACTCTCTAGGCACCATGTATCTTTTGCTAACACATGTGTGGAAGAAGTAGATAGGATGGAAAATGATTGCTCGGCTGTGTGTTCTTTTTGTTTTGTTTTCTTAGGGTCTCTACAGTTTGCAGCAAAATTCCCTCTTCGGTCGCAGTTGTAACATTTTGCGTTGTTCCTCTTATTATCCGAACTGAAGTTTTTATTGTCGGCGCCGTTACTTCTAGATTTCCTTGCGGTCGGATATCTGCGGGGGTTTGTTCGAACTACAAACGCTTGATTACCGCTGCCATTCTCTGCCATATCTCCTTTTTCGTTTTGTCTCGCTCCTGCTTCAAGGAGTTTAACCTTGAGCATTTTTAAGGATGGTTACATGTTTCTATGGCCACGACGAAGTTACCAAAATAAACCAAAATCAACTTCAATTTCACTTAGTTTTTCGATAAAATCGGTAAACATGTTCACATGCTCTGTCACGTTGGCATCTTCAGCAAGTTTAAGTGCCAAGAACTTCTTGAACAGAGTAATTTTTCGAGCTGGCCCACGTGGCTGATAGATTTCGCTTAGCTTGTTCCAGGCCATCAACGGCGTTTCACAGTGCCTTACACGGTTTATTTGCGATGGTTTAATGCAAAGCATAATGCTTGCCAACGCTTTCTCGTCCTTTGCGACAAACGCTACCGACTCTGCTCCAGTTGCGTCTTCATGTTTTACAAGCATTCTGTTTACTATACCCTACAACTCAGAGTGTACAAGGACACTTTTCATTAGCATTGACCACGACGCGTAGTTTGTATCGTCTAACTTCTCTATGTTGAACAAACCCGCTGCACTCATTTTCTCGCAAACGTTTTTATTTTTTACTGAACAAACAAATAAGAAAAACGAATCAATTAAATAAACTTTTACTATTTATATTCTCCACTTTTGATAGGCTGATTTGTTTCCTTAGAAGCAGTGCTCGCCTTGTCTTGTAGCTTGTTCCTATACGCATTTATAGTTTGTATTTTATACATATTTTTTGGGAGCATTTGTAGGCTTTTTCTCTCCGTACTCGATGGTGTAAATCTGAGCATCAGGATAATTGGGATATGGTCGGAGTAAATTTGGTCACCTACTGTAAAGCTGTACACTTTATCAGTCAATTCTTCACAAATATCATAAATATCATCACAACTGATTCTCCCACAAATGTCATTTCTCCTTCTTCATCTCCATGTACTCTTCCATTTAATACTATCAGTCCGTGATCATTGCAAAGTTTTATGAAATTTTTCCCCATGCGATTGATTACTTCATCTTTAGATGACCTTTTCTCCAATATTCCAGGATATTATATTTTTATTATTATTATTCATGTCTCCCATAAGAATACTATTCCTATCTTCATTATGTGCTAGGAGAGGTTTCAACTCATTAAATTACCGTACCCAAGTATCCCGAATTAAGTATATCGGGATAATATCAAACTTTTCTTCTGCATGCGTTCCTTCCAGTATGCTTCATTGGTTTCTAACTCCGAATTCTATTCTTATGTTACGTTCTATTAAGCAATTCTTGACACCAAAAAATCCTACACCAATAGCTCTACCACGTGTATTATTTCGATATGCCGCTTCCCAGTGCAATCTACAGCCTCCAAAAAAGTGTTCATATCAGGGAAAGTCCTTTTCTTCTACGTGTGTTTCTTAAAGCAGGAAGACATCATAGTTTTTAAGATGCTGAAGAATTCCGGAAACAGCTTTTTACTTGCAAGACCATGCACATTATGTGTCATTATAATAATAGTGTTAACGTTTTCATTAGCCTCTTGTTTCTTTTTATTCTTTATTACATTGCGTTTATTTATACTATTATGCTTAACAATATTAATTTTTCTATTTAAGTCTTTAGCAATAAATACATTATTGTTTTTCTTTCTTAACCTACTCCATAGACTTCCAATTCCTATTGTTTCTTACTTTTGTTTATATTAAATGTATTACATAATTTAATAGGTTTTTCAAAGTTAAAGTTTATATTATTAAATGAATTCATATACATTTTACACAATTCTTTTTTATCATCTCCCTTGCTATCGCAGAAGTTGATTATTTTTGCAATAAAAGCTTTGTTTTTCAATTATTAGTTGATCTCCACCTAGAGTTATTAGCTTTGCTTTACACTCGTTGAGGATCTCCGCCGTCAATTGTGCCCTTCTTCTGAGTCTCCTTTCGTTAGTGAGATCCCTTTCAATCGAAATTCGCGTGTCTTTAAGCAGTCCTGGAGCATTGAGCATAGAACTCATTGCATTTGAGTCACCTAGTTCGATAAACACTGTCCATCTTGCCATTTTTTCTCCCACTTTTTTCACATTCCGTATTGCTATCCTATTAATAATTCTTAAATGTTTGTTGCATAAATTTCTGATTTCTGCATTTAGGTCTTTAGGTCTTCGTTTTTTTTGCATTATGACGAGGTTTAGCTTTTTTGCATTGTTTTCCAATATAGCTACATAAGTGTTTCTTTTCTCATTTTTGTTGCTTTTTTAGCTCTACTATTTCAACCGTCAGATCCTCCAGATGGATTAATTGCTGGTGATCTTTATTTCTATCTTCTCTAAGCCTCGCTACTTGATCTTTAAGTGTTTCGTTTTCTTTTGTGAGCGCACCTATTTTCAGAGCTAGATGACTCACATGTGTTTTAATCTCTTCCAGGTCTTCCTTAGTTGGTAAGATTTTTATTTTCCCATCCAAGATCGTAGCCATGGAGTTTTGCATGATGCTCATGAGATCTTTAACTGCCATCTTACCTTCCGGATCATTGGGGCATACGTTTTTTGGCGTCTTTTCTTTGAGCTTTCTTTTACCCTTTGGTAGAGTTGATCCCGCCTCCGTAGAGACTTTTGTCGTTGTTCTCTGCATACTTTTAGGCATCTAACTTAGATCTATCTAGGGCCGATTTATTATTATATTTGGTTGCCTGGGCTTAAAGATTGGTCTTAAGGGTCTTAAGTGCTTTTATGGCGATGGTTATTATATGGTGCGGTGGTAAGTATTTTATTTTGTTTTTATTGTTATTAGAGTTTGTGTGTGCATGTGTTCATAATCGCTCGGTGTGGGTGAGTTCCCGCTTACCTTTTTATGGTTGTATTGACATAGTCAGCTGGCTGCTTGATGGTAGGACTCCACTATATATTCCACCATAGTTATTTTTCTCTTTACTTTTTCCTTTTCGTTTCTATGACTTCTAACTTTTGTATCAAAGACACTGATGGTGAACTTACTCAGCTTTGAATTATTTTTGCGCCACAAGATATAATATATACCACAATACAAATAATTTACCAACTTTAGACTAATATTATTTGCAGCCTCTTGACAACACTTCCACTCTCTTCCACTCTTCCTCAAAATATATTCAAAATCTAAACTAGTCAAATGGGTGTTCCACAAAGGACGATATTGGGAGTGATATTATTTTTGTTGTGTGTCAATGATATAAAAGATTGTCTTACATTTTCTAAAATGTCACTGTTTGCTGATGATACATTAATTTATATTGTCGGTAAAGATCAAAATGTATGTGAATCGAAAATGAACTGTGATGCTAAAAATATGGCTATGTAAAAATAGATTAATGTTGACGTATGTGTAAAGGAAACTGCGTTAAAGATATAAGTATACATATAAATAATGAAGACATTGATTGTGTAGATAAAATAAAGTATTTAGGTGTTATTGTCGACAATAAGTTACCTTTGAATGCACATGCCGACTGTATGTCGTGTGACATATTAACCTTAAGTTAGGATAAGCAGCAGCACCTTCTATATCGATAGAATCCCCTAAATCTTTCCTGTCGAGTGCACATTCAATTCTACCAACTAGGGTTTGAGGTGCAGTCTCGCGAGATTTTCCGTGCTGATAACCATATTGCATCTGAGACAGAGCATGGATTTTTAAAGCGGTTTTGCGCCCGTGAAGCTCAACCAGCCGTCACCATGAGCGATGAAACAAACCCAACTATCGGAGGTTTTTGAAACACTATACTGGAGCACTCAGCCTACATCATCAGCACCGAATAAATGCCACCTGTTACGAGCAAAAGCGGAACAGTGGCAGGGGAAGTGCTCTGCAGTGACATCCTCTTCTCCACAGGCGACGACAGGGTTCTGTCGCTTAGGCCAAAAATATTTAGGTGTTTGGCGAAGGTGGCACGCTTGTACGCCGGTAAGTTGTCTGCAGTCTTTTCTGTTAATAGATAACAAGAAAGCCGCGGATTTCTTACAGACGTTGGGGATGATGCGCTTGGTCTGTCTACATCCTGGAGAGTCATGCCACCTGCATGAAAGGACCTGTTTTTGAGCTGGTTATTATCTAGTTACCTGGAAAATGAGTCTCAAGCTTGAGGCTGAGGGTCACTGCTTTTGACTCAGTGTAGGTACCGTCTGGTCTCCTTAATGTTTCCAGTCTGATTGGTTTGTCCTTTTTAATAACTTTAACCCGTCTGCTTGTGTCACCGTGTGTGTCGATTTTTGCACAAAAATCTCTGTAGGAGGCACTTTTCGATATCCGAATTAAACTCTTATATTTTCTTTGCTTTGATCGGTACTAGCTCCAGTCTACTTCCGAATTGGTCTTGAGATACCTATTCAGAAGTTTTCTGGTTTCCATGCGAATTATATGCAGTTTTCTGGTTTCCATGTGAATTATCTTCAGCTCTGCGTTCCACCATGGAACAGGTGATCTAAAGGGGATATTTCTAGTTGGACACGTCAGTTCAAAACATTTGGTGAGAGTATTGGTCAAGTCTTGAACGCCTTTTTTAACCTTCTATCTCGTTCTAAACCTAGAGAGGGGTTCAATATGATTATCTATCTCATCTCATGAAACCGTATCCAGTTGGTTTTTTTTAGGATTCATCTTTTTCAGCAAGGTTGAGGTTTTGCATTCGATTTGAAATTCAATGTACCTAAGAGTATGACCTGACAGGGACACTTCCAACAGAACCCCCAGTCTGTAATCTCCTTAAGGTATCTGTTGGATAGCGGTTAGGCGATTACTCCATGTCTCCTTGTCGTAACAAAAGTTGGTTGGAAGCCAAAATTGTTAATGTCCAAATCAAACGATAGTAAGAAATTCAGAAGATCGTTCCCTCTCTTGTTGCATACTGTCCCAAAAGGAATTCTGAGCATTAGCATCGCAACAGATGATTAGTTCCATCTTTCTGATATCACAGTACTCTATATTGCGTTCGACGTTTTTTATTGGCGCAATATTTTACACCGTTTAATAAAACACTTTGTTTCATAGACACTTATGTGTTTATTATTGGTATTAAATAAGTTAAGTTAATCACTTGTTGTTCGGCGGTTTGTTCTCGAAATGTTTCTTTTGTTCTCTCACATATTCAAAATTGTTCTTTCTACCTCTTGCCATCGAGCCCGACATCTATCGTGCATTAGCATCTTACAGACGCCATCTACGTTTGGGGTGTGGTATGATACACTATACTCTACGAGTTCCTCTACCGCTCTTGGTGGTGGCGGCAGAACAAAGTCGTAGGGGAAGTAAGCCGACGCAACGACGAAGTTACGCCACACACCGTTCGCTTCGTAGCTTACAACTGCAGCAACCAAATCTTTTCCACAGAAGAGAGTAGATTTTTCACTTCTTAGTATGGAGGCCATGGTACTGGGTAAGAAGATGCACCAGCACATCTGTCATTTTCCTGAGTTGCCCCGGGATCTAAAAAAAAGGTGCGCGTCATTTTTGCGTCAAAAGTTGTGGTTTTCAGGGGGAGATTTTCAAGGGTTTGCTGGGTGGAGCACTTCATCATAAAGGTTCCGTTTTCCAGACCACAGCCCTTCACTTGAACGCAAGCTTTCTCTGCTTTTGCTAGCTTCCACAGTTGATCTGCGCTGTGATTAAACTTAGCGTCGGCCATATTGTCATCATTGCCAACTTTCCCAATTCGGAGCGACAAAGAGGAGATAGCTTTCTTTTGGCGGGTTCTCCTACATCGGTCAATTTCCATCCACCGGAGCAGCAGCCTTTGCTGGTTGTGGCACCAGTTTTATTTGCATCTTGCGCGAGTCATTCAACCTCTGTCCACCAGAACTGCGTCCTTTGAGGTTTGCAACACTAATGTCATGCGGACATTCTGTGCGGGGAGAACCATCAGCAGAGGGATCAGGATCATTTTAAATCTTCTGCCTCTTGATCCTGTGCGAGTCAGCTGAAGATGAGATACGGTTGGTTCAAATAAACTGATGGGTTTCGGTTGAAGTGACCTCTGCCGACCTGTTTCGCCACCAAAGGGGTGCAACTCTCAGCACTTGCGCCTTCAAGCTGTCTAAGGGTTAATATGTTCAGTTGTGTTAAAAAAGTGTTGTGGGGTGCACACACTCGGTGTAACGTTTAACAAATTTTTCTTATTTTCTATCCGAAAAAACCCATAAGTAAACACTCAATTTACCTACTATTATGTCTTGTATGTGCGGGTTAAAAGTCGATTGATCTGATGCCAAAATCCAGTGTACCGGATGCAAAACGCTTTTTCATTTAAAATGTGCTAATTAAAGACAAAGTGACTCCGATTATATGAAGAAAAAGAATATACTTCATCTCAGTAATTCATGTAAACTTCACCGACGTAGCTTTCTCCGCTCTCCACCTACGGTTAACGCACAAGGCACACTTCTCTCGGCCGCTTGTAGTGAAATTGGGATGACATCAGAACGAAACAACACTCCTGCCTCAGCTATTACACTTGAGACGGTGTTGAATGATATTACCTCTCTTAAACAAATGCACGCAGATGTAATGCTTACTGTTAATGCCCTCCAAACAGAAAATAAATCTCTTCTGAATAAAGTGAGTCACTTACAACATGTTGTTAACAGTATGCAACAAAAACAATTGCGTAAATGTGTGGACATTGTTGGTATACCAAATGTTGATAAGCAAAACGCATTGGATTCAGCACTTAAGGTACTAACACAATGCTTAGATGTCTCTATTACAAAGGATGAAGTTAAATCAATTGCGGCAAAAAGACAAACTCCTAGTTCCAGTAAAAATTCCAGCGGATCAACTTTATTAAGAAAATCGATGGACATTGTGTGCATCAAGTTTAAGAATATATTGAATAAACAAAAAGTTGTTACTAGCGAACGTAAGAGGCAACTGTCTTCCGATTTATTTGGTGTACTTGGAAATACGCCTATATACATTAACCAAAGTTTATCAGCTTACAATAGATCATTGTTTAAAAAAGCCAAAATAGTTAAGGTAGAAAAAGAGTTTTAATTTTTATGGGTTAGAAATGGTGAAATTTTTACGAGAAAAAAAGGAGACAAGGCTATTATAATTTGTACTTTTGAGGATCTTGAAATCCTATCTTAACTCTTGTGAAATTTCTTTATTTATTAATATGATACCTACTAATATAATCCTATAAATAACCTACCTAGTCCCTTCTGTAAATATGAAAATGAATTTTACAAAAGTTTTTGTTTTTCATGTTTGTGAATTTAGTAATTATTTTTTCATTATCCAAAACATTAGAAGTCTAAGAAAAAATGTTGATGTTGATGCTTTAATTTTTCTGTCTGAATTATGGATTTACGACAATGAAAGTGTATTCTATACCATACCGGGTTATAAATCGTATTTCAAATGCAATAACAATTACGCGTCGTGTGGTATTGCGGTCTTTATTCTTGATAGTTTGTATGATAAATGTGTTTTCTATACCCCTGAGCTAAAAAGTTCTGATTTAGTTAAGTTTTCGTGCACACCTTCTGTAGAAACATTTACTTTTATAGGTTTATACCGACTTTAAGTACATAGTACCGTCTTTTTGAAAGAACTGTCTTCTCTCCTTAGAGAAGAGCGAAACAAAAACTTGTTCATTATTGTGGACATGAATATAGACATTCTACAGCAATCTGTGAATTCGGTTAATTATCTCTCGTTAACGTCCTCTTTTGGGTTAGAGAGTTGCATAAATGCTCCGACCAGAATTACCAATTATTACCAATATTTTTGCCAGATTGGACCATAATACAAAATTTTCCCTGGTTAGTACTATGTCAGATTTTAATATAACTGATCACTGTATGACATGTCTTTTCTTTAGCCCTATTAGAACATATAACAGAATACATTTTGACAGTCTTAATTCACGCTTAATGGAGTATTCACACTAATATATTAAGGAAGTATTTGTTATCAGCTACGTTTATTATGTACCACCTTAGACAATTTTGTTCTCGGAAACTTTTAAAAACGGTTTACTTTGGGTTGGTGCAGTCTAACCTTCAATATGGACTGACTTGTTGGGGCGGCACTTATTCCATTAATTTGCAACCCTTGATAGTAACTCAGAAACACATTCTTAGAACCATCTGGAAGAAACGACGTCGTGAGCATAGCTTTTGTCTCTTCCAAAATTCGAATACTTTCGTTAAAACACTTATACTTTTACAAAGTCCTAAATATATTTTTCTTTCGAATTTACTTAATCAAAATCTCACTGCTTATGAACTCCGTAGCAGTTACAGACTTTTAGCTTGCATTCCAAGACACAACACTCATATCTTCTTAAATTTCTATACCGCAGTAGCACCTGGACTATTTAATGGCTTACCAATTGAAATACGAAATCTTCAAAATCCGATCATATTCAACAGAGAAATTTAAAAAATGGCTGTTTAATTTTGATTTTCATGAAGTAAATGATATAATCAGAGTTGTTTTGTAACTGACTTTCTATTTTGCAAATCAATAAAAACTGTGTTATTTTTATTATATGATATTCATTGTTATAAAATAGCTTTTAAGACAAGGATGTAAATGATTATGTGAATTAATTAATTGTAATGGAATAAAAATAAAATGAATGATTGAATGAATATTCGATAAACCGTCGAAATAGCTAATTTATTCGATAAACTGGTCAAAATAGCTGATTTGTTCGCTAAACTTTCGGAATGGCCATTTGTGTTCCGGTTCTTTCTTTCACACTGGATCACTTAATCATCGGCAAGATTACTGCTGCCACTATAAAGTCTATCGACTTTATGCACTCAACCGTCGATTGACTACAGTGCTCAAACGCCAGAGTGTAGAAAAGATTTCGACCAGGAGTTAAAAAAAAAACAACTACAGTTGGGCAGCGTAACGCCGTATTCCACTTTATTCAAAAAAGCAGCAGTTCCATATCTATAAAGTTAATATAATAATTTTGGGGCATTCAAGCCCCTTTTTTTATTCTTTTCTCTTCGATTTTTATTGGGACGGAACTGTAAGTCCCTTAATTTATATAATATAAAAATAATAACCTCGCTAAACATGAAGGGTTCCTTTTATTTCTCTATTTTTATTTATACTCTTATCTCGAAATCATAGTACTAACGAAATGATAAACTAACTTTTGATCCGTGTATGTATATTTTTCATTGTTGATTTCTTTGCAGTTTTTAAGAGATGATGATGGAAATCCGTGCTCCCCATCAAAGTATAGTCTTCAGCAATCGCCGGATGGGTCTGTATACCTCTTACTAAGGGAAAGTTCTAAAGTGGATTCCGATTCCCATATGCCCTTCTTAATTGAGTCTAATGAAACAATATCTACAAGTACTTTTTTAGGCCACAGACGAGTATCACAATCGCTAAACATGAGCAAGAGCGCACTAAACACATCGCCTTGTAGATCCATTATTGACCCAAATTAATTTTAAATAAAACAGCTGATGGGAGCGGTAATTTTTGTTTGGATTTTGTAAAAAATAATTTTTTATTTTATGGTTTGAGTCTACATATATCCTTTAAATTTTCATTGATTTCTTATTAATAAAAATAAAGAAAAAAATAAAAGAAACTGAAATAAGAAAAATTGTTTAATTTCACATCGTTTTTGAGACAAATTTGGTGTGAACAAAGCTAAATGCTCGCTAAATTTTTAAGCAGAGTATACAAAAAAAAACTGAAAAACTCGCATGCAATTATTCTGAAATTTGCAGGAGTTGCAGGAAAAAGAAATTCAATTGAAATTGAAATTAGACAACATAATCTGGAAGGAAACCTCTGATTTAAGAGCTCACAAAAATTCGTAAATATTGTTACGTTATTGATAAATAAACGTAATCTTAATAACAGTTTTTATTAAGGGTTCGATCACTGGATTGTAACAAATTAAAACAATTCACTTCAACTGTTTTAATAAGGACTGATTTATTTCCAATAACACTATCCTGAAATAACACTTCAGTTTCCGTTTTCAATAATCACCATTTACTGAACTTGACTACGCACAGGCGGTTTCCACTCTATTCACTCTTAAATAAAGCTGTCACAACTCCAGCCATTTAGGGATATATATACCTCTCCAATTGGATTCCATTATCTTCAAAAACCCCTTAAAAATGATACTTGCCTGATGGCTGCTCAATTCCGTCTGTGGAATTTTCCTTATTCCAGTATCACTGATGGCGGGTTCCAATTGGATCGATCGAGTGTATTTTCGGCGCACTAACCAGCACTAGATGGCGCAGTCGACATAAGTGTGTGGCTATTAACTAATGCCACTACCAGATGGCATAACTTTCGTTCAAGATGTGGCTATTAACTAATGTCACTATCAGATGGCATAACTTTCGTTAAGAACATTTGAAAATTACGGGTAAAAACATTTATTATCGAGTTTTTGTGTGTGAGACCTACATTTCAGAAGAAAAACCGTCAAACCTCCTCCAGCGTTTAAAAAATTTATCTGGAAGTCAATTCCCAGAAAATGTCCTTCGCACACTTTTTCTTGAACATCTACCTGAACAAATCAGAGCAATCCTGGTAATCAGCGAGGTTACGGAGTTGTTAAAGCTGGCAATTCAAGCCGACAAGATAATCGACTTTTCACGTCCATGTATCATGGCAGCAGAATTAATTAGACCATCAACAAATAAGCCCGAGTTATCAGCAATAGAAACACAGATAGATGCTCTCACTAAAGAAATCAAAGACCTGAAAACAAAATTCAAGAACAATCGTTCGAGGTCAACTAGTCGCCATCGAAATCAGAAAGGAACAACGACTTGCTATTTTCATTCCAAATTTGGAGACAATGCACGAAACTGCAAAGAACCGTGTGATTTCATAAAAAACAAATCATTTTTAAACCATTAAACCCTTCAGACACACCAGCAGGCACATCTGAAGGTGTTCCAACAACAACACGCCTGCAAATTACAGATAGAACAAGTGGACTAAAATTCCTTGTAGATACAGGAGCTGACATTTCAGTCATTCCCACACGACACAAAATTTGTGAGAAGAGTCGTATCTGCTCTAAGTCAAAATTATTTGCAGCTAATGGATCTAAAATCGATACTTTTGGAACTAAAACCTTAACACTAAACTTCGGACTTCGAAGACCTTACACTTGGACATTTACAATAGCTAATGTAACACAACCAATACTCGGTTTTTTAAAACATCAAGGCTTGCTTGTTGATTTACGTCAAAGAAGACTAGTTGATGCTGAAACAAATCTTTTTTCCGCAATAAAACTCGTCTATTCCCCACAACCATCCATCCTCAGTCAATCCAGACCGCCCGTATCACAAGATACTAAAGGAATTGGAGGATTTCACAAAACCTTTTCGATGCAAAACCGCCACACACAATGTGCATCACTATATATCAACACGAGGTCAACCGGTTGCTGAAAGAGGTAGACGCCTAGCAGGTGAAAAACTACAAGCCGCAAAAACCGAGTTCCGAAAAATGATGCAGCAAGGAATTTGTGAATCGTCTAAGAGTGAATGGGCTAGTCCTCTCCATCTAGTCAAAAAAAAGAATGGTCAATGGCGTGCCTGTGGTGACTACCGTCGCCTCAACAAAATCACGATTCCAGATCGCTACCCCATTCCCAACGTACGCGACTTCATATTCAACCTACACGGACGGAAAATATTTTCTGCATTCGACCTATCCAAATTTATTACCAAATACCCGTCCTGCCAGAAGATCGACCAAAAACAGCGGTCATCACTCCATTTGGCCTGTACCAATTTAATGTAATGACTTTTGGTCTCTGCAATGCTGCACAGTCCTTTCAGCGTCTAATGGATTCCATTCTCCGAGAGCTTGAATTTTGTCATGTATACATAGACGACATCCTCATCGCATCGACGACACTTCAAGAACATGAACAACACCTGCGAATCGTACTTGATAAACTTCAACAGCACGGACTGTCAATCAATGTGTCGAAGTGCGTTTTCGGTCAAGCGACAGTCATATACCTTGGCTACGAAATCAGTGAAAGGGGTATCCGACCACCGGAAAACAGAATCGAGGCAATACGTAACTACCCCCAGCCAAAAAAGGTTGCCGAACTACGTAGATTTTTGGGGTCATGGAATTTCTACCGACTCAACATGCCAAATGCAGCCGAAGTTCATGCAGAAGTTCGAACCAATGTGCTTTGTTGTTGTGGCACATTATGAACCATGATTTTAGTGTGCGATGCCATAGTTCGATGAGTCCGTTTGCTGCTGGATGGTATGGAGATGTTCTTATGCGCTCACATCCCACCAGCCGTAGTAATCGGTCAAAGATGAGGGATTCAAACTGGGAGCCTTGGTCGGTTGTACTTATTTTTGGCGCACCGAATTTCGCAACCCAGTTCGCGTAGAAGGCTTCTGCTACTTCCTCTGCAGTTTGTGTGACGAGAGGTACGGCTTCGAGCATCCTGGAGAATCGATCAATCATCGTAAGAATATAACGAAATCCTGACGAATTCGGTAGTGGTCCTACGAGATCCAAGTGAACTTGCTCGAAGCGGTTGTCTGGAACATGCATTTTCTCCTGATTGTTTTTTGTGTGTCGATGTATCTTGGAACGTTGACATGCTATGCAAGTGAGCGCCCATTGGTGTACGTCCTTTTGGATGCCGAACCAGATGTACTTTTGTGCAATTTGTTTGGCTGTTGCTCGACCGCTCGGATGGGACAAATTATGTATTATGTGGAACACTTTCCGACGCAGCGTTGATGGGATGTACGGACTGATTATGTCAGTAGAAATGTCGCAATAGAATGTTTTGCCGTTGTCTGCTACGTGTTTCTGCCATTTCAAACTGTTGTCCCTGGATTGCAGCAAGATCTTCATCTCGTCGTCATGTTCTTGCTCCTCGACGATTTCTTCCGGCGATATTTTGGTTGGCACGGTGACTGACGCTATACGTGACAGTGTATCTGCTACCGTGTTAAAATTAGCGGGAACGTGAACTATATCCGTCGAGAGTTGACCGATGTAGTCCAACTGCTTGGCACGTCGAGACGGCATCTCCTCTGCTCGTTGCGAGAAGGCGTAAACCAATGGTTTGTGATCTGTTTTGATTGCAAAATTTAAATATGGCGAAAATGTTTTACAGCGCGGAAAATTGCCAGGAGCTCGCGGTCGTATGGGCAGTATGCGCTTTCTGTTGGGCTCAACCGGCGACGAAAGAATACTAGTGGCACCAGCCTGTTGTCCTGTAGTCATCACCAGGAATTCATACAATCCAAATGGTGTGATGACCGCTGTTTTTGTTATGTCTTCTTCAGCCATTGGTATCTGGTTATACGCGCGCACTAGATCGATTTTGGAGAAGACGACAAAACCCTTGCTCAGTCATATACTCGAATTCTTTGCGAGCGATCTGTAATTTTTCAGGTGGGAGTCTGCGTGCGCGATCTGCCACTGGTGGTTTTTTTTTTTTTTTTTTTTTTTTGGTTACGTCCAAGGATGTGGCAATCTTCGAAAGATACTAATAGCCCGTGCTATCAGCATGCACGATTCGCAAACCCAAGTAATCGATTTAGGGAATACGCCTACGTACTAACCCACACCCTGCGCTCTTCTACCACTCTCCCCGCGGAACTGCCGTTAGGTATTACTTCGCGGGGCTGGCAAGCAATTAATGCTACTCCTGTGCTTCAGCAGACTCTGTTGCTTCTGCTGCTACTGCTCTTCTTGCTGCTTCTATTCTCCGCAGCTCAACCTGTATGTGTTTTATGCGTCCGCATATGTCCACCCAGTAATCTTCCGACTCCATCATTCTCTTTACTAGATCTGGTGGGTCTGGTAGATTACCTCTCCAGTCTGTGAAGCGTCCACAGTAAAAGAATGCGTGCTCCACGTCCTCCTCCTGGTTTGGACATTCTGGACAGTACGGCGAGTCGTCATGGCCAAAACGGTGCAGGTACTTTCGGTACCCACCGTGGCCAGATAGAAACTGAGTTAGGTGGTAGTTGCAGTTTCCTTGCGATCTGCTAATCCAGGTATAAACTTGTGGAATCAAGGTATGGGTCCATCTGCCCTTCGTGGTGCTATCCCATCGAGTTTGCCACAGAGCTACTGAACGAGTCCTTTCTTCCTTTTTCATGTTCCTTATTTCCCCGGCCTCCGTTGGGATTAAGGGTTTTCTGTGGTGAATCCTCCTCATCTCATCCG
Source organism: Myathropa florea (assembly GCA_930367185.1). Lineage (NCBI taxonomy): Eukaryota > Metazoa > Arthropoda > Insecta > Diptera > Syrphidae > Myathropa > Myathropa florea. The sequence goes on from OV884004.1 coordinate 54,381,882, forward strand.
CAAGGATATCAATGGGGATCATTCCCGCTATAACAAATGCGGCTTCGTCCGAGATCGTCCTGTAGCCGCTTATTACTCTTAACGCGCATCGCCGGTAGATCGAGGATAGTTTCCGGCATGTTGATTTATTTTTTTTGAGGGTATCCGTCCAGACTGGTGCAGCGTATAAAATAACCGAGCTGACGACTCTAGTTAAAAGCATCCTTTTTGCGTATCCGGGTCCGCCCACGTTCGGCAGTATGAAAGTGCCGCTTGTATGGATGAAGCTTTTTTGCTCACATAATCCACATGTCTATTAAAGCGTAGCCTGTTGTCAAGCATCACTCCTAGATATTTTACCGCTTCCTTTGACTGAACATTTTGGTTGCCTACTTGAATATTAATATACTCCACGGTTTTTCTGCTCGTGATGAGAACGGCTTCCGTTTTGTGGTCCGCTAGTTCGAGGCCTGCTGATTCGAGCCACAGCTTTATTTGGCCAATTGTCGCATTCGTGGTTGACTCAACTTCGTGAATGTGTTTCGCAACGACTACAATAGCTATATCATCAGCGAAGCCGATGATATTTACTCCTGTGGGCAACCTTAGCCTTAGTACTCCATCATACATGATGTTCCAGAGCAGTGGGCCCAGCACCGATCCTTGGGGGACGCCGGCGGATACGTTATGGTACTTAACCCCTTCTTCTGTGTCGTATCTTAGTTTTCTACCTGTGAAGTAGCTGGAAATTATCCGTTGTAAATAGTACGGTGTTTCCATCCTCATCAACGATCTCTTTATTTGACACCAGTCGGCTGTGTTGAATGCGTTCTTAACGTCTAGTGTGACAACAGCGCAGTATTGCTTTGTGCCCCACCTCCAAGAACGGCCTTCTATGGCTGCAGCCGCTATGTCGACTACTGTTTTAATAGCATCGACAGTAGAGCGTGACTTCCTGAATCCAAACTGGCGGTTTGACAGGGCTCCCTTCTCTTCTGCTATAGTCAACAGTCTATCGTATATTATAAGTTCTAATATCTTTCCCATTGTATCTAGTAGACATATTGGGCGATATGACGATGGATCTCCGGGTGGTTTGTTTCCTTTCGGTAACAGTACTAAATGCTGCAGCTTCCACGGTTCAGGGAACACGCCTTCCTCTAGGCATTTTTGCAGTGTTGCAAGAACATACCTGGATTTATTCCGGCAGCGGCTTTTAATGCTTTATTGGGAATTCCGTCTGGTCCAGGCGCCTTTTTGTCTCCTGTTCTGTTCAGAGCTCTCTGTAGCTCTTCGATCGTGACATCTGGTATACTGCCTACATCCATTTCGCGAACGATTGTGACCATTGTGTGTGTCCTATTTGGAAACAAGTGCTCCACGATGGTTCTCAGCATGTTTGGGCATGTTACTTGCGGGGACCTACTGGTTTTTAATTTGGTCATAACCATCCTGTATGCCGTGCCCCATGGGTTAATTTCAGCTTCATCACAAATACGTTTGAAGCACGTAGTCTTGCTCCCTTTTATTGCCTTTGATAGCTCCCGTCTCGCTTGCTTGAAGGTATCTAGTAGTTGTTGGAAGTCAGCTCCCCCTCTAGACCGTTGGACTTTACGTCTCGCTTTTAGACACCTTGCTCTAAGTGCTTTTATATCCTCATTCCACCAGTAGCATGGTGCGCCTCTTCGAGCTGCTTTTTTCCTGGGCATTGCCGCATCACAAGCTGCTACAATATTTCCTGTGAGTTGATATGACAGGCTTTCGGCAGATCCGTTTGCATCTATGGTAGAACTGTTCAGCATCACTTCAAAAGTTTCGCTGTCGAACGCACTGTCCTTCCATAGTGGGCCTCTTATTTTAGGTCGCTGTGTGGGCCTATTTTTGGCGATGTTGTAGATAATCGCCTGATGGTCGCTATGGCTGTAATCCTCGCTGACGCGCCAAGATATATTGCGTAGGATAGGGTAACTAGCAAAAGTAAGGTCGATAATTGATCCCACTCCTGCTTTTCTAAATGTATTTACCCGTCCTCTATTTGCTAAGCCTATTTCTAGGGGTGCAAATGTTTCCAGGAGGATTCGCCCTCTCGCGTTGGTACGTCTACTACCCCACTCCGTAGCCCATGCATTGAAGTCACCTCCTATGATCACTGCTCTTCTGTGCTGTGCATCAGTCCTTAGCCTGTCTAGCATGGTTTGGTATTGGTCGATTGACCAGCTAGGTCGGGCGTAGCAGCTATAGAAGTCGATCCCACTTATTCTTGCACGTACGAATCCTTCTGCGTCTTTATCGATGTCTTGAAAGGCGTGGTTTCCGCATATCCATATTGCGGCGTGTTTTGTCTTGTCGCTGACCCAGGTACAGTTGTCTAGGTTTTTGTACGGTTCGCTTATTAGAACAACGTCCGCCTTTTCGGATCTTACTGTCTGATTCAGGATGTCCTGAGCTATCTCACAATGGTTTAGATTTATTTGTATTATCTTCATCATTGTTTGCTAGTAATAGCTTTCTAAAATACGGGGCATTTTCCACTGCCAGCTACGTGTTTTGCGTTCTCGGGGTCGTTTTTTCTGCAGAACATGCATAACGGCTCCTTCCTGCAGTTCTTCGCTATGTGGCCTTCTGTTCCGCATCTTCTACATAATTTAGAGCGATCCTCCAAGCATTCGCACCTGTTGGCTAAATGCCCAAATTCGAGGCATTTGAAGCACTTCTTCAGGAACGTTTTTTGACGCACTCGGCAATTTACCCAGCCAATCTTTAGTCTTCCTGCCTCTAGCATTTTCTTTGCTACTTCAACCGGAAGGCTAATTATTGCACTCTGGGTGTGTCTGTACGTCTGACGAAGAGATCTGACGTCGGCTGACGTTATATGTTCGAATCCGAATTGCGTTCTGATTGCTTCACAGATTTCCTCCTTCGACGTCACCTCGTCCATGTCCTTACACTCTAAAGTAATATGATGGGTAAGGGCTCGGATTTCAGCCTTTTGTCCTAGGGCTTCACTTATTGCAGATCTTACCTCCGCTGTGTTCTTCCCGGTTTTCCTGAGCTGTATTAACAGTTCTCCCTTGAACGTTCTTCTTATTCTTGAGACTGCTTTGCCGACTTGCTCTAGTTTAGGGTCTGTTCTTATGTTGCGCAATATTTCCGCGTACGTAACTTCGCCCTTGGACTCGATAACAATGGCGTCGGGTTTAGCTTTCTCAATGACTGCTCTCTTTTTCGTTGTCTTCCTCTTAACTGCTTCAGACCAGGCTGGCTCTTTGGTAGTTGGGGTCTTTGTTGGTACCTGCGCCGCACCTTTCTTTGCCCCTTCTGTTTCCTTACCTATGTCCTTTCCTGGTCGAGTATCTTTAAGGGTTTCCTTCTTTTTCTTTTTCTCCTTTTTTTCCTGCCACTGGTGGTCCGTGTGTGACAATATAGTGGCGTACATTGTGGTTGGATTTGTTCCTGGCGAGTGATGGGTTTGTAAGGGCTGGGTAATTTTTAAGCAGCTGAAGATGTCGGTACTCCTCCGATATTGTCTGGATGCTGCCGTCTGCGTGTGTTTTTGTTGTTGCTCGGGTTGCCATTTGTGTTGTTCCATGGGTGAGTCGTTAGTGTTTCAAATCTACAAGTAGATTGAACTCAGCGAGGAAGTCAGCTCCAATGATCGGCCGGGATATGTCAGCAATCAGAAAACGCCATTTAAATTGCCGGCGTAGTCCGAGGTCAAGGCACAACAATTTGTCTCCGTATGTACGAATTGATTTGCCGTTCGCTGCGTAAAGCTTGAAGTCGGATGCAGGATTTCGTTTGGCAAACGAACGAGGGAGTACCGAGATGTCAGCGCCAGTGTCGATCAGGAACGACGTTTTTGACGAACGGTCAACAATATGCAGGCGGAATTTCCGTTGATACTCGCTGCTGCCCGCCTGGTGTTGCAACGAGGATGTTAGTTTTTCGTGACATGCGGAAAATATTTGCACGGATTTGGTGTGATAGTAGCACAAAGCTTTCTCGCTCGTATTTGTTGTTGTTGTTGTTGGTGTCCGCGGATGGCTGCGGCTGGGTGGACGGTTACGGCTGGGTTGTCGATTGCTGCTGCGACTTGTCTCTAAGTTGGCTAAGTGCTTTTCGATTAATAAAAGCAACGCTGCAGTGCTGGTTAGTTCGCTTTCCAAACTCTTTAAGAGTTTGTTACCTGTTCTGTGCCGGAGGGTTTTCGATGATGTCGCTGACTTGATCCAGTGTTACGCAGTCTAGTTCGCTGACCAGCTTCGTGCACTTTGATGAGTCACTATACACTTTGTTCATCTGGAACACAGACTCGATGTGTGCGAACCATAGTGCGGCGCGATGTTTCCACAGTGGGGGAATACGCACTTGTGAGATGTCTTCGATGTTCAACGAAGATGGTAAAGTTGGCTATGACGCAGATGTTAACGCGCCAGGATTTAATCCTTTTTCGCACTTCTCTTCTTCACTCATTATCCTTTTTTTAATATTTTAAATTTAAATGGCTATTGTTTAAATTTTTTTCCGAATTTGTAAAAAGAACAAAAAGGTCACCAATGTGGGAGTTATTACTATTTCCACTGATAGTTTATCTACAATTTTATAAACTATTGCGAGAGTTGAATGAAAAGAAGGAACTAATTACTGAGAGATAAATTAAAACAATTTATTTTATACAGAATAAGAACAGAGATATATTTTATAATAATTGTGGAGTTAACGTTCGTATACGATGAAATACACGATAAAATTACTCTGTGGAATTAACGTGTTTAAATAAATATGGACAGAATTGCTCTGGTACTTGATTGGAGTAGTGATGACGACGATCTCTTACTGCAGATGGTGAAAGTCCTGCAACTCCAGAAAGGAAGGAAATTCACATTATATTTGAACCACATGCGCTTATTGTTGATGTATAATTAAATGTTGACTAATAAGAACTCCGATGACGGCACCATATGCTTGTTTCAGAGTAATTTGATGACATCCACAGACATTTCCTGAGGGATCAACAGTTTCATTTAAAAAGAGTGTATTTGCAAAAGACTTGTGGCAACATCACATATTGCCCCATATGCGACAACAGCGCCAACGGGAGTGCACAGCTTCACAAATCACAGGGTTTTCAATGGCGCCCTAGGAAGTAAACATTGTGTCCTCGTCGTTGGTAGTTCGCTGAATTCACCCGAGGACAGCCGCTAATTAAGAAAAGTACTGTTAATATAAAAACTAAGAAATAGAAACATTGTTTGTATGTAAATTAAGTCAGTGTTTCATTTCAATAAACTCCACATTGGTGACCCCTGCTTAAAAGAAGAACATTAAATTAACAACATGTTACATTCTGGAATAACAGCAAGAGAACGTTCTGAACCAGAAACTGCTTACATAATGGCTGAGAAAACTTGAGGATGAGATAGCTCAACTGCAACAATTAAGAGCAACTCATCCGAATCCAGCACGTAGTGAGAATGCCAACGAAGTTGCAACAATTTCACCAGTGTTCAAACTTCCGAGTTTGTGGAAAGGTAAGCCTCAGCTTTGGTCTTACCAGATAGAATCTGTGTTCCGCAGGAGAAACATACGTTCCGATCGTTCAAAATACGACACAGTCGTTGAAGCTCTTGACAAATCAGCGATTGCCGAAGTCTCCGACATCATTATGGTGCCACCTAACGAAGACAGATACGCAAATCTGAAAGGCCACCACGACATCGAAGTCGGGGACAGGAAGCCGTCACAACTTGTTCCGCATATGAAAGATTTAGCCAACAACAAGACATCGGATGACCTCATACCTTGCATTTATTCTAGCCACAAATTTCTAATCGATCAGGTTATGTCGTATCCGTCATTCCGCAGACCTGGACAAAAACAACACACAAAATCGAATCCAACAATAAACTGTATACAGCCAACTCCACCATCATCAAAACCTATGGACAAAAACATCTTAGTCTGAAACTGCAACTTGCAGCAACTGGATTTAGCCGATCCTTCGTTCAACAAATCTGATCCCGTTGAAATCCTTCTTGACGCAGATAAAGCTTGGGAGATAATGCGTCAATAGCACTTTGGGCTATCCAATAGCACAAAAAACCATTTTCGGTTGGGTTTTGACTAGACCGTTACCATGCACTAATGAAACTTGCATCGCATCACACATGTTTGAATATAGATTCAATCTTGCAATCGTTTTGGACTATCGAAGAAGTGGATCCAAAATCTCTCCTTTCGAATGAAGATAGACAGATCAAAAAGCATTTTCTCAAAATACATCGTCGTGATTCGGGCGGAAAGTACATCGTCGAATTACCCTTCAAATCACCACCACGCTTTAGTGATACTTTGAGTAGTGCAGTCTTACGGCTTAAATGGATGGAGAAAATATTTTCCCATAAACCAGACTTATTCCAAAGCTATTCGCAGTTTCTTTACGGATATTTAACTCTAGGGCAAATGTTCCTGCTTCGGAAGTTTCTAAATACAACGTTTATTATCTTCCCCATCACACTGTTCTAAACCAGATAGCAGTACAACTAATATGTACTGTTCGACGGATCCTTTAAGGACACAAACGGTAAAAGTCTGCAGGGTGCACTTATGATCGGTCCACCCATCTAGCGCAATTTAACTTCCGTCTCTTTGCGATTTCGTCGACATCAGTTTGTCTTCACAGCAGACATTGTTAAGATGTTTCGCCAAATTTTTTTTTGAGTGTCCGACAAAGATGCAGACTTCCAACTTATAGTGTGGCGAAATTCACCATCGGAACCTATAAAACACTTTCGGTTCCATATGAAACTTCATGTGCACCATTTCTTTCTGTTCACACCCTGGAACAATTAGCGATAGACCATCGGTAAGAGTTTCCAATCGCAGCGGAAATTGTGTTAAATGACTTTTACGTCGACGATGTTGCTTCGGGTGAACAAACTTTGTCTGAAGTAGTTTTTAAGCGTGACTCCCTAATCAAACCTCTCGAAAAGTGCGATATGAAATTGAACAAATGGTAAAGCAATTGTGAAGAACTTCTCCAAGACACCGAGAACTCGCTCTTCCAAAATATTTCGTTTCACACGGACGCGGATTCGTGGATAAAAGTGCTCGGTTTATATTGGAACTCGAAAAGTGATGTGTTCAGTTTTAACCTAACATATAATCCCGATGACCCCATAACGAAACGTAAAACTCCTCAAGACTTAGCGCGTATATTTGATCCCCTCGGTTTTCTTGCCTCATCGGTAGTGCAATTGAAAATTCTTTTACAAGAACTGTGGCACCGAAATGTTGAGTGGGATGATGAACTACCAAATCCGATTGGCCACGTGTGGAAAAAATACCGTGAGGAGCTTCCAGCCCGATGAGTGAGTTGAAGCAACTCACCATCCCGCGGTTAAAACTATGTAGCGCTCTGTCACTCGCAAGACTCCTCGTTGCTGTGCAAAAGTTCCTTGGTAGCACATTCAACAACATCTACGCCTGGTCGGATTCAAAAGTTGTCCTATCATAGCTTTCCTCCCCCCTCGCCGTTGGGATATCTTCGTTGGTAATCGTACTTCGGAAATCCTCAATACGATCCCAAGAAACAGGTGGTTTCATGTCAGGTCAGAGTGCAATCCAGTGGACTGTGCATCACTCGGAATTTCATCTTCACAACTTCTCGAACACCCGATTTGGTGAAGTTAAAGAAGGCCCTGCCTGTATCCAGGAAGAAAAGAAAATGAACAAGCAGTCATTTCTTCTTGTCACTAATGATCATGTATTCGGATGGCAACGTGGAACATTCTGATTCGATCAGTGGCACGAATTAACCGTATCTTGTTGCGAGCTCAAATTTTACCCTCGTCACTTTATCCCGAACCAGAGGAGATATACCGTGCTAAAAGGTGTATCATAAAGTGGTTGCAAGATCGGTACTTTGGTGACCACATTAAGTCGTTTCGTCAGCATGGTTGTTTCCCAAATAACTCCAAGATCATTAATTTATCTCCTTTCTAGATTATGAAGGCATCCTGCGAGTGGGTGGAAGAATCGAAGCACCTAGTGTCTCATATAACACTAAGCACCCTATCAGCATACCCAAAGGTCACGCTGTTACGAAATTAATCGTCATAGATGCTCATAAACGCTATCTACATCTTGGTATATCCAGCTTATTTGCGTTCATCCGACAAGAGTATTGGGTCATTGGGTGTCGCAACTTACTTCGCAAGATCACGCACGAATGTATGCAGTGTTTTCTTCAACGGAAGGCAACAGCGACTCAACTCATGGGTGACCTTCCGAGGTGGTGTTTAGAGCCGAGCAGGCCATTTGCCGAAGGTGGTTGCGATTAGACAGGTCCCATTACGTTAAAGGTGAAATCGGGAAGAAAGCCAACGTTTTCCAAAGGGTACATATCGCTTTTCATTTGCTTAGTGACCAAAGTGATTCACTTGGAGCTTATTATCGACCTAACCACCGAGGCTTTTCTGGTTGCCCTACGACGGTTTGTCGCCCGGAGAGGAAAACCTTTACTTTCTTTTTCTGAAAGAAATTGTATTCTGAAACTATGTTTTAGGGTCGGCGGAATGTTTAAGAATACCATCTGTATATTTGTAAAGTCGTGGAAACCTGTTCTATTTTCTATTATTTATCAGTTCTATTTTTCAAATTAACTTTAATCATCTTTCATGTTATATAATTTGTTTAACGTTGCCTAACATTGTAACATTGTTTCTCTCTTAGGTTGAAGTGGCTGACTGTAGATAACAGTCACACTTAGGCCAATTTAGGCCCATTGTGATACCACGCGGATCTTGTGTTCCTTATCCGAAAAACCATTTAGTGCTTTCAACGAAGCTCTTTAATTGATTGATGCCGACGTTGTGCAATTCGCTCAAGTCGTGCCAATGACACTCACGTCCTGTGATAACGCCAATGAGAATCCTTAGGGATGACCTGTTCATTCTAAGAAGATAGAGTGAACGTTAGATCAAGTTTAGGCCAGATTTGCTTTGGATACCGTAGTGCCATCTGACCATCTTGAGTTGGTGTTTTTAATGGTATGATTCTTTAAAAGAAGTTTAGCTGTAGCGAATGGCATAGGCGGAAGATCCCCACTAGGGAGGTTTGTGGAGATCGTACCGCTCCTGGCGAGATAATCAGCTTCACAATTCCCTGGAATGTCACTATTCCCGGCACCCACATGAGGTGAATATTAAAATGCTCAGCCATCTCGTTAAAAGATAGGCGGCAATTTAGGGAGGTCTTAGAGAGAAAAGTGACCGAGTTCAGGGATTTGATTGCTGCCTGGCTGTCTGAACAGATGGTGATGTCCTTCTTGGATATCACGTTGTTCTTGAGCCAAGACAGAGCTTCTTTTATTGCCATCGTCTCAGCCTGGAATACGCTACAATGTTCTGGAAGGTGGAGGGATATACTAAAATTGAGATCCTTGGAGTAGACACCTATTCCTACTCCCTCGTCCTCGTCCTCGTCTGTGAAAAGACGCAGAGGACCGTCCAGCGTCTGAGTATCAGACTTCCAGCCTGACCTGGAGGGTATGCTGGTGATGGGACCCAGGAATTTGGCCTTATCTGTGAGCGTAAGTTTTACGCCACAGAATGAGGGAGGGTGCAAAGGGGGGAATTTTATATTTCCTCGTGAAGAGTATTAATTCCGTTTTTTGCGGATTAACTCCAAGACCGCATGCGCTAGTCCATGAGGTTAGTCTTTGGAAGGCATGCTGCATGATATCCCATAGTGTCGAGACAAATTTTCCGGAAACTGCAATAGCAACATCATCCGCATAGGCAATCACCCTGCATCCTGCCTCCTCTAAGTTCAGTAGCAGTTCATTGACCACAACATTCCATACAAGAGGAGAGAGTACACCACCTTGCATGGTTCCTCTATTAACTGTTCTGCGGACATTGGATTCACGGAGTTTAGAGTTTATTACTCTGGTAACAAGTAGCTAGTGAATAAAAGCCACAAGGGACTTTTCAATACCGAGATTGTTAAGCGCTAAGGTAATTGCACCGGGCTTGATATTGTTAAAGGCTCCTTCAATGTCAAGGAAAGCTACCAGGGTAAATTCCTTGTATTTTAGTGATTTTTCAATTGTACCTATGAGGGTGTGTAGAGCTGTCTCCACTGACTTACCCTTATTGTACGCATGTTGAGCATGCGAAAGTCTGCCAGACGCAATACTGCCTCTGATGTGGTGATCAATCAGCTCCTCAAGTGTCTTTAGAAGAAAAGAAGAGAGGCTGATAGGTCTAAGGTCGTTAGGCTTGTTATGTGAGGATTAATGCAATCAGGACCAGCTGATTTATATGGCTTAAAATTATTTAGTGCCCACTTGACAGATGCACTGTCTATTTTAAGAGGGCTACAAGAGGATCTGGTTGGTGTACTGCCAGGACAGATTAATCTAGCAGCTAGACTTCCCGGGAAGTGGGTGTCCACAAGAAGGTTTAGGGTGTCTAGACTGGAAGATGTCCAGGTGCCATCCGATTTTTGTAGAAAGCTGGGTGCTTTCGGGAGCGATGCTAATACTTTTTGCCGCAGAAGAGTCTCCAAGACACACGCTTGGCTCTTCTTAGTTCAATTTTGAAGGTGTTGAGAGAACTTTTGTAGGTTTCCCAATCAACAGCAACTCGGGTGCGTTTCGCTTTGTTAAAAGATCTCCTGCTTTCCTTGCACAACTTGTCCAGTTCCCGATTCCACCATGGTGGTTTCGACTTGCCCTTAGGCTTGCTGAATAGACAGTGAGTGGTTAAGGATTTTTGTGAGCCTCTCCACAGAAGTGTCGAGGTCGGCAGGACAGTTGGGGATGGAGAAATCTTAACTGATACGTTAAGATTGCCGATACAGTTTATCTGTATTTATCCCAGTTGGTCTTTCGGTGATTTCTGAAAGATATTTGTGAACGAGGCGATCTTACTACATCGAAGGTGATATAGCGATGATTAGAGAAGGAATGGTCACGAGAGACCTTCTAGTTTTTGATGCTGTCAGCAATAGAGTCAGAAGTCAGGGTGATGTCGAGCACCTCCTGTCTGTTTCTTGTAATAAAGGTGGGTTCGCAACCTGAGTTGCATACTACTAAATTGTTGTTCAGAATGTAGTCAAGGATGAACTCACCTCTATCGTTGATGTCCGTGCTCCCCCAGATTGTGTGATGCGCGTTTGCATCACATCCCAGAATGAGCGCGGTTTTGGCTCTCTCCGCATCAGCGATCGTCCTCTTGATTGTAGCAGAGGGGGGAGGTTCAACATGGTCATGTGTCATGTACGCCGATATTACCCAGACTTTTTCTGTGCCTAGTTCTAGGCAAACGGCGACTGAATCCAGATCGCTGTAATTGGAGAGGAGAAAGGCATTTAGTGAGCTCTTCACAAGAATGCAGGTTCCTTCATTTCTCATGAAGAAGAGAATGTAGTTGGGAGTCCTGAGTCCATACACTAGGTCATTGGCGACCCAGGGTTCTTGGACTAGGACAATATCTTGCAACTTCTGCATTCTTTGAATTTTCCCCATATTACAACATGCATATAGTACAGTAGCGCAATACTCGAAGTATGGCTTAATTATTGTGTTATATACTGTTATTGTGGTTAAATAGTCCATCTTTCTTCGTATTCTTTTTAGTATTCTATTTTTTTTACCTATTTTCCTGCATACATAGCCGACATGTTCGTTCATATTTAACTTGTTGTCTAAAATTACTCCAAGGTATTTCATGCTTTGAACTTTTTCTATTATTTTTCCATTTATTTCTATATCTTCGCTTCTTTCAGTGTTAATTTCCATAATTTTAGTCTTGTTTTAATTCAGTTTTAGTCTATTCATTTTAAGCCATTTAGTTACATGTTGTATATCGCAGATTAGTTTGTTTGTACATTCATTTTCATCTTTTCCCTCAGCATATCTTAATGTTTCGTCAGCACACAATAAAATCGTATACATTTGTAAAACTATGGTCATATCATTTATATAAATTATAAATTATAACGCACCTAAGATTGACCCTTGGCGCACTCCTTGATTTATTTCATTACTTTCAGATATACAATCATCATTGATTTTTGTCCACTGCATTCGATTTGTTAAATATGAGTCAAACCATTTTAGTTCATTTTCCCGTATTCCGTACATGAATAATTTATTTAAAAGTATTTCTCTGTCGATTGTCTCAAAAGCTCGTTTAAAATCTAAAAATAGAGTCATCGTTTTCTTCGTACTTCCCTCGTTCTTCCATTGATTTATTACGTGATTTATTGCTGATTCACAAGAATAATTCTTTCTGAAACCCGATTGGTCTAAATTATTCAATCTTCTTCGTGCCTATTACTTTTTGTACTGGTGTTACTACTAACTCCTTCCATGTATTAGGAAAGACATTTGCAATAATTGGTCCATTACTGTGTTCTTTATCATTATTTTTGTTTGTTTGGCTCATTACTTACTTTTTTATTTGCTCCCACATGTCCTTTTGTCCTCTCGTACCCCTTATTTTGTTACTAATGTATTGGTTCTTGGCTTTCATTATTTCCGATTTGTGCACATTTCTTATTATTTTATATTCTTCACATGCCTCGCTCAAATTATTTAATTTTGCTTGAATATATTTTTTACACTTTTCATTTTTTAACCGATCTAGTTTCTTATTAAATCATTTGTTTGTTTCGTTGTCTATTTTAACGCTTATCTTCTTCGTATATTTCTTTATCACATTCTTAAGGCCTTCCTCAAGCTTTATAGCGTTTTCATGTTGTGTCAATGTTCTTCAGTTCAGTTGTAAATAATTGTTTTTTGTATCTGAATATCTCTATTGTGTCATCGCATGCTTTATCTACTTCTTTGCCTTTTATAATTATTTCAATGCTTTCGTGATCTGATATTTTAATGTTCGAGTCAACTTTAGTTATTTGTTGTTTTAGTTATCCTCGTAAAATCTTCTATTTTTTGTATCAAACAATTATCATTTAGTATTTATTCATTTCTCTTTTATACAATCCATTTTTGCCCAGTTGATATTAAAATCTCCTGATATTATTATATTATTTGCATTTTCAGTTAGTATTTCGATATATTCTTTTAAGAAATTACAGAACTGTCTTTCTGAGCTATTAGGTGACCTATGTATTCCTCCGAATATGAATTACATGTCTTTATATCTACATTTACATGCAATGAACCACATTTTTATGTCCACAGCTTTTTGTACCATTTCACTAACAAACCAATAGTTTTTTATGTAAATGGTAGCTCCAACAGTTGATGATAAATTTAATAAGCATGATTTTGACTTGTATCCATTAATGAATATTGCACTCTCCTCCATATTGTTAGTTAAATTTGTTTCTGACAAAATTAGAGAGAGATCTGCTAGTATCTTTAATTCTTCAAAGTTGTTTGTTAGCCCTCGCATGTTGATATATATACCTTTTATTTCTTTTAATTGCTAATAATAAATTCTCTTTTTTTTGCTTCAAGTTTATTTAGATACACTACTCAGTGTTTCATGTTTATCATTCAGTCCTAGTTGGAGTTTCTCGTTAACACGCATGCAATTGATACACTTTATAATTACTTCATTTTTGCATTCACTTGTTTTATGTCTTTGTAGACACTTCAAACATATTTCTTCTGTTCTTCTATATTCTGATGCTTTGCTATTATATCCAATATGAATAGTATTATTCTTGGATTTAATTTCTGTAGAAGCTGCTTATACGAGGAGGAAGTGGAAGCGTTTCACACCTTCTCTGCTCCTGTCCGGCCCTAGCGTCTATTCGACGCCTACATCTAGGGGCCTAATTTTTCGATAACTTATGTGAACTCAGTGTGGTGCCCATTAATAATCTACTACGCTTCAATATAGGCTTCAAATGTTTTCCCACAAATAGTTTATTGGCTTGACCTCAGTCAAACGATGTGGCTGCACAATGGATCAAGTCTGGTCTAAGTGCACACCTTAGCTACTTCATACCTACCTACCATGTGGGTCACACACTACCACTGCAGAAGGCATAGCAGCACACTATCAATGGGCATTGATGGGTTGATTGAGAGGTTTCATGCGGAGACGAAAGCAGATCAGTTGTCATTCCCGATAAGACCACCACTAATGGTACAGAGCGAATAAAGAAATATTTTTTTTCCTCATTTAATAAATCGCCTAAATGATAGGCAACGAAATAAATCCAGTTTGACCGGAAATCTTTCCTTTAATAAGGAAATGCGTTTTTTTTAGACATTTGAATTGTGTTCGTGTTTTTGTGTTTGCTAGTGTCCTGGCGACACACATTGGTCCTTCGAGCAGGATCAAAAGGATCCAAACAAAAAAAATCCGCGAAGTGTTTTATCAGTACATGAACCCACTCCATTCATACGACGGTGCAACGAAGAAAGACTAGGCGTTCGTGCAGCGAGGGAGCAAAGCAGCAACAGGTGTGTGCCTTTATAATAATTTTATTTTTTTAACTACCGAGCAAAGCTTACTATAATAATTAAAACCATGAGCAAGAGGAAGAGCAAGTTAGCGACTTTAAATGACCTAATCCAGCTCATCATAAAACTGCGATACCTACTACGGCGACTGTTACAGAGAGCGAAGGCAGCGATTATTTGGATGTGGATTTGTTGTTCGAGGCAGACTTAGGCAAAAAGTCTTAAGCTTTAAGTACATAAGCGAGCGCCTCATAACAATCCGCATCAAGGCTAAATTCCGCAACATCAGCCTAATCTGCGCCCACGCCCCAACGGAGGACAAAGATGACGATAGCAAGGATGACTCCTAGAAAGAACGTACGATCAATGTCCCAGCTACGACACCAAGATCGTTGTAGGAGATTTCAACGCTAAGCTGGGTAAAGAGGACATCTTTGCTAGAGTCATCGGTAAACACGGCCTGCACGTGGTGTCACGTCCGAAAACGGACTCAGGCTGGTGGACTTTGTTACGGGGCGAAACCTCTCTGTAGCACACGGTTCTCACACCTCAACATCCATAAAGGGACCTGGCGGTCTCCTGATCATTCAACCGTCAACCAGATTGATCACGTTGCGATCGACGTCAGACACTCATCCAGTATTCTTGATGTCCGAACGTTCCGAGGCGCCAACATCGACTCGGACCATTTCCTTGTTGTAGCCAAGGTAAGGACACGGATATCGACAGAACAACGGAGTCGAGGAAGACAACCACGGTTTGACGTCGAAAAGCTACAATCGCAACAGACTGCCAGGAACTTTGCCGATCGAGTCTCCCTGAAACTCTCCGAAAGTTCGACGTCGCCTGCACTAACAATAGACGAAGAATGGAAACGTTGTCAAAGAGCCATCAGAGAAGCCGCTACTGATGTGCTGGGTTTTAAAACGCCATCAAGAAAAAACCCCTGGTTTGACAACGAGTGCAGGCAGGCACATGCAGCAAAGCAAGAAGCCTACCGGGCAACGCTGCATCGAAAAACGAGAGCTGTTCGTGAGCTCTACGAACAGAGAAGAAGGGAAGAGAACCGGCTTCTCATGAAGAAAAAGAAAAAGCACGAGAAGCGCGCGATCGAGGAAATGGAGAGGTGTTATGGCAGGAATGATGTCGAATGGATACAAAGTTCGGACAGAAGCTTGCCGGGACGAAAATGGACAGCTAGTAGTAGATTCGCAGTCGATACTGAGAATTTGGAAAAATCATTTCTGCAGACTGTTGAACGGCGATGAGGACACAAATACCGCTGTCCGGCAGAATGTTCCACTCAACACAACGGACGATGATAGAAGAGAATACCGTCCCCCCGAACTAGGCGAAGTCAAGATAGCGATATCGAGACTGAAGTCTAATAAAGATGCTGGTGCAGATAGTCTGCCCGCCGAAATGTTTAATGCAGCTGGAGGTGATCTGGTAGGGCGCATGCACCAGCTCATCTGTAAGATATGGTCGGAGGAAAGCATGCCCGATGAGTGGAATCTCAGTATCGTTTGCCCGATACACAAGAAAGTAGACCCCTTTGACTGCGCCAACTATCGAGGGATAAGTCTCCTTAACATCGCCTATAAGGTCTTCTCTGCCGTTTTGTGTGAACGCCTGAAACATTTCGTGACCAATCTGATAGGTCCATATCAGTGTGGTTTCAGGCCCGGGAAGTCCACCATCGATCAAATTTTCACACTGCGGCAGATCCTGGAGAAGATCCAGGAAATGCAGATCGACACACACCATCTATTTGTCGATTTCAAGGCCGCATATGACAGCGTGCATAGAGACGAGCTATACAGCGCCATGTCTAGTTTTGACATTCCTGCTAAACTCGTCAGACTGAACAGGATGACGATGGAGAACTCTCGCTGCTCCATCAAGGTCGGTAACGAACTCACCGAGACCTTCAATGTCAAAAAAGGTTTTAGACAAGGCGACGCGCTGTCATGTGATTTCTTTAACATCATTCTTGAGAAGATCGTGCAAAACTCACTGGCCAACACAAGAGGCACGATCTTCCAAAAGTCCGTTCAACTGCTAGCTTACGCGGATGACATTGACGTGATTGGGAGAACACAGCGAGCCGTCAATGATGCGTTTGCTGGCATTGAAACGGAAGCGGCTAAAATGGGTCTGGCGGTAAACGAGGGCAAAACAAAGTATATGCTGTCATCGAGAAAGGACGCACAACATCGACGACTTGGCCAGAACGTCACCATAGGCAGCTATAACTTTGAGGTAGTAAAGGACTTCGTCTACCTTAGCTCCGCGGTAAACAGTACATCACAGTACCGAGATCAAACGCAGAATAACTCTTGCCAACCGCTGTTTTTATGGGCTCAAAAGGCAATTGAGTAATAGAGCCCTCTCTCGGAAGACCAAGTTGACTTTGTATAAGACCTTGATCATCCCAGTCCTGCTTTACGGCGCAGAGGCATGGACAATATCCCAAGCGGATGAACAGTCTCTTGGTCTTTTCGAGAGAAAAGTTCTGCGCGCGATCTTTGGTCCTGTTTGCGTTGATGGCATTTGGAGGAGAAGATTCAACCACGAACTGTATGGGCTGTACAGCGACATGAGTCTAGCCAGGCGTCTACGGATCCAACGCCTAAGATGGCTAGGCCATGTAGAGCGTATGGACAACTTAGCTCCGGCCCGAAGAGTCTTCGACTCTGAGCCTGTGGGACAACGCAACAGAGGACGTCCACGAACAAGGTGGCGCACACAAGTCGAGGGGGACCTCTGCCGGCTTGGTGTGCGAAACTGGAGACAGCTGGCGAAAGATCGTGCTGGCTGGAGAGGCATGTTGAGTGAGGCCCAGGTCCACCTCGGACTGTAGCGCCCTAAGAAGAAGAAGAAGAAGAAGAATCCAGCTCATCGCGCTGGAGATAAAAGCCGATTTTGAGGCATATTTGGGACTAAAGAAGGCTGAAAAATCGATCTGTATGAACGAGGCGCGGTTGTAACACTTAGAGGAAACCTTTGCGGAAGCGAAAACACTTCACCAAAAAATAGTGGCTGTTCCGGGTGGCGAAGCAACAGTAAATTACATGGAAGCGTTATCATTCCACAAATTGAAGGAATTGTATAACTTGTATTGGTCCTGTTTAAAAGAGCAGATAACATGTGCCGAAGGTCAGCCCCAAGCGCAAGCGATTTGAATAATTCAACAGCAGGACTGCGACCCCTGTCTGTAGAATTGAAGCTCCCTACTATTAAACTTCCGTCCTTCTCAAGATAGTTTCAAATGTGGCCGGAATTTAAAGATTTATTATATAGTTTGGTGAGGAAGAACTCTGCACTTTCGGATGTGCGAAAATTACATTATTTAAAGGCCAACCTAACAGGGGATGCAGAACGTCTTCTTCGAAACACGTCAATAATCGATGGTAATTTCGAATCCGCTTGGTGCCTATTAGATAAGCGATATCAAAATCTTCGATTGTTGAAGGACAATCAGTTTAAATTGTTGTTCGAGCAACCAGCTTTGCTCCATGAGCCATCCGATGGGTTGCAAACAGGGCCGGCCCTACCATATGTGCAGAATGTGCAAATGCAAAGAGCGCCAAGCGCTTGGGGGCGCATTGTGAGTCTAAACAAACAATATGCAATTTATCGATAGGTATACCGACTTTCATAAAATTTTAGTTCGTCCAAGCTATCTTTGCCTTTCAAAGCGCTTTCTCAACGCAATTATTTTCAAATAATACAACTATATAATTTCACCTGTTCACACAAAATGTCATTCACACGCAAGACTGTGCAAGATAATTTCTTGCACAAGCACTCAAATATATCCTTAGAAAAAATTCTCAAAATAAAAAACTCTATCCTCAGTTCCGATGGAATCATTTGAGTGACACATGCAGGTTTTATTTCTGCACGTATGGCGCCTACTCAATACAATTTACATAATTTCTGGCTTCTCTCTCTCTTCTCTTCATTCTTCACACAAAAGGCCAATCACACACAGGACTGTGCACGACCCCATAAGGGCGTGTGTCAACCCTCGCATGGCCTCACTGCTTGCAAAGACAACCATGGGATCTTTTAGGTGACTACACATTCGAACATTGATAACGGCTTTGAGTGGGGACCAAACAGCATGAACACAACAAACAATTTTAAAAACGGAGAAAGTGAAGAGACGTTCGCAGCGGCTTTTCAAAGGAGCTCAAAGGTGCAGAGATCACCAGTAGGGCAGATACCAACGCCCCAAAAAAGCGAAGAAGATAGCGCGGTTCAAGAAGTAATTGCAACACCGACAACAGAAACAACCAGCCACCCCTCTACCTTCCACAAACTGGGGGAAAAGATTAAAGCGTTGGTTGAAATGCTGGAGGATGGCAAGAGACGCTCCATTCATCAACCAATGCGAGACGCCATCGAGAGTATCAAGGCGCTCTATGAACTGGCAGCCATTGAGGCACACGACGATGAGGCCAAAGAAGTGATACGGAAGAACAACGCATCACAAACATCCCAATGGATCAAACCCGCAGTAGCGGAAAAGACAAAAAGAAGACAGGAGCCGAACGGGGAACACCCAAACCCAAAACGGAGGCAAAATCAGCCAGAAGCGTTGGGGAAAAAGACTGCCCGTAAAGAACAGATCTCTCGTAAGGCCGAAGAAAGAGAGAACGCGGTAGTCAGACAACAAAAAACTCCTAAGCCACCGAAGCCGGCGAAACTAGTTGATAATAGCCAAAAAAATATCTCGTCGAGGGAAACAAAAAAGAAGAAGGACCCGCCGAGTAGAATCAAGGAGAAAACAAGACCTGACGCAATAGTGGTAGCAGCGAAGGGTAACTTGTCCTATGCGGAAATACTGCGGAAAGTCAAAACCGATCCTAAGCTTGGCAATCTCGGAGAATCGGTAACAAAAATCCGTCGCACACAAAAAGGCGACCTTCTCTTCCAGCTAAAAGGAGCGGGAGGAAAAGCCGACCAATTTAAAGGCATAATGGGAGAAACTCTGGGGAAAGACGCAGAGGTCAGAACACTGACCCACTGCGTAACAATCGAGATCAAGGATATAGACGAGGTAACAACCAAAGTGGATATCTGCGAGGCACTAGCGTCCCAGGCCCAACTGACCGGGGTAAAAGAATCAGATGTAATAAGTCCACGCAAAGCCTATGGCGGCACCCAAGTCGCAATGATTGGACTACCCGCAGAGAGTGCAAATACACTGCTGAAGGTGGGAAAAATAAAGATAGGCTGGATAAACTGTCGTATTCGGGAACACACGGCACTAACAAAGTGTTTTAGGTGTCTAGGTTTCGGACACACTGCACGTCAGTGTAAGAGTGAGCAGGACCGCTCCAAAACGTGTAGAAGATGTGGCACAGAGGGCCACATAGCAAAGAACTGCTCACACGAGCCGAAGTGTTTCTGGTGCAAGACCACCAACCCCGACAACGCAGGACATGTAGCCGGCAGTGCAAAATGTCCGGTTTTCAGAAGGGCCCTCACAAATAAGTAATGATGATGAAGGTTATACAAATTAATGTAAATCACTGCGCGGCCGCACAAGACCTTTTGGCACAAATGTCTAAAGAGAAGAAAGCGGATGTTGCCCTTATCAGTGAGCCGTACAAATCCCTAGATGGCAGCAACTGGACAGAAGACCCAGTGAAGAAAGCAGCAATATGGACCTGTGGAAACCACGCCTTCCAAAACATCAACAGCGTAACTGACTTTGTTGCGTCTGCCCGGATAAATGGTATCCACTTTTATAGCTGCTATGCGCCCCCTAGTCTATCATACAGGGACTACGTGAAGCTTCTAGATGATATAGTAGCTGACGCACGAGGAAAACACCCGGTCATCATTGCCGGCGACTTCAATGCATGGGCTACAGAATGGGGCAGCAGATTCACCGATGCAAGGAGGGTTGCCCTCCTCGAAGCATTCGCATCGTTGGAGATTGGCCTACTAAATAACGGTTCAGCACAAACTTTCCGCAAAGCAGGCAAGAGCTCCATAGTAGATATAACGTTTGCAAGCAACACGCTGCTGCACAAGATAAAATGGCGCGTCAGCGAGGAATACACGCACAGCGATCACCAAGCGATTGTACCCAACATTGGTAGCTACAAACCCAGGCAGCGACCCAAACGAACAGGGCCTAAGTGGAAGGACACCGCATTCGACAAAGATATGTTTGAGGAAACGTTTAGCTCCGACTTCCCAGCCAACACCACATCAGCGGAGAACATGGCGAGTAAACTGATCCAAGCAATATCAACAGCTTGCGATGCGGCGATGCCCAAGAGGACTATTAGCAGAAGGGGGGAACCCTGCTACTGGTGGAACGACAAGATCAAGGATCTCAGGACAGTTTGCCTTAAAGCACGTCGTAGATCCCAGCGATCCAGAGGTAGACCAGAGTTCCAGGAACGACTGGCCATCTTCAGGCTGGCAAGACGCGACCTGGAAAAGGCAATTAAGGAGAGCAAAGCAAACTACTTCAAAACGCTATGCAACGAAGCAGACTTAGACCCCTGGGGGGGAGTCTATAAAATGGTAATGAGGAAGCTGAAAGGCAGTAGATCTCGTCAACTAACCTGTCCATTGATGCTCCGAACAATAGTAGGACACCTGTTCCCCCGTAAACCTCCTACAATGTTCGTTCTCACACAAGGAGCTGGTCTAGAACAAGTCCCACCAGTCACGGTTGAGGAGCTGCGCGACATCGCGGTTGTGACGGTGGCCAAGCACATCCACGAAGTGGAAACCGCCACAAACGAAGCAATCGCCAGGATCAAAAATTGGCTGGAATCTTCCGACCTCGAACTAGCGGACCACAAGACAGAGGCTGTTCTAATAACCAGCCGAAAGATTATGGAATACGCAAACTTCCGGGTTGGCTCCCAGCTAATTAGATCCAGGGATTCGCTGAAATACCTAGGAGTGATGCTCGACAACCGACTTAACTACAAAAAGCACGTCGAATACTGCAGCAGAAAAGCGTCAAAGACGCAGACAGCACTTTCCGGTATGCTGCCGAACATCGGAGGACCCGGATACCCAAGAAGGATCTTGATTTCCAGAGTGGTAAGTTCAATCCTTTTATATGCCGCGCCAGTCTGGGCGGGAGCTCTTTCGGTAAAGGAGACAGCAAAGAAGCTTTCGTCAGCATACAGGCTGTGCGCCATAAGAACAATCAGCGGCTTCCGAACAATTTCGGACGAAGCAGCCTGTGTGATCGCGGGTATGGTCTTGATCGACATTCTCGCCAAAGAGATGCATAGGGTCTACCTAAGGCGAACGGCAAATCGCGCGGAAACTAGCGCAAGATGCCTGAAAAAGGAAGAAAGGGCAACATCTATGGCACTGTGGCAAGCCAGATGGGACACCACAACCAAAGGCAGATGGACCCATAAATTGATCCCCGCGATAGAAGCTTGGACGTCGAGAACACACGGAGACTGCAACTACCACCTCACGCAGTTCTTGTCGGGCCATGGAGGCTACCGAAAATACCTCCACAGATTTGGTCACGACAGTTCACCCTCCTGTCCAGAATGCGCGGGCGAAGAGGAAGACGCAGAGCACGCAATATTCTACTGCAGACGCTTTGCCGCGGGGAGAACAAATCTACCAACTCCCGAACTCTTGGTTAGCCATATGTTAGACTCAACTGACAAATGGCTAGAGATTTGCTCCTTTATAACGAGCGTTCAGAACGAGCTAAGAAGGCTCGAAAGAGAAAGAAAATCCGAATTGGATAATATGGAGCCCATAGTGTGATATGCTAACCAGCCCCGCGAAGTAATACCTAACGGCAGTTCCGCGGGGAGAGTGGTTGAAGTGTGCAGGGTGTGGGTTAGTACGTAGGCGTATTCCCGAAATCGAGTACTCGGGTTTGCGAATCGTGCATGCTGATAGCCCGGGCTATCAGTATCTTTCGAAGATTGCCACATCCTTGGACGCAACCAAAAAAAAAAAAAAAAACACAGGACTGTGCAAGATAATTTCTTGCACAAGCACTCAAAAATATCAAAAACAATTAACTCAGTTCCTATGTAGAGGAGAAAATGTGCAGATTTTATTTCTGCACGTATGAAAGAGATTTACTCATTATCCATATTTGTTTGAAAGGAGAATGAGTACAGTACGTATTTTATTATATATAGGTTACAAGTTGAGAGTATATATATGAATACAAATTCCATTACTTCATTACTTTACAATTAGATAAAAAAGCATGTACATATAATAAATATCAATAATTACAAAGAAGTATTTTTCATTCTGCATTGAATAATATATAGATACATTCTGTAGTTGTAGCAACTAGTATCGAATGTATCGAATCTGTTATTTTCATTATAGTATGTATATATAATTTTTTTTTTTAAATTGATAGGATAAAGTGTGATGAAGGGTGATTTCAAACTAACACTCTGATTAAATCATTTATAGCGTTGAAATCAAAGTTAAAAAGCCATTTTTTAATCTTCCTGAACAAGATGGGTGCGTTCCTAATGATACGGATATTAAGTGGTAAGAAGTTAAATATTCTAGGTGCAACTGATGTATAAAAATTTAAGAAGTGAGTGGTATTATGCTTAGGTACCGTCGCCAGAAAACATTCATTACTACGAAGTCCATAATCGGCAGGATTGCGATTCAATGAGTATCCACTTCTTAAGTAAAACGTTCTCAATACCTTATAAAAGTTAAGATGTTTAAGAGGTAGTATTGCCGAGTTAACAAAAAGCATAAAACTATGTTCTAAACGTTTTTTCCTCCACATTATTCTTAGGATATGTTTTTGTACAATTAACAAAGGTTGGATTTTGTTGCTATGTGTACCACCCCAACAAGTTAGACCATATTGTAATTTAGATTGTACAAGTCCGTAGTAAATTGTTTCAATAAGTTTGCGAGAGCAAAATAGTCGAAGATGATAAATTATACTTGTTACCCTTAGTAAATATTTTCTAACCGAGGAAGTATGGATACTCCAGTTAAGTTTACTGTCAAACTCAAGTCCCAGGTACTTAAAAACAGATACCTGCTCGATATTGAAACATTTCGAAGAGCAGTTAAGATCAGACTTATAGGTCCTTACATCCTTGGTATTACAACATGTGTTAGAACATGCGCTTACAGCTCACAGTGTGATAGGTTAATATAGGGAACTGAGGAATTACAGATGATAAGCTGAATATCATGAATTTAGTTTTGTCACTTATCACTAGCTTATGAGTACTGAACCAGTGTCTAAGTAGTTCTAAATCATGGCTAACATCAACAAATAAGTCAAAAGGAGAATCATTTGAGTATGAAAAAGCTTTATCATCAGCGAAACCAGTTTGTAAGCCTTTGAAACTTTGATTGAAGATAGAGTTGATATATACAAGAAAAAGGCTTGGACCCAAAACTGATCCCTGTGGAACTCCTATTTTAATATTCTGGCTTTTACTCATTGCATCTTCAAGTTTTACAATTTGGTTTCTATTGCTAAGGTAAGAGGCGAACCATTTGAGCTTAAAGCTTCTGAAACCAGCCTTTTCAAGTTTAACTAATAATATGTTGTGGTCCACAGTACCAAATGCCTTTGTAATGTCTATAAAAAGGGCAGCTGTAATCTTTTTCTTGTTAAGGCTTTCATAATTATGGCTAGAAAAAGTTAAAAGTGCATCATCGGTTGACTTTCCAGCTCTGAACCCAAACTGATTAGGACTGAAAAATGAACACTGCTCTAAGAAGGAAATAATCCTACTTTTAATGACTTTTTCAAAGATTTTAGAAAAAACCGAGAGCAATGAAATTGGCCTATAATTATTTAAGATTTCGTTATTTCCTTTCTTGAAAATAGGTACGACTTCAGCAGTTTTCAGACACTCAGGAAAGATACCACTGTAGATACTTTTATTGAATATATCAGCTAAAATATTTATAATATATAGTGCAATTTTTTTTGATGAACACATTGGAATAACTGCAGCTCGTAGATGATTTCGAGTTGTTCAATTTATTAATAGTTATGTATAACTCTAAAGGTGAGATAGCATGAAACACAAAGCTATGCTCATGAGTTTTTTCACCTTTGGCCCAGCAGCGCCCTGCGCATTTTTCAATTAAATGCAGACCTGCATCAGTAATTGTATTTGCGGCCACACTTGTAAAAAACATATTAAATAAATTTGCCATTTCATCGCGATTCGAAACGACTTTACCGTTGAGGTTTATGCAAGATGGTGCATTTAGTAGTCCTTTACTGTTGAGTAATTCATTTACAATTTCCCATTCTTTTTTAGTATTATTTTTAGCTAGTTGAAATTTCTTAATATAATAATTATCTTTACAGGTCTGAACATCTGCCACAACTTCTTTGCATATTCGTTCATAAAGATGAAGAACATGATTGTTATAAGGCTGCTTTTTGCATTTAATTCGCAGTTTGTTTTTGTTGTCTATCTTTTTAACTAAATTTAACGTCATCCACGGTTTCAATCTCTTTAATTTAAAGCTTCTTATTGATACCATACGAGAACAAGTATCAACGTGACTTTTTAAAATACTAGCGAATTTGTTGAAAGCTATAGAAGGGTTACATTCAGACTGTACTAATTCCCAATTCTCCTGTCGTAAGCGCCCTATAAGTTTTTTGAAGTCTACAACAGACTTGCTGTTCTTTAATTGAATAGTATTTTTTTTCATGAGAACAGATTGCAGAAATAAACCTGTCATACAGTGATCCGAAATTCTAAAATCAGAAACCGAACTTACAAGTGAATAATTTAAGTTGCGATCAAGTCTACCAAAAATATGATCAATACATGTACTTGACGAATCAGTTATTCTAGTTGGTTCATCAAAGCAGGAAAATAATCCATTTGCCGACAGTGTGGATAAATAATTTTGTATTATGGTGGATTCATTTAAAATATCGAGATTGATGTCACCTAGGATAAACAAGTTTTTTGCTTTTGTAACACTCAGCAAACAATTAAGTTCTTCTACAAAAACATCTTTACTCTTATCATGCAATCTATAAATACAGATAAATACCACCTTATTCTCATTAAGAGTGCAAGTTACTTTAATTGCATCTGCGCTTACTAGATTACAATTGTTACATTCATATTTTAAGCTGTTGTTTACGAACACCGCAACTCCTCCTGACGCATACGTTTCATTGCACTTCGCATGAAAATCAAAACCGCAAATTTTAAAAAGTTCTCTTTCATGTTCATATATCCAAATCTCTGACAGAACAATTAAATCAATCTTTTTTACAAAAGAATCAAGATGAGCTAGCAATAAATCAAAATTTTTTCGCAAACTTCGAATATTTTGGTGAATAACAGAAAAACATAAACTGTTAGAATGAAAAACACTTCTAAAGAATTTATTATCAAATTTACAAAAAGGATTATCAGTAGGAAGACAATTGTGAGAATCAATGAAATTGAACATTTTACTATGAGGAAAAGAAAAAAATAAATTATGATATATTATCTAAGTCTTCGAAACAAGAAATTTTCAATACTTTGTCTTTATCTAGTTTTTTCATTAAAATTTCACCTCTATTTATCCACAAATAAGAATAATTTTTTTCAGATTTTATTTTTTTAGCTCTGTTAAATAATGCTCTATTAAACTTTGTAAGAGTTTCGTTAATAAAAATAGTTTTATCCCTATATTTTTCTCCAAAAAGACCAGCATTTAGTTTGGTCTTTCTTTTTTTGTACATAACCTTCTGTTTTATTTCCAGTGTTTTAAATTTGATGTGTAAAATGTCCAGCGAGCTCGCCCGTGTAGATGTTGGGTTAGTCAACGGCTTCTTGACAATCTTTTTGACATAGCATGACTTTATGTCATCAACAGATATGTTTTCTCCTAGGCCGTCCGTTATTAATTTGACAGCAGAATCCAAGGCATTATTATTGTCAACATTTGGAACACCGATGACATCAATACACTTCCTTAAGGGTTTTTGTTGCAAGGAATTCACAATGTTTTGTAGTTTGTTTACTTTTTTACACAAAGAAATGTTCTTTTCTTGAAGAGTTTTAATAATTTCCAAAGCTTCCCTTAGTGAAACTATTTCGCTGTACAGAACATCAAGCGTTATGTTACTAGAAATGTTTGTGTTTACGCCGGGAGAAGTGGAATTCACCGAAGTAGCAGAATTCGAAGCAGCAACTGTGTTTGGTGGCTTCTCTCTTAGCGGAGTAATTGGCGGTGAATGGGCTGATTTGCGTCTGTGTTGATCACAAGAATTACATCTGTATGAAATGTTCTTTGTTTTCATATAATTTATATCACTTTGTTTTAGGTTAACACATGCTAAATGATAATAATTATTGCACACTACGCACTGGATTTTCGTGTGAAGTCTATCAACTTTACTACCGCACTTGCAAGGCATCATCAACACTTTATACTGCTTAGATTCGGAAGATTTTAGTGTAATTTAGGGAAAATTTAAGAACGACTATTATACACGACCTCATCGACACAACTCTCTAACAGAATTGAATTGTACGTATATATACACTACCTCATAAAATTGAGCATACACCCAAAACAAAAAATATTTTTTGTTTTTTCCTTCTTGAAAAATGTAATGTAATGTATTAGAAAATTCAATTACACATATTTCATTTCTGGGGGACTTATGTACAAACTGCCTAGCAAACTCTATTCTCTATAATTTTGTTTGTATTTTATGCAATGAACAAAAATTCCCAAGCCTTGTCAAGCACAGACACAAGATGTTTTTCGAAAAAGTTTTGAGATCGGGGACAACAATAGACTCACCCCGATCGAAACTGAAACAAAATATGAGAGAACTGTTTTGCAAACACTAATTAGTTTAGATAAATTTCTTGATTGTCAAGCATTAAATTTTCGAGGAACTTCTGAAGTGTTGTTTTGTTTTAAAATGGTAGCATTTTACAGTTTGTTAAGGAAGTAGCCTTATTTGATTTAGTTATGGGAGAGCACTTTTGTAGAATAACGAATCAAGAAATATACAAAAATATACAAAATTAAAAAATAAATGTCTTTTCTACAGCTGTTAATAATAAAATTGTGTCCATGCTAAAAGAAGCCAAATACTTTTCGCTTATTGTTGACTCAACAACCGACAAGAGTCGCATAGAACAAATTACTATTGTTGTTTAAAGTTGTTGAAAGGAGAACCAAACCCGGAGAGGAGCTTACAAAGTTAATTTTAGACAAACTCGAATTTCATGGAATTTCAATAAGCAACGGTCGAGGTCACAGTTACGATATTTGAATGATTCTTACATCATTTATTAAATTAAACTTTATTTCTCTATGAAATCTCTCGTATAATAATATTTTGTTCCTCTGTGAGGAATCCGTTGCTTAAATATAACCGCTCGTAAACACAACGTTCTTAGGTTACCGACTCCACAAGACAGACCAAGACTGAGGCTGCATTAAGTGGCTTCCCTTAGACCAAGCGTCTTCGGAGTTGTTTATCCTTTTTACCATGGGTGGTGTGGTGTGTTTTTCGGAGTTAACTCGCAGAGCTTGAATGGCGTGATGTTAGTGGCGTTGTTGTTGCTTTTTTTTCGCAGAGCTTCGATGGCGTGATATTGGTTCCGTTATTTTTAATTCACAGAGCTTGGGTGGCGTGATGTTGACTGCGTAGTTCTTGAGTTTGGCTTGGCTTTGTTGTGTTATTCCATAACTTATATATGTACTGTACTCATTCTCCTTTCAAACAAATATGGATAATGAGTAAATCTCTTTCATACGTGCAGAAATAAAATCTGCACATTTTCTCCTCTCCATAGGAACTGAGTTTATTGTTTTTGATATTTTTGAGTGCTTGTACAAGAAATTATCTTGCACAGTGTTGCGTGTGAATGGCGTATTGTGTGAACGGGTGAAGGACGGCAGAAATGGAAAACACCACAGCATGACCTCGGTGGACATACATATCCTGTTTGTGGCACCCAATTAGCGCCTTGTAAGCGACGTTTTGATACCACATCCTATGGAATATCGAATTTGTGAGAAGGGAATGAAAAAGATTGTGTATTCACTTAGGTTTGCCTAATTCTTTTTAAAACTACTTTGTGGAATTTATGAAGGCTAACAGACTATGAATGTTTGCCTACGAGAGGTTTTTAGAGGTGTTAAAGAAGGCTTTCCCCAGAGTGCGTTGTCTGACTCTAGCTACAGCCGGACATTTGCATAGAAAGTGCTCGGGGGTTTCTGGCTCGATTGCCACCCGGCAGCTGCTGCAGTGCGACTTAAATGGTATGCCTAGTCTTTCAGTCTTTGCCTGCCAACAGCCCAGTGTCCAGTACAGTACAGAGGAAGTGATTGTAGATATTATTTTTTACGAACCCTAGTGAAGCCTGGACTTGTTCCATAACGGAACTATCGAGTTTGGATCCTTGTCTGGCTAGCTCGTCTGCTGCTTCTTTTCTTATTATACACGTGTGCCCGGGAACCCAGATCAAAGAGACCGGGCCCCGTTCACCTATAATGGATAGTTCCTTGCAGCAGCAATCCACTAGTTTTGACGTTGTGGTTATGGATGTTAGAGCCTTGATAGCAGCTTGACTATCTGAAAAGATTGCTATCCGCTGTGCTGGTTCTGTTCTGTTTTTCAAGACACGCATCATATATTGCTAGCACTTCTGCCTGGAAAATGCTTGCAAAGCTTGGTAGCTTGAGTGACTTTGATATCTTGAGGGCTTCAGAGAAGATTCCAAGGGCCTTATTTTGTATCACTTTCGGATTCGGATTCGGAAATCAAATCCGATACTCAAATGAATTCGTTTTCTGTATCACTTTCGGATTGGGTTTGAATGCTGCCAAATTTTTATCAATAATTTCCGAAAATGAAACTGTCAAATCAGAAAATAATCATTCAATTAGAAGTCAGTTGCAAATAAATTGAATTCAATTTTATTCTTTCACAGTTTAACATATCGTTTAGTTGTTGTTCAGCGGTTTTTGGTTCTTAAAGATTGTTCAGAGCAGGATGATTCTTCATTGTCTGACATTGCTAAGTTGAAATTTTCGATTTCGACAGTATATTTCAAGTATGTATTTATGTGGTTGGGTGGGTGATTATCAAAACGATGGTTCATTTGGAGTGCAACTTATTGCAAAAGTGAAATGTAATATCTCTAATATCACTTTTCTTCCAGTGGCATGAGCTGCACGTATTTACTTGGACCTTCCCCGCCGTTTATATTCCGCATCTATAGGCCGATGCCAAAGCTGATTGGATTTCTGGCTTGCATCTGCAGATCTTCAATCTCAAATCCTTTGGCAAGACCTGCATATTTGGACAATAACTGCTCAAATTTATTATTAATGTCTCAATATGTTTCTTTTCTGCGTGAAAAAATTACATAAATTAATCAAAACAACTTTAGCACACACAATCCGATAGCAAAATAGTTATCCAATGAAAATCCGTAAGTGAGGACGGTTTTGACGTCCGCTTTCGGAATACAAAATACCAAATTTCCGTAAATGAGTTGGCATAACTTTTAATTTTCGAATGCGGATTGTGTATATTTGCTATAGAGGTATAAAATACCAATTTCCGATACTATAGCAATACAAAATAAGACCCCAGCGCCCACACCAGAGTCCATCTTCGAACCGTCTGTGAAGATAGCTATGTCATGGGTTTGGATGACTCTATCGCTTTTCCACATAGTTCTAGTTGAAAAGTATGCCATATAGTTTTTATTGAAATTTAGTTCTGGGATAAGGTAGTCAGTATGACTGTAAGCGTGTCTATCGCAGTTGTTTTTAGGGCGCCAGTGACTTTTTTTTTTTTTTTTTTTATATTCATTTTTATTAGTATTTCATATAAACTTACGTGCTACACAAAAATGACTAAAACTAGCTTACCTAACTTTTTAGAACTATCTTACTGGCCCTCATCGGGCACTCTAAGTTAAATTTAATCGTTAACTATGTCTTTCGACTTATCGTAATTTTTTTTTTTTTTTAATTTTAAGAACAATTAAAACTAAGAAAAATTTGTTGTTATTTTTTAAAAAACTTAGTGAAATAACGCTTTTTTGTTTTTCTTACATTCTAAATAAAACTTAAACCTACCTTACATTTAAACTTAACCTAGCTTAACTAACTTATCATTAATTGGAATACATATATGTAGGATTTAATCCATATATATTTTATTATATGTGAACAATCTCTGCATATAAGCATTCCGGTTTTTTTTTTTTTTTTTTTTGCTTTTTCTTAACCTACCTTATACTAAACTAAACTAGACACTTAAGAACTATGTAAGCCGGCCAAGGCAAGTAATACATGTCAGCCGACTTTAAATACCAGACCTACCCCGGATCGAAAGGGATCGACGAGGGAGCTCCCTCTTTTAACCACTAGAACTGCTGGTGTTGATTGCTCACATCTTTAACATCTCGGCTGGATACCGATCTACTAAAGCGAAGAAGCTCCTCAGTGCTCTGTGCGACGTCTCGGCTGTAGTTGAGTCGCCCATCCACAGTTGTCTGAGCAATGTGGAAGATTAACAGAACTGCATCTTTATCCTGGATCAGACCTGCCTGGTCGAAATAAAGGAATGCTTCTGGGGGGACGAAGCCATTAAGGCGCACCCTCTCATGGTACCCATAATTGGGGTAGTAAGCCCCTGAAATCAGGTTATTAATCGAGATGATTGCTCTTGCAATGTGCCTACGAGTCATCTTGATTAAAAAGTTGTCTACTCTTATCAGGTTCGCTCTGTTGTATAGGATCTCATTAGAATAGAATTTTTTGTACTGGGACTCTGGTGTTCTGTAAAGGTGAAGGCAAGCCCTAAGACAAGCCCTCTCAAAAACCCGAATCTTTTCCATCAAGCTTGCTCCCACATTGAACCACACGGGACACCCATAGGCAAGCATTGGCCGGATAAGGGCCATGTAGCAGATAACCTTCACCCTCGCATCGAGTTGGCTGTTGCGAAACAGTCTCTTTGTAAGAGCGAAAGCCCCTCGAGCTCTGGCCAGAGCAGCATCTATATGTTTATTAAAATATAGATATTGATCTAGCCAAATCCCCAGGTATCTGACTACAGTCTGATTCGCTAGTGGCTGCCCATGTTGCCCAATAACTGAGAACTTTCGCCAATTCTGTTTGGTATCCGCCGAGGCCTTTCTCAACGGCGTTCTGAATAAGATGGTTTCAGACTTCTGAAGGTTGATAACCAACTTCCAGTCGTCGCAAAATCGCTGAATTTTCTCGTAGTCACTTTGCAAGAGTGTTACAATGATCTCGATTTTAGGACCTGATCTGTACGCAATCAGATCGTCGGCATACGCTATCGAGTGCTGAAGGGATCCTATCAGATCAGCTGTGTAAATGTTGAAGAGTATCGGCGAATTGACCGCACCCTGTTGCAGACCATTTTTAATGTCAAACGTTCCCTCAGAAACTACATCGCAATTTTTAACGATGAACCTTCTGTTGGATAACATATTAAGCAACGTGTACAATAGTGGTTTGCTTATACCCAACCTGTTTAACTTATAGAAGAGCCCTTCCAACCATACGGTATCGAAGGCCTTTTCCAAGTCAATCAGTAGGGCACCCGTGCACTGTTTCTTGTTTTTATTCCATTGTATGTCCGACACCAGGTTCGACGCGGCATGTATTGTATCATGCCCCGCCTTGAAACCAAATTGGTTATCCGGAACTATATTATTATGCTCAACCCATTTGATCAAAGCTCTATTAATGACTTTTTCGAATACCTTGCTGATATTCGGAAGGAGACTTATCGACCGGAGATTTGCCGGATTGGATGCGTCCTTTCCCCTCTTGCGGATCGGTTGTACCACTGCTGTTTTCCAATGCTCTGGATAGTGCACATTATTCAGAGCATTGTTAAATAGTATGGTATAAATTTCCACCGCTACGGGTGGAAGATGCCTTAAAACAATGTTCGATATTCCATCGATTCCCACTGACTTCTTCTTTTTTAGTGTTTCGAAGATCATTTGTAGTTCTCTCTTCGGTACGAACGGGGGATGAGTCCCTTCATTGGCGATGGCATTAAGTGCCAAATTATCGTCATCGAACACGGTAAAGCCAGAGTTCTCTGATCGCCAGTGCTCGATTTCGTACCGAAGACGGTGATTGAGCTCAAGGACTCTATTCTCTAGGTCGCGGTTCGGGCGAATGCTAGCATTTACCTTGTACACGTCCTCGAAAATAGCTCCTATCGCCTCCATCTTCTTTTGCGGATCTTCGATCACAAAAAAGTTGTCATCATCGGCAGCGTCCCTAGTATCTATACACGCTGCTGTGAGTAATTGTTCATTGTTCGTCGTTCGGGGTATTTTCAGACACGGAAGTTCGTTGGCATCCTTCCTCCGAAATATTTTATTATTCTGGGGGAACATACTCGGGTTATCAGATCTGATAGCCTGAATCTTATTTCCCCAGTGCAAATTGGCTGACCGCCTATAATTTGCTTTAATTAATATTTGGAGGTTCTTTATCAGCGACTTCAGTGTCCTTATCTCCGAGTTTTGTCTGTCCGCAAACTGTCTGTATAGGTTTTTAAGCCTAGTGAGCAGCCTGCTTTTTTGTGTGTGAAGTGCGTCTATTGTCGCGTTGCGATATATGTTCTCTGTATGTCGATGCCGGGGTATCATTCTGTCCATAGTTCGTTTTATTGTCTCGTCCATTCCTTTAAGATACCAGTCAATCTCTTCGTTTGAAAGGTTCCTATTGGACGGTGGGTAGAGCGCGTTCGAGGAGAGTGCTCTTGTCAAGTCTCGAGAGAAACGAGTCCAACGAGTCCTACTGTAATTGTAGGAGTACGTTTGTCCGAACTCTTGAAGTTCCGCAACTTCATTAGGAATCGTTATTTCGGCACGTAGTCTGCAATGGTCACTGTCGTGCATAAATGTGCGCAGGCAGTTTATTGTTTGTTGGTCTACGTCAGTCAGTTGTAACCGTTCGTCGAACAGCAGCAGATCTAGATAGGAGCCGCTTCTGGGAAACGACGGACTATCTGTAGCCTTTAGGTCGAGGCGAAACTCTATGGAGTTTTGAACCCACCAATTGAATAATGAGGTCCCTCTTTGATGCGTTGAGATCTCCGGCCATGAGGTAATAATTCTCCTCCGACTCCAGCCTTAGGCATCGAAACAATGTCTCGAGCTCTGATAAAAATAATGCGGTTTGATGCGTGATCAGAGGCGTAGAGCGCGATAATGTACATCTTTTTTCCACTACGGAGCCGGATGTACACAATGCACGCTTCTATTCCCTTGAATCTTCGCACTTCACCACTGTACACGGCTTTATATTTTAGTTTTTTATTAATGAAGATCGCAATACCTCCTCCTTGAGTAGAGTTGGGTCGGTCTCTTCTTTCTATATTATAGTTTGTGTGCCTTAATTTGTATTTCTGAATAAGCTTGGTTTTGCAAATCAGAAACACATCGGGCATTTGGTCATCGAGCAACTTATACAGCGATTCTCTTCGATCGATCCCAATCAATGAATTTACATTCATCGC
The DNA here is from genome assembly GCA_930367185.1 of Myathropa florea. Lineage (NCBI taxonomy): Eukaryota > Metazoa > Arthropoda > Insecta > Diptera > Syrphidae > Myathropa > Myathropa florea. The sequence goes on from OV884004.1 coordinate 54,415,862, forward strand.
TGAGATCCTCAAGGAGTTCCCAGTAACGTTCGCGCCCATTACGATAAAAGTTGCGTTAGGCTCGGCAGAATCGTGTAGATGTAGTTCACACGTCCTGTCTGCTCCTGTAACTTTTTCTGCATCTGTCCGAACTGGCTTTGCATCTGTCCGATCTGCTCTTCGATTTTGAGCAAGACGGCCAGAATGGCGCCTTGAGCCTCGGGTGCGTTAGGCATTGCGGCCTGCGCGGGTACCTTTGGCTGTTGCTGTACCGTAGTACCCCTTCCTGACACCATTTGGACGTAGGAGATTTGGGGATTTACGCTTGCTTTTTGGACTGGAGCTGGTGTGACTTTTCCTACACTTTTCTGCTTACGAGCCAGATTTGCTTGTTTCATGCTTTGAAACTCAGGACAACCCCGATAGTTTGCGGTGTGACCCTTGTTTTTGCATAGTACGCAAGTGAGCTGGCTCTTATCTGCCACTTTTTCCTTACCCAGAGGGCATTCCTCCGTTATGTGGTTCTCTCCCAGGGCCGGCCCTACCATATGTGCAGGATGTGCAAATGCACAGGGCGCCAAGCGCTTGGGGGCGCATTGTGAGCCTAAACAAACAATATGCAATTTATCGATATACTGACTTTCATAAAATTTTAGTTCGTCCAAGCTACCTTTGTCTTTCTAAACGCTTTCTGAACGCAATTATTTTCAAATAATACAAACTACATAATTTCACCTGTTCATACAATATGTCATTCACACGCAAGACTGTGCAAGATAATTTCTTGCACAAGCACTCAAATATATCCTTAGGAAAAATTCTCAAAATAATAAACTCAATCTTCAGTTCCGATGGAATCATTTGAGTGACAACGTGCAGGTTTTATTTCTGCACATATGATAATTACTTAGTTCAATGACATAATTTTTCGTTTCTCTCTCTCTCTTCTCTTAATTCTTCACACAAAAGGCCAATCACACACAGGACTGTGCAAGAAAATTTCTTGCACAAGCACTCAAAAATCTCAAAATAATAAACTCAGTTCCTATGGAGGAGAGAAAATGTGCAGATTTTATTTCTGCACGTATGAAAGAGATTTACTCATTATACAGTTAATCAAAAAAGTAAGTATACACTACCTCCTGAACTATATTTTTCTAAAGAAAACTACATATTTGCAACAAAAATCAACAACCATTTTTTTTTCTGTTTTTACAAACGTAATACTATTTTTCGAAAAGAACAGACATAACAAAATAACAAAACATAAACAATAGAATTCAACTTAAAGTAATATGAATGGAAATTTACATCAAAAAAGTAAGTATACAAACAAAAAATAATACTTTCTGAAAGTTTTCTCTGCTCTCTAGTCTTCTTACCAATATTTCGTTGGGTAGCCTTTGGCTTTTATAATTGCTTGCATTCGATTTGGCATCGAGTTAACCAATTTTGATGTTACTTTTTGGCTTATTTTAGCCAACTCTTTCTGAAGCACTCTTTTCAAGTCTTATTTTGTCTTGACACCGTGTTTTTGAACTTCCCGTGTCAAATGTTCCCATAAATGTTCTACTGCATTCATGTCGGGCGATTGGGTGGTGTTCTCAGCTGGTTACGAACATTATATAATAACTATTCCTTAAGAATATGAGAGGTGTGTTTTGGGTCATTGTCTTGTTGAAAGATAAATGACACTTCTAGACTCAACTTTCTGACGCTTTCAAGTAAATTAGTTTTCAATATGTCCAAATAGGCATATTTGTCCATTGTACCATCAATGAAAATTAAATTACCGACGCATTTTTGCCGCCATACACCCCCATACCATTACGGAGCCACCACCCTGCTTTACAGTTCCGTCAAAAACGATTAAATTTTGCAAAAGCTCATGTAAATTGTGATCCAGCTTTCTGGAATAAGATCGTATTCTCAAATGAAAGCAAATTTAACATTCATGTATCCGATGGACGTGCTAAAGTTTGGCGTAAAACAAACGCGGAGCTAGATCACGCAAACATGGCCGGAACTGTAAAGCACGGTAATGGCTCCGTAATGGTATGGGGGTGTATGGCGGCAAAAATGCGTCGGTAATTTAATTTTCATTGATGGTACAATGGACAAATATGCCTATTTGGACATATTGAAAACTAATTTACTTGAAAGCGTCAGAAAGTTGAGTCTAGAAGTGTCATTTATCTTTCAACAAGACAATGACCCAAAACACACCTCTCATATTCTTAAGGAATAGTTATTATATAATGTTCGTAACCAGCTGAGAACACCACCCAATCGCCCGACATGAATGCAGTAGAACATTTATGGGAACATTTGACACGGGAAGTTCAAAAACACGGTGTCAAGACAAAATAAGACTTGAAAAGAGTGCTTCAGAAAGAGTTGGCTAAAATAAGCCAAAAAGTAACATCAAAATTGGTTAACTCGATGCCAAATCGAATGCAAGCAATTATAAAAGCCAAAGGCTACCCAACGAAATATTGGTAAGAAGACTAGAGAGCAGAGAAAACTTTCAGAAAGTATTATTTTTTGTTTGTATACTTACTTTTTTGATGTAAATTTCCATTCATATTACTTTAAGTTGAATTCTATTGTTTATGTTTTGTTATTTTGTTATGTCTGTTCTTTTCGAAAAATAGTATTACGTTTGTAAAAACAGAAAAAAAAAATGGTTGTTGATTTTTGTTGCAAATATGTAGTTTTCTTTAGAAAAATATAGTTCAGGAGGTAGTGTATACTTACTTTTTTGATTAACTGTACATATTTGTTTGAAATTGAGCATACATCCAAAACAAAAAAATATTTTTTGGTTTTTTCTTCTTGAAAAATGTAATGTAATGTATTAGAAAATTCAATTACACATATTTAATTTCTGGGTGATTTATGTACATATTGCCTAGCAAACTCTATTCTCTATAATTTTGTTTGTATTTTATTTGCAATGAACAAAAATTCCCATGTCTTGTCAAGCACAGATACAGGATGTTTTTCAAAAAAAGTTTTGAGAACGGAAACAACAATAGACTCACAGTTTAGATCGAAACTGAAATAAAATATTAGATAGAGCTAAGCTGTTTTGCAAACACTAATTAGTTTAGATAAATTTCTTTTGAGGAATTTCCGAAGTGTTTGAGCTTAATAATGGTAACTTTTTACAGATTGTTGAGGAAGTAGCCTTTTTTTGATTTGGTGTTAGGAGAGCGCTTGAGGAGAATAACGAAAACCCAAAATAAATATTTAAGCAAAAATATACAAAATTATATAACACGTATCTTTTCAACAACTGTTACTAATCACATTGTGTCCATGCTAAAAGAGGCCAAATTCTACGCTTATTGTTGACTATTGTTTTGGGTTTTTAAAACGAGAAGACAAGACCGGAGAGGAACTTACAAAGTTAATTTTAAACAAACTTGAATTTCAAGGAATTTCAATAAGCAACTGTCGAAGTCAAAGTTACGATAATGGTTCAAATATGAAGGGAAAAGAAGTCTTCAAAACAGAATTCGACCAAGAGCATTTTCGTCCCATGCAGCTCGTATTGATTCAATTTAGTAGTCAATGATTCAGCTCGGTGCCTAATGAGCACCTGTTATGTTTTTTGAAACAATTCGATGCTTACTTGAAACATCATCTAAATTTCCAGAAACATCTTGTAGGAGTGTTTTAAAAGAGAAACAACAACTGCGAGCGTGAGAATCCGTTTAATGAGTGCCGCTTTTGAGTTGGCAGATCTTTTATACTCTTGTTATGTACAAAAAGGAGTGGAGAGTTATCAGGTCGTTCACCTGATCGAATGATCGAACATATATTGCCAATTGCAGCTAGCTAACTAAGTTAGAATATATTTCTAATATGCCAAACAGTGGTGCACAAAAGTGTTCATAGCGAATTACCCTACAATCTCCTTTACGATGGTGATGAATGTTACGAAACTAGTTTAGAGCCGAAACAAAGTTTTAATGTAGAATTTTATTTCAAAACATTAAATCAAAAGAAAGTTTTGAGTAGCTTGAAGCATATAAAACGAATTTTTCATTTTCAAATAACATTAAAATATTTTTTTTACTATTATTTTTCAACAAGCTAATGCTTGAACAATACGTTCCTAATTCCTTAATTTACAAAACTGTATTACTTGTAAAACCATGTTTATGAAGTATTGAATTTTATATATATAGTTCAAACCTAGATTATCTTGCTCCCAATCTAGTTATTGCTCTCCAAATTTAAACAGTAGCTTTAGGAGGAGGCTGTTTTTATAAACTTAAAATGATAAAAAATTTTTCGATTTTGACGCGTTTTACAAGAGATTCTCCACTGAGAGTTCCTGCTAATAGCGCAACTAAGCGCGGGATGAATTCACCGTGCTAGGTCAAGGGGTTTAGTCCTTTGAAGACGGCGCAATAGATTACTTTCGTCAAGAATTGGAAGGACAGCTGGGTTTATGTGTTCTTCCAGACGACGCTTATGCTTACGAGCAATGTTCTTCGTTACATCCTGGATTGATGCAATTCCGAGATCTCTGTGGATATCGTCGTTCCGTATGTACCACGGTGCGTTGACGATGGTTCTTAGTACTTTATTTTGGAAAGTTTGTAGTATATTTTTATTACTTTCTTTGGTACAACCCCATAGTTGTATACCATATGTCCAGACGGGTTTTAGTAGTTGCTTGTATATAAGCAATTTGTTTTCAGTACTTAATTTGGAATATTTTCCAATAAGCCAGTACATGTCTTTATATTTTATTTGGAGCTCTTCACGTTTCTTTTTGACGTGTTCTTTCCACTTGAGCTTTACATCGAGAGTCATCCCGAGGTATTTCGTTTCATTTCCAAAGGGTATTTGAACACCATTTATAAACACGGGCAAATTATTCACGTTGTTATATGTAAAATTAATATGAACGGATTTAGCTTCATTGAGTTCAATTCTCCAAGTGTTTGTCCATTCGTGTACCCGATCTAAAGCACGTTGCAGTTTTCTAGTTGACTCTTCGACCGTTTTGGCAGTTACCAAAATGGCAGTGTCGTCAGCAAATGTGCCTAGTACAGTGCCAACATTTTGTGGCATATCGCTACTAAAAAGTAAGTAGAGGAGAGGACCAAGAACACTTCCTTGGGGTACTCCAGCTTCTATAGATTTAAATACCGAGTATTCTTTTCCATATTTTACACGGAAGATTCTGTCAGAAAGGTAATTTGATAATATTACGTAAAGTTTTCCCGGGAAGAACTGTCTCAGTTTGTGTTTCAAACCCTCGTGCCAAACTTTGTCAAAGGCCTGCGAAACATCGAGGAATACAGCTGAGCAGACTTGCTTTTGTTCAAACGATTTTTCTATAACATCAGTTATTCGATGTATTTGGTCAATAGTCGAATGCTTATTTCTAAAACCAAATTGGTGATTAGGAATAAGTCGTCTTTCTTCCACAATCGGGCTTAAACGCCTAAGTAAAATTCTTTCAAACACCTTAGACATTATCGGAAGTAGTGAAATCGGTCTGTAAGACTTTTTTTCTGTTGGGGGTTTACCCGGCTTGAGTACCATTATTACTTCCGCCACTTTCCACTGACTAGGGACATGTTCTAATCTAAAGGCGGCATTAATGAGGTAGAGAAACTTCAGAAGCGCTTTCTTAGGTAATTCTTTTAGAACTTCTCCTGTGATTAGGTCATAACCAGGAGCTTTTTTGGGTTTGAGCTTGTGTAATTCTTCTTTAAGCTCTGTCAGAGTAGCATTTCTTATAGAATAATTGTCAAAGTGTATGTCCGAACCGTAGGAGTTTACAGGAAGTGTTTGTCCACTGTGCGATTTAAACGTCGCTTCCAAGTGATCTGCGAAGAGATCAGCTTTCTCTTTATCTTCTTTTGCCCACTCGAATTGATTTTTTCGAATTGGGGCCGTATGTGGTTCGGGTTTTTTAAAACCTGTAGCTGATTTCCAGAGTGAGTAGTTGGTATCCTTTTTCGCGGACAAGCCTCTTAAGTAGGTACTTAGGTTATTATTTTTAAACGACTTAATTTTCGCCTTTAGCAAATTACACAATTGATTAAGACACGTTTTATGTTCTGGCGCACGGGACTGTTGCCATTTCTTACGAGCTTTACGTTTTTCTCTTACTAATTCTCGTATTTCCGGTGGATATCGCAATACACTTTTTGTTGTCGTTTTTCTAACGAGGGGTGTATTGCTCCACGCAGCGCACTGTATTACATCTATAAATTTATCGACTTCTATTTCTAAATCATATCGGGTTCTCAGCAGTACCGCAAGTTCGATATTGTCTTGTAAGTAATTTTTGAATGCTTGCCAATTCGTTCGTTGGTTAGTTAACGTAGGTGGTACTTCCTTTCTTACTAGGTTATCATTCATAGATAGTACAATGGGAGAATGATCTGAACTAAGATCAAAGCTTTCTTCAACTCTTAAGTAGTTTCGAGATATGCCTTTTATGACAAAGAAATCAACAACGTCAGGTATTTTTGTAATATCCGAAGGCCAGTAGGTCGGTTTTCCTGTCGAGAAAAATTCACAACTTAGATTCATACCAGCTCTGTACAATTTTCTGCCTTTTTGTGAGATACATCTTGACCCCCAAAAAGTGTGCTTCGCGTTAAAATCTCCACCAATTACGAAATTTGGGCCAAGAGTGTGGAAAATACTTTCAAGCTCGTTTTGATCAATTATACTACGCGGAGGGCAGTAAATTGACGAGACGTTAAATGAATAATGTTTGTTTTTTACATGAACCGTAGTTAATTGTATTGGATTGGATTCTATATTTAGTCCTACTAAGTGATCTATATTATCGCGTATAAACAGAGATGATCCGCCTCTTGCCCTCTCTGACGGATGGCAGGCATGGTAACCACAGTAGCCTTTTAAATTTACACGCGATTGCTTCGTTAAATGTGTCTCAGAGATCAGACAAATATCGATATCTTTTTCTCTGATATATATTTCTAGTTCGTCAAGTTTTTGCAATAGACCATTTGCATTCCAATTTAAAATTTTAATTGTCATATTCATGTTAAGGCACGCTTGTTGTTAATCTTACTTTCGAGGTCGAGTAGCCTTTCGAAAATAAGTTTGTTCGTCTTAGTTTGTTCGTCAAGTTTTTCTAAGATGATATTGAATATTTTTGAGACGGGATCTGGTTGTTCGCACATTTTCACACTTGTGGTTGCTACTGTTTGGGCAAAGGTTTTTGCTCCGGCGTGCAATGATTTCGCATTAGCTGTTTTCATGTTTTCTGTTATTGGAGATGTAGTTTGAGTCTGCGTTTTTGTTCCAAGAATTTTTGATCGTGTCGTTATTGGCTTCGACACGGCTTTTACAACAATATCCTTTGTTGCCGATTTTGGTTGTTGGCGGAGCTTCGCTTTGATTTGATCACGTCTTTTCTGAAGCTCTTTTGCCACTTCGCAGCCACGGTAGTTAGCTGGATGCTTTCCTTTACAGTTAACGCAAGTAGCTGGTGAAGTCTTATTTGCGTTACATACTACTGACAGGTGTTCACCGGCGCATTTGACACATCGCGGATTTTTCTGACAGTATGCTTGAGTGTGGTTGAACCCTTGACATCGTTTGCATTGTGGAATCAATTTCGAGTTCTTACGTAATGCCTCGATTTTGACTACCATGTTGAGAATACTTTTTATGCTATAAATTTTTTCTATGGCCTCACTTTTATCAAAAGTTAGCATAAAAAGGGGTAACCCGCGATACGTTTGGGTTTCGGCACCTTCCGTCAATTGTTTCTTTTTGGACTGAATGTTAGTGGCATCTTCTATTTTAAAGCCCTTATTTCTTAAGTCCTCAACTATGTCTTCTTTTGGACAAGAGGCATGAAGTCCCCTAGCTACGACTCGAGTTGGTCTTTCCGATTTATTTTCATATGTGTACCATTGAATTTTTTCCGTATTGAGTCTCTTGGAAAGTACTCTATAACTGTCTGAGTCCTTCACATTTATTTTCCACGCACTGTTGCTTCGAGACGTTACTTTGAACTCAGTTCGTAGCGCTGATTTCAGAATTGAATGTAACTTATTGTATTCTGAAATTCCAAACACATTAATTGGCGGCGGTGGTCGCTCTTTTGGTGGCATAGTTCCTTTAATGGTTAAGCCACTTATATTGTCATTGATCTTGCTTTCCGGCTGAGGAATAACTTCGGGCGAAGAACCGGCTTTTCGTTTTTTACCCGGTCGCTTTTTTACCGTCCAGTCGGTTTCACGGCTTAGCTCTTCCTCGTCAGTAGAATATTCCACGTTTTTAATTTCGTTCGAACTTGAATTTGATTTACTCGTATATTCACGATGTTCGATTTTTCCTTTTCTAAGTTTGTTCAGTTCTTCTTTTAGTTCGTTGCAGAGAATTTCCATATTAGTTAGCCTGGACCGTAGTTCGGCGTTTTCATCCTCGAGACTTTTGAATTTGGTTAAGGTATCTTTTTCTTGAGCCGAATATATTATCGTCGGACTTTTCATTACTTGCGTTTTAGACGCAGTAGGTTGAGTTGGCGGTGATCCGCTCATGGTTTTGTTAGATCGTGGTGGTGGTGATCTTGTTACCCTTTTGCTTTTCCCAAAAGGGTCGATTAAACGCAATAAGTGGCTCTCCCCAGAATCCGTAGAGCCTGACTCCGAAGAGTGTGGATTTTCCAGTGCGACTGGCATTCCACCTGGGGTAATAATTCCTTTGTTTTTGTTCATTGCATTTTTCTTAAATGTTGTTGTTTGTGGTAAACAAACGATGGCTTTTAGTCGCCTTTTACGACAGGCATGCCTTACCCCGGGTATATTCTAACCCCCTTACCCGGTGGGAGGATTAAGACAACCATGACCCAAAAAAAGGGGGGGTGGGCGCTAGACGCAAGTCTTGCACAGGGCGCTCATTTAGCTGGGACCGGGCCTGTTCTCTCCACACTTTACGCATCGAGGCTGCGTGTCACAGTTCGACGCGGCGTGTCCGAACCTTTGACAGCGAACGCATTGTATGATGCCTTCGCTGCGCTTTAATTTATCCCAAGTGACAGCCTGGCAATTTAGGGATTTAATGCTCCTTAAATTGTCCAGTTTGCTTTCGGGTGACAGCTGAACCAGGAAGAACGGCAATTTCCGTTTCTCCCGTTTGGCCCTTGCTGTGGTGAAAGGCTTAACCCCTACAAAATTGAGACCCTCGCACATTATTTCTTGGAGCATCTTAAGGAGCTCCTCTGGTTCTGTAGACGGTTCCATTCCTTTCAGGAGCATAGTCTGCAGCCTTTCCCTTTTTGGGATGAAAGAGAAGAACTCCGTCGTCGATTGCCTTAACAAATCTTTTATTTTGTTATAATCCTCCACCGTATTACATTGGATGGAGTGCCTATATTCATTGAAACGCTTAATTGTAAAATTGTTGCCTATGGCCGACTTACATAATTCTAGGGTCTCGTTAAACTCCATCTTATGCGTGTTGATTGGAGGAACACGCTCTTTTGCTACATTACTCTGCTGCCGCTGTCCAGGTTGTTGTTTCCGCTGTTCGGGTTGTTGCTTCTGCTTCTGCTGTTGCTGTTGTTGCTGCAATTGTGGTTGGTCCTTAGGGTGTTGTTTTTGCTGCTGCTGATGTTGCTGCTGCACCTTTGGCTGTTTTTGCAGTTGGTGTTTCTGCTTTTGTTGTTGCTGCTGCTTCGGTTCCTTCTGCTGCAGTTGTTGTTCCTCTAGTTGAGGTTGCTGTGCGCGGAGTACCGCCTGTCTCTCCCTCTCCCGTCTTGCCGTTTGTTTGGCCTTTATGGCCTCTATTTGTTTCTGGAGCTGCTTGATGCTGTTGTTCAGGCACTCCAGCTCATCATCTTCATCGTCAGAATCCGACGGCGCGATGGAGGCGAAGCTATTGCTTGCCCCTGTATATCTCCCTTCCCCACCGTCGGAAACGTAGGGGAAATCATCTTCTGCTGCCGTACTACTTTTTGGCGTCTCCTTCCTCACCTCAGCGGGCAGCTTTTCTGCTGAGGCTGACAGGGAGGGACGCTTCACCAAGTTGGACGTGGGCTTCGTTTTCCTTCTCCTCTTCGACGTCCCAGCCATTGCCGATGACGTAGCTAACGGAGGACCTGCTTCATCGCCTGATGATTTTTCAACGGCCGAACCTTTCGGTACTTGGACCGCCTTACTCATCACGTGAGTTTTCTGTTTTTTTTATGTTCCCCGGCCAGGGATCGAACCTGGGTCCCACTGCACCGCGGCCACGCACTGATTCCACTAAGCCACGCTATTGGCTTGCAAATTAATGTTTTATTTTATTGTTCTTTTGCACAATATTTACGATCACTAAGCCGAAGCACGTTTATTCTCCACCGAGGTCTGTGAACGACTGGGCGCCAGTGACTCCTATACATGCAGTTCTTTATACCTTGTTTAGTTTTGTGATGTTTTACGCTTTGGCTAAAGCTGGCCACTTAACTAAGAAGCCGTAGGTAAGAATAGGACGTATCACGGCAGTATACATCCAAAGTGTTATCTTCGGTCGAAGTCCCCAGCTTTTGCCAAGAGTTTTGTTGCAACCGTATAAGGCTATGCATGCCTTTTTAACTCTTTGCTCTATGTTAGTTCTCCAATTTAGTTTTGGGTCAAGAATAGTGCCTAAGTACCTGGCAGTTGAAGACAGAGTGAGGGTTTGATTGGCTAGTCTAGGAAGGGGAAAGTTTGGTATTTTGGTTTTCGTCGTAAAAAGCATCAGTTCGGTTTTGCTTGAGTTCGTGTTAAGGCCACAAATGGTAGCCCATCTATTAACCTTTTGCAACGACCCCTCCATGATTTCACTAATCACTGAGCGGAACCGCCCTAATACTAAAATCACAACGCCGTCCGCATACGCAATAACTTTGATTCCTTCCCGGTCTAGTTCTTTTAATAGGTTGTTTATGACTAGTATCCATAACAATTGGGAGATAACGCCTCCCTGAGGAGTTCCCCTAGTTACATACTTTGTTTGTTGGCTATTTCCTAGCGTGGATTGTATAATTTTAGTTTTGAGTGTAGAAACTATCCATTTTACTAGCATCTCTTCTACCCCTTGGGCGATAAGAGATTCTTGGATAGCTTCTGTGTGGACGTTATTGAAGGCCCCTTCTATGTCTAGAAAGGCGGCATGGTATATTGTTTGTAGTGAATAGTTTTCTCAATGGTGCCAACCACCTCGTGCAGAGCTTTATCAGTGGATTTACCCTTGATATAGGCATGTTGAGATTTGGAGAGAGACTTCCCCTCTAACTTGAGCCTAATGTAAGTAAGAGTGTATCTAGGGATTCTTTTGAGGATTCAGTCCAGGTTCCATCCTGTCTCTTAAGGAGAGAGGGATTGGAATGTTTCTTTCACAGAAATCCTTCCAAGATTGCTTCTTTGCTATACTTATGGATTTGTTGTAGATTCTTAAGTAGTCTTTATATGGTTGCCAAAATTTATATTTATAGCAAATATTAAAGATGACCGCGGTCATCTTTCTGAGGTTAAAGAGGTCTTCTGTCCACCATGGAGGAAGTTTCTTCTTGCCTCGTTTGATTAAGCACGATGTATTAGAGGAGGTGTTGAGTGCTTTCTCAAAAAGTTCTAATGTTTTTTCCACCTCACTATTATTGCTTATAATAGTATATATATATATAGAGAGCGGTGTTCCACAAAGTTTTTTCTTGGCAATCGTAACGAACTTTTGCCAGTCTGCGCATTTGGGATTTCTGTGTGGTTCTATGTGTGTATGGGTGCCGTGAACGAAGGCCATATGAACTAACGCCATAATGGCGTTAATTCACTTTCAAATTGGAACTAAAGCCATATGGCGTTACTTCGTTTTAGGAAGTGGCCTTAGTTCTCATTTGAAATCGAATTAGTCACCCGCATCAATCTCAATAATTTACATTATTTACATGGTCCTAATGAAATGAAATGATACAAACTTGTAGATTTTTTCTTTTCTTCAATACTCAAAAATATGAAGATGAAAAAAAAAGTTTGTGGCGTATAAGCAGTAATGTTGGAATGGAATGCAACCCCTCTGCTGGACCACATGTAGGATTTGAAGTCGACGCGATACTGAGTGTATCTTTGAATTGTGCTGCGTGTGACGTCATGCGTATCATGACATATGTTTTGCCGCGAACAATTTAAACAGTGTTGTGAAAACATTTGTGACTAATTTTGTGAAATTTGTGAAAAGTTTGATTAAAAAATGGCAGTCTGTGCAGTATTTGGTTGTAACACCAATAATAACAAAAATCATTTATATTATTTATACTATAACCATCGTTTTTCATTTAATTAATGCCACAGAAGGTTTCTCCATACAATTTGAATTCAATGTGAAGTTGCCCTGCTATGTGTGACGTCACGCGAATTTGAGAAATATCATACCTTGTATTCTGTATATCGTGGAGTGTATCCATGTTTTTGTTTTACCCATAATGGCTAACTAACACCATATGGCATTAGTTCAATTTAATGTATGGCTTTAGACAGTCGTTCACAGACTTTCAGAGCGAACATACGTGATTCGGCTTAGTGCGTGGTGAAGGACAATAAAGTAATAATTTTAATACTAAAAATCAATTGAGTGCAGTAGCCCAGTGCAATTAGTGCAAGACTCAGGAGTGAGTGGACACGAGTTCAAGTCCCGGTGGGGGACAAGTAAAAATTAGTACGCCTTTTTTTCTTAAAATGATATTGAAATAAATAAAATATATAATAATAATAAAAACTGTGTCGTCACATCACGTGATGAGTGGGACCGAACGGCCGGAGGTCCCGGTTTCGCCCGCGAAAGAAGTGACGGATCGGCAAAGTCACGCCACACGGAATCGCCAGCGGGGACCTCTGTTAGTGGAAAGAGGAGGAGGAGGCTGAAGTCGACTCCTAATGTAGTGAAGCGTCCCTCCCTAGCAGCCACCGCAGGGAAGTTGCCAGAGGTGGTGAGAGGGGAGACGCCGTCAACCGATACCAACCCAGCGGCTGATAATGAAATAGACTACCCATACGTCTCCGACGGTGGGGAAAGGAGGTACACGGGGGCGAGTAATAGCTTCGCTTCCCTCGTTTCTTCCGAATCGGAAAATGAAAATGATGAGATGGAGTGCCTTAACGAAAATATAAGGCGACTCCAACAACAAGTACTGGCAATCAAGGCTAAACAAAAGGCGAGGAGGGAAAGGGAAAAGCAAGCCATACTCCCGTCCTCCCAGCAGCAACCAGCACTACAGCAGCCGCATCAGAAAACACAACAGAAACAGCCGCGTCAACAAACGCAGCAACAAAAAAGACGCAACCGCAACAGCAACAGGAGCCGCAACAGCCGCAGCAACACCAACAGCAGAAGCCGAAAGAGGAGCAACAACAGCAACAACAACAACAAGAAAAATCAACGAAGACAACGAAGCAACAAAGACAACCGGATAAAGTGAAGAAAGAACGCGTGCCCCCAATAAACACGCATAAGGTAGAGCTGGAGGACACAATTGAACTCTGTAAGTCGGCCATTGGTGATAATTTTATTATTAAGAGGTTTAACGCCAGTAGACACTCCATCCAGTGTAACACGCTGGAACAATTTAAAAAAATTATAAACTTATTAAGGCACTCGACGACGGAGTTCTACTCTTTCACCCCCAAAGGGGAGAGGTTGCAAACAATGCTCCTGAAAGGGTTGAACCCGTCAGCTGATCCAGAGAGGCTCCTTAAGACGCTCCAAGCGAAGAAGTGTGACGGTCTCACTTTCGTAGGGGTCAAGCCGTTCACCACAGTAAAGGCCAAAAGGGATAATCGGAAACTGCCGTTCTTCTTGGTTCAGCTTCAGAAGAGATTCAGAAGAGAATCGCTATACAAGTTGCTTAATGACCTAAGTCCTGATGTGTGTCTGGTTAGCGAAACTAAGCTTACCCAGAGACGCAAATTAAGACACAGCAATTATAACATTGCGAGAAGAGACCGACCCAACTCTATCCAAGGAGGTGGTGTTGCAATCTTTATTCGTAAACAAATTCGGCATAAAGTTGTGTACAGAAGTGAAATACGAAGGTTTCAGGGGCTAGAAGCGTGTATTGTGTACATTCCTCTCCGTAGTGGAAAGAAGATGTACGTGGTAGCGCTCTATGCAACTGAAGCTACTCAACCCACCTTTTTCGCAGAGCTCGAAACATTGTTTCGTTGCCTGAGTCTGGAGTCGGGGGAGAATTATTACCTCATGGCCGGAGACTTAAACACCAAACATAGCCATTGGGGAAATCACACACCTAATGCTAGAGGGAACTCACTATTCAATTGGTGGGGTCAAAACACGGTCGAGTTTATCCTCGATCTGAAAGCGACGGATAGTCCATCTTATCCCAGAAGCGGCTCCTATCTGGATCTTTTGCTGTTCGACGAACGTTTACAGTTGACAAACGTGGACAGATAGACAACAAACTGTCTGCACTCGTTTGTGTACGACAGTGACCATTGCGGTCTTAGCGCTGAAATCACGATTCCCAACGAAATTGCGGAACTGGAAGAGTTTGTCCAAACGTATTCCTACAACTACAGTAGAACTCGCTGGACTCGCTTCTCCCGAGACTTAACGAGAGCACTCTCCTCAAATTTGCTATACCCACCGTCCAATAGGAATCTGTCAAATGAGGAGATTGACAGATACCTAAAACAAATGGATGAGACAATCACACGAACGATGGACAGAACAATACCTCGGTATCGACCAACTGGTAACGTGTTTCGCAACGCATTTGACGCACTACACATACTAAAAAGTAGACTGCTTACAAGATTAAAAAACTTGTATAGACAGTTAACTGACAGACGAGACCCGGAAATTAGGACATTGAAGTCGTTGATTAAAAACCTACAAGTACTAATTAAAGCAAATTATAGGCTATCCGCTAATTTGCACTGGGGCAACAAGATTCGAGCTATCAAGTCCGATAACCCGAGTATGTTTCCCCAGATTAATAAAATATTTCGAAGGAACGATACCAACGAACTTCCTTGTCTGAAAATCCCTCGAAAATTGATCCAATAGCAGCTGTCGATAATAACGAAGAAGTCTTCGTGGTCGAAGATCCTCAAGAGAAGTTAGAGGCTATAAGGGCTATTTTCGAGGACGTGTACAAGGTAAATGATAGCATTCGCCCAAACCACGACCTCGAGAATAGCGTCCTGGTGCACAACTCCTACCTTCGAAGTGACATCTCAATGGCGATCGGAGAACATGGGTTTCACCCAGTTCAATGATGAAAATTTGGCACACAACGCTGTCGCCAGTGAAGGGACTCATCCCCCGTACATATCGAAGGTAGAACTTCAAACGATTTTCGAATCACTGAAGAAGAAGAAATCAGTCGGTATGGATGGAATATCGAACATTGTGCTGCGACATCTCCCTCCAGCGGCGGTTGAAATCTGCGCCATCCTGTTCAACAACGCTCTGAATAACGCACATTATCCAGAGCATTGGAAAACAGCTATAGTGCAACCGATCCCCAAAAGGGGAAAGGACACCTCCAATCCGGCAAATCTCCGGTCAATAAGTCTCCTTCCGAATATCAGCAAGGTATTCGAAAAAGTAATCAATAGAACCTTGCTCAAGTGGATTAAGGACAATTTTATAGTTTCGGATAATCAGTTCGGTTTCAAGGCGGGGCATGAGACAATACATGCCGCGTCGAAACTGGTATCCGATATCTCTGCTCTGCTCTGCTGGTTGACTTGGAAAAGGCTTGCGATACCGTTTGGTTAGAAGGGCTCTTTTACAAGTTAAACAGTCGGGGCAATAATAAATCACCCCTGTAAATATTGCTCAATATGCTAACCGGAAGAAAGTTCGTTGTGAAAAATGGCAATGTAACTTCGGCGGGTACTTTTAAAATAAAAAATGGTCTACAACAAGGTGCGGTGAATTCGCCGATACTATTCAACACTTACACGGCTGATCTGATAGGATCCCTTCAGCATGCGATTGCATACGCGGACGATTTGATCGCGTACAGATCAGGGGCCAAAATTGAGGACGTTACTTATCTCCTGCAGGGTGACTACGATGAGATCCAGCGTTTTTGCGATGCCTGGAAGTTAATCCTCAACCTAGAAAAATCAGAAACCATTCTTTTCAGAACACCGTTGAGTAGGGCTTCAGCGGGTACTAAAAAGAATTGGCGAAAGTTCTCAGTTGTTGGACAGCCACTGGCGAATCGAAGTGTAGTCAGATATCTGGGGATCTGGCTAGATCAGTATCTATATTTTAATAAACATGTAGATGCTGCTCTGGCCAGAGCCCGAGGTGCTTTTGCTCTTACAAAGAGACTGTTTCACAACAGCCAACTCGATGCGAGGGTGAAGGTTATCTGCTACATGGCCCTTATCCGGCCAATGCTTGCCTATGGGTGTCCCGTGTGGTCCAACGTGGGAGCAAGCTTTATGGAAAAGATTCGGGTGTTCGAGAGGGCTTGTCTTAGGGCTTGCCTTCACCTTTACAGAACACCAGAGTCCCAGTACAAAAAATTCTATTCCAATGAAGTCCTATACAATAGGGCGAATATGATAAGAGTGGATAATTTCCTTATTAAACTGAATCGTAGGCACATTGCAAGAGCAATGACCTCGACGGATAACCTGATCTTAGGGGCTTACTACCCGAACTATATATACAACGAGAAGGCTCGTCTGAGTGGCTGCGTTCCCCCAGAGTCATTCCTATATTTTGATCAGACAGGTTTGATCCAAGGTAGATCAGCAGTACCGTTAATCTTCCACGTAGCCCGTATATCTGTGGATGGGCGACTAAACTACGACCAAGACGTCGCACAGAGCACTGAGGAGCTTCTCAGGTTCAGTAGGCCGGTATCCAACCGTGATGTAAAAGACGCAGTCAGGTAGCGCACAAAATTTTGGTGGCTAATAGAACCAGCTCCTTCGTCGATCCCTTACAACCCGGGATAGATATAATATATGTAGGTCAAAAGTCGGCCAATTGTCTATCGCGACATGGCCGGCGTACACAATCTGTGTTCTAGGGTTAGATTAGGTTTGTAAGTTAGTATGTAAGTAAAACAAAAAAAAAATTCTAATATATATGTATATATTTTTATATAGTATAAGTTTTAGTGTAAATAGTTGTTTGTATACATGTACGTACGAGTTATATCTATATTGTAAAATTATATAGATATGAAGGAGTACGTGCATGTATGCATACAGTAAGATTAAGATAGCATGTAAGGAAAAAAAAAAAGAAAAAAAAAAGAAATTAGATTTAGTAGTTTAGTAGATAATATAGATTTAAGACAAAACAAAAAAAATTACTAAGCAGATTAAGTTTTTCCCCCATTTTTCTTAGTCTTAAGTTTTTTTCTCTTATTCTCATTTGAAATATTTAATTAATATTACGTCGAAAGACAAATTTAAAGAAAAAATATGTGTAACTTAGAGCGCCCGTATAGGGCCAGTGAGTTAGGATAAGATAATTAGGTCAATTAAGCTAGTTTTAAGCGTTTTTGTCTAGCAAGTAAGAGTAATGGAAAAAATAGAAATAAAATGCAAAAAAAAAAAATGTATGGCTTTAGTTCCAATTTGAAAGAGAATTAAAGCCATAAGTGGATTATGGTGTTAATTCGCATTTGAAAGTGAATTAAAGCCATTATGGCGTTAGTTCATATGGCCTTCGTTCACGGCACCGTGTGTATGACCTCACTGTCGGCGATCTTGTACGAACAGACTCTTCCTACTCTTTGTCGTTTTGGTAGAATAATTGAAACGCATCCTGGAACAGATGGACGGACTCGAGTGGCCATAATCAAAACAGCCGGTGCAGTAATAAAACGCCCTATAACGAAACTTTGCCTTCTTCCTCTGGGAAACGAATACACTGAAGTTATGCATGCACATACACGTTGGATCAATAGTACTACAAATACATACTAATAATTACTAACTTATAATGAATTATCTTACTAACCCAAATCCCTATAACCCATTATTGTCAAACACCATTCACGAACTTACCGCTAAAACTCCTGGCCGCGATAGAGTGTCTTACCTCATGTTGAAACAGTTTCCAGTTAAAATTAAAGCTAGACTATCGCAGCTTTATAAAAAATATTTTCAATACTGGTAATTCCCGCAAACGTGGGATATAATTCCGCGACTATAATTCCACTGCCTAAACCAAGAAATCTATAAACACGGTGAACGGATACCGACCAATATCGCTCTTACCATACATGTCTAAGGTTATGGAAAAGATGATAGCAAAGCGGTTACCCTGGTTTTTAGAATTGAATAATTCTATTAGCCCTAAACAGGTCGCTTTTAGAAAAGGTAAAGCTACTATTGATGCACTTCTCCACCTCGATTACTATATTTCATCAACTTTATCGGTACGCAACCATGTTGCTGTCCTTTCTTTAGACTTCGAAAAGGCATTCGATAGAATGCTTTCCACCTGGTCTTGGATAAAAAGGTGAGGCATTGGCCCAAAAATATTTAACTCCGTTCAATCGTTCCTCACTAACAGAAAATTTTGCGTAAAATCCAACGCCTATTATTCCACCATTTTCCCGCGTTTCAATGGTATCCCTCAAGGATCGCCATTATCTGTGGTCCTGTTTACCATTGCATTTGATGACATCAGCAAAATAATATTCCTGCATAAACAACTGGATAATTGTCTTTACGCTGATGATTTATAATTGTTTGCAGGCATAATGCCTCTGCAATAAATAACCAGTCATTATCAAATGTATTGGATGTTAAGCTTTCAAGCTTTCTCTAGACAAATGCAAGACTCTTCATATATGTCGAACAATGTTGTGCAATAAATTACCACTTTACTCAAATAACATCAACATTGTTAACGTAAATAGTCTTAATATTCTAGGTTTAATATTTAACAGTAGAAATAATTGGAAATTACATAGTTTAGAATTGCGGAGAAGCTAGGCCCAAGTCCACTTCGGACTGTAGCGCCGCCATTATTATTATTATTATTGTTTAGAATTTAAAAAAAACTTAACTGTAAGAGCAAAGATTATCTCGTATTTAGCCAGCAAAACATACAGTGCCTCCCAAAAATATTCGGAATTATGTTTTTTTCCTGGATCCTAATTTGTTGCATTTTGTTGTTGTTGCAGACAGAAAATATGCATTATTTGTTCTGACTTTTTGTTAACAGAATAAATGTTAAATTGAAACTTCTTTTTTATTATAATTATAATAAGTATTTGTTGATTAACAATACTAAAATCCAAGAAAAAAACATAATTCCGAATACTTTTGTGAGGCACTGTATATAATGCTCATACTAACACTCTCTGTAGAATAACGAAATTACTGGTTTTAAGTAAAATCGATTACGGTCTAGCTATCTTGAATAATTACATACCGCAATACCTGCCTTGGTGCATACAAAATGAGTCGTTCATAATGAATTTGACAAATTCTCTTAAGAATTACATCACAAAAGAAGCCTTTCGTGCAGTGTTTCTGAGCATTGCTGCCACGTTAAAGCCGGCAGGCATACGGCATACGGCTCAAAAACCAAACACACCACTTCATTTGCATCTACCAACGAGAATGGCTCCGTCATAACTATTGGCCTACTATCCAACAATGCATCCATTTTTACCGAAGCAAAAATCTCTTAAAAACTTTAACTGTGTTCTCAAAAATATGCGGTAAGATTGTAGTATGCACTGACAGCTTAGCGGTTTTAAATGCGAAACCCCAATCACATTAATGTAATCATTAATAGAATTAGAGACTGCCTCATCAGATCTCCTAAAAAATTTAAGATTATGTGGATTCCCAGTCATGTTGGAGTCCAAGGTAATGAATATGCTGATACTACCGCCACTCGTACATTCCGCGCTCCAATCTACAGATTTGAATTTGAAACCAAACTCTTCATCTTACGCCTAAACAACAGCAAGCTCAGTTCTAAACAACTCTTGGATTGGAACAACTATCATAATCATTACACACAGATTAACCCGGATAGATCTTCTCGAGCTTACCCAACTAGCACCTCAAAGGCAATGAACATCATATTCATTAGCCTACGTCTAGGTCTCATAAAGACTAAGCATCAACATTTTTTTAAAGTGCAAATCCTCCAACATTTCTTGTCTGCAGTTTACCCATAGACATAAGACATCTACTAAACCTTGGAAACTGTCCAGAAAATACAACGGCTAATCAAACAACATATGCATCAACCCGAGAATTATTAAAAAATCCTACCAATGATAATATTCCTGAAATTAACGACCTAGTTAGCAGACTTAATATCCCAATTTAATTAATAGCTTTAAGCACAATATATTATAAGTTATCATCAAGCCGAGACCTTTGCAGTTGGCGCTTATTATGTTAGCTTATTAATTTTCAATTGTAAAGTAATAAATTAGAATAATACAGTCTTCGTCTAGCTCTCGTAGCGTTAACAACGTGGTGACTTTCGGACAGTTGGTTGTTTTTCTTTTCAGTGCACTCTTATTAGAGTAGTATTCTCCTCTCGCTCACTCTTTGGCTGTTTACTTTTTTTTTTTGGGAACCGCGTGTTCTTACTTCCCGCGCTTACAGGAATTTTCCCGACATACATCATGGCCCCGGGGCCTAATAAAATTAAACCCGGGAACAAATTCAGCGTGTTGGCAGATGCAGACACGTTTTCGTTTGAACCCCGTTCAAAGAAAAACAAAACATCAACTTTGGAAGAGTTCCCTTCCCTCCCCTCTAACACTAACCCCAAAAACCCCAGATTTGTACTTATATCGGCGGCGGATGAAAAAATACCTCTTTCATCAGTAAGCATCTTCGTATTAAATAAGGCCATAGATGCCACAAGTACAGAATATGAGAGCATTTCTCAATTGAGAGACGGTAACATCCTCATTCTAGCAAAATCACAAAGGGTGGCGGACAAATTCCTGCGTATAACAAATATCGCGAACCAATGCCCTGTGATTGCTAAACTACATGCTAACTTGAATTCTTGCAAGGGAATTGTATACGCCACTTGTTTGATCAACATTGTAGATAGCGAAATTGTATCTGAGATGAAGTCGCAAGGTGTGATCGACGTATATAAATTCACGAAACTTATTGATGGTACACGTCGTGCTACGGGTCTAGTTCTTTTAACCTTCGATCTGTATCAGCCCCCGAGTACAGTCAATATTGGTTGGTACAAAGCAAAGGTGCAGGAATATTTCTCTAATCCCATGCGTTGTCGTAACTGCCAGTTACTTGGCCACACCACAAAAAGATGCTCCAAGACCAAGGTTTGTGCAAACTGCAACCTTCCCCCACACGAACCTGCAGAATGTACTCGCACTATGTGCGCTAACTGTGCGGAAGCATACCCATCATCGTCTACCTCATGTCCAAAATATCTACAGAATAAAGAGATACTTAAAATCAAAACTAAAAACAAGTGTAGTATGGCAGAAGCCAAGCGAACATACAACCAAGCACACCCTTCACCCTCCAATCACACCTATGCTGAGAAAACCAAGCAGCCTGCCATAACAGCTGGACCCTTAAAAGGTCCTACTCAATACGCCGCCCCCATGGCGCTTTCACTCACCGCTACCAACAACCCATCCCTTGAAATAGCCAACAATAAACTAACATTTGCAACCTCCAATCCCTCTAATACAACAACTAATTTAATAATTTCTCAACCTTCTACTTCATCAGCATCAAAAACCAACAACACATCGAAACAAAACCGCCCACTTTCGTCTCCACCAACTCCAATGTCCGTCAATCTCTCTTCTTCCGACTCCCCTCTAACCACTATCACAAAAAATTTAATCAACAACCATTCTTACTTTATTAACCCACCTGATACAGATGTTAATCAATAACCACACTCACATTTCACCATTACTCGGGTCGCGGCCCATACCGGTGGAGATGGGGACGGGATCGTCTAAACTCAGGCGATCTCGGCCGCACCTTGACCGATCTGGACTGCGACCTAATACCCACCACACCTTAAATCAGCCACCACAAACCAATAACACCTGTAAAGTCCTTCAATGGAATATAAGGCTTCGTTAACAATTACGACGAATTAAATCTTTTAATTAAAGAACAGCGTCCATGTGTTGTGTCACTACAAGAAACACACTGCGCTTACTCCTATACACCACATATACCTCGAGGATTCATAGGGTATTTCCATAATTACAATTATAACACCTCATCGAAGCAAGGTATAGCGGTCTTAATTAAAAACAACATACCTCATAAGAAAATCGCTATTAACTCCAATTTATTAACTCTTGCTTTCGAGATTGATCTTTCAATCAAATTTACCGTTCTGTCATTATATATCCTGCCCGACCAAATTTTTTCAAAAGATGAATTGGAGAACATTCTTTCCCAAATTCAGACCCCAATTATCCTTGTGGGTGATATTAACGCTTGGAGTGTTCTGTGGGGCTCAAGCAGCACGAACTGTAGGGGTAGAGAATTTGAAACATTCATTACGAACTCCAATCTAATCATCTTAAATGATGGCTCTCCGACACATCTTTCCACTCACGGCTCATTAACGAATGTAGATATAACCTGCTGTTCTCCCGAACTTTATACAGCAGTCTCTTGGGAAATATTGGATGATCTCTACAATAGTGATCACTTCCCAATCATTTCCACTATTGCCCTTGGCCCGGTTAACTGGAAAATACCACTTAACCCTACATTCCGTACAGACAAGGCTAACTGGGCTTGTTACAACAAGCTCATCTTAGATAACTTGTCTGATAAAGCTACTTCAGCAAATATAAATAAAGAGGCCGCGACGTTACACAAAGTTATAAGAACAGCCGCAAAAGTTTCCATCCCACAAACCATCCCGAGCAGCCGGAAACGAACAGTGCCATGGTGGAGTCCCCTCTTAGCAACTCTACGTATGGAAAAGCAATCTGCATGGAAACTTTTCAAAAGACATCCCATTACAACAAACCTCATTACTTACAAAAAGGCTAATGCAAAATTTCGTCGTGAAGTCAAGGAGAGCAAAGCTAAAAGCTTGAATGAGTTCACATCTGCCATAAACCCCAACACGACACCAGAAAAAATCTGGCATTGTATTCGTAGCCTTAGTGGTAATGCCGTTCCACACTCCATCAATTCAATCACAACACCTCAGGGAACAAGAACTTCTCCTCAGGAAATAAGCAACTATTTTGCTAATAGATGGTCAAATGACTCTAGAGATGATAATTTCCCCCCTGGCTTCAGAACAGAAAAACAATTAGCTTTATCCTGCTCAATTGTGTCCAACCCAATATCAGCCCCTGCCAGACGCATAGAATCAGACATTACCCTAATAGAACTAGAATGTTGTCTAACTAAACTCAGGCAAAACACCCAGTAGGGATCGTATATCGTACCCCATGCTAAAAAATCTTCCACACATAGCAAAATCCAGACTAATTTCTCTTTATAACAACATCCTACAAACTGGTACAATTCCCCAATATTGGAAGTTAGCAACAGTTCTTCCTCTTCTTAAACCAAAGAGAGATATTAGTGTAATAGAAGGTTATCGTCCTATCTCCCTCGTGCCTTGCATCTCTAAGGTATTAGAAAAAATAATAGCCCAGCGCTTACTCTGGTTCATTGAAACAAAACATCTTCTTAGCCAGAACCAAGTAGCCTTCAGAGCAAATAAGGGATGTGCTGATGCACTCATACATCTGGACTTTTACATAACCAAGGCCCTCTCTGCTCGGAACCACGTTACCATTCTTTCTCTAGATTTTGAAAAGGCTTTTGACAAAATAGGCATCCACTTGGTTTTAAACAAACTCAAAGACTGGGGTATCGGATCAAAAATCTTTAACTATATTCGTTCATTCTTAACTCATAGGAAAATTTGCGTCAGAGTCAATAATAATTACTCTTC
Source organism: Myathropa florea (assembly GCA_930367185.1). NCBI lineage: Eukaryota > Metazoa > Arthropoda > Insecta > Diptera > Syrphidae > Myathropa > Myathropa florea. Next base: position 54,439,796 of record OV884004.1, read on the forward strand.
AACCCTCCCTCTTTTTAATGGTATACCTCAAGGCTCCCCACTCTCAGTGGTTCTATTCATAATTGCCTTCGATGAACTATCTAAGATAATTAGTAAACACAGACACTTAGATCATTGCATTTACGCAGACGATGTTTTCGTGCTGAGTAAAAGCATAGATCTAAGTAAAACTAATCATTTATTTACGTCACTAATTGAAGACATCTTAAATTGGTCTAACCTCTCTGGTGCAAAGCTTTCTCTCGACAAATGCAAAACTTTGCACATCTGTCGGAAAAAGTCTTGCAACAGCGACTCATTATCTCTAAAAATTAATAATGTAAATATCAGTAGTATACATAATTTAAAAATTTTAGGCCTCATTGTTAACAATAAATATAATTGGAAACCACACTGTATTAGTCTTAAGAAAAGCCTAGCTGCCATATTAACACTTTATGTAATATTTCCAAGTCACTACTACTTAGCAAGATCGACTATAGTTTGTTTATTTACGGCAACTCACCAAAATCAACCTTCAACGCCATCAAAGCCCCATACCATCAAGCTGCCCGACGTAGCATCAACGCCTTCCGAACCAGCCCTATGAAAAATGTCCTCGTTGAAGCCGGACTTCCCACGATAGAAGAACGAATAGAATCCGCTAAAGCCAAACTTTACATAAAGCTCCTACACTCTAACAACTCCATTATTAGCAGGGATTTTGCTTTAGCAAGGAACCTAAAACACTCAAAAAGAGTTCAGTCATCAATAACATATACATGTACGTACGAGTTATATCTATATTGTAAAATTATATAGATATGAAGGAGTACGTGCATGTATGCATACAGTAAGATTAAGATAGCATGTAAGGAAAAAAAAAAAAGAAAAAAAAAAGAAATTAGATTTAGTAGTTTAGTAGATAATATAGATTTAAGACAAAACAAAAAAAATTACTAAGCAGATTAAGTTTTTCCCCCATTTTTCTTAGTCTTAAGTTTTTTTCTCTTATTCTCATTTGAAATATTTAATTAATATTACGTCGAAAGACAAATTTAAAGAAAAAATATGTGTAACTTAGAGCGCCCGTATAGGGCCAGTGAGTTAGGATAAGATAATTAGGTCAATTAAGCTAGTTTTAAGCGTTTTTGTCTAGCAAGTAAGAGTAATGGAAAAAATAGAAATAAAATGCAAAAAAAAAAATGTATGGCTTTAGTTCCAATTTGAAAGAGAATTAAAGCCATAAGTGGATTATGGTGTTAATTCGCATTTGAAAGTGAATTAAAGCCATTATGGCGTTAGTTCATATGGCCTTCGTTCACGGCACCGTGTGTATGACCTCACTGTCGGCGATCTTGTACGAACAGACTCTTCCTACTCTTTGTCGTTTTGGTAGAATAATTGAAACGCATCCTGGAACAGATGGACGGACTCGAGTGGCCATAATCAAAACAGCCGGTGCAGTAATAAAACGCCCTATAACGAAACTTTGCCTTCTTCCTCTGGGAAACGAATACACTGAAGTTATGCATGCACATACACGTTGGATCAATAGTACTACAAATACATACTAATAATTACTAACTTATAATGAATTATCTTACTAACCCAAATCCCTATAACCCATTATTGTCAAACACCATTCACGAACTTACCGCTAAAACTCCTGGCCGCGATAGAGTGTCTTACCTCATGTTGAAACAGTTTCCAGTTAAAATTAAAGCTAGACTATCGCAGCTTTATAAAAAATATTTTCAATACTGGTAATTCCCGCAAACGTGGGATATAATTCCGCGACTATAATTCCACTGCCTAAACCAAGAAATCTATAAACACGGTGAACGGATACCGACCAATATCGCTCTTACCATACATGTCTAAGGTTATGGAAAAGATGATAGCAAAGCGGTTACCCTGGTTTTTAGAATTGAATAATTCTATTAGCCCTAAACAGGTCGCTTTTAGAAAAGGTAAAGCTACTATTGATGCACTTCTCCACCTCGATTACTATATTTCATCAACTTTATCGGTACGCAACCATGTTGCTGTCCTTTCTTTAGACTTCGAAAAGGCATTCGATAGAATTGCTTTCCACCTGGTCTTGGATAAAAAGGTGAGGCATTGGCCCAAAAATATTTAACTCCGTTAAATCGTTCCTCACTAACAGAAAATTTTGCGTAAAATCCAACGCCTATTATTCCACCATTTTCCCGCGTTTCAATGGTATCCCTCAAGGATCGCCATTATCTGTGGTCCTGTTTACCATTGCATTTGATGACATCAGCAAAATAATATTCCTGCATAAACAACTGGATAATTGTCTTTACGCTGATGATTTATAATTGTTTGCAGGCATAATGCCTCTGCAATAAATAACCAGTCATTATCAAATGTATTGGATGTTAAGCTTTCAAGCTTTCTCTAGACAAATGCAAGACTCTTCATATATGTCGAACAATGTTGTGCAATAAATTACCACTTTACTCAAATAACATCAACATTGTTAACGTAAATAGTCTTAATATTCTAGGTTTAATATTTAACAGTAGAAATAATTGGAAATTACATAGTTTAGAATTGCGGAGAAGCTAGGCCCAAGTCCACTTCGGACTGTAGCGCCGCCATTATTATTATTATTATTGTTTAGAATTTAAAAAAAACTTAACTGTAAGAGCAAAGATTATCTCGTATTTAGCCAGCAAAACATACAGTGCCTCCCAAAAATATTCGGAATTATGTTTTTTTCCTGGATCCTAATTTGTTGCATTTTGTTGTTGTTGCAGACAGAAAATATGCATTATTTGTTCTGACTTTTTGTTAACAGAATAAATGTTAAATTGAAACTGTCTTTTTTATTATAATTATAATAAGTATTTGTTGATTAACAATACTAAAATCCAAGAAAAAAACATAATTCCGAATACTTTTGTGAGGCACTGTATATAATGCTCATACTAACACTCTCTGTAGAATAACGAAATTACTGGTTTTAAGTAAAATCGATTACGGTCTAGCTATCTTGAATAATTACATACCGCAATACCTGCCTTGGTGCATACAAAATGAGTCGTTCATAATGAATTTGACAAATTCTCTTAAGAATTACATCACAAAAGAAGCCTTTCGTGCAGTGTTTCTGAGCATTGCTGCCACGTTAAAGCCGGCAGGCATACGGCATACGGCTCAAAAACCAAACACACCACTTCATTTGCATCTACCAACGAGAATGGCTCCGTCATAACTATTGGCCTACTATCCAACAATGCATCCATTTTTACCGAAGCAAAAATCTCTTAAAAACTTTAACTGTGTTCTCAAAAATATGCGGTAAGATTGTAGTATGCACTGACAGCTTAGCGGTTTTAAATGCGAAACCCCAATCACATTAATGTAATCATTAATAGAATTAGAGACTGCCTCATCAGATCTCCTAAAAAATTTAAGATTATGTGGATTCCCAGTCATGTTGGAGTCCAAGGTAATGAATATGCTGATACTACCGCCACTCGTACATTCCGCGCTCCAATCTACAGATTTGAATTTGAAACCAAACTCTTCATCTTACGCCTAAACAACAGCAAGCTCAGTTCTAAACAACTCTTGGATTGGAACAACTATCATAATCATTACACACAGATTAACCCGGATAGATCTTCTCGAGCTTACCCAACTAGCACCTCAAAGGCAATGAACATCATATTCATTAGCCTACGTCTAGGTCTCATAAAGACTAAGCATCAACATTTTTTTAAAGTGCAAATCCTCCAACATTTCTTGTCTGCAGTTTACCCATAGACATAAGACATCTACTAAACCTTGGAAACTGTCCAGAAAATACAACGGCTAATCAAACAACATATGCATCAACCCGAGAATTATTAAAAAATCCTACCAATGATAATATTCCTGAAATTAACGACCTAGTTAGCAGACTTAATATCCCAATTTAATTAATAGCTTTAAGCACAATATATTATAAGTTATCATCAAGCCGAGACCTTTGCAGTTGGCGCTTATTATGTTAGCTTATTAATTTTCAATTGTAAAGTAATAAATTAGAATAATACAGTCTTCGTCTAGCTCTCGTAGCGTTAACAACGTGGTGACTTTCGGACAGTTGGTTGTTTTTCTTTTCAGTGCACTCTTATTAGAGTAGTATTCTCCTCTCGCTCACTCTTTGGCTGTTTACTTTTTTTTTTGGGAACCGCGTGTTCTTACTTCCCGCGCTTACAGGAATTTTCCCGACATACATCATGGCCCCGGGGCCTAATAAAATTAAACCCGGGAACAAATTCAGCGTGTTGGCAGATGCAGACACGTTTTCGTTTGAACCCCGTTCAAAGAAAAACAAAACATCAACTTTGGAAGAGTTCCCTTCCCTCCCCTCTAACACTAACCCCAAAAACCCCAGATTTGTACTTATATCGGCGGCGGATGAAAAAATACCTCTTTCATCAGTAAGCATCTTCGTATTAAATAAGGCCATAGATGCCACAAGTACAGAATATGAGAGCATTTCTCAATTGAGAGACGGTAACATCCTCATTCTAGCAAAATCACAAAGGGTGGCGGACAAATTCCTGCGTATAACAAATATCGCGAACCAATGCCCTGTGATTGCTAAACTACATGCTAACTTGAATTCTTGCAAGGGAATTGTATACGCCACTTGTTTGATCAACATTGTAGATAGCGAAATTGTATCTGAGATGAAGTCGCAAGGTGTGATCGACGTATATAAATTCACGAAACTTATTGATGGTACACGTCGTGCTACGGGTCTAGTTCTTTTAACCTTCGATCTGTATCAGCCCCCGAGTACAGTCAATATTGGTTGGTACAAAGCAAAGGTGCAGGAATATTTCTCTAATCCCATGCGTTGTCGTAACTGCCAGTTACTTGGCCACACCACAAAAAGATGCTCCAAGACCAAGGTTTGTGCAAACTGCAACCTTCCCCCACACGAACCTGCAGAATGTACTCGCACTATGTGCGCTAACTGTGCGGAAGCACACCCATCATCGTCTACCTCATGTCCAAAATATCTACAGAATAAAGAGATACTTAAAATCAAAACTAAAAACAAGTGTAGTATGGCAGAAGCCAAGCGAACATACAACCAAGCACACCCTTCACCCTCCAATCACACCTATGCTGAGAAAACCAAGCAGCCTGCCATAACAGCTGGACCCTTAAAAGGTCCTACTCAATACGCCGCCCCCATGGCGCTTTCACTCACCGCTACCAACAACCCATCCCTTGAAATAGCCAACAATAAACTAACATTTGCAACCTCCAATCCCTCTAATACAACAACTAATTTAATAATTTCTCAACCTTCTACTTCATCAGCATCAAAAACCAACAACACATCGAAACAAAACCGCCCACTTTCGTCTCCACCAACTCCAATGTCCGTCAATCTCTCTTCTTCCGACTCCCCTCTAACCACTATCACAAAAAATTTAATCAACAACCATTCTTACTTTATTAACCCACCTGATACAGATGTTAATCAATAACCACACTCACATTTCACCATTACTCGGGTCGCGGCCCATACCGGTGGAGATGGGGACGGGATCGTCTAAACTCAGACGATCTCGGCCGCACCTTGACCGATCTGGACTGCGACCTAATACCCACCACACCTTAAATCAGCCACCACAAACCAATAACACCTGTAAAGTCCTTCAATGGAATATAAGGCTTCGTTAACAATTACGACGAATTAAATCTTTTAATTAAAGAACAGCGTCCATGTGTTGTGTCACTACAAGAAACACACTGCGCTTACTCCTATACACCACATATACCTCGAGGATTCATAGGGTATTTCCATAATTACAATTATAACACCTCATCGAAGCAAGGTATAGCGGTCTTAATTAAAAACAACATACCTCATAAGAAAATCGCTATTAACTCCAATTTATTAACTCTTGCTTTCGAGATTGATCTTTCAATCAAATTTACCGTTCTGTCATTATATATCCTGCCCGACCAAATTTTTTCAAAAGATGAATTGGAGAACATTCTTTCCCAAATTCAGACCCCAATTATCCTTGTGGGTGATATTAACGCTTGGAGTGTTCTGTGGGGCTCAAGCAGCACGAACTGTAGGGGTAGAGAATTTGAAACATTCATTACGAACTCCAATCTAATCATCTTAAATGATGGCTCTCCGACACATCTTTCCACTCACGGCTCATTAACGAATGTAGATATAACCTGCTGTTCTCCCGAACTTTATACAGCAGTCTCTTGGGAAATATTGGATGATCTCTACAATAGTGATCACTTCCCAATCATTTCCACTATTGCCCTTGGCCCGGTTAACTGGAAAATACCACTTAACCCTACATTCCGTACAGACAAGGCTAACTGGGCTTGTTACAACAAGCTCATCTTAGATAACTTGTCTGATAAAGCTACTTCAGCAAATATAAATAAAGAGGCCGCGACGTTACACAAAGTTATAAGAACAGCCGCAAATGTTTCCATCCCACAAACCATCCCGAGCAGCCAGAAACGAACAGTGCCATGGTGGAGTCCCCTCTTAGCAACTCTACGTATGGAAAAGCAATCTGCATGGAAACTTTTCAAAAGACATCCCATTACAACAAACCTCATTACTTACAAAAAGGCTAATGCAAAATTTCGTCGTGAAGTCAAGGAGAGCAAAGCTAAAAGCTTGAATGAGTTCACATCTGCCATAAACCCCAACACGACACCAGAAAAAATCTGGCATTGTATTCGTAGCCTTAGTGGTAATGCCGTTCCACACTCCATCAATTCAATCACAACACCTCAGGGAACAAGAACTTCTCCTCAGGAAATAAGCAACTATTTTGCTAATAGATGGTCAAATGACTCTAGAGATGATAATTTCCCCCCTGGCTTCAGAACAGAAAAACAATTAGCTTTATCCTGCTCAATTGTGTCCAACCCAATATCAGCCCCTGCCAGACGCATAGAATCAGACATTACCCTAATAGAACTAGAATGTTGTCTAACTAAACTCAGGCAAAACACCCAGTAGGGATCGTATATCGTACCCCATGCTAAAAAATCTTCCACACATAGCAAAATCCAGACTAATTTCTCTTTATAACAACATCCTACAAACTGGTACAATTCCCCAATATTGGAAGTTAGCAACAGTTCTTCCTCTTCTTAAACCAAAGAGAGATATTAGTGTAATAGAAGGTTATCGTCCTATCTCCCTCGTGCCTTGCATCTCTAAGGTATTAGAAAAAATAATAGCCCAGCGCTTACTCTGGTTCATTGAAACAAAACATCTTCTTAGCCAGAACCAAGTAGCCTTCAGAGCAAATAAGGGATGTGCTGATGCACTCATACATCTGGACTTTTACATAACCAAGGCCCTCTCTGCTCGGAACCACGTTACCATTCTTTCTCTAGATTTTGAAAAGGCTTTTGACAAAATAGGCATCCACTTGGTTTTAAACAAACTCAAAGACTGGGGTATCGGATCAAAAATCTTTAACTATATTCGTTCATTCTTAACTCATAGGAAAATTTGCGTCAGAGTCAATAATAATTACTCTTCAACCCTCCCTCTTTTTAATGGTATACCTCAAGGCTCCCCACTCTCAGTGGTTCTATTCATAATTGCCTTCGATGAACTATCTAAGATAATTAGTAAACACAGACACTTAGATCATTGCATTTACGCAGACGATGTTTTCGTGCTGAGTAAAAGCATAGATCTAAGTAAAACTAATTATTTATTTACGTCACTAATTGAAGACATCTTAAATTGGTCTAACCTCTCTGGTGCAAAGCTTTCTCTCGACAAATGCAAAACTTTGCACATCTGTCGGAAAAAGTCTTGCAACAGCGACTCATTATCTCTAAAAATTAATAATGTAAATATCAGTAGTGTACATAATTTAAAAATTTTAGGCCTCATTGTTAACAATAAATATAATTGGAAACCACACTGTATTAGTCTTAAGAAAAGCCTAGCTGCCAGAGCAAATGTAGTTAATTATCTAGCTAACAAAAAATGTAATACACATATTAACACTTTATGTAATATTTCCAAGTCACTACTACTTAGCAAGATCGACTATAGTTTGTTTATTTACGGCAACTCACCAAAATCAACCTTCAACGCCATCAAAGCCCCATACCATCAAGCTGCCCGACGTAGCATCAACGCCTTCCGAACCAGCCCTATGAAAAATGTCCTCGTTGAAGCCGGACTTCCCACGATAGAAGAACGAATAGAATCCGCTAAAGCCAAACTTTACATAAAGCTCCTACACTCTAACAACTCCATTATTAGCAGGGATTTTGCTTTAGCAAGGAACCTAAAACACTCAAAAAGAGTTCAGTCATCAATAGCAAGTGCTCTCATAATTGCAAAAAATCTGGATCTCCCGCAGAAAATGCTCATTCAACGAACCCCAACTGTCCCTCCATGGGCTACTAAGCCAGAGTCACTTATCCTGGACCTAACCCGTCACGACAAGAACAGTACACCAAAAGAGACTTACCTTGCTTCGTTTCTCAGCATTTCCACATCCCTAAAAGCGAAAGGCTGGGAGTTCATCTTTACGGACGGTTCCAAGAAGAACAACAGTACTTCTTTTGCCGTCACCAAGGAAAATGGTACTTTAATTCTTGGAGGTTTACTACCAACATATGCTTCCGTGTTCACAGCAGAAGCCCTAGCCATCTACAAAGCTTTATGGATAACTGCTAAACAGTGTGGAAGATATGTGATCTGCTCGGACAGTTTGTCCACTATCAACGCGGTCAAAAATCCCAAACAGAGCACAGCTATCATCTCGGATATCCGCAACTACATTGCTAAGGCTCTAAAAAAAAAATAAAAAAAATGTGGGTCCCAAGCCACGTCGGTATAAAAGGGAACGAACTTGCGGACCAAGAAGCTGGGCTCGCGCACCGAGCCCCAATGTACCAATTTGAGACTAAATCAGATGCACTACGCTTCCTAAAGTCCTCAATCAACTCCAAATTATTATCGGACTGGCAACACTACCACCACCACTACACCCTCTACAACCCAGACCGCAGCAGTCCAACATATCCTACCACAACCTCAAAACTCGCCAACACTATTTTCACGAGACTACGACTGGGGCACACAGCCCATACACATCAGCATTTACTGAAAGGCACCTCTCCACCTATATGCAACACTTGCAACAGATTGTTCGACATCAACCACACACTGTGTCCCGCACACCTACCTCAACACTGCACAAACAAACCAGTACATCTTCTGCTTAAATCTCCATCCCAACATAACATTAATTTAATTTTTGATTATATCAAAAAACTAAACATAGATATTTAAAATTACTTCAGAGCCGCAAGTCTCGGCAGCTAGCGCTCTATATTCATATGTTATTTTATAATTTTAATTTTATTCTAATAAATTATAATAATAATAATAATAGAATAATAATAATGATTAAATTAACTTGACAATGTTCACTATTGGATGTCGAATCACGTGAGTAATACTCTTATGTGTGTAATCGTTCACACAGCTTGTTGTACCTTGTACAATACTTACCGTACAGCATCGAAACAAAATGTCCAAACACATATAGAGAAATTAACTATTCTGTGTTTATACGTCATAAATGAATTAATATGTACAATTCAAAGATTGCGTTTTTAATTTTCAGTTGTAACAAACGTTTCCTCGATTACCAAAAAATAAAATTTTAACTTAAAGGAAGTTATCCAATACATAGAAAAACTACCTCTGGAAGCTTCAAGGCAGTCAGTAACCCTTGTTGTTATCAATGCTGTTGTTTTTATAGAATAATTTATTTATTAGTTTTGATTGTTAATTATTACAACATCCGAATAAAAGGAATTGTGTATTTTAGTTTTCAAATCTGAATTTTCTTTATGGTTGTTGTAGCAGCATTTATTTCGGGAGCGAATTACTTATTCCGACGGCTGGGAAAACTCGCTCGCTGACTCAACATGTGTCCTTCGACTCGCCACTTGTAATAGCGGTGATAATTCGAAACTAAATTAAGGTTTTGTTAATAATTGTTTTTGTAGGCATTACCGCTTGTCAGGAATGTAACTCTTTGGCACGAAATTAGCTAAAAAAAACCTAAAAATTGACAATTTAAAATGTTGTGTCATTCCAACTAATTAGGATTATCCGCAAAACCATTGAATTTGAAACAGCGGTCGCTTGTATTTCCTAATTGGATTTATTATTTGAAATGACGAAAATGACATATGTTTTAGTGGAAAACAAATGCACAGAAGAAGTTAACCGTTTGATTAAGTCTATTAGCTTTCGTGGATTTGATATATATGTACGTTAATAAGACCACACATATGTATATATATATACACACACACACATATATATATATATAATATAGATAATATAGATATATATATATATATATGTATATATATATATATTCATTCTTTTATTTATTCACAGCATATATGGGTATAAGCTTTCTGGTGATAATGGTCCAACGGCAAAAATATATTAAAAACTTCACTGCGCTGGGTGTTGCGACATCAGAATTTGATATTGTTGATGTGGATTTTGCGGCGTTCCTTGATGGTAATAGTTAGGGACTAACTGCGGATGAATAACAGGACACATAACGTGATAGGGTTGAGCTGCAGTTCCAAATGCCGTCTGAGGCCCTCCGCCGGCAGGGGAAGGTTGTGGCGGTGGATGAAATTGTTGATGTGGCTGGCCTGGCGAAGGAGTTGTAGATGGAGGTGTTTGCGCCAAAAACTGAATTGATTGCGGGGGTGGATCGTGGAACATTCTCATCTAAAAATAAGTTAAATGTATTATCAGGCTATAAAACCTATTGATTTACCATGGGTTGATATGGCTGTGACGGAAAATGTGGTGGATGTGGCGGTTGTTGATAATGTATAAACTGTTGAAGGGGTGCTGTTAATAGAGGCTGACCTGTAGCAGCTGCAGCGGCAGATACATGCATTTGTGAAGCCGCAATTGGACCTGTATGAGAAAAAATTACAATATATAAATAAAATAAAAATGTTAACTTAACATGTAAATTAATACGAAAAATTAGAAAGAAGTCTTTAACTTTATTTTGTGCTAGTGAAGCTGTAAGATTTAAGTTACAAGTTAAGTTACAATAACAATTGCATTGTACTCAATTCGTAGTTAAGAGTGGGTATCGAACAAAAAATGTACATATAAACACTCGCCCACTTGGATTTTGGTCGTTAAGCAGATATCTACCACTCATATATTGTACAGAATATATAACGTATGTCTTAAATAGAGTCAAAATCGCTTACAACGACATCGGATATAACGACAAAATTCTTAGTTCCCGCATGAGCTCATTATATGTAATCCAATAACACAATAAAATTACAATGACCAAATTCGTCAGTCCCTTGAAGGTCGTTATAACCGATTTTGACTGTATATGAATGTTGTTAGAATAAATCTTATTATTACACTTTTCGTTCGATTCAATTCTTCTTTCGTCGTTTAATTCATCGCTGTTATAATACGAATTTCTTTTAATTCAAAAACATTGTGGTCCTTCAGGATTGGTGTTGAAAGGTATCTTTTGAAGCAACGTAGGACAACCAATTATGCCCATTAATAACTGATGTACAAATAATACATCAGCAACTTTTGTACGTTTTTCAAGTGATTGTATACTCAACACAGCGAGCCATCAATGATGCGTTTGCTGGCATTGAAACGGAAGCGGCTAAAATGGGTCTGGCGGTCAACGAGGGCAAAACAAAGCATAAGCTGTCATCGAGAAAGGACGCACAACATCGACGACTTGGCCAGAAAGTCATCATAGGCAGCTATAACTTTGAGGTAGTAAAGGACTTCGTCTACCTTAGCTCCGCGGTAAACAGTACATCACAGTACCAAGATCAAACGCAGAATAACTCTTGCCAACCGCTGTTTTTATGGGCTCAAAAGGCAATTGAGTAGTAGAGCCCTCTCTAGGAAGACCAAGTTGACTTTGTATAAGACCTTGATCATCCCAGTCCTGCTTTACGGCGCAGAGGCATGGACAATATCCCAAGCGGATGAACAGTCTCTTGGTCTTTTCGAGAGGAAAGTTCTGCGCGCGATCTTTGGTCCTGTTTGCGTTGATGGCTTTTAGAGGAGAAGATTCGACCTCAAACTGAATGGGCTGTACAGCGACATGAGTCTGGCCAGGCGTCTACGGATCCAACGCCTAAGATGGTTAGGCCATGTAGAGCGTATGGACAACTTAGCTCCGGCCCGAAGAGTCTTCGACTCTGAGCCTGTGGGACAACGCAACAGAGGACGTCCACGAACAAGGTGGCGCACACAAGTCGAGGGGGACACTGCTCAAAGAGTATCATTGTCTAGAAAAAGCTTCTCAATCTCGGCGTTCGGAGTCGGCATTAAACTGTAGGTCCCCTCCACTCATGAGGCAACAATAGCACGAACAACACGAGTGGTTGCTGAGAAGCTAGGCCCAGGTCCACCTCGAACTGTAGCGCCGCCATTATTATTATTATTATTATTGCTGATAAAGAGATTCGCAAAGTTCGGAAAACGCGGTGTAGGCGTGAAGATAATAAGAAAGATTTAGGTTCGAGCTAGTTTCTAAGAAAGTACGCCAAAGTTTATTCCTTTTATTGCGAAGAGACCGAGGTTCTTTATTAAACCCAGGTGGAGATGAAGAAAGGTTCTTTTGGGGCATGAAAAGAACGGACTGCATGAAACAGTCAAAAATTGCAGAGTAAAATTTTCAAGTGAGCTATCGATGGAAGTGTAATGTGAATCCTCAAAAATAGTATCGAAATTAAAAGAACTCAAAAGTTTACAAAGTTTAGCAGAGTTAGTCTTACGAAAATTAAAACTGTACGAGTACTCGAATGTTACAGTTCTGGTAGCGTTGTTGTAGGAATTCGTGCGAGAGTGGATGGTAATGGTCCAATTTGGAGTTAAGATGGCTACTCGCTGAAACTGTGCAGTTATCTTTATCTGACGAGAAAATGAGATCCAGTTATCTACCTATGTTATTAGTAATGCCGCTTAATTAATAAAGGTTGGAGTCAGTGAGGCTATCGATGAAAAGAACTTCCTTATCTGAGGTGGGATTAATTGCGACATAATGGGATTCATCATCTGATAGAGCCCTTTGAAGATCAGGAAAATTAAAGTCTCCGAAAATCAAGACGGTGTCGCTAGGATCAACAGTATTAAACAGGCAATCGATCGCATTTATGACTAACTAAAAGCTTTGCATAGGCTGGGCCGATCGGATGTAACAAAAGAGAATAAAAATGTGGCACTTAGACATAGTTATTTTGACACAAATAAATTCAAATTTAGATAAATGAGAAGTTTTGATTAGGGTAGAGTCAAATTGGTCGTGAACTGCCACAAGAACACCCCGACCCGAGGAATCATTCACTTTCTCAAAACCATCGTCTCAAAAAATATTAAAGTTAAGAGTAAATAATTCATTGTTGGCAAAATCAGATGTGAGATAACTTTCGTTAAAGGCGAAAATATTATAAGGAAGCTTTGGTGAATTTTAGTACGCAACCCTCGCACGTTTTGATAGTATACACAAAGATACTCAGTGGAAGTTACAGGTAAATACGTAATATTAAAGTGAATACCTAATCGGTTTTTGGATTTGTATTTCCAATTTGGATGTTAATTTCTTAGGTCTGGAAACAAATTCGTGGACTAATGCTCCATCAGGCCAATATTCTTGAGACAGTAGTAGTCCGAAGTGGGAATCAGGAATCAATAACTTAAAATATGCAATTTCCCGAGATTCTTTAAAGTTATATTTGATACACTTGATGGGCTTCTATATTTTGTTACTTATTTAGTTAAAAATATTATTCGCAGTTGTATGAGAAGAAAACCTCGATTGCACATGTGACCTTTTAAAAAATTCAGAACTAACACGTCTGTGGAAACTTGCATTTTGGCTTGGTTCTTGAAAACCCCGTATCATAGTTTATATTATATAATTAATTGAAACGTTTTAAAGAGAATCTTTGCGTGTACGGGTAACTTTATCTTTCGATTTTAGACTCTAAAATGAACGCGATAAAGATACAGCGCGGTAATGCAAAAATGTCCTACTTGTGCAAACTTTGTAGATTCAATTGGTGAGTCCTGTTACAAGCGGAATGCTGGATTAAGTAGACTGTTGAAAATCGTGGGTGGAATTTTCATTGTCAAATAATCAATATATAATAATACAATACAATACAATAAACTCTTAGAAAACATTGATGTTGAAGAAGTTGAGAAGGAGTTCGGAGAATACGACGAAAAATATTTCAACGCTCATTTGAATTTAAAGAAATTTAACCTACCTAAAATAGTAGTTCCACTTTTCTCAGAGAACTACAAGGACTGGCCATCCTTTCGTGATTTATATACAGGTACTGTGGATAGCAAGCCAAATGTTACCAGTACACAGAAATTCCATTACTTAAACTCATTTCTATGATATCAGGAGGCAAACGTAGTGAAACATATATCCATTTTGAACGCCAATTACATCGAAGCAGGGGATAGATTATGGCAGACTGTACGTGAGTAATGACGGCCGACATGCGGTAAAGCATATCCAACAGGATCTCTCATGCCGCAAAGCTCCTGGTTGAAATCTGAATGATGTAATCAAACTCTACTCTCCCCTACACGAGCAAACAGGCGCGTGCCAGTGTTAGGCAAGTATTCGGAAGGCCGCCTCTGTTAAAATGTCCAAAGCTGGCAACCTGACCACCAAGACAGGACTCGGTAGGATTCTAAAGAAGCAGGAAATTCCAATTCATCTGCCCTCAACGGAAGCGAATTTCAGCGCGCGCAGCTACCCGGATCTTGGATAGACTGGCGCCTTTCCCTAAAGACAGTTGAAATTCGAAACAAAAGATGCCTTATGAGTGGGCCAACAAAGTCGTCGCATGAGCCAAGGGCGGTCAAACGCGACAGGCCTTTGGAGGAGAAACCGGTTCAGGCTCCGACCAGTCAAGACAAGCAGTATAGCAATGTTCTCAGGAGCCAAACTTTCATTGCCGTGGTCGACAAGGCAAATCCTGATGAGAGCATGTTGACTAATAAGTGGAGGAAGGTGGAAGTCAAGTTGGTCCCTGCTCTTCTCTCTACCCTGGGAGAGCAACTAGGACCTGCCTCGACCTGCGAGGACGGTGGTTGATTCCAGGGGCACGCGAAACTGCTGTGTAGATCAGAGGTCAATTGACCTCCTGATAGAGGCCATGGGTAAGGTAGGTGAGGTGTGACCAG
Organism: Myathropa florea; assembly: GCA_930367185.1. NCBI lineage: Eukaryota > Metazoa > Arthropoda > Insecta > Diptera > Syrphidae > Myathropa > Myathropa florea. The sequence continues at coordinate 54,455,091 of OV884004.1, forward strand.
CAGCCCGTCTGGTGATCTTGTCCTTAGACAAGATCCCTAGTCTACCCAGGGCACGCATTCGTCTGCTTGCCGAGCCTTCGGACGCTGCGTCCATCCTGGAATTGATCAGGATGGGCAATCCGAAGCTCAAAACAAGTGACTGGAAAGTCGACAGGCTGGAGAAGTCTAAGGGTGATACTTGTTCTGTGGTTATTGTCATTAACGAGGAATCTTTGACCCATCTTGCTGCTGGTGACTACAGTATCTACTACAGCTTCGGTAGGGTCCCGTTGAAAATCCATAAAAAGGACACAGAAGACACGGGGACAAGGCGACCTCCGCCAACCTCCACATTCGTCTTGTCAACCATGGGGAGGACCTGGTCCTGATCCAGGAACCCTGGACCGTTGGAGGCCAGGACGCCGTGCTACAAGCTGCTTTATGATCAAAAGCTCCTTTAACACCTTCTTACTTTCTACCCTTAGCGAGCGAGATGACGAATTGGATCACCCCAGCATACCTGCCCTACGACAAACCGATTTCAACTACGGCTACAAAGTCGCTACGGCAGAATCCACCAACGCTTTTCTCCTTATATTTCCAAGCCACACTGGTGGAAAAGCGAACTAGAACTTCTTTGAAAATTTAGTAAACACAAGTTCAACAAGGCTATATCCTCCAGAGATGAGCTCCATTGGGACCCCTATAAAGAATTTCTCAGAATCTTCAAATTGAAAATGAAAACGGCCAAAAGGAAATCCTGGAAACTGTTTTGCGGTAAAATGAAGATGTTTCCGAGACCTCTAGATTCAGAAAAATCCTCTCCACATGTTCGGCCATACCTTGTTACTATATGAAGCAATATGGCACCTGGTCTATCTCCAATAAAGAATCTCTCGAGATTCTACTCGATACTCACTTCCGCGGCTCCTCGGATAACCAGACCTCTTCCCTCACGCACAGTGTTACTCCATTCAACAGTCTCCTGTATCTCACTACTAAGCGCAGAATAGCATGGGGTATTCGAAGCTTCAAACATTTAAATCTCCCTGTCTCGATGGCATCATACCAGTGAAACACCAATTGAACCTAGACCTGACTCTCTCGTGGTTGGAAATAATTCTTAAGGGATGCCTGGGACTGTTCTACATCCCTTTAAGATGAAGGCAGGTGAAGGTAACTTTCCTATCAAAAGCAGGCCGCAGTTTTCATGTCAATCCCAGGGACTTAAGACATATCAGTCTATCTTCTTTCCTACTTAAAACACTGGAAAGACTCATAGATGCAATATAGACCCATCTAGATTGTCAGCTTCTTAACACGCATACACTTAAGGCAAATCTATAGATACTGCACTACACTCCGTTGTATGCTCCATTGAGAAATCATTTCACCATACAGAATACACCATGGTATCGAGGGCGCCTTCAACAATGTCTATCCATCCTCTATCACCAACGCACTGGTGAATCTAGTTGTGGACGTAGGACTCGATTCACCAACTGCTTGTCAGTAGATATATGTATGTATGTATGTATGTATGTATGTATGTATGTATGTATGTATGTATGTATGTATGTTAGTATCCCGTTAGTACGCCAATAAGTTGTCTGCAGTCTTTTCTGTTAAGAGATAACAAGAAAGCCGCGGATTTTTTACAGACGTTGGGGAGCATACGCTTGGTTCGTCTACATCCTGGAGAGGCAAGCCACCTGCGGTTGTGCTCTCGAAAAGTCCAACCATCGATGGAAGCCCTAACCAAGGACGCGGGCAGTCCCAGCGTAGGTTCAGGTCCTGAGAAAGCCTCATCTGATCATCACCTAGTTCATCAGCGATCTCTTTTCCCGTGATCCCGTGGTGCCCCGGAATCCAGACAAGTCTTAGCGAATTCAAGCTACAGATCAAATTCTTGCATTCCTGAACTATCCTGGAAGTGATTAAACGGTTGAGCAAGGCCTTAAGCACAGCTTGGCTGTCGCTACAGACACAAATACTTCGCCCCTTCCATCTATTCTTCACAATATAGCTCGTAGTCATTAGGACCGCATAGGTTTCCGCTTGGAAAACCGACGCAAATGTATCTAACGAGGTATGCAGTCTAAAGTTGTTTGATTCAGCAGGGCATTAAGAGCAGAGCCCGGCATGCTAGGGAAGGCCCCTATACAGCCGAGACAGACCGTTCTTTGAAGCTTGGTGAAAGCACCAGTTACGTATTTACGCGAAACCTTATTCCACCAAACGACCGATACACTGCCAGAAAATTGACAGTGCCTTCGCAATTTTCGTTTCGATGTGTTTTTTCCACAGAAGCTTCCTATCTAGAATGACACCTAGATATTTAGCTTCATCGGAAAAACGGATAGTGACACCTTTAGTACAGTCAATTTCCTCCTCCTCGTAAAGAGGACAACCTCGGTTTTAAGAGGGTTGACTGAAAGCCCATTGCTGGTACACCAATCGTCAATCACATCTAGAGCTGCCTGCGCTTTTGAACACATATGATTGATCCGACAGACAGAACAGCTACATCATTCGCATAGGCCTGGGCGTAGATGTAGACGTAGAGATCTATTGAGAGCATCGTGTAGAGAGTCAACCAGCATACAGCAGAAGAGACAAGACGCACAGCGAGTAAAGTGATTAGCTCTAATCTCTTTAATTTTATGTCCATCCATATATGTAAGTTCGTCGAGCATTACTCTTATAGGTGTATACCTGTTGCACTTAAGTATTGTTCGCATTGCTCTATTTTGTAGTTATTGTAGTCGTTCCATTTGCCAACACCCAAATAATAAAGATTATTATTATTATTATAATTTATTAACAAGTAATTAAAATTACATGGTAATATACAATATATACAAACCTAGCTGCAGAGACTATTGGTTTTGTATTTGATTAATGATTAGATAATGATGTTGATTTTGCTTAAAAATTCAGAAATGAGTTCAATATTTGTATAATTTACATCTTTAAGGGTATCGTTAATGGTGTTGTTTTTGAATAAGCTTTTAATGATAGGCGTAAATAGAGGACACTTTTCTAATATATGTACTAAGTCCATATTGGTGTTGCAGGAATAACATGTTGGCGGGTGGTCCTTTGTAAGGAGGTGTTGATGAGTGGCAGCAGTGTGTCCCAGTCTTAAACGAATGAAGTTTGATATTTTCTGTTTCGAGATATTTGTTGGGTAGATAGGTTTTGTTCTTTCAGGATTAGTTTTTTTTGTAGTGATAATGGTAAATGCTTCAATCGTGTTTTAAGTTGGCAGTTGTGATTTTTTTAATATGATTTAATATATCAGATTTTGTGTGTATATCAAATCTATATACTGGAGCATTATTTGCGAGATTGGCTGCGTAATCGGCGTTCTCATTACCAATAATACCAGCGTGTCCTGGAGTCCACATCAGTCTGATTTTTTTTCGGGGATTTGATCATTTGGTATCGGATTTTAGATATAAGCTCAGACTTGCTGTTTGGGTTTTTTATTGCGTTCAGGATCGATATGCTATCTGAGCATATAATATGTTTACCCTGCTGATTGATGACAGTATTGACGGCTTGAAGAATCGCAAAGGCTTCGGCTGTAAATATCGATACGGTGTCCGGAAGGTTACCTAAGCAGGCAATCGTACCATGTTCGTAAATCACTGCAAACGATGTGTTGACTGACGTCTTAGAGCCGTCAGTGAAGACAAATTTCCAACCCTCTGATTTTAAGTCTGAAGATATGCTGGCGAAAAGTTGACGATATGTTGTGTTGTTAGTGTTATTCTTTCTGTAACTTGCTAAGGACAATATCAGGGACTCAGAACCGATGAACCATGGGGGGTAGCGTGGACTAGTGTTCTTGTTTACTTTAAGTGTGGTAGCAATTGCTGATGGTATTTTCTTTGCAAGCTTGTTACTCATTGTGTTTTTTACGTCCTTATCGATAATGGAGTTTCTGGAAAACATGAGTTTAGCAAAGAGTTTTAGTGTCAACATATCTCTTCGTTCTTCGATGCTAGGTAGCCCTGCTTCAACAAGAATGTTTTTGATGGGTGTAGTCGGAAAAGCATTTAGGCATCTCCGCACGGACTGGTGGTATGTTGGTTTAATTATCTGCAGTATGGAGTTAGAGCAATGTCCGTAGATAAAGAGTCCATAGTCAATTTTGCTTAAAACTAACATTTTTGTTATTTGTGTGAGGGTGATTATGTGTACATTACTTTTTTTTGAAGCTAAATATCTTATTATATTAGTTCTCGCAGCTAGGGATTTCTTTAATTCTAAGCAATGTTTTTTCCAGGAGTAATTATTACTAAATACTAAACCTAAGATACATAAGTGATTGACATTTTCAATTAATGTATTATTAAAATCAATAGCTATATTTGAACATTTTAGTTTTTTACATATGTGCAACATTTTACATTTACTAATAGATAATTTTGCACCAGACATGGGATGACCATTCAAGGATTTCCTCTAGAGCTGATTTAAATAGGGTTTTGGTTTTGTTAACATCGCTGTTCTTAGATAGTATGAAAACATCATCTGCATATATGCAGTGATCCAGCAGTTTATGATTGACTAAAATCGAGATTATTTCATCAAAAGCAATTATGAATAGCACTACCGATAGAGGAGATCCTTGAGGGATACCATTATACATAGGGTGATAGGACGAGTAGACATTGTTTGTTTTTATACAGAACTTTCGGTTGGTCAAAAAGGATTTTACATAGTTGTATATGTTTCGTCCTATTCCCCACTTTTTGAGGTTTTTTAGGACAATATGTAGCCCTATTCTGTCGAAGGCTTTTTCGAAAGCAAGAGAGAGTATGGAGACATGATTTCTAGTTGATAGTGCTTTCGTTATGAAGTAGTCTATGTGGAGAAGCGAATCAACACATCCTCTATTTGTTTTGAAAGCGACTTGTTTGGTACTGACTAGATTGTTTGTTTCAGCAAACCATAAAATACGCTTGGCAATTATTTTCTCTAGAATTTTGGATAAACATGGGATGCGAGAAATTGGTCTGTACCCTTCGATGGAGTTTTTATCCTTCTTTGGTTTAGGAATGGGAAGTATTGTAGCGTTTTTCCAGCTTTGTGGAATGACTGCTGTATTCAAGATGTTGTTATAGAGGGAAATGAGTCTACTTTTGGTGTCTTGTGGCAGATTTTTTAACATATCGGAGATGATAAGAGAGTGGTATTTGTGAGATTTTTATTTATGGATATGGCAGTACAGTTGGGAATGGTTGAATTGGTTGGATTGGGTGCTGGTTTTGATGTAGTGTGTGCATTGTACAAAGTACAATTGTTTTGTTTAGTTTTTGCAGTGTTTTGGGTGGAGCATGAGGGGGAGGGTTGCAAAGGTAGCAACGCCTGAGGCGTTTGTTCCTCTACATGTTTTGGGGGGTTTTTATGTCTATTTTCTTGCATATCTAAAGCTTTATCGTTTGATGTTGAGAGGGGAGGGGTTGTGTTACGTTTATCTTTTAAATTGGGTGTATTGCGTTTAGTATGAAGTGTTTGTCTAACTATTTGTGCGAATGGCTCAGAGGTCTCGGATGGAATCGGGTTTCTTTCTCTGTACAGGCGTTTAGCCTCTGACATACTACATTTATTCTTTGTTTTTATTGTTAAGATCTCTTTCATTTGTTGGAATTTGGGGCAAGATCTGTCTGAAGACGGGTGGGAGGAGGAGCAGTTAGCACACATGGTGCGTGTACATTTCAAAGGAGTATGTGGCGGTAAATTACAAGTTTCGCACGATGGATTTGCTGTGCACCTGTTTTTGGTATGGCCTAAGAGTTGGCAGTTCCGGCAGCGCATGGGGTTTGGAATGTATTCGCTGACTTTCGCGTTATACCAACCAATAACGACAGTGTTAGGAGGTTGGAAGAGATCAAAAGTAAAGAGCATTAACCCAGTGGGTCGTTCTTTGCCCTCAATGTTTTTTTAAATTTATAAACATCTGTTACTCCTTGAGGTTTCATTTCGGAAATAATCTCACGCTCCTCGACATTAATTAGGCATGGTGCATAAACTAAACGATTCCCGGGCTTCATTTTTGGCCCCGGGGCCATGCGGATGTTCTAACCAACAAACACTTGTTTCACTAAAGAGTGGCACACGCGTTGTCAAAAATGTAATAAATGTAGTTAAGGAGTGAGAGAGAAAGATATACTTTTGTTTGAAAAAGAAAGTAATTAAGAGACAGTGAGATGTATTACTCGAAGAAAGTGAACGCACGATGTTAACTGCTCGAGAGTTAGTTTGTTTTGTTGTTTTGATCTTTATATTTTTTAATTAAACATTGGCCACCGTGACAGGACATAACTAAAAAAGTTTAGTGACCTGTGAACTAATAAGTGAAAAGTGAAAGGTTGTGTTCGTAGATTTCGTTTTTAATAATAAAAAAAAATATATTAAAGTGATAACGATGAAGCATACTTTGGAAGAACTAGCAGAGAACCAAAATAGAATCGGAGAAGAAAGTTGCATTCTCGCCCGAGATTATGGAAAGGACGGACCAATTAGGAAGACACCGAGTTATGTGCAACAACGATGGCGGTTGTTGGACTCCTTATGGGAGGAGTTCGATAACTTTGAAAGTGAAATTCGTGATAATTTCGGTGGTGATATTAGTCAATATTTCTCAATATCGTACTATGATAAAATAAAATTTGTGTACGAAAATCTAAAGAAAGGCATGGCCAAGCGATTAGCCGAGCAGCAAGCGCAAAAGGAGCAGCAGGAGCCACTAGCAGCACCAGCAGCAGAACAGGAATCGTTAGCAGAATCGAACACAAAAGCTACGCAATCATCAAATCAACGCCGGGCACAGGAAAGTGCCACTCCAAGGGAGAGACTCAGTTTGTTAATGAGTATTTGCAACGATCCTTAGAGTAATGTTCCATAGAACTATTTAATGGAAAAGGTGAATCGGTCTTCAGAATAAGAGCAAGATCAATTGAGCAAACCTGGGAAGAGATAAGAGACGTCTACAGAAAGATGGAGAATCAGAGATCGGTTGCAGAAGTGCAAAGTCACTTCGATATGAAGGAGAATGTAGAACTGACATTAATAGAGATAAGTGAAAGACTAGAATGCCCGAAATCACCAACGATGCAAATTGCCACAGCGATGAAATTTCCCAAAATAGAATTGCCAAAAGTCGATGGAAGCTATCTGAATTGGAGACAGTTTTAAGATCTCTTTAAGCAGCTGATTCATGAGCAACAAATACTACCGACCCAGAAGTTATATTTTCTTCGCATCAATATAATTGGAGAGGCGCACCATCTCATTCAACATTTCCAGCCAACAGATAAGCAATTACGAATTGGCTTGGAAAACCCTTGTTGATCGGTACGATAATCGAAAGCTGTTGCTAATCGCGCAATTGACCAGATTACTGTCACAGTCTGCAACACTCGCGACTGCCAGCAGCTTGAGAAGACTGCATGACGTAACAAAGGAAGGGTTGTAAGAGATCGTTACAGAATCCAATGAAAAGCCTAAGTATAGAGGAACTTCTTAACTTTGTGGAATTGCGTTTTCAAACGTTAGAAGCCGTTAGCAGTATAAAAGTGTAAAAAGCAAGGAATAGAAGATCCACGAACAGAAGTATCCCAACTTCTGTTGGCGACCCCTCCTGCGCGCAAGATACAAATGAAATAGGTGTTACAACCAGCAAAGGCTGTAGCTCCACTGGATGGAAATTGGCCGATGCAGGAAAAACCGCCAAGAGAAAGAAGAAAAAAACCGAGCGCAAGGAGCGAGAACTGCGGCCCTACAAAAGAGCTGCTATCTCCTCTTTGGCGCTTCGAATTGGAAAAGCTGGCAATGATGACAGTATGACCGACGCGGAGTGCAAACACTGCGAAGATCAACTGTGGGAGCTAGCTACGGCAGAGAATGCTTGCTTTCAAGCGGAGGACTGTGGTTTGGAGAACGGAATCTTTGTGTTGAAGTGCTCTACCCAGCAAACCCTTGAATGGCTGAACAAATCTGTGCTGAAAATCCCCTCCCTGGAAACCACAACTTCTGAGGTTTTCAGGCCGCCCAAAATGACGCGCACCGTCTGCTGGATTCCGGGGCAACTCAGGAAAACGGCAGATGTGCTGGCGCGCTTTCATATCCAGAACCCTGACCTCGAAACCAAGAAGTGGAAAATCTACTCTCACAAGGAGAGTAAGAACCGGGAAAATAAGGACGGTTCTTCTCTCGTTGTGGGTCTAGACGAAACTTCGGTTGAGACCATCCGTTCTAGGTATGACTCCCGTCCCTATCTGCATCTTGGAAGGATTAATTTCCAGTTCATTTCCAAGTAGTGCGGATAATGGATGAAAACCACGGTAATCATCAAAATAATTTTTACCCAGATAAACCTTCACCATTCCAAGGATGCTACTGCCCTCCTATGTAGCAGACTTTCCATGGTGAAGACAAAACTCCACATAACATCCATTCAAGAACCATGGATGTGGAAAAATCGTATCTGTGGTCTTGGTGGCTTGCGAGGTTTCTCATCACTTTATGACGAAATTTCTCTCAACAACCAAACTTTTACAGTTCTGTGGACAAGATTTGGTTCCTGAAATTGTAAGCTACTTTCGTCGTTGCGTCAGCTTACTTCCCCTACGACTCTGATCTGGCGTCACCACCAAGAGCAGTATCAGAACTCGTAGAGTACTGTGAAATCAGAAAATTGGGCTTAATCGTCTGGAGTGATGCTAATGCTCAGAATTCCTTCTGGGGCTTCAGCAAATGCAACAAAAGAGGGAACGATCTTCTGAATTTCTTACTATCTTCTGATTTGATCATCAACAAAGTTGGTTTCCAACCAACTTTTGTTACGACAAGGAGACAGGAAGTAATCGACTTAACGTTATCCAACAGATACATTAAGGAGATTACAGACTGGAAGGTTCTTTCGGAAGTGTCCCTTTCAGACCATAGGTACATTGAATTCCGAATCGAATGCGAAACCACAACTTTGCTGAAGAGGAGGAATTCCAGAAAAACCAACTAGATACAGTTTAAGGATGAGTTAAATAATCGTATCGAACCTCTCCCTAAGCTCAGAACGAGACAGAAGGTTGAGAAAGCCGTTCTAGACTTGAACAACACTAACCAAATGTTTTGAACTGACATGTCCAGCTAGAAATGCTCCCTGCAGATAACCTGTTCCATGATGGAACGCAGAACTGCAGACAATCCGCAAGGAAACTAGGAAACTTCTGAATAGATCTCTCAAGACCGATTTGGAAGAGGACTGGAACCTATATCGATCATAACAAAAATAATATGAGGTTAATTCGGATATCGAAAAGTGTCTCCTGTAGGGATTTTTGTGGAAAGATCGAAACACTCGGTGAAAGTAGACTGGTTAAAGTTCTTAAAAAGAACAAACCAGCCGAACTGGAAACACTCAGAAGACCAGACGGTACCCACACTGAGTCAAAAGCTGAAACCCTCAGCCTCATGCTTGAGACTCATTTTCCAGGTAACCAGATTACAACCGGCTCAAAACCAGTTCCTACCCTGGAACTGAAGATGAGCTGATTAATGTAACACACCGATGATGGTTTATTTCATCGCTCGTGGTGACAGATGAAGCTATCAAATACGCAGTCGCGTCTTTCGATGTTTTCAAGTTGCCGGGTACCGATGGCATATATCCAGCTTTGTTATAAAAGGGTATAGACCAGTTGCTGCTGGTTTTGAAAAGAACTTTCACAGCCAGTCTGGCACTGGCCTATATCTCAACTCCTTGGCGTACAGTTAGGGTAGCCTTGATACCAAAGATCGGTAAGGGGGACTACTCACTCGCCAAGAACTTTAGACCAATCAGTCTAACTTCCTTCCTGCTGAAAAGCATGGAAAGGCTGGTTGAGCTTCATGTGCTCAAAACCGCTTTGCGATTTCATCCTCTGTCACAGAATGCGGAAAATCTTGCGAGACTGCACTTCAAAATTTCTTTGGCGGAATTAAATGTGCACTCGACAGGAAAGAGTACGCGCTGGAAATTTTCATTGATGTAGAGGGTGCCTTTGACAATGCGACTTTTGATGCCGTGTGCAACTCGGCGAGAGAACACGGTGTAGATGAATCATTAGTGCTGTGGATTAAAGCAATGCTGATGAACAGAACTATTATTGCGGACGCGGACTGTGGCCAGTATGTTATGGCGGGGGTAAATAGGGGCTGCCCGCAGGGTGGTGTCTTGTCGCCTCTGCTATGGTGCATGCTGGTTGACCCTCTGCTCGATGCTCTCAATAGTTCTACCATCTACGCCCAGGCCTATGCGGATGATGTAGCTGTTCTGTCTGTCGGATCATGCATAGCGGATGTGTGTTTAAAAGCACAGGCAGCTCTAGACGTGATCGACGATTAGTGTACCAGTAATGGGCTTTCAGTCAACCCGCTTAAAACCGAGGTTGTCCTCTCCACTATCCGCTTTTCCTGTGAAGCTAAATATCTGGGTGTCATTCTAGATAGGAAGCTTCTGTGGAAAAAAACACATCGAAACGAAAATTGCAAAGGCACTGTCAGTTTTCTGGCAGTGTAAGTGTTTTTTCGGCAAATCCTTGGGTCTATCACCAAAAAGATCGGTTTGGATCTACACGGCTATGATTGGGCCCCTTCTCTCCTGTGCATCGGTCGTTTGGTGGAATAAGCTTTCCCGTAAATACATAACTGCTGCTTTCACCAAGCTTCAAATAACGGTCGGTCTCGGCTGCATAGGGGCCTTCCCTAGCACGCCGGGCTCTGCTCTTAGATATCCACATCATGGCGTGTATTCTCAAGGCCATCTTCCGTTTAAAAAGAAGTGGTTTTTGCTACAACTCGCACTGGAGTTTCGATGACCTTGCGCACCGCATCTCCTTTGACCCCAGTCTTATGGATATGCCATCTGACGCACGGACACCAGTACTCCAGCTGCGACGAACATACAAAGTCGACTTTCCCTGTACTCAGGGCTGGTTCTGGCCAGAATCTGAGCCAGAGAAGGAATGTAGTCGAATCTTCACGGACGGCTCCAAGACCAATGAAGGATCTGGTGCTGGTGCCTTCGTGGAGAGCGACAACTTTAGACTGCACACCTCGTTAGGTAAATTTGCGTCGGTTTTCCAAGCGGAAACAAGCTGTGCTTAAGGCCTTGCTCAACCCTTTAACCACTTCCAGAATAATTCAGGAATGCAAGTCTTCTCTGAATTGGATCGGTAGCTTGAATTCGCTAAGACTTGTCTGGGTCCCGTGGCAGGAAATGAGATCGCCGCTGAACTTGCTAGGCGAGGATCAGATGAGGCATTCTCAGGACTTGAAGCTACGCTGGGACTGTCGGCGTCCTTGGTTAGAGCTTGCATCGATGGTTGGACTTCTCGAGAGCACAACCACAGGTGGCATGACTCTCCAGGATGTAGACAGACCAATCGTATGCTCCCCAACGTCTGTAAGAAATCCGTGGCTTTTTTGTTATCTGTTAACAGAAAAGATTGCAGACAACTCACCGACGTACTATCGGGGCACTACAGCTACGCCAAACACCTAAGTGTGCCTGGCCTAAGCGATGAAACCCTCTGCGACGCCAGTGGAGAAGACGATGACACTGCAGAGCATTTCCTCTGCCATTGTCCCGCCTTTCCTCGGATCAGGTGGCAGTTATTCAGTGCTAATGAGGTGAGAGCTGATGATGTAGGCTCCTCATCAAAGAAGCGCCTGCAGGTCTTCCTTCTAGGTTGTTGCCTGGTAGTACAATGGACCAGTTTTTGAGTCTGAGTGCTCCAGTGTAGAGTTACAGAAACATCAAAAAATTAAGAAAAAAAAATTGGGATGTACAGCGACATGAGTCTAGCCACGCGTCTACGAATCCAACGCCTAAAATGGCTCGGCCATGTAGAGCGTATGAACAATTTAGCTCTGGGCCGAGGAGTCTTCGACTCTGAGCCTGTGGGACAACGCAACAGAAGACGTCCACGAACAAGGTGGCGCACACAAGTCGGAGGGAACCTCGGCCGTCTTGGTATGCGGAACTGGAGACAGCTGTCGAAAGATCGTGCTGGCTGGAGAGGCATGTTGGGTGAGGCTCAGGTCCGCCTCGGACTGTAGCGCCCTAAGAAGAAGAAGAACAAAAATTCTCAAGCCTTGTTAAGCACAGATACAGGATGTTCCGACCGGCCGGTTTATTTCACATGCAACATTTAAATCGTGTAAGTTTAAGTTTAAGCTTGTATTAAGCGCAATAATGGGGGTATTGCTTCCACTGAACTAATAGACTACGAGCTCTAGCATTATATGCTTTCCACTCAAAAGAAACTAAGTGTATATACTTAGATAGTTAATTTGTGTTTTTGTGTTTGAAGCTGAATGGCGCAGTTGGTTAAGTGCGTGTCCCAAGTTCGAGGGGTCTCAGGTTCGAATTCCAGTGAAATCGAATCTGGTCCAGTCATCATTTGCCGTTGGGATCAAATTAACGGCACTGGAGTAGGTTGCTACCTGGTAGTACAATGGACCAGTTTTGAGTCTGAATGCTCCAGTAGTTTCAAAAATCCTCGGAAAAAAAAGTAACTAACTTGTTAACATTGAAGTAATTTTCAATCTTCAATATATTTTCGGTGGTAATAGTGTTTAAGAATAAATTGCCAAATATTTTGATTATTAGGCAAGATGGAATTGATTTTTTGATAGGTACTGCATGTTGAAAGGCCAAGAAGGTGTGAAATACTAAGAGTGTTGTAACATACTGGACATTGTGGTAGATCCTTTTTTTTAGGATGACCGAACTGCTGTTTTGGATAGAGATGCTGGGTGCTTCCGTCAATATTGATTTTGGGGTAGTGATTAATGTAGCGGCTCCAGTTAAGAACTTTGTTTTTTTTAATAATTTGGTTGACATATTTTTTAAGGTCTTTCTTAGACAAACAACCAAAGGTAACAATCAAAGATTTTGCAGTTTTGTTGGCGCTCTCACTGCCTAGTACCCCAATATGGCTAGGCATCCACATAAGTTTAAGTTTATTGGGTTTCTTAATTAGACGGTCTAGAAGGTATGTGGTTAATTAGTATGCAATTGTAGTTACAGTTTGAAACGCCACGAAGAACTGAAAGGCTGTCAGTGCAAATCACTAATTTTGTTCTGAATTGCAGTATTGTTTTGGCAGCTTCGTGGATGGCTAACGCTTCTGCAGTAAAAAATGAAGAGTATTCAAATAGTTACAGCAAAGGTGTTGTAGACAAATTTCGACCCATCTGTAAACAAAGGAGACCAACCTTTTTGTTTAAGTTTAAATATTATTTCCCGAAAAGTAGAATTCTAAACATCCCTATTTGTGTTTTCTTTGGCGTATTCTGTTAGCTTTAGTTTAAAAGACATTTGGCTTATGTTCCAGAGTGGGAGGTTTGTAGTGTGATGTTTAAAATGTTTGTAGGGTAAGTCCATTTCTTTGGCCTTGAGTAGAGCCATATTGATTCTGGATGGAAGACGCTTATACATTTTAGATTTGCTGGTTAGATCGATGTCACTGTCAATTATAGAATCTTTGGAAAAAATAATTTTGGTGATGATTTGAGGATACTTTCGACTTGCCGCTGTTTAAGAGTGGAAAGGCCAGCTTCCGCCATAATGTTGTTAATACTGGTTGTGCGGTAGGCGTTTATACTTCTCATTGCCGATTTGTTGTATGCAGATTTAATCAAATTCAAAGTAGTTTTTGAACATTTCCATAAATATATAAACCATAATCTACGAGTATTTTACTAAGAGATAAAGATCTAGTTATGTTACATAAGGTGTTAACATGTACATTAAGTTATGTTTTACATAAATAGTTTATAATGTTAATCCTGTCTGCTAGGCTGTTTTTAAGTTAATACAGTGTGGTTTCCAATTATATTTACAATTAAACCTTGAACCTAATATGTCTAGATTATCTACGCTTTCTATTTTTTTTTATTTGTGTAACAGTTTACATTTGTTGAGTGAAAGCTTGACTCCAGAGTTATTACACCAATCTAAAATAACTTTTAAAGCTTTTGAAAAAGTGATTTTTGCTTTTTTCTAAGTCATTTAGTTTACATAAAATGAAAACATCATCGGCGTAAATGCTTATGTCGTTAAATGCTTTTAAAAATTAAACTACCGACAAAGGTGATCCTTGTGGTATGCCATTATTAAGTGGATAAGCAGTAGAAAATAAAAAAAAAAACAGAAATGAATATAAGTTGAATTCCAATTTGGTCGAAAGCTCTCATGAAACATAACGATAGTATCGATACGTGATTGCGCGACGACAATGCGTTTGATACGAAATGATCGATATGATGCAACACGTCAGAACAACCTCTATTTGGTTTGTAGGCAACTTGATTTATGCTTATAAGTTTATTGGTTTCTAGGAACCAATAAAGGCGTTTTGCAACTATTTTTTTCAAAACTTTGGACATACATGGGATGAGGGACACTGGTCGGTACCCATCTACAGAATCTATTGGTTTATTCGGTTTTGACAAAGTTTGTGTGATGATGCTGATGTTTAGTACAGGGCTGTACAAAATCAAGTACAAGTATAATTACCAGTACCAGTACCTAGAATTGTACTTGTACTTCAGTACCTTGGTACTGGTACTTTAATTGAATCAAGTACAAGTCCTTTTTACTAAAATACTTGAGCAGTACTTTCTTTTTGCTAGTACTTAGACTAATTGCTAAATCCTTTTTAATAAAATACTTGCCAATATTTGATATAATTTAAAGTACTTGAAAGTACTTGTAAATACTTGAAAGTACTTGTAAGTACTGGTCAAGTACTTGTAAGTACTGGTCAAGTACTTAAGACCTTGTTGTGGCGAATAAAGGCAAAAACAAGTACCACTGGACTTCATTCATTCATTTCAAGTACAAGTACCGCCGTACTGAAGTACAAGTATCAGTACTCGGTACTTGCACTTGTAATGTACTAAAGTCAGATAATACTGAAGTACTTTACCGCCCTGGTTTAGTACATCCATCCATTATATATACAATAATAAGGGGCGCCGTGGCGTAGTGGGTAGGTGCGTCGACTCCTACGCTCGAGGTCGTCGGTTCGAATCTCGAAAAAAAAAAAAACATCAAACATTTTTTCACGGCTCCACCTCTTTCGAGTCGCTGACAATACCCAAAGAGTATAACTGTCTAGAAAAAAGCTTCTCAATCTCGCCGTTCGGAGTCGGCATTAAACTGTAGGTCCCCTCCGCTCGTGAGAGAACAATAGCACGCACAACACGAGTGGTTGCTGAGAAGCTAGGCCCAGGTCCACCTAGGACTGTAGCGCCGCCATTATTATTATTATTATTATAAGGAAGCCTGGATTTTCCGCTATAAGGCAGGTTTTTTTTTATCATATAATAGGATATCCGGTCTCTACTTGGGGTTTTATATTTCAAAACACCTAAACAACTTTCCAGTTCTGTATATGTTATACGAGTTTCAATTTGTTTCGCTGAATGAATGGTTTTGAGTTTCAATTTCACGAATGCTACTGAAAAGTTGTTGTAGTTTGAGAGGTTGGACCAAGAAGAGGCGAAGAAGAGGTGCCGTGAACGAAGGCCATATGAACTAACCGTACCGTGAACGAAGGCCATATGAACTAACGCCATAATGGCGTTAATTCGCATTTAAAAGTGAATCAACGCCATAATCCACTTATGGCCTTAATTCACTTTCAAATTTGAACTAAAGCCATATGGCGTTAGTTCGTTTTAGGAAGTGGCCTTAGTTCACATTTGAAATTGAATTAAAGTCACTCGCATCAATCTCAATAGTTTACATTATTTACATTGTCCTAAGAAATGAGGTAGAAACTTGTAGGGAAAAAGTTCACGGCGTATAAACAGTAATGTTCGAATGGGGGGGCATGCTGCCCCCCTGCAACCCCCTTGCTGGACCATATGTAGGATTTGAAGTAGGCGCGAGACTGAGTGTATCCATGATTTGCATGAGTTTGAAGAAAGTAAATACAATCAAACTCGCACTTACTCCAAATTGCATATGCGGCCAAGCAGGGGGGTTGCAGGGGGGCAGCATGGCCCCCCATAATATAATAATAATGGCGGCGCTACAGTCCGAGGTGGACCTGGGCCTAGCTTCTCAGCAACCACTCGTTTTGTGCGTGCTATTGTTCTGTCACGAGCGGAGGGGACCTACAGTTTAATGCCGACTCCGAACGGCGAGATTGAGAAGCTTTTTTCTAGACAGTTATACTCTTTGAGCATTGTCAGTGACTCGAAAGAGGTGGAGCCGTGAAAAAATGTTTGATGTTTTTTTCGAGATTCGAACCGACGACCTCGAGCGTAGGAGTCGACGCACCTACCCACTACGCCACGGCGCCCACCATACCTCATATGTATGTATGCATGTAAAGGGCAAGGGAGGTAGGTTGGTTGGAAACTAAACGTGGTCCGATCATGGTGGGACATTGGACATATGTATAACGCGCTTTAGAGCTCAAATACATTGTATGGCATTAGTTCACATTCGAAAGTGAACTAACACCATATAGCGTTAGTTCAAATTTGAAAGTGAATTAAAGCCATAAGTGGATTATGGCGTTAATTCACTTTCAAATGCAAATTAACGCCATTATGGCGTTAGTTCATATGGCCTTTGTTCACGGCACCGAAGAAGATGCCTATGTCTACGTCAGAGGAAATAGGGCCTGCGGGTGTTACCAAACATTTTATCGGACATATTATGGATATTATGCCAGATTTTGGTGATAGGAGTGTTTTTATTGATCATTGAAGTAAATTCAGCTAAAGTTTTGGTTTTGCTTACTTCTTCTAAACAGAACGTTGGCTTTTTGTAAGCGATAATGTTGGAAATCATTGGGTGTTTCTTGAAACATCTCCAAAAGTCTCATTTTTTCATCTCTTAGCATCTTGAGAGCGGGGTTCACCCACAGAACTGTTCTGGTAGTGGGATTGGGGGAGGTTTGATGAATATAAATGTTGGCTGAGTAACGAATCGTTTTTTGTAGAATGGCGGCTTCTTTGTTTATATCAGTCGAACTTCGATAACAAGAACCATCACTTGCCACAAAAAAAAATCGAGTTATTAAGAATATACAAAACATTTTGTTTTGGTTATAACCATTATACAGTGTATCGGTTGTAGGTAAGTTCTGCCTCTTTTTCATTTTAAACGATTCCACAACTGCTTTGTCCATATTTTCGTACGTTGGCTCTTTTACCCATTTTGCACTTCCACTTACACCACCATTTTCGATTGGACAGTTCACTCTGTGTATGATTTTGTCTTCCACTTTGTGTTTTTCTAGTACAAAGTAAGTGTTAAATGGCTTCTATTGTGGGTTCTTACTCCTACTGATAAAAAATAAGACAATTCTTAAGAAACCACGATTCTACACGTATGTATACTAGTTCGTAGGAACATACAAAGACAGTGTCTCGAAAAATTCTTTATAAAACGAACATGTAAAATACGAAGAATTTGGGAATTCCCTTCAGAATTCGACTTATCGAAGTTGACGCCAAATAATCTGTTCGAGTTCTCAAGATATTCGAGTTATCAAGAACAAATTACATGTAAATTTCAGTCTTGGCGCTATTGCCAACCAATTTCATTCGAGTTATCAAATATTCGAGTTATCGAAATTCGACTAGTATTTGAAGAAATTGATTTTAAGGTATTTGGAAGTTAAAAATTTGGATTTGATTGATATCCAATCTATATATATTATATCTATTCGCACAATGTGTCTCTTGAAGAGATAAAGCACATGGCGATCTCTCTTTAATTAGTAATTAATTAGTGTAGAGTTTGCATTCTTACTTAGTTGAGTTTTTAAGAATGCGCATTTAATTAAGAAACTTTTTTTTTTGGGATTTGCCTGTGTGTTGTTAATACTATTGACTGCGGTGGAAGAAAGTGTTGTCATGGCATCATGACATCAAAGAAAGTCATGGGCATTATAAAAAAAAAAGAAGATTATCTTGATTTCTTACGGACAAATCTGGCGGGATTTATGGATGAAAACACGTATTCAATTGATGAAATGGTGTTTCAGCAAGATGGGGGCCGAAAACGAAAACATTGTGCTTTGGCCGGCACAATGCCCGAATTTAATCCCCATCGAAAATTTGTGGGCATTCGTGGAAAAAAGATTGTCGCAGTACAAAGAAGCACCGAGCAATCTCAATCAACTGTGGTCTAGAGTGCGGGCTGAATGGCAACGAATTCCTCATTCTATTTTTGAAAAATTGGTAGAAAGCATGCCAAAAAGAGTGAATAGTGTCATAAAAAACAAAGGGCTCAGTGTATGTGTTCATTTCTGTTGGGCATTTAGGGTTAGAGATCAAAAGATAACAGTCATCAACGAATAGAGTGGTCGAACACGGCATGAAATTTATGTTTGAAAAAAAAATTATCATTTTAAATCTTAGATATCTTAAAATTTCAACAAGAATTGATATTTTGAAATTTATCATTTCTTAATGCTTACGCTGAAGTCTTCTCGAAAACTATTAAGGCCAGAATGCTCGAAATTGTTTTAAATGAAAGTACTCAATGAAGCGAAGTTTTTGTCATTTTTTCAGATTTTTAAACTCTTTGGTTTAGAAGTGGCAGGGGGGAATGCATTAAAAAAAACTTTGGAGCTCCATATTTTCCAAACGGTACTTTGTATCAAAAACTGTTGATGCAAACCTCTACCTCATTTCAAAAGATCTGTCAATTGATATATAAGTCGATGGGTAGAACAATGTTTCAAAATTAATGGCAACTTCATCTATACTGGAGCCACTCCCAAATGGCCCCAATTTTCAAATTTGGGTGCATAGGCAATGACATCTAGGTCTGTATTACCTAATTCCAAAATTTCATGCCGATATCTTTATAAACCTCGGAGATAAAAAAGTGTGACAGACACGACGGATGGACAAACCGAAATTTAAAGGTTCCGTTTTTGTAGACGGATCCTTAAAAAAGGAAATTTTTGTTAATATTTTATTTTCTATGGACAACTGAGATACCATAACTCCTTATGTAGACTGCTTGCGTTGTCTCACTCTTTGCTTATTTCTGCAGGTATTGGTTTGTCCCATTCAAGGTATTCGGCCCATAAACGCTGCGTAATAATTTAACAACGGAGCGAGACAGCTCATAAGATTGTACGGATTTTCTAGAGAAGATAGTATGGACCGTCGCCTCTACCTGGAAGGTACATCATTTAATGCATGTGCCAATTAATTCCTAATGTTTCATGTTAATCTTTGTCCGAAAATGGCATTGTAAAGACTCTTTCCCGGTGTTCCAAGGGCACTTTCTCTGGTACCTCTGGGGCGTTACTTTTTTTCGCAACTGAAACCCTGCCGTATTACGGACTGCTTCCAGCCTCTGCTGCGCTTTGTCTATGGTGTCCCCACCACTTATCACGTAATCGACATAAGTTCCTCTCTTGATAATAGCATGTGCCAGCGAGAAGTTCACAGCTTCATCTTCAGCCAGTTGTAATATGTAATACTGTGTTGAGCCGAAATACCTGCAACTGCTTACTTGGGTTATCTCTCCACACAATCAATTGATACTTGCCATCCGGAATCTGTTGATGTCCCTAGTGAAGGTGTATTTTTCGCTTTTGAATGGCAAACGAATTGAAAAGCGGCTGTCAGGTATTCAAATAGTGTTCTTCAAAATATTGTTCCTCTTCTATCTCCCAGAACCTACGTAGAATCGAGTCCAGGTTGAGATAAGTGATGAAACTCCGGTTTGATGATGGGATCTCTGCTGGTCCTTTCACTAACAACATCCTACCTAGCTGTGTTCTTTGCGCTGTGGGTCCGTTACCGCCTGTTACCTTTAACCTCTGTAACGCTGACTCCGTTATGACCCTGGATCAACCAATGCTCTGAGAGTCGAACTTCCGCCTATCGAAGTTCGGACACTGATCAATGCTGTCGCCAACAGAACTTACATCGAAATTTATCGATATTGCCTTTTGTCTGCGAATTCAACAATCTCTTCGTGAAATGACAAACTGAATTCCACAGTGATTCACAAATTCATGAATAAAAAATTCACAAAACAAATGTGAATTAAGTGTCAAAATTCCCGAGTTTCGCAGTACGCCGCTCATGTGAATAGCCCTTCAACTAGAACATGCTTATGATCATAACGTTCTTTTAGGATCTCTCAAGCTCGATTGTACTTTCACTCATCAATGGTCAAATGCTGAAGTAGGGCTTCACTTCATTCGTGAAAGAGCAATAGCACGCACAACACTAGTGGTTGCTGAGAAGTTAGGCCCAGGTCCACCTCGGACTGTAGCGCCGCCATTATTATTATTATTATTATTATTAATCTTGGGCAGTCTCCACTCATTATGCAGTTGCTCGTTTAATGCTTCAGAAATCATGGCTTCACTGCTACGGGCTTGAGTTTTCTCATCTGTCAACTTGTCGAGAGCATCGAACACATCCGTTTTATACCGTGAGTAAACATCGAGTATATTCTCAAAAGCTAACTCTAAATTAGACACTTTTAAAGTTTCTTCTACTTTTCTATCACCAACGATTTCTTCATTATATATTTCCATTATTTCATATATTTCATATATTTCCATTATTTCAATACAGTTGTAAAGATAATTAACCCGTTTAAGCAATATATGGTAAGACACCGAAACGAAAAACACAAATAGAATATAAGAAACAACAGCTTTGGGATATTCTTCACTACTTGATTTATTTTCCAAAAAATAAGATGTCAGTCCTTTTTCGTAGTTTGCTTGTAACTCATTAGGTTTGCTTCATATGCTCCCTTTTATACTCATTACTCGCCCACTACTTCTGATGTACTAATTTCAAGGATACTGAGACCGCAAGTAGCCTAAAGTGTTTTCGGTAAGAAGGTATATACACACACAAAGGAACAATACAACTCACTGCATTGCAATTTGGAATACTATTTCGTTCGTTGCAGCACTTGATATTATCTATCTTTCTGGTGAATTTGGTTATGAGCCACTCGTTTTTACACACTGTTGACTTAGTTTGAGTTTTTGTTTTCTTTGTATTTTGTTAAACACCAAATGTTTTATTTATTTATTTATATCATCAAGTACAATAGATTTCTCTTTTAAGACTTATAAAAGATACAAAAGTAGATACAATTCAAGCTAACTATCGAGTCTTGCGAGATATAAAAACATTTTTTTTAAAGACATCTCTTAAAGACATATTCAAAAAAATCCAGATCATTATGAGCTAAGTTCGCTTCGCGTATATTAAGCATAGTTCGTACGTTGGATGCTAATACGAAAGAGTATACGGTGACGAGAATTCGTAGGATGAACATAAATATTAAGTAGATTTAAGAGGTAAGAACAATCGATTTTAGAAGAAAGGATGTCACGAATGAACATCAATGCGAAGTATCTACGGCGTACATAGAGTGGGGTTGTATTAAATAGGAGACACCTTGTTCTGTAGGAACTATATTCTATATTCCAACTAAGTTTAAGGAACATATTATACCTAGTAAATTTTCGCTGAACTCTTTCGATCCTTTGAATGGCATTCGAATAATAAGTATTCTATATAATGCAACAGTATTCCAAGGTTGATTTGACTAATCCGAAATAAAAATTTCTTAAGGCCAACGTCCCTTCTAATAAATTCAAGCATTAGATTAGCCTTACTTGTAACAAAATCAATGTGACCAATGAAGGTTAACTTTGAATCTAATATAACTCCTAGATCCTTTATTTGAGTTACTCTGTCAAAGGCGTTCGCAAAATCAGTAAATATAACATCAGTTTGAAAGTTTTTTTCCATGTTAGAATTCAAGGCTTGCAAAAAAAAACAGAAAGGCTAGTAGATCTACTGATCTACCTGACATAATTCTGTGTTGAAAAGGTATTATGTACTTCGAAAGTTAGAAATAAAGTTTATCATAGAAAATGTTTTCAAACATTTTATGAATATGTGATAGCTAACAGATGGGCCTGTAATTTTTACCTTCACATTTAGAACCGGATTAATATAGGATAGTTTCCATTCATCAAGGAAATTGCCAGTCTTTAGAGACATTGAAGATAAATGTTAACGGCTCTGCTAATGAAGCTGCGCAGTTTTTTAAGAGAAGAATCCATCAGGACCAGCTGATGTTTCAATATCAATACAAGATAACGCTTTATAAACTTCGTATTTTTCGATTATAATAGAACCAATTTGAAATAATTCTGCAGTCCTGGGTATGACTTTCTGTGAAAAGTCAGGAGAATAAACTGATTGGAAGTAATTAGCAAACATTTTGCTTACACTTAAATATTTCATACATTTATTTATTTATTTATTTACAAGCTGGTATACAATATTGTAAAAATATATGTTCAGCCTAACAAGCGAGGGCAGAAAGAGCCTTGAGCTTATATGGAAAATTAAATTAAGTTATATAAATCTGATTTTTTAAGAGATTTCACAATTATATTAATGGTTTCTAAGTAGAAAATATAATAAATAATAAAATCAAAAAATAAAATCAACCGAAAATAATTGCGTTCTGATATTATTAAAGTGAGGGCAGTTGTTAAATATATGAGAAATGGAAATTGAGGATAAATTGCAGTATGGGCATTGTGAAGTTATATTCCTGTTCAGATAGTGTTGGTGAGAAAATTTAGTGTGTCCAAGTCGAAGGGGGATGATTTTGGAAATAATGTTTTTCTTAGTAGATGTAAGTTCTTGCATGTTGAGGTAGTTTTGAATGTCTATACCAATCGGAAGAACATTGCCACAATTGTTCTTGTTTGTCTTTATGTTGCGAAAGTATAAACATTTTAATGTCTTTATAGTTATGATTAGGTGTACAAGTCGACGGTAAATTGGTAATCTGGTATTTGCACAGGGTTTGTAATCTTTTTTTTTTTTTCTTACTAACTTAAAGGTAATAACAATAACAATATACATAAATATTTTAGAAAATAATAATAATCAATCATTAACTTAAGCGTTAGTGTGGATTGATTCAAAAAAAAAAAAATTACTAATACAACAAGTTTGATGTGGGGGTTATTACAGCGTTACAGCGGTTATAAAAATAATCTAGTACATGGATTACAGTTTAAGATTGATATAAAAAATTCAGAAAATTCAAGGAGAACAAAAGAGAGTAAGCAAAAAATAACACAATTCGATAAAAATTTTGGTAATAAAAAAGAAGAATTAGCTACGTACCAATTATTGACATTTTCATAAGGCATTAACTTGTGCTGATAATTAGGATAGCCAATCTATTTTAAGTAACGATTCGAGAACGTTATAGCTTAGCGTAAATAACCAGTCTTTGACTTTTCTTAAAAACGAATTTAGATGTTTAGATGTTCTAATAGCAAGAGGCAAATTGAACATTAAAGGAGCTGTAACAGTGTAGAATATAGAGAAGTGGGTTTTGCACACATTGGGACATTAACAAGATGCATTGTATTTACACGAAGACTATAAAACTGATTACATCTACTAGGAATATTACCACTTTTCTTGAAAAATTATTTTAATACGTTAAAAACATAAAGGTGCTTCAGCGGTAGAATACGCAGTTCTTTAAATAGAGGCCAACTCTGATTAGTACGATTTTTGTTACAGATATTTCTGAGCTGTTAGCAATGGTTTAGAGGAGATGTTATAAGAGCCACCCCAACTTGAGATACCATACATTTTTGAATGAGCAAGGCTGTAATAAATTGTCTTTAAAACGTTTAGAGAACAATAATGCTTAGTGAGACACATTTTTCGTGTAACCAGTAGCAGATGTGATTTTATAGTTTGTATATGCTCTTTCCAGTTTAAGTTTTGGTCGATTACTACTCCAAGGTATTTAAATTGACGTACTGTTTCAATATTAAAAAAATTACTAGAACAACATGAATTACCAACATAATTACATTTACCACAACTACTCGTATGTAACGGAAAAGAGAATTTTTTACAATCATAAGCATGGAAACGTAAATTATAATCTTTCACAACTTTGTTCGATAATTTAAAGGACATGAGTTTTGTTTTTCACTAATAATCAATTTGTGTTGCGTAAACCAAATTCTTAAATCTTCTAAGTCTTCCGATATTTTTGCAACACAGTCGAATTCAGTATCAAACTAGTAAGTAAAAGCAATGACGTCTGCGAAGTTTAGATCAAAGAGAGAGTTAATGAAAATTAGGAATAGCAAAGAGCCAAGAACTGAGTCCAGTGGTATGCCATTTTTTATTAAGCGAGAATCGCTGAAGCTTCCATTTATATTAACTTTTTGTTTTCTGTTTTTTAAGTAAGAAGTAAGTCAATTATGTATAACTCCTCTAAAACCAGCGTTGTACAGTTTTTTTTAGCAGAAGGTCATGGTGAAACATGTCGAAAGCTTTCGTCATGTCAATAAATAGAGCCATTGTTGATTTATTACAATGAATACTATCATACAACTGACTACACACTCTCAGAACAGCATCCTCGGTTGACATAGTTTTTCTAAACCCAAACTGATTATAACTAAAAAAATTAATTCGGTATATCATTCGTGTTTTTATTAGTTTCTCAAAAATCTTTGAGAACGAAGATAATAAAGAAATAGGTCTATAATTTGACATATTCATTTTATTTCCCTTTTAAAATATATGTATAACTTCAGCGCTTTTAAAGTGCTCAGGGAAGCAGCCGTTTTTAACACTATGATTAAACAAGTAACATAGAACATCCACTGCGTAGAAACATGTTTTCTTCAATAACATATTTGAAACACCATCCCTAGCATACGAACTTTTGTTTTTTAATGATAATATAACTTTAAAGATTTCGCTTGAAGTAAAGGGCTGGAAAACAAAACTGTTTGATTGAGTGCAGTTTTGAGAATGCTACGGAACAATTGCAGTCCTTTGAAATATCTACAGAGGGTTTCAGTTTTTCAGAAATTTCAGTGAAGTATTCATTGATTTTATTGGCAATTTTGACTGGATCAGAATAAGTAATACCATCTATTCCCAAATTACTGATACCTACTGGTTGTATACATTTACCTAAAATGTTATCAACTCTCCTTCCATTCTTTTCTCACATTTCCTCTGGCTCGTTCAAACAAATCAGAAAACGCGTTTTTTCTATATTTTTTTGGACTGACTTGCATAGCTTAGCGTAGAATTTTTTAAGTTCTACGTTTTGTGGATGTTTGGTAACTTCTCTCGCAAAATTGTTTTTTCTTTCTATCTTATGCAAAAGCTTTAAAAAAGTATTCTTTTTGGACATTAAAAAAAAAAAACAGGATGTAGAGTAATTAATATGATTTTTTAAGATTTTTAGGAAGATATCAAATGCAATGGATGGACTAAGTTCAACATACACTAGGTTCAAAGTTAATGCAATACCTCTTCTTTGTAGTATGTGTTTTATTTATTTATTTTTTTGGGTACGAATAAATAAATGATCAATACAGGTTCTAGTGGACTGTTAAGCGGGTAGGCTGATTAATTAAACTCTTCAGACCATAAGGAACAAATAACACTCAGTATCTTTATCAGATTCATTTAAAATATCAATGTTGATATCACCAATAACTTAGGTTCCTCTCTTTACAAGAACTTAGGATATCGTTAAATTCATCAATGAATGCAGCTTTGGAGATTGCATGTAACCTTTAAACACATAACATTCCAAAACTCTCATCCAAGAATTCAAAAGACAACTTTAAAACATCGGCACTAGAAAGACAAAACTTAATACAATCGTGTGCAAAACCGTCTCTCACATAAACTGCTACGCCACCAGCTGAATAAGTTTCATTACATTTACCAAATAGTGTATATCCTTAAAAATCTCACTTAGAACAATGACAACAGGTAAATTCTTTAGTATTTCTAAATGTGCTACCAGGGCTGTAAAGTTTTTCCTAGCACTACGAATATTTTGATGTAAACATACAATGTCAACAGAATTAAGAGAATTGACTAGACATGTATTTGGGACTGGAAACTGAGTAGGATCAAGTGAACTATTCATAAATTATTTAGAATATCAACACAAGTTACTCTTACTAAAATATCGCCCTCCTTTTTCCGCATGTATACAGTCCCATTTTTTGTCCGAACATATTTATATCCTTTTTCTTTCTTCATCGACAATGCAGCATTCAGCAGTTGACGTGTGTGATATGTTAAGCTCTCGTTTACGAACATCTACTCTGTTCTCCCACTAGTGTTGAATAGTGATGTAAGCTGTACTTTTTTTTTCTCTCTTCGCTTGAATCACTCTCTCTTTGCACTGGTGAGTGACAAATTTTACGAAAATAATGTTTTTTTTTTAGTTTTGGAACTGCTATCAGCTGTTTTTATGTTTTGCCGTTTGTTTATATTTTTCACATAGCATAGGTCAATGTCTTCTTTAGATACATTGAAATGCAGACCGTCGCGGAAGACTTTCAGTGCAACATCGATGTTCGGTGTGTCTTTGCAATCAGGTTGAATGTTGACGATCTCCACTGCATTTCTAATTAGCTGCTTCTCCAGATGATCAACCTTCTTTTCTAGTTGTCGAATTCTTTGTTCGCATTCAATATTTCTTATTTGAAGCTCCTCTATTTGTTTCCTCTGGATCTCCTTCATTTCCAGAATTTCGACGTAAATTAAATCCAGTGTAATGTTCGGTATTCAAATTAATTCAATGCGGTTACTATTGTTGATTAGTATATTTCTTATAAAACTTGGGTAGTAGTCAACGTTGTTTAAATTCATTATAGCGTTTATTGATGATAAGGAATCAGACAATTTGACATACGTAATTTCTATTGCAATTTGAGATACGTTTAAGTATGCATTGAGCAATGGTGCGATCTAAAGCCGAAAGGAGTTTTTGTGGTCGTTTTCTTTTTTAATTTATGATTATTTTACGTAAAAGAGAATCGGAACTATGTAAAAATGATTTGAGTAGTTTTAATGTTGTTAAGTCTCTTATATTCTCGATAGCGTGCATATCAGCTTCAAAGCGAAGATTATTTATGGAAGTAGTGCAATATGCTCCAAGAGCAGTTCTTATTACAGAATTGTAAATTGTCTTGATTTTATTTAGATGAGATTTAGGATAATAGCCATAAAGAAACAAGCCAAATTCAATTCTGCTTGTAATGATTGAATTTACCACTGAGATGATGGTGACAGG
This sequence comes from Myathropa florea, assembly GCA_930367185.1. NCBI lineage: Eukaryota > Metazoa > Arthropoda > Insecta > Diptera > Syrphidae > Myathropa > Myathropa florea. The sequence continues at coordinate 54,482,269 of OV884004.1, forward strand.
GTTACTGTTGAACTTTCTGCTCGAAAGACATTTGATCATATTAAGATGCTCTGCTAATGATGGCAAGATATTTTCAACGAGTGTGTTCCATTTATATCTTTTATTAAAATAGATACCCAACATTTTTAGGGAATTCACACTTGGGATGGTAAATCCTCCAGTTATGATATTGCATGTACATTTTTGTTTATGGCAAATGTGTAGATGTTTGAGAGTTCTGCTCCTGAATATGAACACCAGGATTTGATATCATCAAAGACAGTTGTGAGGTTACATGTGACGCATTTGAGTTTCTTATTTATTTTTTTAATGAGTATGAAATCATCAGCATAACAAATGAAATCTAAATCTTTATGAAACGTTAGTATTTCAGATAGTTTTTGATAGACAATTAGGAATAAAATAACTGATAAGGGGATCCTTGCGGTATACCATTATGCCTTCCTACACGGACTCTTATTTTCCTGTTGGACATAAAGTTAATGATGTATTTTAATATAAGTGATCCAACCTTGGTCTATTATAGTGTGAATGCCAATTTTGTCGAATGCTTTGGAAAAATCGAATGTAACTATTGAGATGTGTTTCTTGGCTGATAACGAATTTGAAATTGTATTGCCTAAATAGATGAACGGAACTATGACTGATTTGCTTTTTTTGAAGCCCATTTGACGACTGCTAAAAGTTTGTTTTGTTCAAATAGTTTTGAACAGCACGGATTAAGTGAAATTGGCCTGAAAGATTTGATTTTAGTTTTGTTTGAATTTGGTTTTAAAATTGGGATAACTATACTGATTTTGTATATTTGTTAAATATAATTTTGAAAAATGTTGTTATAGAACCGTAAGAGTCTCTGTTTGCTGCAAATCGGAAGGTTTTTTATTAAAGGGTATGAAATTTTATCTTTTCCTGGGGTTTTTCCTTGAAGTTTATCCAAAGCTATGGTTAGTTCTAGAAAACTTTTTTTCAATATGAAGTGAGGATGGGCTTGGCGTGTATGATACGTTTGGAGTTCAAATAGATTTTTCGTGCCGAAATGAAGCAGGGAAACGTATGTCTTCAGAATTTTTGGACCAGTAAGTTGTGAATTCATTTGCAATTGAGTTAGGTTCGGTGTGATGACTTTCTATAGTGTGAATATTTAGATGGGGTCTTAAACCACAAAATCGTTTGATATTAGACCACAATTTTGCTGTAAATAGTTTCAGGGACTCCTTTTTTGAGCTTTTAACTTTTATTTTAAAAAGAGTGGTAACTTTTTTATATTTAATAAGATTTTCCATAGAGGCATTTCGTTTAAATGCATGCCAAAATTAGTTTTTTTTTTAGATTTTAATTTCTGAAGTTCAGCGTTCCACCATGGGACATCATGGCTACTTTTAACTCTTTTAACGATCGAGAGTGTGGAATTGAGATATTAGCACTTTGGAGTATGATTGGCCGTATATTTGCCGTCCCTTTTTTTTTATGAACGTATGCCGATACTATTGCAAATTTCCTTAACTCATTGTGGTTTTAGTTCCGTTATGATCTCATCTTCATTTATGTTTATTTGGCAAGGAGCGTATGCGACGCCTTTGGAATTATTTAGGGAGTCATATAATTTTACAGTTACTGGGCAGCTGTTTGTTAAAGATTGCACTGATAAAAATTTGTCTGCAATGCGTTGGCTTTTGACTAATAATAAGCTATTGCCATCTTTAAGTTGAGTAACTTGGTCAATATAAAAACACTAATGGATGTTAGCGGAATTGCATGATTTTTCGAGGATATCAAAATAAATCGCGGGTTTTTTTCCCCCGATATTTACGGAAGCGAGGGGACATCCGTTACACATTGAATTATAATTTTATGTCTTTTTGCCCCAGGTTCGGTGGAGGCTCTTCAGAGAGCTCACTGAACCGATTCCTGGGATTTTATTTTGGCCCTGGGGCCGTTCTTAATAATAAAAATTCAAGAAAAGTCAATTAATTAAAAACTTCAAGAAAAGGAAGGCACAAATTATGAAAGTTATTAATAAAAAATAAAGAGAGAGAAGGTACACTTTCAAATTAGTATAAGCCAATGTTGCCTGGTCAAAAAACTGTTTGCTAATTTGCCAAACTAGATTGAATTCGAAAAATATATTGATGGTATAGAAATCGATTGAGGTAATTAAATTCCTTTTGAATTTTTTTATGCAGAGAGTGATACTCTAGGCAGTTTGAATTGTTTCTTAATCTCTTAAAAGCTTTGTTTTTTTTTATTTTTGAACCATACTGGACTTGAATTGTTTACAACGAATCTTTCAATAATGGAACTAAGTGTGTCTTTAAAAGATTTGTATATGTCAGTTAAGTTATTAAGGCTAAGTATATTCTTCCATATTTCTCCATTTAAGCAATTCAAATCCTCATTATTAGCTCTGTTAAAACAATACCTATATTCATGTTTTGGACCGAGCCAGTTACCAGTATTTCAGTGTCCGATTTTATATTTGAAGGCATAAGGCATTGTTCATCACGACCAAATTCCCATTTAACATTACTTAAGTTGAAATATCCTGCTTATAATACATGCGCGGAATTTGATAGGTTGTTAAATAAATGTAAACAGTTATTAAAATGCAAATTATACAAATTAATATGACTGTTGGGAGGAATATAACTAACGATACGAAATAATTCTGAATGAAGTGAAAGATTGATTTTAATAATTAATTGGTCTACATCCGATTTAGAGAGAGGGTGTAGGTTGTCAGAAAGAAGATCTGACATGACAAAGATAAGATGATCTGACAGCAATTAAAACTCCACCCCCTCTCTCATATCAGGTGGTAAGTTTACATCTGTCTTTCCTAAATATGGCATAGTTATTAAAATTAGCAATTTCGGAAGTTAAGACATCTTCACATAACCAGGTTTCAGTTAGAAATATAAAATCATAGATATCATTACATAGAGCGTGACGAAGTAAATCTAATTTAAATTCTTAGACCATCTACGTTTTAATAATATACATTAAAAGATTTTTTATTTATTATTTGTATGAATAGTTCTGCGAAGAGGTCAGTAGCCGACGCGTTTGAATTGGACTACGCTCACACTGAATCGATTTTCGCCTATAACTTAAGCAATTCTCACAGCGGAAGCTTTGCTTCACTTTTTCTAAGTAGTTTGTGTTTCAGTTTTTTTTTTAATTTACCACATATATTTTTGACATTTGACATTTTACTTTGAGATCAGTACGATCCACTTTTGCATTGCACAGACTGAACTTCATAACTGATTTTTAAATCAAAATAGGAAAACTACTTATAACACAACCGAATGATGACATTTTTCAACCGAATGATCATATATTTATGTTGATGATAATTATGTATGTATTAATTTTTAATGTTTAAGGGCTCGATCTCTGGGTTACATATCTGTATGCAATTCAATCATAACCGAACTATATGTTCTATAAATTAGTTCATAAAAAAGGACTATATGCAAACTGGATTGTAATCTCAACTATAACCTTAACCGTTTGATTTGTGTTGAGTTTGTAATTCAATTCTTCTCTTTTTTATTTAGTTCAAATTATGTGTGTATATGTATTACAAAAAGTTAGAATTTATTGTGTTAATGCTTAGAATTGTGTTGGAATTCAGTGTTGAATGTTAGTGTTGTCATGTAATGTTTTGTTTGTCTATTGTATGTCGACTTTTATCTGTAACAACAAGCTTATTTAACGTTCGGCCGAGAATGCAGAACAATCGACGGTGTACACAATGATTTATGACCAATAGCTGAATCCGAGAACTTCATTCCGAAATTTACATCCAGACTAATAAAGCTAACTAAAACCCTACAAATAGCCCGAGAAAATACCGAAAAAAGCAGGACCAGATAAAAAAAAACATGATCATAAACAACTAAAAGGTGGCAGATGAGGTTATGATAACAACGGACGTACTTAGTCATGCAGCCAAAAACATGAAGTCAAAATGCAAGTTGCCCACAAAGATGACTTATTCATTCCATGGGGAGCGTATCATGTTTCAGCTTCTGGACTTCCATCCATAGAAGAATAAATCCATAAACTCTAACAAAGACCTGAAATCATGCATGAAAGCAAAGTTCACAAAGTACATCCTGTCCGATATCTCATCCTTAATAAACTTCGCAAGACAAAAAAACTTCCTATAGGCCTGTTCGGAAAATATATCCCACTCTTGCCACCATGGTGCCTCAAACTAAATTCTCACATCCTGGACTTAGCAAAACTACATAAATCAAGCATTCCAGTAAGGTCCTGCCATTCCCACTTTGTCGACATCTCCTCCTACTTAAAGGGCATACCGAAAACACTTCTGTTGCTACCACTGCAAATGGTGACCTACTCACAATAGGATTGCTATCCAGTGACACATTCCATCTTTACGACTAAGATTCACCTACAGATTTTGCATCTCATACATTAATCAAAAAACAATGAATAAAAGCTATTTTGTTTGAAGACTAGTAATACATTTTTCATTTGCACAGGACGATGACCAAGACGCTTTGATCAGAATCGGAGATTGGTTAATAAAAATGTCCAAAAATCTTTTACACCAAAAATTATCTTCTGTGTGCCATAAAAAAAAATTAAGACTAGAGGAGATATAGTCATTACTACTCGAGAATCAACGTCGACTGATGGTACCTGACCCGTCTCAACACATCTGATGAACACGATCTTATTTATTGCCCTGTCAGGTGAAAAAAACTATTGAGAAGGGGATCAATCTACGAAACACTGCTTACTCCAACTACTGCAAAAAATAAAAAATTCAATGATTTTCTTATATAAGTTATAAAAATCTTAATATTATCTAGTTATGAAATATAAATTATACAACGGATACGAACGCCCCCGCAGCCTAGGCTGCATTGTAAATTTTAATTAAATATAATATAATGGTGGCGCTACAGCGCGAGGTGGACTTGGACCTAGCTTCTCCGCATGTTAATAAATAATAAAAATAAGAACAGATAATTTTCCCAAATTTGAAAAACCGAAGAAAAATATGACTGATATTGAATTCAAAGCACATCAATAAAATACTTAAATAACCAAAAATAGAATTGCATTTCACCAGCATGGGTTAAACGTTAAAAGTCCACCGGGAATTTGAACTACGAAAGAATTCGTTTAACAATTCAAAAATAAAAAAAAATACTAATTGCAAATTATGATTATGATTATGTTATAAACAATTATAACAATAGGTATCAAAGCAGTGTCAAAATGACCCCACACCAAGTCATGAGTACATATAATCAAAAACTAAGGCAAACCATTCCTAAAAGTAAAAATTTGGTACATTGGTAAAGCTAACAAGAATGGAGGAGACAATGAGGAAAATAGAAATAAGTATAATAATAATAAAAAAACAGAAAAAAGTATCATATGGCTATTTTTTGACGTTTTTACGAAAATAAAATCTTAATATTTTAAATATAATTTTAACTATAATACATATATGTTATATGGACCAAATTCTTAGGTCCCGTCAGAGCTCCATTATATGTAATCCAATAGCATAATGAATCGTTTACAACGACCAAGCTCGTCAGTCGCTTGAAGGTCGTTATAACCGATTGTATAAGATTATTGTAAGATAAATGTATGCCATAGACAGATGTGTTCAGATCAATCTTGAAGGGAATTATACCAACTGCGACATAGCAATAATGTCAGGCAGTCGAGCCGCTATTATGGCACTAGACTCTCACATCGTCAAGTCCACGCTTATGGAATGCCTGCAGAAGCTCAAAGAGTTGAGTAGGAGAAACAGAGTATAACTCTGCTGGATACATGGCCATTCGGGGATGGAAGGCAATGAAATGATCGACTCCCTGTCAAGGAAAGGAGCATCAAAATGCTTCATAGGCCCTTAACCATTCTGCGCTGTAGGAGACCATCTCCTCAGAGAAGAATTCAGGGAACTACTTCTTTCTAGTTTTTCTCAGTTTCTCAGTTTTTTTCTCAATCAGCTACCAGCCTTAGTTTTTTCATCAGTAGGAATTTATCCTGTTATATATATATAACATATAAATATCACAGTTGGTCGTATCTATGACTGCCTGCGTAAACTATGGATGTCTGCAAGCTTTACTCCTCTCGATACACGTCGAAAACTAGTTCACGCTCTCATTATGCCTATCATATCGTACGCTGATGTAGTCTACAGTTGTTTGGATTCACTTTCTTTCAACAAACTTCAAATGGACTATAATGACGCGCTAAGATACATTTATTTGCGCCGTAGATACGAAAGAGTATCAACTTTCTAGCTCCTGTTTCTTGGATGTTTGTTAATACAGTATTTTGTATAAGAAAGTGTATTTTTATGCATAAACTATGGAAGACTATGGAATTCCTTACCATTACGTATAAAAAGAATACAAAATACTAAACATTTCAAAACTGCACTTTATAACTACTATCGTACAGTGAATTTTCTTCTCTTTCTTTCTTATTCTATTCTTTTATCTTTTCATTTCCATTTTTTTGTTTTTTTTTCTTACTTTTTTTGTAATATCTAAAACCAATACTCTGTATATATAAATTAATTTATTATGTAATAAGTTAAAAGTTTGTACTATAAAAGACTTATGTATTAAACCTTAATGAACTTAATAAATTGAATTGAATTGAATTTTGCCACAATGTGCAGCAGTTTTTTTTTTGCGAGTCGATAGTGTTTCAAAGTTTAAGGCCTTTAAAGCTATTGTTAATTCATGCTTATACTATAGAAGTAAAATGGTTGCGTTTAAATATTTTGAAGAATGTGAAAAGGCCCAACGCTATTTCTGCGTAAACAAACCCCATATGTGCCATAAATGGCAAATCTAATAATTATAATATTGATAACGTTGGCACTACAGTTCAGGAGTTCGGGGTGGACTAAGGCCTAGCTTCTCCAGCAAGCACTCGTGCATGCGATTGTTCTCTTACGAGTGGAGGGGAGCTAAAGTTTAAAGACGACTCCGAACGGCGAGGTCATACTATAAAGTGGTGTATTTATTTGAAAACTTATAAGTTGAATGCGTTTAAAAAACTTTAACATAAATTTCATATTGTACTAAATGTAAAATATCAAACTAAATAAAATAATAAAATTTAAATATGTTATTAGCATGGCATATTTCGAAAACCTAATTAAGAGTTTTTTAAAATTAATTGTATTTAAAACATCTAATAAACTGAAATTTTAAAAATTATATCTTTATTTTACCTCTTCTTAGTCTCGATTGTGGGACAGCATTTGGATGAGTATGCTGTTGAGGCTGCATTAAGTAAAATGACGTTTGATTGTTTCCAACATGAGATGCTGGAGCATATATTCCACTAGATTGGACTGGAGTTTGAGGTGTATGTGGTCGGGAAGGATTTGGTGTACTTGGACTTCGTGGAGTAAAGGGCTTAGCAGACGGATTAAGCACATGTGTTTTCTTAGTTACAGTTGTCTTAGGTGTTGCTTTTTCTACTGATGGCAGTTCAGAACTACTTTTATTTGAATTAGAATTGAATGAATTATTCACGTTGCTAGAGTTGCTACTGCTGTTATTATTATTATTATTTTGCAAACCATTTCCTGAATCGTTGATTCCAGTTATAGGTGATATAACCGGTGATATTTGCTTTGTTCCAGATTGGGAATGATTTGAATAAACGGATTTATCTTGGGATTGGGTACTGTGCGCATATGAAGACTTTGAGTTTTGTAAAATGTTTTGACCATCTGTTTGCTTGATATTTAAATGATGTATCTGAGAAGGTTGCATTACCTGTGTATGGTTAGGGATGGATGTGGAGGTATGCACGGAGGTATTTTGGATATTTTGCTGTGATTGGGGGGGTGACAATGACTGTTGCAACTGATGACTTGTGTTTGCATTTTTATTAATGTGAAGCGTTATTTGATGTTGAGCAGGTTGAGAATTTACTCCAGTTAAATTAAAATCTTGTTGAAATTTTCTTAGGTCTTGAATTTGATCTTCTCTCCCACGCATTTGTCTCTGCGCCATGGGTGTTTGTGTATTAACTGCTGTTTGCTGTCCTATGTGATTTGCATGTAAAGGAGGTGAACAATTGCTTTCTTGGATATTTGCAGAACTTGTACAGTTTTGATTATGTGGATGATGGGCAGATTTCGGTGCAGGCATCTAGAAAATAAAGACAGGATTGTAATTCATACATAGTTAAAAAAAAATAGTACTGCAAATTTAAAAAAAAATCCGACCAGCACAATTTTTGTTTACAAAAATATCAATACCATACTAAAAACAATAAATACTATTGTCTGCCCTCCCATCTAGAGCAATATACAGTCGCCTCCCTCTACATAGAACTCCCTCTAAGTCGAATTTCCGTCTAACTCGAATTTTTTCACCATATTTATTTTGGCATTCCCCTCATTTTCCATACAAAACCCATCCTCTAAGTCGATTTCCCTCTAACTCGAACTAATTTTGATATCCCGTGAAAATTCGACTTAGAGGGAGTCGACTGTAAATATTTTTTTTTTTTCGAAATCTTCACTGAAAATCACGAAATGTTTGCTTTTAAGTTGAGGTTGACCCTCAGTAGATTGCTAATAGTCAGCGAAGCGAATTCAACATAGTAAAATAAATTAAGCCGTAACAAACCAATAAAAGAAATACAGTATTGGACAAAACATTTGCAACTTTCAATGGAATTACAAAAAAAAAAACTACAAAAAATCTGTTTTAGTAGCAAATAATTCTTTTCGTTAACTGTCTTAGACCTTTTTGGTTTTAATTCAATTTATTTCAATATAATATTTAATGAAATTTAATTTTAAGCCATCTCTATTAGGTCTAAGAAAAATGGTCTGCACTTTTGACATTTTCACTATTAATTTTGCGTTTGAAGGATTTAATTTTTTTCGTCTTTGTTTGAAGATCCTTCAAAGTCTTTGAATGATCTTCAAACGCAAAATTAATAGTGAAAATGTCAAAAAAAAGCAGACCATTTTTCTTAGACGAATAGAGATGGCTTAAAAATAAATTTTATTAAATATTATACTAAAATAAGCTGAATTAATACCAAAAAGGTCTACGACAATCAACGAAAAGAATTATTTGCAACTAAAACAGATTTTTTGTATTTTTTTTTTGTAATTACAAATCAACGCAGATTACTCAATTCTTTAACATGATTTCAAAAGTTATTTACTTTTGTACAGTTTAAATATAGATCATTCAGAATATATATAGGATGCTATGCTTTGCAAAAAAAAAACTTAAATTAATTTAAAGAAATTGCCTGATTTCACTTTTAGTTGCAAATGATTTGTCCAATACTGTATATCTGACTTTATTAAAAAAAAAGGTATACATATGTAAATCAATTTTGATAAAACTAATGCTTGAGGTACGAAAACTACGAGAAATTCGACTTGGCTCAACTTGATGTGGTGTGAGCAGGGCGTAAAAGAAGTCTAAGAATTTAAGGTTATCGGTGAAACATACCACTAACAACCTCAGATGCCATGACGAGAATATGTTGTATTGAGCCTATTCAGTCATGAGGGCCTGCTTAGGACCAAATTATAGAAAAATGGGCCTGTGGGCTTATCACGTCATCACTGCCCTACATGTAGCTCCTCTATTACCAATGCACTGAAGGCACGACTGAAATAGCGCAGACGTCCGGTGAATGAACTGCAAATCAACCTACACCACAGTAAAGTCACTTTAAACTTGAGGCTACTTCTCAAAGAACAAATTTGCATGTAGCTCAGCCTCTCTTTTAAATTTTGGTTACGGAGGTTAACTCGGATGTGAATTTGCTACAGCTAGACATAAGCTTTTAGTAAGCAATAAGACCAAGCTAACGTTTCTTAGTCTCAACGTGATAGACATCCGGACATTGAGATTATTCATCATGAGATCATTCATCTACTTATCGTAGGTATAACTACACTGAATTGTATACTTGTTAAGCGAAATACTTATACCCACCCCATACAATGACTCTATCAACTGTCATACGAACTGCAATTTTAATGCATTTAAGTGTTACAAGTAGTTAGGTGTAATTATTAACTACAAATTAAGCTGATGACAGCATATTTTAGATTTCAAAACGTATATGCTATCGTATTTTCGTATTTTTTTACAGTCTTAAGAAATACGACCCTACAAACCTTTTGAAAAGCATTTACTTTGGATTTATACAATCAAAGATTGCAACATGGAATAGGCTGTTGGGAAGGTACTTTTTTTTAATATACTCTAATAGTTGATTTCTTTCTTTTGCATTGCTGCACACCCGAAGGCAAGATGCAAAAAGATCCATCTCGTCACCGTCTTACTTTGAAACATGTCTTTCAATTCCGCTCAACTAACTTTTTTCGCTTGTCAGTGAGTTACACCCGCTACTATTTCTATTTATTTATTTACTACTTCATTTCGTTGTGATATCCTCCAGTGATCAAAACACCCCACTCTCTTCCATAAGCATCTTTCTACTTCAAAGAGCTATCGACGGTATTAGCACCGTCTATGATAATATTTCGGAACTACGTGACGGGAGCCTCCTCCTCCTCGCGAAATCCGAGAAAGTAGCCAAGTTATTCCTTTAAAAAAAAAAGTCTTGCAAATCCCAATCTCTGTCAAACTGCACGCCAACCTAAACTCTTGCAAGGATACAGTATACGCCCCCTGGCTAATCAACTTGCCTGACGAAGAATAAGTAAACGAAATGAAAGCGCAAGGTGTCACAGACGTGTACAGATTCAAAAAACCAACAACTGAAAACCAACTTCACTGCACTGACCTCGTTCTCCTTACTTTTGACCGTTTCCGCCCCCCAAGTACTGTCACTATAGATTGACACACTATAAAAGTAGAGGAATATTTCCCTAACCCAATGCGCTGCCGCAATTGCCAACTCCTCGGCCACACCACCAAGAGGTGCACCAGCGTAGCCGCCTGTGAAACCTGCAACCTTCCCCCCCCCCCACAACACCGAAGCTTGTACACGGGTTTCTTGCACAAACTGTTCGGAAGAACACCAATCATCGTCCAAAACGTGCAGACTGTATGTCAATGCTAAGGAAATTTTAAAAATAAAAACAATAAATAAATGTAGCATGGGCGATGCAAAAAAAAATATATATTCCAAGAGCGCAACCCAGTCCCGTTGTTGTCTAAAACATTCTCCGCTGTCGCACAGGGCATATCTCCCGCCAATCTACACACAAACATAACGTCAACCCATCCCCCGGCTCATGCCTCCACCCACAACCAATTCAACAAAGAAAAAAAAATTCCAACACAAACTCTTTCCAGACTGTCCCCTCTCTACCATATGTACCCGGTCGGGTATCACGACACAGCAAACCAAGCGGTCACAATCACAATACCCCTGGCCCATCGACAACAAAAACCAGCTATGCACACGCCTTCACTCCCCATACCGCACCTTCTCTTAAAAAAAACAACACAATTTTCTTCAACAGCATCTAACTCACTCACACCTTCTGAAACCCCGCAAACACAAAAACAACCGACCACTTCATCTCCTTTCACAAACATAACCAATACTCTTCTCTCAAATCACGATTACTATATTACTAACAAAAGAAATGAAGATAATGATTCCATCAAAATTTAACAAATTCAACCAAAGCAACAACTCCGCGGTCCTGGTATTGAATCAGGTAGGCTAGCGAGCACATCTGGTTCAACATCAGCGTCGCAGAATCCCAACAAACAATCCAACAAAACCACTTTAAATTCCTTTGCATTGATAAAACAACACTAGGCACAACTTTTAACGTTCTACAATGGAACCTAAAGGGCTACAAAAACAACCTTCATGTACTGCAGCTGTTAATCAATGACATAAGTCCAAACATCATCTCTCTACAAGAAAGCCATATCCCATTCGATGATCAACCCTTTTCGCTAAAACAATATGCTCCATACTTCCACAATCTCGACTCTAACTTAACTTCCAAACAAGGTGTCTGCCTCCTTGTTCACAAATCCATCCCCCTTAGACCCGTCACAATAAACTCAAATATAGCAGCAATAGGAGTGGAAATCACCCTCAACATCAAAATTACCTTGATATCTCTCTACATCCCCCTGATCAAATATTTTCAACTATTGAACTTGAAGGTGTCATAGATGGAATAAATACTCCAATCTTAATAACAGGCGACTTCAACTCATGGAGCCCTTCATGGGGTTCGGAGAAAACCAACAAACGTATTGCTAACTTAGCGATCCTCAGTGACGGTCGGCCCATCCATTTCTCCACCCATAAAACATTTACCCATGTAGACCTGTCCCTCATCTTACCTTTCCTCCTTCCCAAATTCACCTGGAATATTTCCGATAACTTGCAGGTAGCGATCACTTTCCCATACCCTAAACACCGAGAACTTCAACCAGCTTAGGCTTAATAAAGCAAAGTGGGAATTGTTCCGAACTACCATCTCAAACGAACTTATCACAAGAAAAAGATCGCTGAATATTAACAAAGAATCTGCACTGATTCACAAATCTATTCGGGCAGCAGCAAACCGTGCTATTCAGCAAACAAAAAAACAGGTCCTTGGTGGAACGTGGACTTAAACTCCCTCCGCACACAAAAGCAAAAAGCTTCGCACAACTTCAAAAAAAAACACCCACAGACTCCAATCTTATACTCTATAACAAGTTGAACGCCAATTTCCGGATGATAGTTAAATCCGAAAAAAGAGCGAGCGAGTGAAAAATTCAACGCAACGTCCTAGAAACTTTGGTCTGATATCAAAACTCTAACAGGCACATACATAATAACCCGCCCAACAGAGATAGTTGAACATCTTGCTCGAATCTGAAAACAGCTGGTGACGACTCAAATTTCAGCTCGATGTTCACTAAAGAAAAATCAAAAACTATAACTATAACTATCGCCTCTTGTTTACATACGGTGAAATGTAAAACCCCAAGCTCCGATCGTATTTCCTACGAAATGATAAAAAATACCCCCACTGTTTTAAAATCACGCCTATTATCGCTGTACAACAACATCTTCAATTCAGGAATAATTCCACATTGTCGGGGTTATATTCGATTCTAAGTTTTACTTTAAATATCATTGTACGCAGAATCGCACTGGCAGTGTAAACGTAATTAAGTACCTATCCTCACAAAATAGTCGCTCTAATGTTAATACCTTTTTTTGTATTAATTTAATAATTCATTTACTTACATGCTAGACAAAAATTACTTAAAACTAGTTTAACTATCTTAACAATTGTTCTTAAGTCTAACTTACTGACCCTACACGGGTTCTCTAAGCTAATCTAATCTATTATTACTTTTGCCTTTCGGGTTATCCTAGCATTTATTTTAAATTAACTTACACTAATCGAAAGTGAAATAAATAAATCACACAATGTTAATACCCTTATAACTTTAATTAAAATAATCATATTAACCAAGATAGATTATGGTCTACCAATCTACGAGAAATGCGCCAAATCCTCACTACAGACCTTACCACAATGCCGTCAGAACAAGTATGAAAGCTCTTCGCTCAACACCAATCAACAATATACTCAAGGAAGCAGGACTATCTCAACTAGAGGACAGAATCGACTTCCTTACTGCTACCATCATCCAAAAAATCAATTCACCACATAAATCACCTATCCATATTGGGGTTAAAAAAAATCGTTAAAACGGAGTAGAAAACTAAGGCTTGAATCGATCTTATGCAAAGCGCTTACATCAGCTAAAGATTTCGATATTCCCATCTCAATTAAGAACCACAAAATCATTCGCCAACCGCCGTGGACCCTTTCAGACCAGGCGATCAATACAGACTTATGCCAGTACGCTAAATCCACAACCAGCAATGATATCTACAAGGCTACCTAAGCATCGCCGACGAGTACAAATCCCTCGGATGGAAACTCCTCTTCACCGACGCCTGTAAAACGGACAGGCACACATCTTTTGCAGTCGCCGATGAAAATGGTTCCGTGCTCTCTAAAGGACTACTAACGAATTTCGTTAGTTTCTTTCTGTCCTGTTTCTAACGAAACATTTACCGCAGAAGCATTCGCTTTACTCAAAGCAATGAGGTATGCGCAAAAAACAAAGACCGTAATATTCTCCGACAGTCTATTCACAATATCCGCTGTGAAAAACATCTTAAACTCCACCTCCTAATATCAAACAATAACACACTGAAGATTGTTTGGGTCCCCGGCCACATCGGGATCAGAGGGAACGAGGCGGCTGACACAGCAGCCAAGGCAGCTATAAAGGAACCTTCAATAACATTCTACAAATACAACAAAAAAGATATCAGGAACTATCTTCTCGAAAATTGGAAATTTAAGTAAAAAACCACCTGGTCAAATTACAATCACACATACAAAAATTTCAATCCGAATGGTGTCAAAGCAATCTATCCTAACAATGTCCCTCGTAAGAAGCTTTCAACATATATAAGCCTCAGTCTGGGTCATTCTTACACACGCATAAACACCTATTCAACAAGGAAACTCCCGCACTATATCATCTTTGCGACGAACTATGTCATCTTTGCCACCCTTACCATGGCACATCTACTACATCCTGCTATAAAATTAATTCAATCTACAAAGACTCTCTCTCCTACCTCTTATCAAATATTAATGTAGAAAATATAAACAATGTTTATAAAATAATACAGGCTCTAAAGATCGAAAACTCTATTTAACATTTATTCCAATTTGTACAGATCCAGTCGAAAGCTAGCACTAGTTTTAAGATTATTGATTTTTGTAATTGAATTACATGTCAATAAGGCTATAATAATAATAATATCCTTCGCATTGTTGCACACCCTGACGCGGTGCGGAGGCTTAAAAAAGGTCTATGACTATTGAGCATTTATTCTCTATAACGAGACTCGAAGGTCTCGCGCTACTGCTGCCTCCTCAAAGGTCATTGGCTTTTCCAACAAAAAAATACAGGGAACAGCTAACTGCAGCCCGGATCTTGGAGTGCTTTAACGGTGTTCCTCCGGAGACGCTTTCGGAGCAAAGAAACGCTCGCTAGTTTCGACAACTAATGTTGTCACTAACGCCGTTATTGATAAGAGAAATATCGACAGCAGCATTTCGCCTTTTAACTGTTTTTACCTCAGCCTTGTGCAAGAGAGCGGAAGCCTGGCATATGTCGGGCTCGATGCTGGATTCACCAATGCAGAACAAAGTTGTTGTCCCTCAGGGACCAAAGTTTGTCTGATCTTTACAGAACAGCCATCCTCAAATTGGGGGAATTTTGGGAGGGGGCACGGCTTGATGTCGTGACTAAGGATAATATCCCTAGTAGGCCCAGGACTTGTGCCTGGTTACCGCTCACACCCTCCGATGCTTCCACCATCTTAAAATTCATCGAGGTGTGTAACCCTGATCTCCCAACTAACGATTGGAAGATCGCAAAACTGTATGAGACCAATGAAGATACGCGAGCGGATACTATTGCGATAAATAAGTCTCTCGCGAAATCTTGTAGGGTCATTCACTATGGCTTCACTAGCGGTGCGGTGGCTGCGAAGTAGCAAAGGAAATTCAAAAAAGGCGAGATAAAGTAAAAGCCACCCAACGACAAGCCCCAAAATCGACAAACCCGAGGAATGTTGTAAACGTCGGAAAGAAACAAATGGTCACTCGAAAGGATCCTGATATAAAAGCACAGACGCAAACTACATCTTCATTAAATAGAAGATCTAAAGAGATCAAAGAAAGATCGTCGCAAGTCGGAGCGAAAACGTTCGCCCAAATGGTAGCAACCGTTAGTGATAATGAAGATAAACCGTCAGATCATCCCGTATCGCATGTCTTTTCGGTTATCCTCGAGAAACTTGAAGAGCAAACTAAGACGAACAAACTTATTTTCGAGAGACTAGTCAATCTCGAAAACAAGATTAACTAAAAGCGTCCTATAATATGAATAAGTCCCTTAAAATATTAAATTGGAATGCAAACGGTTTATTGCAAAAACTTGACGAACTGGAACTATATATTCAGGAAAAAGATATTGATATTTGTTTGATCTCTGAGACGCACTTAACGAGGCAATCCCGTATAAATTTAAAAGGTTATTACGGTTATCACGCTTACCACCCGTCAGAAAGTGCAAGAGACGGATCATCCTTGATTATACGAGATAGTATTGAACATATGGTTAAAACAAATATAGAATCCTATACAAATACAATTGAGAACGGTTCGAGTAAAAAACCGACATTACTCATTTAACGTCTCATCTATTTACTGCCCTCCGCGCAGTATAATTGATCAAAACGAGTTTGAAAATATCTTAAATATTCTTGGGCCAAATTTCATAATTGGTGGCGACTTTAACGCAAAGCACACCTTTTGGGGTTCAAGATGCATTTCGCAAAAGGGTAGGACACTGTTTAAACCTGCCATGAAACTCGGTTGCGATTTTCAGTCAACCGGTAGACCGACCTACTGGCCTACGGACACTACAAAAATACCTGATGTCGTGGACTTCTTTGTAATGAAAGGTATTTCCCGAAACTATTTAAAAGTTGCAGAAAGCTTTGAGCTCAGTTCAGATCATTCTCCTATTATCTTGACAATGAGCGAAACCCTCATAAAGAAACAACAACCGCCTACCTTGACTAATCAACGTACAAATTGGCAAGCATTCACAAACTACGTGAATAACCACATTGAACTTAGTGTCTCGCTAAGGACCCCATACGAACTAGAAATGGAGGTTGACAATTTTATAGAAACCATACAGCACGCTGCGTGGAACAGTACACCACGCATAAGAAAATCGCCAGGAAATCACATCTTGCAATATCCACCAGAAATAAAGGAAATGGTGAAGGAAAAAAGAAGAGCGCGTAAGAAATGGCAACAAACTCGTGCGCCACAGCACAAAACTCGTCTCAATCAGTTATGCAACCAGTTGAAGGCGAATATTAGGGCATTCAAAAGTAATATTCTAAACTCATACTTAGTTAGCTTGTCTGCTAAAAAGGAATCTAACTACTCGCTCTGGAAAGCCGTTAAAGACGTGAGAAAACCCCAAGCCCATGTAGCACCAATAAGAAAAAATCAGGACGAATGGGCGAAAGACGATAAGGAGAAAGCGGAACTCTTTGCTAACTATTTATAAATTACATTTCAACCGGTCGATGGAATAACACATCTTGAAAATATTAATAGGACTGAAGTGACAGATGGGAATTAGGCGATTAGGATCGCTACGCTTACGGAACTTAAAGAAGAATTAAATAAACTCAAACTGAAAAAAGCTCCTGGATACGATTTAATCACATGAGAAGTTCTTAAAGCGTTGCCCAGGAAGGCGCTTCTTAAGTTTCTGTATCTCATCAATGCTGCCCTTAGACTAGAACACGTTCCTAGTCAATGGAAAGTGGCAGAAGTGATTATGGTACCGAAACCTGGGAAACCGCCAACTGATAAAAAGTCATATAGACTAATCTCACTATAATGTCTAAGGTATTCGAAAGAATTCTACTTAGACGTTTAAGTCCGGTCGTGGAAGAAAAACGCCTTATTCCGCACCACCAATTCGGCTTTAGAAGTAAGCACTCTACTATCGACCAAGTACATCGCATAACTGATGTATTGGAAAAAGCACTGGAACAAAAATATATTTGTTCGGCAGCATTTCTCGATGTTTCTCAAGCCTTTGACAAAGTTTGGCATGAAGGCTTGAAACATAAACTAAGTCAATTTCTTCCGGAAAAACTTTTTAGAATCACAGCGAACTATCTCTCTGATAGAATGTTCCGTGTAAAGTGTGGAAACGAATACTCTGTATTCAAATCTATAAAGGGTGGAGTACAACAAGGAAGTGTTCTTGGTCCTCTCCTTTACCTACTTTATACCAGGGATATACCGGAAGACGAAGGCACCGTATTAGGCACATTTGCTGACGATACTGCCATTTTGGTAACAGCCAAAACGGTTGAAGAGTCAACAATGAAATTACAATGTGCTCTAAATCGGGTATACGAATGGACAAAAGTTTGGCGAATCGCGTTTAATGAAGCGAAATCTGTTCACATAAACTTTACATACAGGAACATAAATAATCTACCTGTTTTCGTAAATGGTGTCCAAATACCCTTCGGGAATGAAGCGAAATACCTCGGGATGACCCTCGACGTTAAACTTAAGTGGAAGGAGCACGTTAAAAAGAAACGTGAAGAGCTAGAGAAGAGATATAGAGATATGTACTGGCTCATTGGATATAATTCAAAGCTAAGTATTGACAACAAATTGCTTATATATAAGCAAGTGCTAAAACCTGTCTGGACGTACGGTGTACAACTCTGGGGTTGTACCAAACCAAGTAATAGGAACATACTACAGACTTTTCAAAACAAAGTTCTAAGAACCATCGTGAACGCACCTTGGTATATTAGAAACGACGATATCCACAGAGATCTTGGAATTACAACAGTCCAAGATGAAATTAAGACTTTTGCTCGTAAGCATAAGCGCCGCCTAGAGGAGCACGTTAACCCTGTAGTCCTTCCGATTCTTAATGGAAGTAATGCTATTCGCCGTCTTCAAAGGACTAGACCACTTGATCTAGCACGGTGAAATCAACCCGCGTGTATTTGCGGTGTAAGCAGGAACTTTCAGTGGAGAGTCACCTGCCTAATGTTTCTAAACTACGAAATGTAAACTGCTGGATAAGTGACTAACTTAGTTGTAGTATAGATATATTTTTTTTTTGAAGGGAGGTGTTTTTACTGGGTAAAAATCTCTTTCGCTATGAGGGAACGGTCCCCATAGTGTCTTTTGAAGATTTTCACCTACCCTCGCAAAAAAAAAAAAAAAAACTAGCGGTGCGCTGAAATTTTAGCAGAAGGACGGGGAGGATTCTTGGCTGGTGAATAACTCTCCCTCCACATCATCGTCTGCTAAATATGTCGATAATACACCGGCCGCAGTCAATTAGCCGTCTGTCTCCACTTCAACTTCTATCGCCAAAACGGAAACCATCCCGTCAATCTCTTTGGCACCGATTGAGGATGGAGAAGAAATGGTAGGCACTCCAGAGCCATCACCAGATCCAGAAACTCAAGATGAAGATGTTGATTGTATAATTTCGGCGTACATGGCACATGTCATGCTGAACCTCCCCACTCTACTACAATCAAGAGGACGATCGCTGATGCATGCAGATTGTTTTGCGGCAAAATTGAATAAGTTTCTGAGGCCTCCAAGCTGAGGAAAGTACTAGCATCGCCCCCGAAAGCAATCAGCTTTCTTCGAAAATCGGATGGTACTTGGACATCTTCCAGCCTAGACACACTAAATCTCCTTGTGGACACCCACTACCCGGGAAGTCTAGCTGCTAGATCAATCTGTCCTAGCAGTACATCATCCAGTTCCTCTTACAGCCCACTTAAAATAGACAATGATTCTGTCATGTGGGCACTAAATGATTTAAAGCCGTATAAATCAGCTAGCCCTGATTGTATTATACCTACTACAGTGCGCGAAATAATTATATGAGACAAGCGCATATTCATTTACATTTTCTAAAAAAAAAAAACAAAAAAAATCGAAATTAACGTATAATTTTTGTGTAATAGTGAAACATAACGGTACTTTCAACTTTTTCGATGTCCTTATGTTTTTGTTTCGGGTTATTCTTTCGTATGCTGTCAGTTTTACTATGCGAAATAAATATAGCAGACGCGAATTTGAGTCTCGAATTTAAGTGGAAAAATGTATTTTAAAGGGACAAATTATATTAAATTGGTATATTATTGATAACATTAAATGTGCTTAGTTAAGTTTTAATCAAATAAACCTTATTTTTTTGCAATCAATGGAAAATGCCTAGGGCCAAAGCACTTACTGTGGACGAGAGGATAGGAATCCTTAATTTTAGAAAAAATGGTTTAACCATTAGCCAAATTGTGGAGAAAGTACGCAGGAATAAAAACACTGTCCAAAATTTTTTAAAAGATCCTGGAAATTATAGAAAACAAAGGAGATCTGGTAGTGCACCAAAAGTTGACGAAAGAGCCAAAAGGCAAATTAAGCGCCTAGCGGTAAACAAACAAATTAGTCCTTCCCAGATTAGGCTCCAGTTATCTCTTCAAATAACAACAAGAAGAGTGCAACAACTTTTAAGGGAGTATACATTTGTTAAATATCAAAAGCGCTTACCGACACCTAAGCTGCTTCCACAGCATAAGGAGGCAAGACTGAGTTTAGCTGAAAAACAATCAATTTTGGACCACGGAATGGCAATCCATTATTTTCAGTGATAGAAAAAAATTTAACATGGATGGCCCTGATGGAGGACAAAAATATTGAAGAGATATACGCCAGGAGTGTGTAACTCGGCACTCGAGAAACTTTCATTCGGAGTAGTATGTGGAATTACTGAACAGTGTTCTTATTGATTTTGGTGAAAGTTTGTGGGGAGAAAACTGGACGTTCCAGCATGATAACGCTGCCATACATGCATCGGCATACACAAACGACTTCCTTAAGTCCCATAACATCCCCACTCTTCGTTGGCTTGCATAAAGTCCCGACTTAAACCCCATAGAAAACCTATGGGGGATACTATTGAAGAGGGTTTTCTCAGGTGGACAACAATTCGAATTACTTTTATAGCTAAAAACCGCTATTCAGGAAGAATGACTCAAAATTGACATATTCACTCTACAAAATTTAATTGATTCAATGCCTCGTCGCTCAGTAGCAGTTATAAAGGAAAAAAGGAGAACAAAGCATTAAAACATCAAAATATTTAAAGAAAAATCCATTTTGTATCTAGAATAGATTTTAAAGATTTTGTCTGCTGTACTTATTTCGTTTGAAGTAATACAAAATTTAAATTCCGTTTATCTTTTTAATAGAAAACTTTAATTTTTACGTTTATTTTTAAGTTTTTTGCTTGTATCATATAATTATTTCGCGCACTGTATATAATAATAATGGCGGCGCTACAGTCCGAGGTGGACCTGGGTCTAGCTTCTCAGCAACCACTCGTGTTGTGCGTGCTATTGTTCTCTCACGAGTGGAAGAGACCTACAGTTTCCAGCCGACTCCGAACGGCGAGATTGAGAAGCTATTTCTATACAGTTATACTCTTTGAGCATTGTCAGTAACTCGAAAGAGGTGGAGCCGTGAAAAAAATGTTTGATGTTTTTTTTCGAAATTCGAACCGACCACCTCGAGCGTAAGAGTCGACGCACCTACCCACTACGCCCACTCTATTTTTTATTTTACCTACAGAACTCCAAAAAGTTGCAGACATTATTCTTCATGCGTACAAAAAGGGTCAATCCAACCAACATCCATAATTTTGTTTGCCAGAACTCTCCGGCTTTAACTTTTAGTTCGAGTCTCGTTACATTTGCGCATTTGTGCAGTTTGTAAATGTCAAATTAACAAATGGCAATTGTCCCAAGTTAATTAAATTAAATCAAAGCATACTTGTTTTGATTTGTTAGCAAAAATAATTTTTATTAAATATACTATATTTTTGTGCATAAAATAGTTTCAATAATCTTTACTTCACAGGCAACTGCGACTGGACATCTTCGCGGGACGGGTATTTACATGGTAGGTTACATACACACATAGGGATGATTAATCTGAGTATTTTTCTTTTTTCTTTTGAGATAAACTGCTGCAGCCTACCGCATCAAGATAAGGCCAAATTCTAGGGTCTCAGCATAGATCGTAAACCGAGCTGGAAGCGCAACATCATGGAGCGAATTAAGAAAGATACCACAGAGCTTTATTGCTGCAAAAAATCAATGTTGTAAATGGGACTTACAGGCTAGAATACCACACTGGCTGTACAGCGAAAAGTAGTTTTGAATTAAAAATTAATTAAAGAAAACAAAAACATCAAAAATCAAGAATTTGCAAAAAAAGGAAACAAAAATAAAAATTTTTAAATAATAATAAAATAATAACATTACAATACAAATTTGTTAAGAATTGAATAATAATGGAGGCGGAGCTGTCGCTGATTCCGAGTGGAAACTCGGAGCATGGTAGCGACGAAAAGTTTAATAAAATAAAAAAAAAGGCATACAATTTTGAAGCCGCAGCGAAAGAGGCAGCAGCGGAGGCGAGCAATGCTGCTTGTGAAGGAGAAAATGGCTTCAGCTGGGACTGCATTTTTATTCATACACTCCCAGAGGAGAAACGGCTCATTCCTTTCTCCTCAAGGGATGAGAGTCTCTGCTGAGCCGGAGGACGTATTGATGTCGTTGCGACAAGCGAGCATTACTAACGTACAATTTTTGGGAGTCAAGCGCTTCTCCACTGTCCGATACAGGATGGAGCAGGTGAGTGTGCTTCCCCTCTTCTTGGTGCAGGCGACACCGAGAGCAGGCTTGAGAGTGTGAGGAGCATTAAGTTACTTGACTTTCAGCCCGTCTCTTGGGAGAGGTTGAGGAAGAGCAAGCAGAAGTTTCTCTGTGCAAGATGATTGAGATTTAAAATAAGATTTCCTTTAACGCTGACACAGGAATTGTGTTGTTTACAATAAACGCATAAGTTATACCCATTTCCTGTGTCTGCGTTAAAGGAAAGAGGTTGTCTACAATAAGCACATAAAAGAAGTGTTGGGATATTTTTATTTTAAATTCTAATAGGTTATGGGCCCAGTCACCCTCATTTAAAATAAAAGTAAACTAAAGTGCGTTTCTTTAATAAATAAAAGTGAAAATGGAAAAGAATAAAATTAAGAGGAATATCGTCCCATTTCCCGAAAAAAAACACCAACAATTTTTTCACGGCTCCACCTCTTTCGAGTTACTGACAGGGTTGTAGCCGTATAATACTCGGTGTATTATACACACTTTTTTACGCGTATAAAAGTATGTCTTATACATCTGAAAAATATTGCTGGTGTATAAAAGTGTATAAAAGTAAGGAATAGATATGAAACTGAAAAAAAATGTATAAAAGACAAAGAAATGCGTAGAGAATAGGCACTTGTTATTATAGGTACTTGTAAAATTGTATACACTTTTGGATACTTGTTTTTACTTTTATACACTTTCATATATTTTTTTACACTTTTATTTAATTTTATACACTTTAATACAATTTTATACACTTTTATAGATTTTTATATATTTGTATACGCTTTTATACCGTATGGTGTATAAAAACCAAAAAGTGTGACATTAAGCAACCCTGGTTACTTACAATACTCAAAGAGTATAACTGTCTAGAAATAGCTTCTCAATCTCCCCGTTCGGAGTCGGCTGGAAACTGTAGGTCCCCTCCACTCGTGAGAGAACAATAGCACGCACAACACGAGTGGTTGCTGAGAAGCTAGACCCAGGTCCACCTCGCACTGTAGCGCTGCCATTATTATTATTATATTATCGTCCCATTCAATGGAGTATTGTAGTAGTATAGTGTATACTATTTGTAAATTTTGTTTTAAAGCTTTTTTTTTTGAACCAGCTGAGGAAAAGGATAAATATTCAACGGAATGGCGAAGAATGGAAAGAGTGGCTGTTTAGTTGAACATATTAGTGATGCTATGATTGGGATGATCACCGAAGAGCACACCGCTTCAGAAATACTGAGAAATATATGAAAGGAAAAGTTTGGCAACTCAGTTATCAGCGCAAAAAAGATCGAAATTAAATTAAAAGAACAAAATCGAGATACATCGTCGAAAGTGCTTCATGTTAATATTAATTCAAAACAATCATTTTAAAAGCTGCAGAAAAATGTTTTATAAGAAAGTGAACTCGTTTAATAACAAAACAAATCGATTGAAATGTGATCACTGCGGACGCAATAACCACATTAAAGCTAATTGTTACTTTTATAAAAGATCAATAAATAATAGTAAGAAGTCATAACAAAGAACATTTAACTGCGACAATTCAAACTATTAATACATCAGAATCAAGTAAGAAATTTGCTTTTATGATTGGACAAAAACAAAACATAAAAAAAAATCCTATCGGATGCAAACTTTTATTTGATTCTGGAGCAACCGATCACTTCGCAAACAAACGGGAATATTTTGCAACATTCACCCAGTTGGATCAACCCTTGGAAGTTGGTGTAGCAAAGGAGAATACAGCAGTTACGGTACATTCAAAAAGATCAAAAAATGTGATGACAAAGGAAGGCGTTCAAGGAGTGGTAGAAGACGTTTTGTTTTCACCTGAAATTCAATACAACATACTTTCTGTTAGTCGAATCCAGGATGGAGGTAGGTCTGTACATTTTGAGGACAACGGATAGGTAATAATTAGAAGAAACATTGAGGTGTTGGTAAAGGGTGAGTCCATTAATAAATTGATAATAATTAAATTTCAATATATAAATACATCATTGATTCGCAAATTAATACTTGTAGCAACACAAATAATAATTATAAACTTTGGCATGAAAGGCTAGGTCTTAAAAATTAAAACAGGAAATATTATTCAGGATAGTAACGTTACACAAAATCGAATACCTTCAAATTTCTTTTGCGAATCATGCATATATGGCAAACAAATATGCCTACCCTTTTCTAAAAAGAAAGACAGGTCTCATGTGCAACGTCCCTTACTAATTAATTATTCTGATATTTGTGGTCCTATTAGTCCACTCACAATAAATAATAAAAACTATTTCGTTATGTTCATTGATAAATTTACCCATTACTTAGTGGTTTATTTGCTAACACATAAATCTGAACTCTTTGAAGTATTTAAAGATTATGCAGCAAAAAGCGAATCCCATTTTAACCTAAAAATAGTAAATCTATATTGTGATAATGGAGGGGAATATATCTCGAATAAAAAAAATCATTTTGAAATGTGGCATAATAAAATAGCAAAGTTGCATAATTTAAGAGTTTTGTTCATAATAAAAATCATATTTGCATATTTGTGGGCTATGAACCCAATGGTTACAAGATGTTTAACCCAGAAATTAATAAATTTATCACAGTTCGTGACGTCATTTCTGACGAAATACATTTTAACACAAAAAGACCAGTTTTGCGGATTGATGAAGAAGTTGATTTAGAAAACTTCAGTGATACAAAAAAGCCTAAATGTACAAATGCTGATAACAGTAGACCTGTTGATTACAATAAAACAGATAAATCCGGTGAAACAGAAAATTCTGTAAAAGAAACAGATAATGCAAATGTTGAAACTCAAATCTTAAAAACTGCGGAGGCAATCTGTAGAAGTGAGAGAATTAAAAATCTCCCAGCATTCTCATATAACGAGGATCAAAAAGGGACTGGTAATTACATATTATGTAATCAAACCAGCTCAATCAAGTATTTAAATGGATGTCTTAAAGAAGAAATATACACTGCTGTGCAAAATAATAAGAACATATGGTACCTTATCTCTCTCGCTATCTCTAACGCTTTGAGCGATAATGCAGAAGGCTCATTTTGCATTATTTTTGTTGGGTCTTAGTAACGGTTAAAATAAGAGTAAACAAATGCCTCTAGTTTGTTTACTTTAGAATTTCTGAGCAGTTTGTGCAAGAAAGTTTATTTTCACGTGTGCAAAATAATAACTACATACAATTTTTCTAGCTACTATTTTCTGCGGTATTCTTTTTTTGCATTACAAGTAATAACAATCTAATTATAAGACTTAATTTAAAAATTGAAAATAAAAATGTTTTTAAAGAAAAATGGGCCTGAAGAAGCATTGCTCACCAGAACTAAGAAACATAATAAACCAGCTCAGAAATTAAGGGCAATCACTGAAAGTTATTGTCAAAAATGTTTCTTGTTCTGTAGGAATGGTAAATGCTTTAAAATTTTAATATTCGAAAGAATCTCGGGTCAAAACATCTTCTAAAACTGACCTTCGAATAGTTCGATGGGTCAAAAAATCCGTTTATACCATCGAAACAAATCAAAACGGATTTGAACTTAAACATCGATGCGTCAATAATTAGAAGAAGATTAAATGAACATAATCTAAAAGCTTTCCATCCAAAAAAGTGTCCCCTTCTATAAAAAAAAATATCAAGGACTATATCAAATTTGCTGATACAAATTGCAAGAGGATAACTGAAAAATGGCGAAACATACCATTTTGTCTGATGAGACAAATATTAATTCATTTGGATCAAATACATAAAAAAAGTATGTAAGAAGACCACCTGGAATGGAATTTGAACAATTTGCAATTTGAATAAGAAAAAATAACTACCTAAGTATAAAAACGTTGTTTTGGCTTTAATAACCGGAATTCAATTTTACACCAACCTGTACTTATTATTTTGCACAGCAGTGTAGATGTATGTAGATGATCTTCTAATTGTAACAGGAGACATACATACAATGTCAAATTTAAAAAAATTATTTAAAGCAACAGTTCGACATGCTAGATATGAATGTGAAGTCAAGTTGTTCTTAGATATAAACGTAGAAAGAGAAGCCAAAACAATCTCATTAAACCAAATAAATTATTTAATATAATAATATAAATGGCGCCGCTACAGTCCGAGGTGGACCTGGGCCTAGCTTCTCAGCAACCACTCGTGTTGTGCGTGCTATTGTTCTCTCACGAGCGGAGGGGACCTACAGTTTAATGCCGACTCCGAACAGCGAGATTATTTTTTTTATTTATTTATTTTTATTTATTTATTTATTTATTGTTCAGATAATAAGTTTACAAAGGTTATATGTTCCTGCGAAGCCGTATAAAGGTTTTTCTGCAGGAGATCGTATTTCAAATATTGTAAATATAATATAGTAAGCTTAAAATCCAATAGTTGTACAGTTCATTATAAATTTACACTTATTTAATTTACATAAGACTTAAAGATTATTTAAACATTGACTTTAAAGTTTTAGATATTTGAATTGTTAAGGAAATGATTCTTTAAAAGAGATTTTCTTGTTGAGAAGCTTTTCCTAGACAGTTATACTCTTTGAGCATTGTCAGTGACTCGAAAGAGGTGGAGCTGTGAAAAAATGTTTGATGTTTTTTCCGAGATTCGAACTGAAGACCTCGAGCGTAGGAGTCGACGCACCTACCCGTTACGCCACGGCGCAGTGGCCTTAAATAAGTTCAACATATCTGTTTGCAATCCCATAAGTACACCCCTTCCGGTTAAATTAAATTTCAAGCCATCAAATGAAGAGTTCGAGGCTCCTTGCCGAAACTTAATTGGATGTTTAATGTATGCAATGCAGTGAACTCGTCCTGACCTATGTACAGCAATCAATTTCCTTAGTACAAAAACACAAACAGTTCTTTTCTTAGAATTATCTTCATTCGAAAATTACTAGGAATTATACTCGACTTCGTCAATTCGGCGAATCTCATTTTATTTGTAAATGCAAAGCATTTCAAATTACTGATTCTTCGGTATTTTGTTCATTCCTGTGTTAGCGTTAAAGGAAAGAGGTTGTCTATAATAAACGCAAATAAAAGAAGTGTTGGGATATTTTTATTTTAAATTCTAATCCCAGCTGCAATGTCACCTCGCTGCGGTAAATGCGCGGAGGGGTATATGTCTGCCCAGTGTCCTCTGGGTGAGGGAAAGCTCGAAGACAAATCTCGGCCGAAGTGCATACATTGTGGTGCCAGCTATCGGGGTTGTCCGAAGGTAAAGGAAATTAAAAAAAAGATATGAAAAAAACAACGGTCGCGGATTCAAGGCCGTTGCCAAGAATTCTTGCCACTCCTGTTACGCCGGTTGTCTCCTACGCCCAGATGGCGTTTGGTAGACGACAGGCACAACAGACAACGCCAAAGGTAGCTCAGAACAGTAGAGGCTCCAAATGTGGTTTTCGCGGAGCTGTTGTCAATGATGACTTCAATGCAGGAGTTACGTTCCGAGACAAAGGAAAAGTCAAACACATATTCGTAAATTAATTATTTAATTTACAAAAAAAAGAAGTGTATACTTCGGTGGTTTATCCTCAATTAACTATCCATAGCATCCATGTACCATTTAACAAAGACGTAAACAAATATGTGGAGACAAGGAATTAGAATAAGACGCTACTACGTAAACAAATAGGACAACAAGAGGGAATTGAGGAGGACAGTATAGATCATTACTCGTAAACAAATATGGAATATATAAAATGGAAAAAGACGACAAGTACATGGATGCAACTAGGGCATGTGACGTGTTGCGGCACGTAACTCAGGCGCAGATGGCACAATTCCAAAAAAGACCTTGCGCTGATGGATCAGTCCTGTCGATGAGACCCGCTGGGTCAAGTGCGTATCCAATGTAATGGGTACGCCCACAGCTGGAGACCTTTCGATCCTGGCGGTGAATGCGAATTCTCTCGTCAGGATCGAAAGAAAGTTGGTTGATCTGGATGGGGCCGTGCTAGACTATGACTTCTTGATTGCTGAGGATCCTCAAGAGAAGGTTAAAGCAATAGGAGCAGTTTTTCAAGAAGTGTACACGGTCAACGATTTCGTTGTCCTAACCACGACTTGGAGAACAGAGTCTTGCTTAACCATTTCTATCTTCGAAATGAAATACAACAATGGCGTTCTGAGAATTCTGGTTTCACCAGGTTCAATGACAATTTTCTAGCAAATAATACCGTCGCCCATGAGTTACATACATGTATATACATGTATGATAAACATGATCAAACTTATAAAATCCAACTACAGTGGTGCCTGTACTAAACGAGCGTTGTTGACAAAACTGAACAGCGGCATTATTTAACGAAAATAGTGGTGACTGTACAAACGAGCATCGCTAATAAGAGCCAACAGCAGCATATTTTACGAAAACAACACTGTCAAGAAAAGGAGCGAAGTACTGTAGCATAGCAACCTGTTGTCGGATGCAACAAGAGTTTGGAGAGGTTGGAGCTCTCACTGGCCATAACCGTCTTAGAAATCACGCCATGAAAATGGGACTCTCCAACGACAACATTTGTAGAGGCTGTGGTTATGAAGAGTAAATAGAGGATACTCCTCACTAAGTCTGTCACTGCCCTAGTCTTTGTTATTTGCATCATAGAACACTGGGAAAAGTTTCCTCCCAAGCTCTACATAAAATCTCAAATAAACCTCTAAGATCTCTACAGGTTCATAAGAAAATCGGGATGGCTATTGTCAGAAAAAAACCCAGTTGAGGACTTTAAGAAAAGAGGTTTTATTAGATCGGCTGCCACCAAGCGAATAAAAATAACAAAAGTGGAAGAATGACAAATTCAAGTAATAGAACATAGAATAGAATAAAGTAGTAGATTACAAGGTATATGACATTATTTTTAGGGTGTAGTATGATGATATGAAATAATAATATAATGATAAAAGTGGTGACAACTCGGCCCTTCCTGTCTTTAACTCGTCCCGAGTTCAGATTGATGTTCTTCCAACTCAGGCTTGTTCTCGTCTTCATTGGCGTATTCATTGTCGATCTCTGGATATAAGGCGCACCATCGTTTCATCTTGTCGCTGCTTGCAACCGTACTAAACTTCCGCTTCTTTGAACAGTCCATGTCCGTGACAACATAACGGTCGAAACGCAGTACCTTCCGCACCTCGTATGGCCACTTGTATTTAGCAATAAGTTTACGAGACTCGCCTGTGGCCGGAGGTGGACACTCTAGGAGAACTAAATCACCTTCGCTGAACGGTATCGGTTTTGCATGCTTGTTGTCGAAGCGCTGCTTCCATTTCTTCCGCGCTGCCTCGATATTCTTCTTCGCTTCTTCACGTCGCAAGTTCACGTGGAACTCCCCATCATCATCATGAACGGCCGCCAGCAGTTTATTTCCATTCAGATCGCGCATTGGAAAATCGTAGATCAGCTCGATCGGTGTACACTTCGTTGTTGAATTGACTCTGGTGTTCAAAGACCACTGCACCGCTCGCACTGCAATGTCCCAGTCCTTCGGATCACAAGATTCGGCCTTCAAGTGGGCTAAGACCGATTGGTTAAGTCGCTCAGCTAGTCCGTTCGCACGTGGAGTACGCACAGCAACCTTAATGTGTTGAATGTCGTTACTTGAGCAGTACTCCGAAAACCCCGCTGACGTAAAAGCTGTTCCTCGATCTGTGACCAAACACTTCGGCAAACCAAAATAGAGCGTCAGCTGGTTCATGATGTCAATCACTGGCTTCGTTTTTGTCGACTTAACAGGAGATATGATTGAGTACCGGGTCAACGCGTCCACGATGACCAATATGTACTCGTTGCCTCGTCGGCTCCGGATGAACGGTCCCAGATGATCTAAATGTAGTACCTGGAATGGAAAATTAGGAATATCCATACCATACAGCTCGCACTCTTTGCGAGAAACTTCACGGTGATAGCAGCATTCAGTACACCCCTTGATGTACCTCTTCACAAAATTTCGCATTCGTGGGAACGAAAAGTATTGAAGAATCTTCTTCATGGTAGCGTCAACACCTGGATGCCCCACCTCGTCATGACATGTCCTCACTACTCGCCACCGCACCCCTTTTGGGACGATCAGTCGTGGTTTGTGGCCAGCACCCCTTCTAAACAACCTATGCCCTTTGAGCATAAACTCCGCTTCAAATTGTTGCCTTTGGTCCGAATCAGCTTATCCACTCAGAACCGATATTATTTCTTTAAGTTTCGGGTCCTGTCGTTGCATAGTGGCTACCCAATCGTCGGTGTTAATGTTAATCGCCATAACATGACAGCTTACGTCCTCCATCTGTTCCGAAGTGGAGACTGGTGCCCTACTCATCGCGTCGACATCTCTCATTGATGTTCCTGGTCGGTGTTTCACTTCAAAGTCATACTCCATTAGCTTGAGGAACCAGCGTGCTACGCGCGGAATGAGTGGTTTTGTCGTCTTAGCGGCGGAGATTGCTTGACAGTCTGTAACAATGACAAATGGTTTTCCCAATAGATACATTCGGAAACGTTGGCATCCCTCTACCACAGCCAATACTTCCAATTCATATGCATGATAGTTTTTTTCACATGAATTGCATACTCGGCTGAAGTAAGCTACTGGTCTCCAGTTGTTGCCTTCATCATTTTGCAACAAGATCGCAGCAATTCCTGTACTGGAAGCGTCAGTATGCATTTGATGTTCTTTCTGTAGATCAAAAATACAAAGAATTGGTTCCGCAGTGAGAAGTTCAATTAATCGTCCAAACGCGTCTTCACATTTGTCTGTCCAGACAAATTCCACATTTTTCTTAGTCAGTTGAGTGAGCGGTTGTGCAATGTGTGCGTAAAGTGGGATAAACTTCCTAAAGAATAACGTGAGTCCAAGAAATCGACGAACTTCCAATGCATTACTCGGATGCGGGTACTCTTTAATTGCTAAAGTCTTTTCACGACCCGGACGAATCCCATTCCCATCAAGCACATGACCAAGAAAGTTAACCTCATGCTTCAGAAATGAGCATTTTGACAACCGCAATGTTAAGCCTTCTTGCTGCACGATCTCGAGAAACTCCCTCAGATACTCCAGATTTTCTTCTGCAGAGCATGTCGCGACAACCACTTCATCGACGTAGCTAATCATCTTGCTACCTAAAGGCTTGATCAGCTGTGTCATCATACGTTGGAATGCACACCGGGCATTTCGCAGACCAAAAGGCATGCGATTAAACTCATAATGCCCATTATGAGTGACAAATGCTGTTAACTGCTTTGCTGACTCTGTTAACTCCAGCTGATAATATCCAGACATGAGATCAAGCGTCGAGAATACATTCTTTCCGGCAAGTGTGGACAGAACACCATCAACAGTCGGCATAGACCAAGGTTGTTTCTCCGTGACAGCGTTAAGACCGCGATAGTCCACACAAAGACGGTCTTCACCATTTTGTTTCCGCACCAGGACAATAGGCGATGCATACAGCGAACATGACGGGCGGATTATATCTAAGCTTAACAATTCTGCTACTATCTTTTCAACTACTTCGCGTTTCGGAATCGGTATAGAGTATGGTTTCTTTACTATGGGTGTCGGCGACGTCAGCTTAATGTCCATTTTAAAATGTTTCGATCTGCCCAACTCACACAACTTTTCTCCGAAGCAATGTGAGTGTGAGCTAAGCAAAGCGTGCAACTGCGCAACTATAACCCGACTCAAATCCTGACCTACATCAACTGCTTCAGAATCGATCGTCATAACTCTACATTTGCCGTTATCTATTACAACTCTTCCTTTAGATAAGATGTCGATTCCTACTATGACATCATATGCCATAACCGAATTATCAGCGACCAGAAAATGCGACATATATTCAGCTTCGTCGATCCAAATCTTCGCTACCATCTTCTGTCGACAAATAGTTTTCCCTCCGGCGAATCCTAAAAGTTTTTCCTCGCACGGTATTACAGTGCCTTCACACATTTCGGCCACTGTTTGCGAAATCAGTGACCTAGAACTTCCCGAATCGATCAACGCACAGCAGGTAACGGATTTCTTTCCCTCGATTATTACATTCTTCTGCAATTCACGATTTACATTTTTCTTCACGACGTTATCATTTGCGCTGCTATTGAGGATATTAATTTTTTCATTTGTTCTTTGAACCTGTCTCCTCTGCGGTACCGTACAGTTCCGAGATATGTGCCCTCGTTCGCGACAGTTAAAGCAAACCGGACCGACCTTGATTTTTCCCGACTCTCTACTATCTGTGTTTTTTTCCCTATTCTCTGATTGCACTTGGAATTTTCGATCACCACTTTGGTTATGAGATCCAGTTGCAGTCGCTGCAGTAGACAACAAAGATTGCAATAAATCTGCACACTTTGCGAAGCCCATCACACTCAACGACTTCTTTAAATGATCATCATATAATCCATTAATTATATACCGAATTATTGAGTTATCGTCCACATTTTCCCGGCGACCTATCGCTAACACCCGGTAGTAATACTCTACAACCTATTCGTTCCTTGTCATTTTAGTTTTCATGAGACGCATATGTGCATCTGCCATGCTAGTTACATATGGAAAATCATTTAAAAAGAAACTTACGAATTCATTCCACTCCCGGAATACTTGCTGCGCATCAGCCCATTGCCTGGCGGGTGCTTTCAGTTTTCCCAAAACAGCAAAGATGAGAATATTGTCACTCCAGCCGTAAACGCTTCTTAAACTGTTGATCCGATTGATGAACTGCTCTGAACTGATATCTCCGCCACACGGATTGAATTCGGGCAAGATTTCCATGATATCTCGTACGTTGTGATGTGCGATCTGTCCAGATGTTTGCACTGCAGATTGAGAATTGACGACGTCTGCGTGATACGTTGGTAGCTGCGTAGGGGATGTTCCTGGAATTGGTGGACGCGAATTTACGTCGAGGTGCTTTCCCATTACTGGCGACTGGGTGGCGGCAGAACACACTTCTGCGTGGCACCACGGCTGCGATACATTCGAACTGCTACTCGGCGGCAGAATTGATGGAGTTAGTGTACTCATGCACTTACCGTTGACGCACGTTGATGCTAACGGTTCTTTGCCCGCGTTGTTTGGTGAATTCCTGGAAGTGTGGCTGGCAACCAACGGCACGCTGTGGTTCTGTGTCGACAAGGCGTCGATTTTACTTACTAATGATCCGAGGATTTTGTAGATTTCCTGGACCTGCCCCTTCAAATCGCCCTCGGCCTTGCTTGTAGGACTAACCACCTTCTTGTGCGGTTGCACAGCGTCAGCTTCCTCCAGACAATGCAAGATATCTGCACCCTTACACAATTTATTTTCTTCGCACTCCATTTCAAAGAATTTTGTTAAAATTTTTTCTTATTTCGGAGTAATCCCACATCTGATATTTGTCAGAAAAAAACCCAGTTGAGGACTTTAAGAAAAGAGGTTTTATTAGATCGGCTGCCACCAAGCGAATAAAAATAACAAAAGTGGAAGAATGACAAATTCAAGTAATAGAACATAGAATAGAATAAAGTAGTAGATTACAAGGTATATGACATTATTTTTAGGGTGTAGTATGATGATGATATGAAATAATAATATAATGATAAAAGTGGTGACACTATGGTGCAACGAGGGACCATGAGTGCGGCAAGAATTATACCAATCCCCAATTGGGCTCGGGATTCAAGAGGATTGCCGCCGGAGTTCCGCAAGGGAGTGTTAAAGTCCCACTTTGTTCTTGTTATAACCCCGGGAGATACCACATACTGAGGGAACAATAATAGCTACGTTCGTGGACGATACGGCTAGTCCAGCTACGGAAAGCATAATCTAGACAGCTACTGAAAAACGGCAACAAGCTTTGAACAAAATCTGCGATTGGACAAAACTTTGGCGCATTGCTCACAATGAAACCAAATCCACTCATATTAATTTTACTTATAGAAACAGACAATCTAACCGTCTTTATTAACTCAGACGGAAAGCGCACTTAAAAAAAAAAACGTGATTAACTTCGATATAGAGAAATGAAAGAGAGAAATAATTTCAATTGTAAAGTACATATATCGTTCAAATAATGTTTCTCATAAATATGGTAACTTATACATTTGCAAAATCTTGTAAACAAAATATGTACATAACAACGAATTGCTAAAATTCCTGCAGACAAGCCAAAGGGCTTCGCAGGATTATTATGTATTTTAAAGTTTATTATCTGTTACTTATGAATGAATTGAATGAATGGTTAATCGGACGACATTCCAAGTTAAGCACATACAACAAACTTCTTATATATAAGCAAGTACTAAAGCCTATATGGACTTATAGTAATCAACTCTGGGGTTGCACAAAAGCAAGTAACGGGGAATTCATACAGTCCATCCAAAATAAGGTTACCTTTATCTTAGATATAATTATATAAAAAGAGACCTAGGGGTTGCCACCGTAGATGAAGACATAACAAATTTTGCTCTTAAACTAAGAATTCGACTTAATGGTCATTATAACCATACTGTACTCCGAACATTGGATACGAGAAATCTTGTGCATACATCTTGTCGACTACAACGAACGAAGCCGTTTAATCTAGCGCAATAAAAACAAACCGTACCGTTCCGTACTGCGGTTCTGTAGATGATTTTAACAGAAATGTATCTACATCACGCGAAAATATCTTAAAATAAAACAAGTAGATAAGCAAAAATAGTTGTAGTAATCATAAGTCAAGAGAAGGGTGTTTTTAGTCAGTGAAAGTCTGACACTACTATGCGTACACGGGTCACATACAGCGTTGCCGATGTGGCGCGATCGTGCCATTATGGCACTTTTTCATTGAAATGTCACTGTGGCACTTTAAGATTGAATATGGCACTCTGTTAAAAATTTAAAAAATGAACATATTTACGCCAACGTTTATAAAACAATCACTGCACCCACCTTCCGAATTAGTTGAACGCATGAATTGTTAACAACGTTGAACACACCTCAGAAAAAACTATCACCTGCTATCTGTCATAATCTGTTTCCTTTGAAGTCTCAGCTATGAGCAAGGACAGGCTAGTCACATAAAATATTATAATTGAAAAAGAAGATTATCTATTATAGTAACTTATAGCAGTTTTTGTACAAACCAAATAAACAAAAACACTTTTTTTTGTATATTTCCGTATGTAAAATTCCGAAAATAAAAAAAATAAATCCTTAATTTTTTGCCAGAACGCACTGAAGTTTTTTTTAATGACTGCCCCCGATAATGACTCTCCCCGTCAAGTTCCCCATCTTGTAACAATAGGCTGAGGCGGAAGAGGAGTCAAAGGATACTTTTCTTTACAAATTTCGACGTTCCGAAAACTCGGTGCATTGCATGTGCTAAGCAAGTGACGTGCAACAATTTCGGATAAAAAGAAAATTTGGATAATCTAGTTACGTTCATACATGGAGATTTGTTTATATAATAATATAATAATAATAATAATGGCGGCGCTACAGTCCGAGGTGGACCTGGGCCTAGCTTCTCAGCAACCACTCGTTTTGTGCGTGCTACTGTTCTCTCACGAGTGGAGGGGACCTACAGTTTAATGCCGACTCCGAACGGCGAGATTGAGAAGCGTTTTTCTAGACAGTTATACTCTTTGAGCATTGTCAGTGACTCGAAAGAGGTGGAGCCGTGAAAAAATGTTTGATGTTTTTTTCCGAGATTCGAACTGACGACCTCGAGCGTAGGAGTCGACGCACCTACCCACTACGCCACGGCGCCCATTATATAGTGCATAATAATGTGGGGTTGGAATATCGTTCAAGATTGTGAAATGAGTAAAGGGAATAGATAACAGTTTTAAGCTTCGTTTGCACTGATATAAAAGGGATATACTTTTATTGTCTAGTTATTTTTTTTAACAATATGCTCTAAAAATATGAATTTATTTATAGTAAAATATGCACAAAAATATGCAAAATATGCATTAGTAGTAAAATACTATTAACTTTTAGTGCAAAAATATGCACTAACGGTTAAATGCCATATTAAAGGAAATTTCATGATACGTATACATAATAAGTTGCCTTGCATCCAAGGAGTTCATAGAAAAACATGCATTTGCATGGAAAAGTTAGTTATCATCATTGAGCAAGTTATTGTACAATTGTCTACAGCTTAGAAATATGCAACGCAATATCGTCTTGAGGATCCTTACAAAAATTATAAAACTGTTGCTGAAGCAGCATATGAATGCTCGCCTTTAACTTTACCTCATATCATCAGTGGTTAGATATTAAAATTGACCAGATGCACTTAGAATTATTTTAATCTGGAAACTTCCGAATGTTCCGCTGATCCTCATTAATTTTTTTCTCAATTTTTATTTCGCTGCTATCTGGTGACATAATGAGATGAGTTACATATATAGTTACATATACAGTGTTGGCCAAAACTATAGCACGAAAAATTCTCACAAAGGAAAGTACTCAAGAACTTTTGAAAAACTTGTGACAGCTTAAAAACTTTTTCTTATTTATAAAGTATTACTCTTTCATGTACAGTTATTCATTTAATGTTAAATCTTGCATAATTTTTCATATATCAAAATAATTAAAAATTCATTGAAAAATAAGTGGACAAAACTAAAGCACATTTTCGAATTTATAAACAAATAACAAAAAAAAAATTTTTCAGACTAATACTTGGTGGCTAATCCATTGTTTTTGATTACCGCAGCACATCGACGAGGCATTGAGGCAATTAGATTGTCAATAATATTGATTGGGATGTTATTCCAGGCAATTTGTGCTTTTCGTAGAAGTAAGTCCAAATTATTGCATTTCGTCCGATTAATCCTTTGATCTACAATTTCCCATAGATTCTTTATGGGGTTGAGATCAGGGGATTGCGCTGGTCGATTTACCGCTTTTAAAGTCAGAAACTATTTTTTCTTCTATTTCGTCGGAATAGTTATTGCGAGCCATTTTAGCACCTTTTAAACACAATTTAAGCTTCCGATCCAAAACGCCGCCGATAACACACAAATGATTTTTTTTCGAATGTTCAGAATATTTTTGAAAAGAACAACTGTAAATTTTGGCGCATATTACAAGTAAACGGTAAAATTTGCTGACTGAAGGCATAAATAGGGTGCATGTGCTTTAGTTTTGTCCACTTATTTTTCAATGAATTTTTAATTATTTTGATATATGAAAAATTATGTAAGATTTAACATAAAATGAATAACTGTACATGAAGGAGTAATATTTTATAAATAAGAAAATATAAAAGTTTTTAAGCTGTCACAAGTTTTTCAAAAGTTCTTTAGTTCTTTCCTGTGTGAGAATTTTGCGTGCTATAGTTTTGGCCAACACTGTTCGTACAGTACATAAGTTAAGTTAAAAATCGATAGTGTTTGCAATGCTGGTTACACTACCAGTGCAGGTGTCAACATAGTTCCAAGGAACCGCCGAACTGACCTCATGTGTCTTGTTAGTTCGTAGTTAGATTACAAATATTAGAACTTAAGAAATTTATGTTAGCTGTAAGAGTGCTGTGAAGAT
The DNA here is from genome assembly GCA_930367185.1 of Myathropa florea. Lineage (NCBI taxonomy): Eukaryota > Metazoa > Arthropoda > Insecta > Diptera > Syrphidae > Myathropa > Myathropa florea. The sequence continues at coordinate 54,520,209 of OV884004.1, forward strand.
ATAAAGCTGTTTTTTTAAATAATTCTGGAGAAATAATTAACTTATATAAAACCATATCTAATTGAATTTAAAAAAAATTAACCACCAAATTTTATCCAAATATCAGTAGTCCTCTTGATATGATTCTTTTAAATTTGCAGCTTTTAATTTCCCCTTTTTGGTTTTAATTCACTTTACATCCATATATACAAAAAAAAAACAGTGATTCTCAAAATTCTAATTGACAAAGAGAACTGCGATTTATTTCATTTCAAATAAGATTACATTATAATTGTGCGAGTATTATTAAAAACATGACATAAATTATTTTAACAGTGACATCAAAAAGCAAGTCTTATAACAATGTGTGATAGTCATTCAGGATGAATGTCCTGTGACCAACAGTAATTAGAAGCATTGGATAGGACAATGAAAGATCTACGAGGAAATCAAGAATTGGATGGCGGTGCTTCGATATTGTTAGGTGGGGACTTGAAACAAACTTTATAAGTCATACCTAAATATACTGCTGCTTATGAATATGGCGGTATAAATTTGGAAAGTCTAGTTTTCTCGGATGGTCAGATCTACGTTGCATTCTCACGAGTCGAAAAATAAAAAAAATCAAGAATGTTGTTTACCAAAAAGCATTGCAACATTTTTTTCAATTTTACCCATATTGTTAAAAAAGTTTTTTTTAATGCCTGGGAAAATGGGCGGGGATAAAGCCAAATGTATATAAAGGATCACCAATATAGATTTGAAAACGTCCATTCTGCGTCTAAGCTTTCTATAACATTTGCTCTTGACAGAAATCAAGCGGGAAGGAAATATAAAGAGTCTGTAGAAACCTGGCAAGTTTTCAGATACCGTTTTTAACTTAAGAAACTATGTGGAAAAGTTGGAATCCGCCGAATATACGGACCACATTTTGTCAAAGTGCTCGGCAATTTGCCAGGGGTCAGACAGAACTGCATCGTTACTAATTATGGGCCTTATTATGTTTTTCAATTATCAATACGATGATTGATATATCAATTATTGCAGGGTATCTATATTACGTTTGTCATTTATCAATTTTGTTGACAGATTGGCATTATAATAGCTACTATGAACGGAATTATTGCTTATTATTGGTATTATGATTGACAAAACCATTGACTGTCATCAACTCATTTATCAACTGCAAATTCTTGGTTGATAAAAGTACAAACATATGAATTTCATGTTCTTTTTATTTGAAAAAGTAATTCTCACATTTGTTTTTGGTACATACACATAAAAATACAAAATTATTAAGGTGAAGCTATTCCAAAAAATATGACATTTTACTTTAGATCCATTTCAATTGTAGGAACGTACACTTCTATATCCACCGTTTTACAATAGAAAACATACAGTCACCGACTAGCCTTCGTGACATACCGTTTTCTCTGGGTTGATCTAATCTGTTCACAGCGGTGGTATTTTGTTTTCATCGCTCTCTTTTTCATTTCATCCCCAATAGGCTTTATTTTTTCTAGTGAATAAAGACTGTGTATAATGCCCCCCGGGCTAAAAATAAAACCGGGGAATAGGCTTAGCGTGCTTCCTGAAATGTCGCTAACCGAACCCCGGCCAAAAAAAAGTCATCTTCATGCCCTTTTGAAGATTTTCCTCAGCTCCCTCAAATCGCTAACTATAGTAACACTCGATTTATCACTATATCCTCTCAGAGTGAATCAAAGCCCCTTACATCAATCAACACATTTGCCCTAAGAAAGGCTATTGATGCAATTAGCATCTCTCGCATGGAGTTTGGGATATATTCGGCAACTTGTACCAACCTATTTCAATTGTGCCAGGAGGTTGGAAGGTGTCTAAAGTCAAAAGAATTAAACCTGAGGGACGCTGGTTACCTTCAATGAGTTTAGTAAACTTGTAAACATTTTGTGATTTAATTTCTGAAATAATTTCTGCCTCCGGAACGTTGATGAGGTATGGGGCGTAAACAATGCCTTTAGAGGAGTTTAATTGTGTATGAGCAGGGCAAAGGTTGGATAGATTTTTTGTTGCGATGAATCTGCAATAATTTGATTTTTTTCAAGTAATCTCCAAGTATATCTCCAAACTTAAGAGATGGAAAAATCCTCATTCTTACTTGAAAAAAATCAAATTATTGCAGATTCATCGCAACAAAAAATCTATCCAACCTTTGCCCTGCTCATACACAATTAAACTCCTCTAAAGGCATTGTTTACGCCCCATACCTCATCAACGTTCCGGAGGCAGAAATTATTTCAGAAATTAAATCACAAAATGTTTACAAGTTTACTAAACTCATTGAAGGTAACCAGCGTCCCTCAGGTTTAATTCTTTTGACTTTAGACACCTTCCAACCTCCTGGCACAATTGAAATAGGTTGGTACAAGTTGCCGAATATATCCCAAACTCCATGCGATGCCAGTTTTGCCAATTACTTGGTTATACCGCCAAAAAATGCAACAATACTGCAGTCTGTCATATTTGTGCTTTCTTCCACACCCCAATTCAGATTGTCAACGATCGTTTTGTGCCAATTGCCGCGCTCCACATCCGTCCTCCTCCAAAGATTGTCCTAAGTACATTCAAATGAAGGAAATACTCAAAATAAGAACTCAAAAAAATGCAGTATGTCAAAAGCTAAACACATTTTCAGAGATTGTTTTCCTCTCCAACTATCTTCGTCACAAGAATCGTTTGCTGACAAAGCGTCATCGTTTGCTGACATCGTACCTACTCATACAAAACAAACTCCCGGCAATGAATTAATACAAAACTCCAGCTCAGAATAAATAACGGACAAGCCACTCTCTACAAATAAACAAAATTCTCTTCAAAAGAAAGAATAACTGAAATTCAAATACCCCATTGCTCAATAAACAACCCACTGAAATAAACACAAATCCAATTCCCACTTCACACTCTTCTTTATCCAACCAAAACAACTCAATCATGCAAATTTCCAGCGACCTTAATAAAACAAACACTCTCATCCGTTACCATACTAACCTCACCCACAAGATCAAATAAAATTTCTCCCCACACCTCTAATTCCACTCTTTTGAGTGCATCACTAAACTTTCTACTCTATCAAAAGTTATTCAGTCTCTTTTAAACAAAAACCAGTATTATGCGAACTCTCTCATGGATGATGATAGTTCATAATAATACTAATTTGAATACTAATAGTATCGACTCTGCTGCTCAGAAACGGAAACCCTCGAGTTTCCTGAGAAACTCGATTAATTCGGAGACTGAGCAGCAGAGTCGCAAGTTAAACCTTCCATCACTAGCCAAAACACTATTTCTACCCCACTACTCAACCAAACCAATCTAATACATTCCACATCTTCATTATCTCGAGATTTCTCTTAAGATTTTACAGTGGAATGTAAAAGGTTATATTAACAACTATAAAACTCATTGTAAATATATTAAGAATTCAATAACTACAAGGACTAATTTGAAGTCAGTTTCGGTTTTTTCATCAATGAAATCAAAAATTAAAAAAGACTGCGATTTAAAAAAATTCAGTGATTTCAATAGAACTTATTTGAATTCCTTTAAAGTCGGTGGGTTCTCATCACAACATTATTTGGTTATAATACAAACAGAAGTAGAAAAAATGACCATAGGCAAGTTAAACATTGCAACGTTGAGTCGCAAATATACTTTTAATTTATTTGTTTAAGTAAACATAATAAAAAGCAGTTTTTTTTTCATTTAATTCTAGTAAGTATAAGAACTCAACTTAATCAAACAAATAAAATAATATTCTAGGAATTAAAAATTTGAAATTTCCTCAATGTAATTAACTTTAAATAACACCAACCGTTTAACATTTTCATCCGAAAGCGCGCCGTACCGGGGAATGTTGATTAAACTTGCAAAAGAAAACAATCTTTCCCCAGCGGCTGACGAAGGTCATTACCTTCATGTGTTATATTTTAGAACATTTTTTGTAATCTCGGGTAACTATCCAACATTTTGAAGTCTGTTACAGGATCAAATGATATGCATATAACTTATCAGATTCTGTGGTATCAAAATTATTACAGTTTTCTAATAATTGATCTGGAATACAAAATATTTTGTATGACAATATTAATATATTCTTTATAATAATAATAATAATGGCGGCGCTACAGTCCGAGGTGGACCTGGGCCTAGCTTCTCAGCAACCACTCGTGTTGTGCGTTCTATTGTTCTCCCACGAGCGGAGGGGACCTACAGTTTAATGCCGACTCCGAACGGCGAGATTGAGAAGCTTTTCCTAGACAGTTATACTCTTTGAGCATTGTCAGTGACTCGAAAGAGGTGGAGCCGTGAACAAATGTTTGATGTTTTTTCCGAGATTCGAACTGACGACCTCGAGCGTAGCAGTTGACGCACCTACCCACTACGCCCACTCAATATATTCTTTAAATTGTATAAAAACATATTCATACCCGCAAGTAAAAAGTAAAAAAAAAGAAAGTTCAGTACCAACTAAAGTCAAATAAATTCAAATTATTTTCGTTGAATTCATAGACTTCAAAAGAGTTTATGTAAATTCACTGCTGACTTCAACTAACATACAGTGAATTCACTATTTTTTCAAAAGAATGCAATCATTTGGCTTAATTCAAAGATTGTAAAAAATTGAATGCATTAGTCACTGACTTCCAAGGAATGGAAGTCATTTTTACCAAAAAGACTTCAAATCATTCTGAATGAATGCAATAGAATTACGATCTCTAAAAATGTAATTCTTTTACAACTCTGATGGTTGCTGTCCAAAAACAACTCTGCGGATCATAAAACCTGCATACCACCACGCAGCCCGAAATTGCATCTACATCCCACAACTCCAAAAAAAAAACATCCTAGCTAAGGCCGGCCTCCTGGCTCTCGAAGACAGAAGAGATCTGCTATCCAGCAGAATATATGCTAAATTAGCAGTTACGAATAGATCGCTCACTATCAAATATATCCAATTTGCCAGAGCTCGTAAACGTCCAAATAAAATGTCTCGGCAATTGATAATGTTCTTCGTTTATCGGATATGCTACAACTAACAAAAATTCGACCTCCGATCAACAGATGCACAATGCCTCCCTTGTCCTTTACACCGGAGTGTATTATAATTACCTTAGCTTTCCACGATAAAAACAACACCTCTCCAAGTATACAGTTAATCAAAAAAGTAAGTATATACTACCTCATGAACTATATTTTTCGAAAGAAAACTTAATATTTCCAACAAAAATCAACAACCATTCTTTTTCTGTTTTCACAAACGTAATACTATTTTTCAAAAAGAACAAACATAACAAAATAACAAAACATAAACAATAGAATTCAACTTAAAGTAATATGGATGGAAATTGACATAAAAAAAGTAAGTATACAGACAAAAAATAATACTTTCTGAAATTTGTCTCTGCTCTCAAGTCTTCTTATCAATATTTCGTTGGGTAGCCTTTGGCTTTTATAATTGCTTGCATTCGATTTGGCATCGAGTTAACCAATTTTAATGTTACTTTTTGGCTTATTTTAGCCAACTCTTTATGAAGCACTCTTTTCAAGTCTTATTTTGTCTTGACACCGTGTTTTTGAACTGCCCGTGTCAAATGTTCCCAGCTGGTTACGAACATTATATAATAACTACTCCTTAACAATATGAGAGGTGTGTTTTGGGTAATTATCTTGTTGAAAGATAAATGACACTTCTAGAAACAACTTTCTAACGCTTTCAAGTAAATTAGTTTTCAATATGTCCAAATAGGCATATTTGTCCATTGTACCATTAATTAAAATTAAATTACCGACGCATTTTTGCCGCCATACACCCCCATACCATTACGGAGCCACCACCGTGCTTTACAGTTCCGACAAAAACGATTAAATTTTGCAAAAGCTCATGTAAATTGTGATCCAGCTTTCTGGAATAAGATCATATTCTCAAATGAAAGCAAATTTAACATTCATGGATCCGATGGACGTGCTAAAGTTTGGCGTAAAACAAACGCGGAGCTAGATCCCGCAAGGGGGCAAGGTTTTTGTAGATTCTAGACTCTAGACTTCTAGCTAACCAGGAGGTTAGTCCTCAAGACCGTCCATACGTGACTATGTCACAACCTGCACGAGGTGTCCTTGCTTCCACTAAATATGGCGGATCTAGAGAGGACAACTCGATAAAACCCGCAATTCCAGGTGTCATACAACCGTGCCTAGGAATGAATGGCATTGCGTTAGTATGTCTTCTAACGGTGAACTCTGGACACCTGAGGCAATCCAGTTTCATAGTAAGTCATCTTCGCTGTATACAGGGGGTGAGTACAGCGTGACATCATTTTCCCCCGTACTCGTGGGACCAAAATTGAGAAAACCAATAAATCTTCAGGAAGGTCTGGTACAAAGGAGCCGGGTACCAGAACTCTTCATAAAACCGGCTCCAATTATGACATCACGGATGAGGAGGAGAACCGTCTCCTAAACCCAGGTAGCAATGAGGCTTCGGGTGAGGATGGCAGTGAGGCAATGGTGGTCAATCTGGCTGAATTATTCATCACAGATGACGACTCTTGCTCCATTGCCAGCTCATCCAAATTCACTGTATCGTCTGCCACCTCCATTAGCAGTAAGATTAAGAACTGCAGGCAAACGATAGTTGCCTGCGAGGTTGAGAGATAGGATCCTCAATGACAGGGAACAAGCAAGGCTTCAAAAAGCTCTTGACTTCCTCAAAGAGGTATCAGCGGAGGAGTACCAGCCATCAGCTAGTACCCTCATAGGGAATGCTCAAAAGGAGGTCGAGGGTGCTGAAGCACTGATGCGTCCCCCTCTCCCTGTGACAGGACATATCCCGTCGGGGCCAAGGGGAGCCGGGTCAGTAGTTTGTGGCAGTAGGGGAGGGATAGCAGCGGTGCGGTCAGGTGCTGCTAATCAATCCTCCACAGCGGTATGTGACATTAGGCCATGTCCCGATGCGCATGCCAGCGGTGGTAGAATTGAGGCGGCTAGGGTGACAAAAGACATCGCATCATCCAACTCGGATGATGATACTTGCTCCGTTGCTAGCTCTTCCAAACTGTCACTATCGTCTGCCGCTTCTATCAGTGGAGTACTGAAAAACTGCAGGAAGACGATACGCAGGCTTAGGAACAAGAGTGTTTTGGATGATAGGGAGAAGGAAAGGCTGCGCAAAGCTCTTGACTTCCTCAAAGAGGTATCCGCAGAGGAGTACCAGCCATTAGCTAGTACCCTCGTAGGGAATGCTCCAGAGAAAGTCAGGGGTGAGAATGACCTGATGCGACCCCCCTTGTCTGTGACAGGACATATCCCGTCAGGGCAGGGAGGGACCGGATCAGCCAATTCGAATGTAGCAGAGGGTGATCCGCAGAATGCAACCCCTCAGATGGACGCGGCCGAGTGTGACATTAGGCCATGTCCCGATGAACACTCTGGCAGCGTCAGATCTGAACGTGCGTTGGGTAAGAAGGAGGCGAACTCTACGCTAGATAGTGTTAGGACGGTTATTAGAACCGTGACGTCACTAGAGCTTAGGGACCCGCTAAAGCAACGTGCCAACGCCAGGCGCCTAATCAATAGGCTTAAGCGCCGTGACCCCAAATCCTTAACGGATAGGGAAAGGGTTTCTCTGGCTAGGGCGAATGCTACAATAGCCAGAACCCAGGCGGCATGGCGGGAGAGTCGCCTGAAGAGGAAACATGGTCAGGAGGGAGCAAAAAGCTTGACCGCTACTGAGAAGGAGGGTCTTCGTTCCTCCTCTCCGAGAGCGGAAAAAGCTTCTGGTTCTTCGACCGTCCAGGGAACAGTAGCTACTGAGCCTGAGCCGGTTCCAGGATGCTCCAAGCAGGTTTCCTCTAACGGCAAGGCAGGTAGGTTGGGTAGGGTAGTGACCCCGAAAGGAAGGAGCGGTGATGCGATATCAGCGAGGAGGAGAGGACAACCTCTATCCTCAGCTGGTACCGCGGCTAAGCGTCTTCTATCCAAAGCGAAACAGGACATATCCCGAATTGCTGAGGATAAAGGAACTTCCAAGAGGGGTCGTCTTGATGCTTCGCTCTCCCCTAACTTAGCTGTGGCAAAAAAGGCCAAATTCTCTGACAAGGTGAAGGAGAGTCTGCGGGTCGCAATTGTTGACCTTGGTAACCCAGAACGCAGGCTCTCTGAACATCAATGGAGACTAATCGAATTGCGCATTCTTGATGGTGTGAATGACGCTATCCTGGAGAAGGACGAAGTGATCCCTCTTTTCGGACAGCTGACTACTGTCAAGGGCTTCAAAGTCATGGAATGCGATAATTTGAGCACCCTCGAATGGCTGAAGAACTTCGTAGCCAAGACGGTAGCCCCATGGGATAATGCCGACCTACAAGTTGTAGATAAGAGGGAAATTCTAGAGCTTACCACGCCTAAAGGCCGCATCCTCATCCAGGGACCATACCTCCCGAAGGAAAGGATAGAGCGATACCTTCAACACCTCAATCCGGAGCTGAACAGTCGGGAGTGGAAGGTGGTGAAGGTAGGGGAACATTCTGACAATGGTATGGAGGTCGATGTTCTCTTAAGCCATAGGTCGCTGCCACTGCTGCGCAAACAGGAGTTCAAAGTTCGTGTGGGTACAACCCGCTGCAAGCTCAAACTCCTGGCGGTCAATGGCAGAAAAAGGACTACTGATTCCGCTGGTCGTAATGAAAGTGGTGCAAATAAACCTTCACCACAGTAAAGCGGCCAGCGCAAATCTGGTATACCTCCTTACAACAGGGAGTGTAGACATCGCCCTGGTGCAAGAACCTTGGCTCTGCCGAGGCAGGATACTGGGGCTGAACAATAAGGAGTTGGTGACATATCACGCAACTTCTGGTGTAAGTAAATATAGATCCTGTATAGTAGCTAGGAAAAATTCTAATATCTTCCTCCTATCTAAATATAGTGATTGCGATCAGACGGTTGTGAAGGTCGAAAGGCAAGATAGACCTCCGCTTCTACTTGCGTCAGTCTACATGCCTTACGACGCGGTGCTCGTCCCACCAGAGGAAAGTACGAAGATCCTGGTGGACGCGGCAAGTAAGAACAACTGGGACCTCGTCATGGGGTGCGACGCCAACTCCCACCACACACTATGGGGAAGCTCGGACTCCAACATAAGAGGTGAAGAACTTTTTAATTTTATATTATTAAATAATCTAAGAATAGCTAATTTGGGTGATGAACCTACATTCGTCACCAGAAATAGGGAAGAAGTTCTAGACATAACTCTCTATAATGACTCCGCCACCATGGAGGTCAGCAATTGGAGAGTGTTAGATTCGCCGTCCTTCTCGGACCACAAGCTAATAACCTTCACGGTCAACAGTAGGATGGTAAAGGAGGACAGGTTCAGGAACCCCAAAAATACAAATTGGGGTCGCTTCTACAGAGAAATCAGCAGTTGCTCAAGGCATCTAATGGTCAGACCAATGGTCTCCATAAGCGACATTGAGCAGACTGCTTTAGATATTAAGAACATCTATGAGAAAGCTTTCATAAAAGCATGTCCTCTTCGGACCTTCAGGAATAAAAAATCCCCCCCATGGTGGAATAAAGACCTTGGGGTTATCAGGAAAAGAACCAGAACCCTTTTTAATGTAGCCAAGGCGTCAAGGTCGCCCGAAGACTGGGAAGCTTTCAAGGCTAGTCAAAGGGACTTCAAAAAAGCAGTAGCCATTGCTAAGCGATGCACATGGCGTACCTACTGCAGTGAAATAATGAGTACCACTGAAACAGCTAGGCTAAGGAAAATTCTCTCCAAAGAACCTGCTGTCCCAGGGTATCTCAAGGATAACGGCGGTGTTTGGACACAGTCTTCAGAGGAAACACTCAATCTTCTGGTGTCCACTCACTTCCCGGGTTTCACCTTTGGCAGCGACATCTCGGCGCCAGCCGACGACGCGGTGAATGAGCTCTACGTTCCGGAAACCGTTGTTGACGAAGACAGAATTGGATGGGCCATTGACTCTTTTGCCCCATATAAGTCTCCTGGCTTAGACGGCATATATCCAATTATGCTGCAAAAGACTAAGGATATGATAATCCCTGTCCTGAGTAGGATATATAGATGCAGCTTAATAAACGGCTACATACCGTCGACTTGGAGGGAAGTAAAGGTTGTCTTCATCCCTAAAGCCGGTAAAGCTAGCCACACAGCTGCAAAAGATTTCCGACCTATAAGCTTGACTTCCTTTGTTCTCAAAACCTTTGAGAAGGTAATCAATGCTTATATTCGCAGTAAGCTTTCTACCAACACAATCTCCACAGCACAACATGCCTACATTAAAGGCAGAGGTGTGGAGACCGCACTTCACAGCGTGGTTAATGTAATTGAAAGCACTCTCAAGGCCAAAGAATACGCACTCGCAGCCTTTCTGGATATTGAAGGCGCTTTCAATAATGTGGAAACGAGAGCGATTAAGTCAGCCCTCGAGAGGGCCAATATTAAGCAATCAATAACATCAACCGTTGTTAGCCTGCTCAGTAAAAGAACAATCTACGCGAACATGGGTGACAGGCTCGTGAAAGCCATTGCCTCTAGAGACACACCGCAGGGAGGGGTAATTTCACCCCCGCTCTGGGTTCTTGTCATCGACGAAGTCTTAGAGAAGCTCAAATACTCGGGGGTGACAGTAGTTGCTTATGCAGACGACGTAGTGTTGATAGCTAGAGGCAAATTTATCCCAACCATAAGTGAAGTACTTGAGAGCGCTATAAGCACACTAGCTAGATGGGCTAAAAACTGCGGACTGGGTGTTAACCCAGGTAAGACTGAATTGGTTCTCTTCTCCAACAAAAGAGTCATACCGCAATTTAGGCTACCATCTATCGAGAGATCCACACTGACGCTATCCGACAGTGCTAGATACCTAGGTATGATTCTTGACAGGAAACTAAATTGGAAACTTAATGTCTCTGAAAGGGTCAAAAAGGCAACATGCGCTTTTTATATCTGCGCAAAAATTGTCGGTAAAAAATGGGGACCAAGCCCCAAGACCATCCTATGGATGTATACCGCTATTGTCAGACCCATCCTTACGTATGGCAGCGTAGTCTGGTGGCAGGCAGCATTGAAAGCCATTAATCTTAAGGCATTGACGAAAATACAAAGACTTGCGTGTATGGGAGTTACTGGCGCAATCAGCTCTACCCCAACAGCTGGACTGGAAACGATCCTACACATGCTACCGCTTGACCTTCATATGCAGGCAATCGCCGCTAAAAGTGCTCTGAGAATCAGTCAATCTTGCAACTGGCGCTCAGGTACCACTGGACATGCAAGTATTCTTAACAAACTTGCAGTATCAGAAGTCGAGAGCGACTACAGGCTCCCATTCCTCGACTTCGAGAGACCCTTCAAATGCCAATACCCCACCAGAGAGGAGTGGGCGTCCAATGAACCCATCAACAACTCGTCAATAAAGGTATATACCGACGGGTCAAAGATGGAAGCAGGCACAGGCGCGGGCATTTTCTCCAACGAGCTAAACTTGCACTGCTCAATCAGACTACCTGATTATGGCAGTGTGTTTCAAGCGGAGGTCCTGGCGGTCAAAGAAGCGGCCAAAAAGATATTAATGATGGCGATATCACCAGCTGATATTACCATTTTCATTGACAGTCAGGCGGCCATGAAAGCTATATCCGCAATAGAAGTCAAGTCCAAGCTAGTCGCAAGCTGTCGCGAAGATCTAAAGGCTCTTGGCTCACAGCACTCGATTAATCTGTGCTGGGTCCCAGGACATAGGGACATAGCCGGCAATGAGATAGCTGATGAACTTGCAGGAAAGGGGTAAGTGACCGACGCGTCACAAGCAATTCACGGTATTAAACCGCCACTCTCGGGGCTGAGGAATAAGGTGGATACTATGATCATTGAAATGGCAAACAGTAGATGGCGCGGTCTGTCTACATGTGCGACTACTAAAGCATTATGGCCCAGATACGACCGAGCAAAAACCGACAAGATCCTTCAGTGCGACAAAGAGTTACTAACGATGGTGGTTGGAGCTCTCACTGGCCATAATCATCTTAGAAAGCATACCATGAAAATGAGACTCTCCAACGACAACATTTGTAGAGGTTGTGGTGACGAGGAGGAACGTGAGGATACTCCTCACTACCTCTGTCACTGCCCTAGTCTTTGTCAGTTGCGTTATAGAACACTGGGAGAATTCTTCTTCCAAGACTTACATGAAATCTCAAGTATACCTCTTAGATATCTTTACAGGTTTATAAGGAAATCGGGATGGCTCCGGCGCAACTGGTATGGGGGTGTATGGCGGCAAAAATGCGTCGGTAATTTAATTTTAATTAATGGTACAATGGACAAATATGCCTATTTGGACATATTGAAAACTAATTTACTTGAAAGCGTTAGAAAGTTGGGTCTAGAAGTGTCATTTATCTTTCAACAAGACAATTACCCAAAACACACCTCTCATATTGTTAAGGAGTAGTTATTATATAATGTTCGTAACCAGCTGGGAACATTTGACACGGGCAGTTCAAAAACACGGTGTCAAGACAAAATAAGACTTGAAAAGAGTGCTTCAGAAAGAGTTGGCTAAAATAAGCCAAAAAGTAACATCAACATTGGTTAACTCCATGCCAAATAGAATGCAAGCAATTATAAAAGCCAAAGACTACCCAACGAAATATTGATAAGAAGACTTGAGAGCAGAGACAAATTTCAGAAAGTATTATTTTTTGTCTGTATACTTACTTTTTTTATGTCAATTTCCATCCATATTACTTTAAGTTGAATTCTATTGTTTATGTTTTGTTATTTTGTTATATTTGTTCTTTTTGAAAAGTAGTACAGTGTGACCTCAATAAAAGCAACCCTCGATACGTGCAACTCCTCGATAAAAGCAACGCCTTAAATATTATTTATCATTGTTGACTCAGGAATTGCAACTCCTCAAAAAAATGTGACTCGATAAAGGGAACTATTGTGTCATCAACTCTTAGTTCTTATAAAAGCATTAAATTTGAGCCACGCCGTATGTCTCTTGTCTAATGCATGGGACAAGGTACAGTCTACGGCAACACAAAAGTGCCTTGAAATAATATCATCAACTAATGATTTGTTTCAAGAGCTATCCCTTATTGACTGTTTCGAGGACATAAACGATTGGATTGCCGAAAATGAAACCGATCTGGAACCGACTTACAGTAATCCGGGAACAGAAGAAATCGAAAGTGATGACGAAAATGCCGTTGAAGAATCCCCACAGTCAAAAGTTGAAACGGAGGCTGCAATTCAAGCACTAAACATTTGCCTTCAATGGACTGAAGAAAATTATGCTTCACTGAGTAAAATTTTATCTCTGAAAACTTTGCGAGAGTCAGCCTTGGAAATGTATTCTGCCTCCAAAAAGACACAATCGAAAATTTCTCAATTTTTTAAAAACAATTAAAATTTGAATTTTGTTTTTCATATGATTTAAATGATCACTTTTGGTCTGTTTACCAGTACAAGACACGATTTTTTACTATTCTGAGGTATTTAACTTTTTGCTTCAATTTTGGCGCCTACAATTTTTTGACTCGATTATTGCAACAAACTCAATAAAAGCAACTGCCCAAATTTCTATTAGTTGCTTTTATTGAGGTCGCACTGTATTACGTTTGTGAAAACAGAAAAAGAATGGTTGTTGATTTTTGTTGGAAATATTTAGTTTTCTTTAGAAAAATATAGTTCATGAGGTAGTGTATACTTACTTTTTTGATTAACTGTATATCGCCAATTATTTGCCAACATGCAATCGGATTGCAAGCTTTCTGGATGTAAGTTCATGTACACCGACGGATCGAAAACTGTAGCCACCACCTCTTTCGCAGTAGTTCTGGAAACCTCTATCCTTAAAGTTGGCATACTACCAGAATTCGCATCCATATTCACTGCCGAAGCCTTCATAGTTTTTGAAGCCATTAAAACAGTCTCCAAAACATATCCATACAAAGAATATTCGTTATATGCACAGGTAGCATATCGATCATCAAAGTAATTCAAAATACCAATAATTCCACCCCACAAGTGTCACACACAAGAAATCTACTGAGTAAAAATAATAAAAACAATAAGAATATGGATCTCTAGTCACTGTCGTATCAGATGCAATGAACTCGCTGATGAAGCAGCTGCCTATACTAATAAGGCACCAGTCTACGCATTTGACGCTTTCAGTAAATCCGATCTAGCCAACAACATTTACCGACTCATTTCACAACGACTTCGAATTAACTGGGGCACATACCATCACCATTATAAAAAAGTCAATCCTGACAGATTCCAACCACTACACCCCTCGGATGTTGCCAACAATAGAATTACAATTTTCATTCCTCTTCGTTTGGGACATACAGTAACCACACACCAGTATTTACTTTAAAATCAAAATCCTCCGATGTGCCCTGGCTGTAATATGTCAATGGACATCACTTACATTCTCGAACGATACCCACTGCTAAATACCCCCCGAAAATCCCTGTTCAAAGAAACTCCCATTTATGACATCCTAAAACATACTACTAAAGTAAATATTAACCTTCCAATTTCCAATTTTAGTTAAGGGTCTTTAATTAATCACTTCTTGTCTTTAAATTTAAATAAAGCAGTGTGTGGGAATTTGACTGATGGCATGGGTTATGTTGGCTTTGACGGCCGCTGTGGTCTGTGGCTTATTCGCACAGACCTGCAACTTCAGAAAACCCCACAAGAAAACGCCTAAGGGGATTAAATCATACGATCTCGGTGGCGAGTTCACATCACTTCAACGTGAGATGACCATGCCCTTGCATCGCTCGTACAGAATTTCCAATGCGGTGTGAGCTGTGTAGTACGTTCGCCGTTAACGGTTATGGCTTGGCCAACGTCATTCTCAGAGAAACATGGACAAATGACGCCGCCAGCCCAAAATCCACACCAAATAGTGATTTTGTCGGTATGCATTGGATGCTCTTGGATCTCACGTGGATTGGTATCCTTCCAAATGCGGCAATTTTGTTTTTGACGTACCCATTCATAATATCGGTAGCACGATTATGGCGACCGTAAAATGGGCGACGCGGGAGTTATGGTATCGGCACCCCCCTCCACCAATCCACCACAATCACGTCCTGAACCCATCAAAACACAAACACCAATTTAAACAATTGTCTTTACAATATTCGTAAATTAGATAATTTTTCTTCAAATCAATACAATTCAATAATATAGTAATCAATCACATATTTTTTTAGTTCTGCTCTATTTTCAATCCCAGCTTGGTAGAACAGCTTACGTTGGTTTATGGCTTATTTGTTGTTTATGAAATTTGGGCTTTTTTTTGGTTTGTGCATGCATGTTGATCTGCGGTTGATTTATGTATGGATGTAGATGTGTGTGGGGTGGGGTATAAAGCGTAATTGAACCTACAAAATACCATCCTCACCTGAACGTGGTGTACCCTGCTTTGAAACTAACGAGTAAGGGCGCCATAACCCTCAACATGTCCGGATTTAAAACATCCGGAGAAGAAACCGTCGTCTGGAGGACCAACAGTTTCAATTATCAATGAATTTGCCTATGACATTAAGGCCGAGCCCAGTAAAGTCTTAATTATGGAATACTGGTATACACGTTTTGGACTTGAAATTATGTGGGCTGACTTTTGAAGTATTCTGTTACCCGAGTAAGTTGAAGTGAAACCGGTTGAAACGGTTTCCAGGCTAATGCTACAAACGCTCCGTCCCGTTAAAACCTTGGCAGGACTCAAAGAACGCTCAATGTAACGTCGCCATTAAGTTGGTGGAGTAGGTACAGATGTAACATTCCTTTCTAGTACCGATCCGGCCCTGGCACATGACCCCATAAGGGCACGTTTCAACCCTTGCATGAACTCCCTGCTTGAATAGATAACCATGGGATCCTGGGTGACTACACATTCGAACATTGATAACGGCTTTGAGTGGGGACCCAATTGAAATGAGTACAACCAAACCAAAAACAAAAACAACCATAACGCAGAACGCAAATAAGGAGACACAAAATGAGGGCATCTGTGAAAACCCGTTTCAGAGAAGCGCTATAATGAGGAGATAGGTGTTCTTCCATAAACTAGGAGAGCAGATAAGGGAGCTAGTAGACATGCTAGAAGATGGTAAAAGGCGTTCTATATATCAACCGATGAGGGACGCCATCGAAAGCGTACGAGCACTCAGCTATACAACTTCAGGACGAGAAAGCAAAGGAGGTTATCAGGACAAACACCTCTTCGCAAGCTTCTCCATGGCTCCGATCTAACACTGCACCAAAACGAAAGTCGACTCCTGAAAAAGGAACAACGGAGCCACCGCGAAAACAACAAAAGACGGATAAAAAAGAGAAAAAGAAGAAGGAAACCCTGAAAGATACTCGACCAGGAAAGGACATGGGTAAGGAAACAGAAGGGGCAAAAAAAGGCGCGGCGCAGGTACCAACAAAGGATCCAACTACCAAAGAGCCAGCCTAGTCTGAAGCAGTTAAGAGGAAGACAACGAAAAAGAGAGTAGTCATCGAGGAAGCTAAACCCGATGCAATTGTTATCGAGTCCAAGGGCGAACCTTCGTACGCGGAAATACTGCGCAATATAAGAGCAGACCCTAAACTAGAGCAAGTTGGCAAAGCAGTGTCAAGAATAAGAAGAACGTTCAAGGGAGAACTGTTAATAAGCTCAGGAAAACCGGTAAGAACACAGCGGAGGTAAAATCCGCAATAAGTGAAGCCCTAGGACAAAAGGCTGAAATCCGAGCCCTTTCCCACCGCATTACTTTAGAGTGTAAGGACATGGACGAGGTGAGGTCAAAGGAGTAAATCTGTGAAGCAATCAGAACGCAATTCGGATTCGAACAGATAACGTCAGACGTACAGACACACCCAGAGTGCAATAATAAGCCTTCCGGTTGAAGTAGCAAAGAAAATGCAAGAGGCAGGAAGACTAAAGATTGTAAATTGCAGCAAGCAGTAAGAAGAGCAGCAGAAGCAACAGAGTCTGCTGAATCATAGGAGTAGCATTAATTGTTTGCCAGCTCCGCAAATTAATACCTAACGGCAGTTCCGCGGGTAGAGTGAAGGAATAGTGCAGGGTGTGGGTTAGTACGTAGGCGTATTCCCTAAATTGAATATTTGGGTTTGCGAATCGTGCATGCTGATAGCACGGGCTATTCGTATCTCCGAAGATTTGACAAAAAAAAAAAATGGAAAAAAAGATCTGTGTGTGGTGTATGTGATATATGTATGCAACGCTTCCCGCCGTGGAGCGAACTTATAGAATTTATGATGTATGATGATGATGGTGCAACATGCTTGTAAGGTTAATTTTACAGGTAGGATCATGTTATACAAAAAAAATTGGATAATGAATTTGTATGTTCTGATTTAATAGATGATGACGATAATTAGAGGATGAAGTCCCCTTCTAAGTCTATTTATTCATCGGTATCCAGGCAGGTTTTCAATAGGATAGTTATTATTATAATAATAATAATTTAATAATAATAATGGCGACGCTACAGTCCGAGATGGAATTGGGCCTAGCTTCTCACCAACCACTCGTGTTGTTGTTGTTCTCTCACGAGTGGAGGCGACCTACAGTTTAATGCCGACTACGAACGGCGAGATTGAAAAGCTTTTTCTAGACAGTTATACTCTTTGAGCATTGTCAGTTACTCGAAAGAGGTGGAGCCGTGAACAATTTGTTTGAAAAATTGTTTGTCTGAACTTGGAATCGAACCAAGACTGTGAAAGTCTAATGCGCATGGGTCGACGCACGAACCCACAAGGCCACGGCACCCACATAGGATAGGTATTAGGGTGGGCTTAAAAGGACGAATCCAGACCCAAAATCAAAGGAAAAAAATCTATATATTCATGTGTTGCATGCAATGTGTAACTGATATTATTAGAAAATAATGCATCCTATATTAAAACCATCTAAGTTGGCCATTACGATGTGATAAATAAACGAAATTCATGAATTTATTAGGCTAAATACATATGTATTTACGTGTCCACAAAACCGACTAGGGTGTTACAACAATCTGATATTTTGTTGATGTATTAGTTATGTAAACTTTTTCTATTTATGTACTTTTCTTTTCTCAGTTTGTACGCTTATTTGATGATTTGCAACATCTTTGTGTGAATTGAATCTACGTGCCAACTTATCGTCTATCGTCCTGTTCTTAATTTTATCACATTGTATGTAGGTAGGTGGATCTTTTCGTGTTTGCTTGCGTTTGTTTATGATGTTTTCCTTAAACATGTGAACCTTTTTTGTTAATTTTCCATAATCTTCTATACATTTACTTATATAATCTTGCTCTGTTTTGTGGTCTGATTTAAAAGATAGAATGTTATTTTTGGTAATATGACTAGAGTTCCAAAGTTTAAAAGGGTTACATTTAGTGACAGAATAAATGCTTTTGTTGTATATTATCACCGCTTGATCAACCACTTCAGCGAGGAGTTTGTTCTGGTTTTGACATTTAATAATTCTTATAATTTCGGTCAAAGTAGAATTGAAACTTTGTATAGGCGAGTTGCCGTTTGCAAATATCGTTAAGATGAATTCACTACCATTGTATTACCAATACCTACGCTATGATGTGAACAAATTTCTTTAGAGCTTTTATAATATTTAAACTATTTCTAGCAGGTACTAAGCAGACACCTGCAAATTTACTGAATTAGTTCATAATTATAAAGAAGCTCCTTTTTGTACTGAATATATACCAATGTTAAAAATCTCTAATGGTTTACTTGTTGTCTGTTTATTTTATTTTCCATTAGGAGACATTCAGTAACATTCAACACAATTATGTCACCCATACAAACAAGACACACTTTTCCTAGCAGATCTTTTAGGAGATTATCCACCACTATCTCGAGGGCACATTTCTCAGGCCAAAAGTCATACGAACGAACTCGTAGTGCCCATTATGGACAGCTGTCTTTTGAATATCTCCCTCTTTTATCTCAATTTGGTGAAATCCTAATGAGAGATCTAAGGTCGATAAGTAAACAATCCTCCCAAGCTTATTGAGGACTTCGTTAAAGGTTTAAAGTGGATATACCTCGCGTACTATCTTTTTATTAACACTAGGTTTACGGAAGTTTCTTATATATCTATCTCTACGGCATCCGTCAAATTGACGAGTGAATAAAAAAACGCAATTTCTTTAAAAACCCGATTTATTCAAATTAACTCCAAATTGCACAATATTTGCTTTGACGTTTAAATAAAGTATAAAGAAAAAAAAAAGTCATTTAAAAAATATCATGGAAATAACAATAATAATACTAACGGGTAATCTTACTTATTCAGTACATTTTTTACAGGTATATTCCGCTTTGCCTGTGCATTTTCCGCATTCCACTTTTTTGCAAGATATGCAACAATTGCTGCTTTTATTTTTGTTGCAGTATCCCACTTGGCAACTTTTTCGCTCTTGTAATATTATAGATGATGAAGAATCGCCTGATCATTGGAAAATGTTCTCCTCGGTTTCAGTGCAATCTTTTATGTGTTGCATTATATGTTTGTCAATTATAAAATCGAGGGGCTAAGCATGCAACCCACCATAATATATATTATATTCTTGAAAGTCATACGGATGGGCGTCCTACCTTTAGATCCACCTGGTTTCAGTTTTGTCTACTGTGTCCCGTCAGTTGCAGTTTCGATATCACCCGCTACATTATGGGATGTACTGGGAAAGCTGGTTCTCTCATCCTCAGAGTCAGAGCTAGAAAAAATACGCATTTTCTTGCTCCGACGGACTGCAAACAAATTCTCCTCTTCACTATCTGAAGATAATTCTGTCCATCCACTTTCAACAGATTGTGTAGTTTCACTTTCGGGTTCGCTTTCGCCTGACTCACATTCATTTTCTCCGGAGGTATCCTCGGAACAATCCTCACTGATTTCGAGAATTTTATCCAATATCTTATTACATCTCCTGGATTTACGCATGATTGCTAGAAAAAGGAGATTGGCCAACATAAAAAAATACTGTGTTCTAATTCCATTACCATATTGTAAATACCTGCAATAAGCGGAGACTCTCTATAGGAACCGAAACTTTTTGACACTGTCTTTCTGAATCGCGCAGAATTTTTTTCTTAAAAAGACCAAGAGACTCTTCATCCGCTTGGGATGTTGTCCATACCTCTGCGCCGTAAAGCAGAACAGGGATGACTGCGGACAAGTAGAGAAAGGTGGAGGTCAAGTTGGCAAATGCCCTTCTCTCCATCTTAAGAGAGCAACCAGGGCCTGCTTCAACCTGTGAAGACGGGGGTTGGTTGCAAGAGCACGTCAAATTGCTTGCCTGTGCAGACCAAAGTTTGATCGACCTTCTAATTCAGGCCATAGGCAAGGTAGGTGTGGCCAGTGGCTCGCCTGGAGGTCTTGTCCTTAGACAAGATCCCTAGCAGGCCCAGGGTATGAATCCGAATCCGACTGTATGCCGAGCCTTCTGACCCTGCGTCCATCATGGATGGGCAACCCGAAGCTAAACCTGAGCCATCCATCTATTGGAAACCCACTTTCCGGGCCGTCGCCAACACACAGAAAGGTGTGAAAACAATCTGCCAATACCGAGGAATGGAGACTGGAGAGTCGCAAGGGAGATCTTCTCCAAAGGGCGACTGGAATGGACAATTAACTCGTTTCAGCCCTTCAGATACCCAGGTGTGGACGGAACCACGCCAGTCCTACTTCAAAAAGGGCAAGGCAATCTAATACCGTTTCTATTAATGATATTAAGAAGTAGTCTAGCACTGGGATACATACCGAACCAGTGGAGACTTCAACTAAGGAATGATGCCTGTCGGCTGGGCTAAGCCCAATTCCGACAAAAACCACCATAGTACCTTTCACAAGAAAACCAAAACTGGACCGACTAAAACCAATAAGTCCGTCGGGTACAACACTGACTCCAGTAAAGAAGTTAAATAACTGGGAGTAATCTTAGACAGCAAACTCATCTGGAGAAAACATACAGAAGAGATAACCAGGAAAGCGACGCGTGCTCTGATGATTTGTCGAAGCTTGGCGGGCAAATCCTGGGGATGCAGTCCAAGTATTCTAAGATAAATGTACATCTCTATTGTTCGACCTACAGTAACCTATGGTGCAATAGAACGGACCAAGAGAACCAATCTGATCAGCGCGAGGGAGACACTCAGTAAAGTTCAAAGGTTGGCATGCCTCTGTATGACAGGAGCCATGAGAACTTGCCCAACTGCGGCCATGGGTATGGAGGTGCTACTGGAGCTGACTCCTTTGCATAGTGGTAGCAGAGTGTGCAAACAAAACAATCATTAGAATGGCAGAATGGCAAAAGAAGGGATAGGAAAAGACAGGTGCATTACATCAAGGCAATTCAACGCACTAGTCAAAAAGCTACCACTCCTGTCAACTCTGAAGGATGACGTGATTAGGAAATTCAACTTCCAAGAGAAATTTACCAGTAAGCTCAGTACCAACAGGAACTGGAGCAATGAATCCATGGTCCACAGACTATGCAGCAACACGGTAAAATGGTATACAGACAGACCAAGAACAAATGTACCAGCATCTTTCAAGCGGAAATTTATGCCATAGATCAGTCTTGAAAGGAATTATACCAACTGCGACATAGCAATAATGCCGGACAGTCGAGCCGCTATTATGACACTGGACTCCTACACCATCAAATCCAAACTTGTATGGGAATGCTTGCAAAAGCTCAAAGAATTGAGTAGGAGAAACTGAGTAAAACTCTGCTGGATACCTGGCCATACGGGGATAGAAGGCAACGAAATGGCCGACTCCCTGGCAAGGAAAGGAGCATCAGAACCCTTCATAGGCCCTGAACCATTCTGCGCTGAAGGAGACGATCTCCTCAGAAGGAACTGGAAAGAATTATAATGAGTTGAACCGGTTAGTAGAACTTGAAAATCTTCGTAAAAATAGAAGGCGCAAATTCAACAAAGCTAAATCCTCCAGAGACGAGCTGCACTGGGTCTCCTATAAGGAATCCCTCAGAATCTTTAAATGAAAAATGAAAACGGCGAAAAGGAAATCCTGCAAGCTGTTTTGCGGCAGAATAGAGAATGTTTTTGATACCTCGAGGCTTAGGAAAATCTTCTCCGCTTGTCCTACCATACCTAGCTACTATATAAAACAAGAATCTCTTGAGATTCTACTCAACACTCACTTCACAAGTTGCTCGGATAACCAACCCCTTTTCTCCACGGGTTCTTGGTATCCAATTAGAAGCCTCCTGAAGTTTACCACTAAGCGAAGTATAACATGGGCTATTCGTAGCTTCAAGCCATATAAATCCCCCGGTCCCGATGGTATCATACACGCGTACACTAAAGGCAAATCTGTAGATACCGCCCTTCATTCTTTTGTATGCTCCATTGACAAATCCCTTCACCATAAAGAATACACTGTGGTAGCCTTTCTGGACATCAAGGGTTCTTTCAACAATGTCTACCCATCCTCTATCATCAGTGCACTGGTGAATCTTAGTGTGGACAAGGGACTCGGTAGACTGATTCACCAATTGCTTGTCGGTAGAGTAATCATATCGAAGCTGGGTTCCACCACCACTACCAGACTTGCCAGCAGAGGAACACAACAAGATGGAGTTCTATCTCCCCTGCTATGGAACATCGTGGTCAACGAACTACTTTTGTTGCTAGATAAGACAGCGTGCAAAGTGAGGCCTATGTGGATGACATTGCTGTAGCAATCTCGGGCAAATGTCCAACATTGCAAAGGGATCTTATACAAAATGCTCTCTCTAAACTTTCGGTGTGGGCCAAGGCTAACGACCTTGGCATCAACGCTCTCAAAACGGAAATCGTCCTCTCCACACGGATATATAAGCTCCCTTCAATCGACACCCCTACCATTGACGGCACCAGGTGCAGATTCTCAGAGTCTGCCAAATTTCTAGGGCTCATACTAGACAAGAGACTTAACTGGAAGCTTAACAAAATGGAGCGTACCCGCAAGGCGACGCTGGCTCTCTACGTATGTAAAAGAGCATTAGGCAAGAAATAGGGTCTCCAACTTCGCATAATCCATTGGATCTACATAGCCGTCATTAGACCCATTCTGTTGTATGGAGTGAATGTCTGGTAGCCCATACTAGACAAAGCCATACACTACAATCATCTTAGGGAAGTTCTACGTCAAGCCTGCATCTGAATAGGTGTCTTGAGAACCGCGCATTCAGATGCCTTGGACGTTATCCTGAACCTAACCCTCGACTAACTCGACAAACACGGCTGTTCATCTTATTACCTCCGCCCAGTGGACCAATACCCCCTATGGTCACTCCTCTCTATACTAAGTTCTCTAAATTTACCGACTAGAGATCTAGACCACGCCACACCCCAATTGTTTCCTGATAGGATCTTTGAAACCCTGATTCCAGATAGACTTTTGGAGTGACAATCCTAAACCATTTGCAGGTTCCCTGCAGTTCTTTACGGACGAGTCAGACTCAGGATGGGGTTGGCTGTGGCGTTTTCTGTAAAGAATTAAACATAATTCTCTCCTTTCGCTTACCCGACCACTGTAGCGTGTTTCAGGCGGAGATAATGGCGATTAGTGAATCTCTATCCTGGCTCAAATGGAATGCAATATTTGCATTTCTTTACAAGTTGCTTAGACGAGGAGGAAGTGGAAAGCGTTTTGCACCTTTTTTGCTCCTGTCCGGACCTGGCGTCTATTCGACGCCAACATCTAGAGGCCTACTTTTTTGAGAACTTATGCGAACTCAGAGGGTAAATGCCCGGTAAATACCCGGTATTTACCCAAAATCCTATTTACCCACCCAAATCAGGGTATTTATTTATTTCTGTCCATAACGGCCGATTTAATGTAGTTAAAGTCTTGCTGACTTGATATTTGAAAACAACAATTACATTTTAAGATGTTTTATCAACCCATTTACCCTATATTTTCACTCCTGTGCGATGTTGTAATGACGAGCTCAGATAGTGCTGTGATTTGAAACTTATGATTAAAGCGTCGGTTTACTTCGGTTTTAGCGAGATCGAAGTTGATCAAATGTACATTATGATATGTATTATGTAGGTGGTTGGATCACTGACGTCCGTGATTACTACTTATCTTGTGCGTAGCATGGATTCTCCCAGAAATGGAAGATTGCATTTTTGAGGTGCAAATGCATTGTATATCGGATTAAATTGTATGAACGTACAGTAATTCAAAGAAATTAAGTACAACTTGACGGTGGTATTTGCGGCTGTAGCCGTCTAGGAAGTTGCGTCGCTGTAAGTATAAGTATAACATGAAAGGGACTTTTTATTTATTTTTTTTTCTATTACATTCGACATGTCCTAAATGAGCGGAAATTAGTTATAAACTACTTCCTGTACCTGTGGTGTCATGAAATGATATCCGTTTCACTTTTTGAAATGTAGAAAAAAATCAGAAATCTGTAATTACCCAGCTATTATTATAATAGGAGAAGTGTTTAAATTTCTGTTGTTTCTTAACGTCGAGATATTCAAGTATATTAAAGCTTTTGGTGCAGTGTTCTTTTTAGTAAATTAATTTTATTCTTTATACAAATTGGGAAGAAATAAGAGTGCTATGTGGAAATATTTTTTTAGAGTGAATAACATGGCTAAATGCAAATTTTGCTCCAATTTAATTTTTTTAAGGCCCGGCTGACATTAATAGTAATAATGGCGGCGCTACAGTCCGAGGTGGACCTGGGCCTAACTTCTCAGCAACCACTCGTGTTGTGCGTGCTATTGTTCTCTCACGAATGGAGGGGGCATACAGTTTAATGCCGACTCCGAACGGCGAGATTGAGAAGCTTTTTCTAGACAGTTATACTCTTTGAGCATTGTCAGTGACTCGAAAGAGGTGGAGCCGTGAAAAAATTGTAGGTGTTTTTTTTTCTGGAATCGAACCGACAGGAGTCGACGCACCTACCCACTACGCTACGGCGGCCACTGACATTAAAGCAGATTTAAATAGTCAACATTCTTGACACTATCCCGCGAAATGTGTTCAAAAGATACCAGCATTTTCCGTGATACACCTCAAACACTAGATAATGATCAATCAAACTTGAAAACTGGAGATCCATCTAAGGCATTAAGAACAGCGGAAAACGTAAACATTTTTACTAAAAGCAATTATGCAAATAAAAATTTAAACAAAGTTGTAGCACGCATTTTATCAGCACCTGTTACTTCAGCAGCAACAGAACGTTCTTTTAGCACTTTCATTTGGATTGATAACAAGAAAAGAAATAACCTTACAACTGAACGCGCAGGGAACATTGAGTTGCACACAGAAATAAAACAGAGAAATAGATCTGAGAAAGGAGAAAACGAACCCAGGGTAAAAACCCAGGGTATTATCCTAGTCTGACGAATTTGGGAGGAATGTCAAAACTAGACATGGCAGTGTATAGCTCGTCTCTATACACGCTGTCATATGCGGCCTTGAAATCGACAAATAGATGGTGTGTGTCGATTTGCATTTCTTGGGTCTCCTCCAGGATCTACCGCAGTGTGAAGATTTGGTCGATAGTGAACTTCCCGGGCCTGAAACCACACTGATATGGACCTATCAGATTGGTCACGAAATGTTTCAGGCGTTCACATAGAACGTCAGAAAAGATCTTATAGGCGATGTTAAGGAGACTTATCCCTCGATAGTTGGCGCAGTCAAATGGATCTCCTTTCTTGTGGATTCGGCAAACGATACTGCGATTCTACTAATCGGGCATGCTTTCCACTGGCAATATCTAACAGATGAGCTGGTGTATGCAGGTCATCTCCAGCTGCTTTAAACATTTCAGCCGGTAGACTATCTGCACCAGCAAACTTTATTAGACTTCAGTCTCGATATCGCTATCTTGACTTCGTCTAGGTCGGGGGGACGGTATTCTCTTCTATCATGGTCCGTTGTGATGAGTGGAACATTCTGCCTGACAGCGGTATTTGTGTCCCCATCGCCGTTCAACAGTCTGCAGAAATGATTTTTCCAAATTCTCAGTATCGACTGCGAATCTACTATTAGTTGTCCATTCTCGTCCCGGCAGGCTTCTATCCAAACTTTATACCCATTCGATGAAAGTTCCACCCAATATAACACCTCTCCATCTCCTCGAACACGCTTCTCTCGTGTACTTTCTTTTTCTTCCTGAGAAGCCGGTTCTATTCCCTATTTCCCTGTTCGTAGAGCTCACGAACAGCTTTCGTAGTTCGATGCAGCGTTGCTGGTAGACTTCTTGCTTTGCTGCCTGCACTCTTTGTCAAAACAGAAGTTTTACTATGTGGTGTGGTAAAAACTCCGCACACCAGTGGAAGCTTCTTTGATGGCTTCTTGACAACATTTCCGTTCTTCGTCTATTGTTAGTGCAGGCGCCGTCGAAGTTTCGGAGTGTTTCAGGGAGATTCGATCGGCAAAGTTACTGGTTCCGTGGTTCTCTACCTCGACTCCGTTGGTCTCTCGATATTCTTGTTTTAATTGTGCGATTCGTTGTTGGCGCTTCGGAACGTTCGGATATCAAATTTCCTGGAGGAGTGTCTGACGTCGATTGCAACGTGATCACTCTGGATGACGGTTGAATGATAAGGTGTGGGAACTGCCTGCTGGCTACAAACGGCATATTTTCCATGTATACTTTTACTATATAAACAAATGCAATTGCATTCTTTTGTAAACAATAAAGATTTAATAATAGTAAGCGATTATTTAAAGAAATTGTCAAATTTACGCGTTTATAAATTTTGAATGGGTAAACGAAACGCTAAGAAAAGGATTTACAGATCACAGCGTTTCTAATTAAAGCTTTGACTGAACTGATTATTATCTTTAAAATATAAATATGGAAAAAAATCATACCTGTTGTGGACTGTATATATTACACTGAGCCGAATATGACCTCATAGATCTAGCTGGTGTGTTCTTAATATTTGACACATCTCCATTCAGTTTAGTTTGTTGCATACTGTTTTGATGCCTATATGTAGAGCTATAAAAATTTAAAAAAAAGTATTAAAACATTTATATTTTAATATTTGTTTAATATTTGTTTAAACTGATTATATATGGTATACAATATATACATACATATGTGCTGATAGTTATGAGAGTGGTTTAAGTCATTATTCCTTGTCTCGAGATATTTAATGGATTACATTTGAATAAGTTAAAAAATATTTTTGCATTATGCATTTTTAATTTAAGATATCGTTAGTCTTAGTTAACGTGAAAAAACGTTAAAAACGCCATAGCTGCAAGAAACAATTATAAAAACGTACTCAAAGCAACTAAAGACAAATACATTCAAAAGAGGACTGATAGTTCAAATGACCAACGAAAGTCTTAGAGAAACATTAAGCAATTTATACTCAATAAAGAAGAAAGTGATATTAATAATGTTAATAGTGTTCTTTAAAACACTTCATATATGTATAATAGATCAAAAATCGCGAGTGAATTTAAAAAATACTTTGTAAATAGTGTTAAAGAAATGATTACTAAAATACCCCACGTAGCATATCAAGATACTCTGGACACAGTGAATAGAACTTTTAAATTTAAACCAATAAGCACGAGATAAATAGCGAGTTTATTGAAAACAATGGGAAATAAACTGGGCAAGTGCGAGTTGAAAATATTGATGGATGATTTCTGAATATCAAAAGACGTTTCCAAACTATTTCAGTTGAATTTTCTCTAACTTCAACCCCAATCAACTACTCATTCATACAATCATACAATCATACATCCAAACAAACAAACAAACATTAATCCATACATAAACCTATACCTCTATCGAAGTTTATCCGACAAAGAAAATCCCTTCCATCATACAAATACATGTGTGTTTTCATTTCTGTTGGGCATTTAGGGGTTGAGATCCAAAAGATAACACTCATCAACGAATAGAGTGGTTGAACACGGCATGAAATTTATGTGTGAAAATGAAAATAGTTATCATTTTAAATCTTAGATATCTTAAAATTTCAACAAAAATTGATATTTTGAAATTTGTCATTTCTTAATGCTTACGCTGAGATCTTCAAAACTGCGTTTTCAGATCTTCAAAATTCGCATGTCGATGGTTGACCGTTTTTGGCCAATATCTCGAAAACTGTTGAGGCCAGAATGCTTGAAATTATTTCAAAAAAAGTTGAATTTCAAAATACACTACAAAGTACTCATACCAAGCAGAGAAGAATGGAACAACAACCCCCCGTGGATGAATGATGGAGCCCAAAAATGGTACACAGATGGGTCGAAATCGGAAAACAAGGTAGGGGCTGGAGTGATAGGACCAAGATGCAGCCTACACATTCCTCTCTGTAATGAGTCAACAATATTTCAAGCCGAGCTGTTCGCAATAAATGAAGCAGCACACCGCATTAACGACAGAAAACCCACAAATACCAAAATATACATATTTTCAGACAGTCAAGCGGTTCTTAAAGCGCTAAAGGGCTACACATTCAACTCTAAGGCTGTCTGGGAATGTCACAAAATACTAAACAAAGTGGCAGGTAACAACAGGTTAAAATTGATCTGGGTGTCAGGCCATGAAAACCATGAAGGGAATGAAAAGGCTGACATACAAGCCAAGAAAGGTGCTCAGATACCTTTTACGGGGCCTTCACCCCTTTATGGATTCAATAACACGGACACAAACGTAAACCTAAACAAATGGGTTATAAAACAAAAGAATCAGTTCTGTATAACCTGTATAACAGTTCTGTATATAACCAAGAGGGTATTAAACAGTCAAGAACGTTCATGGAACAAAATCACAATCCCAAAAGAGCCAAAGAAGCTCTAGAACTTAACAAAGCAGACCTTAAAGTTCTATGTAAAGCACTAACAGGACATGGGGCATGCAACTACCACCTTCACAAATTGGGTCTTAGCAGCACAGAAATCTGTAGGAGATGTGGACAGGCCAAAGAAACTATGGAACACATACTGACCGTCTGTCCAAGTGTTGCCCGAGAAAGATTTAAAATGACACACCAAACAAATGTAACAGGAAAAGACTTTCAAGAAATCCCATCTAAAAAAGTTGTAAAATTCTTAAAGGCAGCACTAAAATCCTAGATCAAAGGAAGGGGGTACAATAGATCTTTATGGTCGCAGTACTAGTGTTACATACATGACACACCCCGTGTTCTTCAATTCAATTCAATTCACGGTGGGAGAAACTACAGAACAGTGAGGTGCGAAGAACTTGCAAACTGGCTGTGCGAGCAGCTAAAGAGCAGACTTGGAAAGAGTTCGGCGAGAAGTTGGAAAGCGACCATAGATCTGCGAAAAAGGTGTTCTGGCAAACCATTCGCCTGCTCCAAGGAAGGAAATTCAACACCATCGAATGAGGTGGACATCTTGCGCAGATGGAGCGAGCACTTTTCGGAGCTGCTCAATCCCGAACAGGACACTGAGGGTGACAGACATGTAGTCTTGAGTAGGGCGGAGAATGGTCCAACGGTGGAGGAAGTCATTTTGACGATTGAATCGCTAAAACTTGGCAAATCCGCCGGTGTGGATGAAATTCGGCCAGAAATGCTTAAGGCTATGGGTAAAGAGGGAGTTTTATGGCTCTCTCGTGTCATTAAGGTGGCTTGGGAATGCGGTGAGACACCTGGCGATTGACAAACTGGGGTGATTGTCCCTCTCTTCAAAAAGGGGGACAAAAAAGAGTGCTCCAACTACAGGGGCATATCTTTTTTAAGTCTCCCAGGTAAAGTCTACGGTAAGATGTTGGAGACGCGTTCGAGAGCTATGGTCGAATCCGGGATGGGAGATGAGCAGTGCGGTTTTCGTCCCGGCAGAAGTACAACCGACCAGCTTCTCACACTAAGAATAGTACTTGAGAAGGCTTGGGAGTACGTCAAACCGATCTACAGTTGTTTTGTAGATTTGGAAAAGGCATACGACCGAGTTTCTCGAGGTAAACTCTGGAGTGTTCTGCAGGAGTATGGGATTGATGGTTCTTTGTTGAGTGCCATTCAGTCTCTATACACAAACTGTAGTAGCTGTGTTCGGGTTAACGGTAGTAAATCAACACCTTTCACCGTGGGAGTTGGACTTCGCCACGGGTGCGTGGCCTCTCCTTTTCATGTTAAATGTCTTCTATTGTGGGTGCTACTGATAAAAAATAAGACAATTCTTAAGAAACCACGATTCTACACGTATGTATACTAGTTCGTAGGAACATACAAAGACAGTGTCTCGAAAAATTCTTTATAAAACGAACATGTAAAATACGAAGAATTTGGGAATTCCCTTCAGAATTCGACTTATCGAAGTTGACGCCAAATAATCTGTTCGAGTTCTCAAGATATTCGAGTTATCTAGAACAAATTACATGTAAATTTCAGTCTTGGCGCTATTGCCAACCAATTTCATTCGAGTTATCGAATCGACTAGTATTTGAAGAAATTGATTTTAAGGTATTTGGAAGCTAAAAATTTGGATTTGATTGATATCCAATCTATATATATTATATCTATTCGCGCAATGTGTCTCTTGAAGAGATAAAATGGCGATCTCTCTTTAATTAGTAAGTTAAGTTCGTCGAAGTTATTAATATATCCTTGTTTATTCCACTGGAGAACTTTGAAGATTCGAAAGTTGTGTTGTATGTTTTTTGAAGTTGGTAAGTTTTTATGACTCCGCTGTCCAGAAGTTTTCAAGCTCAAGATAGCAGAATCAGGGTTGGAGCAAGAGTCTTGGTTTTTATATTGATTCATCGTCAGTTTCGGTGTTGTGAAAATAATAGTTCTGTAGAATTTGGATTCTTACTTAGTTGAGTTTTTGAAGAATGCGCATTTAATTAAGAAACTTTTTTTTTAGGGCTTTGTCATGGCATCATGACATCATCATCATGAGCATTATAAAAAAAAATTATCTTGATATCTTACGAACAAATCTGGCGGAATTTATGGCTGAAAATTCAATTGATGAATGGCTAATATCTCCAAAACTATTAAGGCCAGAGTGCTCGAAATTTTTTTAAACGAAAGCACTCAATAAAGCGAAATTTTTGTGATTTTTTCAGATTTTTAAACTCTTTGGTTTAGAAATGGCAGGGGGGGATGCATTAAAAAAAACTTTGGAGCTCCATATTTTTCAAACGGTACTTTGGATCAAAAACTGTTGAAGCAAACCTCTACCTCATTTCAAAAGATCTGTCGATTGATATATAAGTCGATGGGGTGCGACAATGTTTCAAAATTAATGGCAACTTCACCTATACTGGAGCCACCCGCAAATGGCCCCAATTTTTAAATTGAGGTGCATGGCCAATGACATCTAGGCCTGAATTACCTAATTCCAAAATTTCATGTCGATATCTTTATAAACTTCCGGGATTTGAAGTGTGACAGACACGACGGACAAACCGAAATAAAGGTTCCGTTTTTGTAGACGGAACCTTAAAAAGAAGGATTATCAATTTATGAGTGCAAATATGCTATTAGATATTATAGATAGAATAAATATTATAGGCTCAATTCTGAGAGAATTCCTTAACAAATCAATGGAGTCAGGAGATTTCCCAAGGAATTGGAGGTAGTCGATGATTCGACCCATCAGAAAAATCCCAAATACGATCTTAAGCGAAGAACACTGAACATGACATCAAAAAATGAAAAAATATTTGAAAAATTAGTAGAGAATCAGTTTAGAAGATATATGGAAAAGAATAACTATATTATGGAGCAACAATCGGGATTTCGTAAAGGATACTCGTGCGAGACCGCCTTAAACTGGGTAATAGAAACCTGTAAAAATCAAATGGACGAGAAAAGGATAATCGTAGCAGTGTTTCTGGATTTAAAGAGAGCTTTTAAAACAGTGGATCTGGACATTCTGGTAAAAAAGCTAATGAAATATGGAACTAAAGACCACGAGTTGAATTGGTTTCAATCTTACTTGTCGAACCGCACTTAGAAGACAACAGTAAATTATAATGTATCCGAAGCAAAAGAAATTAAGATTGGAGTACCACAAGGATCGGTCTTGGGTGTATTTCTGTTCTTATTGTATATCAACGATATACATTCAGCCGTTTGACATAGTAAATTGTGTATGTTTGCAGATGACGCGCTCCTCTTCTACAGTGGTAATACAGCGATAGAGTGTACTAATGCGATTAATAGTGACCTGGAATCAATAAATGAATGGCTAAAAATTAATGCTCATGTTGAATATAAAAAAGACAAAGTATATGTGTATAAACAATAGAGAAGAAATACAGGTAACAACTCATGGTGAAAGCATTGAATTAGTAAACGAATTTGAGTACTAGGCGTCATTATAGACGATAAGATGAATCTAAATTCAAATATTGATCATCTTTGTAAAAAGCTAACTAAAAAAAATTATATTTTAGCAAGGATAAGGCCAAAGATATCAATCTGAACGGCAATGAAGACTTATAATGCTATAATAAAGTCTCATTTTAACAACTGCTCAACAGTGTTATATTTATTATCAGAAAGAGATCTGACAAGAATGCAAAAACTGCAGAATAGAACTATGGGAATAATTCTGAGGTGCCCTATGCTAACCCACGTAAAGGATATGTTGAAGAATCTCTCGTGGTTGGACATTAGACAACAAATAAATTTAAGTGTGTTGATTTTTATTTTTATAATGAAAAATGGAATGCTTCCTAATAATCTATAAAATAATTTAGACTATATAAACGAAACACAGCCGTATAATCTTCGACGTGGTATTGACTTTAGAATAACATTTAGATCATCTACTCGTGCTCAAAATGCTGTAATGTCGAAGGGACTACAACTTTTTAACAATCTCCCGAATAAATTAAAAGCAATTACAAACATCAATTGAAATTAAAAATCTATTTCAAACAGAAATAGTGAAATATCTTAAAGAGAAAAATTAAGTGAAACTAATTATCTATACAAAAATTAAATCGTGTAAAAAATGGCGAGAGTCAAAAAACGAGTCGCGCACTCACAAGCCCTTTATTAAGCGAAGAGAATAAGATAGAAAAAACAGAAAATAAAAAAATTAATTTTAGTGAAATAGAAAAAAAAACGAAAGTCTCCTCGCGCGCGGTTTAGGATGCGTAAGAGGGCGGGGTGTAATAATAATAATATATTTTATGTGAATCCAATGAATGTTGTATTTAAAGCTTGAATGGACTTAGACCACTTTCATAAATACGGGCATATACAGTATGTCAAATAATTCTTTGCTAAAGGAAGAAATGTTTCCAATTACAACTGAAATTTGAAAATTAATAGTAACGCATAACTTTTTTTTAACAAGTTTTCATAATTTTATTAACAAGTGTAGTCTTAATAGCCACAACAAAACAATTAGCACAATTCAAAAACAAATTTAAAAAAAACAAAAATTACAAACAGGCAATTAGTCAAGGTAGTAGATACTGATAGCAATAAGCAGGTCTCCTATGAGACTATTCGGCAAGAATGGCACAGGAAGAAAGCCCGAGCCCGCAAGGGATACATTTGCATAAAAGGCTGACTTTTGCACTGCATCACATCGCACAGCCGGCAGAGTTCTGGAATGACGTAATTTTTTGTGATGAGACAAAAATTACGTTGCATTACAATGATGGGCCTCAGACGATGTGGCGGCAACCAAACACAGCCTTGCACTCTAAAAATATTATCCCCACAGTAAAGTTTGGCAAACTCTCAGGGCGTCAGAGAGGTGAGGCTTTTCAATGAAATAATGACCAAGGAATATTACTTGGACATACTCCAAAATGAGCTAACCAGAAGCGCAGCAAGTTTCGGGTTTATTAATCCCCCAAACCCTCAAAAATATACAAGTTGTGCTAAGATAATGACTAAAGAACAAGTCACTCTTGTGCAGGACTTGGTTGCTTTACAATTGTAGCAAAGTGCTCGACATGGATGCGTAAAGCCCGATATGAACCCAATCGAACATATGTGGGCATTTTTAAAAAATAAGGTGGCAAAACGGGCTCCTACATCAAAAAACGCACTAATTAGAGCAATCTAAGAAGAGTGGAAAAAGATACCGGACTACGTAAAAAAGCAATACGTTTTTATTAATTTTCAAATTTCAGCTGAAATTGCAAACAATTATTTGACATACTGTATATGCATATATACAAGGCCGGCCCTACCATATGTGCAGCATGTGCAAATCCATAGGGCGCCAAGCGCTTGGGGCGCATTGTAGACCTAATCAAACAAAATTAAATTTATTGATATACAGACTTTCATAAAACTTTAATTAGTGTAATCCGCTACCTATGCATTTCTAAACGCTTTCTGAACGCAATTATTTTCTAATAATACAAACTACATAATTTCACCTGTTCACACAAAATGCAAGACTGTGCAAGACAATTTCTTGCACAAGCACTCAAATACTTCATTAGGAAAAATTCAAAATAATAAAGTCAATCCTCAGTTCCTATGGGGAATCATTTGAGTGACAACGTGCAGGTTTTAATACAATTTACATAATTTCTCGTCTCTCTTTCTTCTCTTCATTCTTTACACAAAAGGCCAATCACACACAAGATTGTGCAAGATAATTTCTTGCCCAAGCACTCAGAAACCTTAAAATAATAAACTATGTTTTTTTTGAGGAGAGAAAATGTGCAGATTTTATTTCTGCACGTATGAGAGAGATTTACTCATTATATACATCCTTGGCCAAATGTATTAGGCACCCTTATCTTTTTGTCTTTGCTGCCAAATTACTTATCGGAAGTAATTAGTTTGAATTTTATGGTTTTCGGCCACACTATCTGAGGTTGTAAACGATTTTAATTCTTCAAGAAAGGTCACTAATGCACTTTTATAATGCAATAGCGGGTTTGTGCACTTTTCCGATGGAGGATCGGTGTGTGACCATTGCTCGAAATCGACAGACGCTTGACCAATTTGCTTTCTACTGTTCATAATAGTGAAATTTGTTAATTTTTCTTTTAAAATGCCAAAGACAAGTGAACTTAGTCTAGCTAAACGTATTAAAATACAGCTTTTATTATGCAGCTCTTAAAATGCAATTAAGCGGTACAGCGAGACTGGCTCGCACGAAAATCGTGAAAAATCCGGGAGAAAATTCTTGAAGAAAAAATTTCTTCAAGAATTGTTAAAAGAAGACTTAAATAAGTTGGGCTTAAAGGGTGCAAAGCAAGGAAGAAGCCGTGGCTCTCGAAAAAAAAAAAACAAAACAAAAAGGCACGCTTAGAGTGGGCAAAAAAACATGTGCATTTCACTGCAGAAGATTGGTTCAATATACTGTGGTCAGATGAATCTAAGTTCGAGGTACGTTTTATTTTTGAATCACTTTTAAATTGAGCATCAAACATTTTAAATAATTTTTAATGTTCTCTAGACGAATTTATAATTTTTAAATACCGTTTTTTTGTATGTTCAGATATATGGAACATATACTTTTGTGAGACGAAGAGTTGGAGAAGAGTACAACCCAGAATGCGTGGTACCTACCATTAAGCACGGTGGAGGCAGTATAATGATCTGGGGATGCATTGCTTTCCACCATTTTCGGATCGTCGGGATACCAGGCAATGAGAGGGCAGACTTGGCTGCCCGCCAAGCTACTAGAATGCCACTGATTTACAAAACACCCCCTTTTGCATCATCAATATACAATACCATAATCAGTCAAGCCGAACGTTGGCATAATTCAAACACATTCCTGAGAAAACACAAAACAACTTTAGGTCAAGTCACATACAACATCGCTTTGAGCCGTTCACAAGCAATAACACTCTGCCGTATTAGATTAGGGCATGCACTGTTGGGGCCCGGACATAACGCCAAGCGACATAAGGCCACATTTTAGCATTTGGTCTTATGTCTCTTTCTCAAAGTGACATAAAGCCAAATTTAAGAATTTGGTCTTATGTCGCTCAACAAAGCGACATAACGCCAAATTTTTTTGAGACATAACACCAAATAATAATATCAATAAACATCAAGTGGGTCATAATTCCACAATGTTTAATAACATGTATATGTGTAAATAAAATGAAATTGAACAGTGGAGTTAGTATTAGGGAACGGGTAAAAAGTGAAGTATGAGGGTGCATGCTGCCTCCTGAAACCCCCAGCTTGGCCGCAGATAAGATTTGGGATAGGTGCGAGGTTGGTGGTATCCAATGTTTCCTTATTTTCATATTTAGAATGGATTTGAAAAAGTAACATATATCTAACTTTGCACCTACCCCAAATCCAATCTGTGGCCCCAAACAAATTTCGCTTTTTACCCGTTTCCTCTTTAATGTCTCAGAATGTTTAATGGAAGGTATATTATAATAAGGTAAGCCTAAATCAGATATACAGCGGAAAGCGACATAAGGCCAAAGCAAAAATTTGGTCTTATGTCACTTTGATAAAGCGATAATAAAACACAACATATCACCTAATCAAATTTAAAACTAATTGTTTAATGTAATTGCCATATGGGCTTAGTCCCCCGGCACTGTAATGTTTCTGGACAATGTAAGTTAATTTGCATTGTATCTGTGTAAAATAAAAATAATTTTCGGAGGCACCAACATGCAAAATGTCAAATTCCAACAAGACAACGCACCCTGGCACAAGTCAGCGCTAACTATGAGGTGGCTTGAGGAGAATAGTGTAGACCTACTTGAGTGGCCTGCGCAGTACCCAGATCATATAACATCTATGGGGTATTCTGAAGCGTAGGATTCGGGACCACTCAATTGTCTCAAAAGAAACACTCATGAATGTGTTACAGCAAGAGTGGAGTGAAATTTCTTTTCAGGAGTATCGCAAGCTAGTAAGCACTATGCCCCAAAGAGTCGCTGCAGTAATAAAGGCCAAAGGCGACCCAACAAAATATTAATAATTTGCTATAAAACAATTTTTTTATCATATCTGTTTCCTCTCATTTCATTAATTTTTTTGCTTTTTGAAGATATAACGAATCTTATAGGGTGCCTAATACATTTGGCCAAGGCTGTATATTTGTTTAAAAGGAGAATGAGTAAAGCTATGTTCAGACGATTGTCAGGTCTGACACTGTAAAAATTTACCCAAATGTCTGAATGAAAACACATTGTCAGGTCATTGTCTGATTCTCATTCGGCTCTCGATCTCTCAATTCAACAAGCAATTTTGCATAAAGTCCCTCTTGCTGACGGCGGGCCACCCAATCCATCGTACAAACACGCTGACGTTTTTGTGGCAAACTCGCTGCTTTTTAATACGTACGCGGCCAAAACAATCGCAAGTGCATCTTTTTTTTTCATTTCGATTATTTAATCAATTTATTATTTTATTAAAATTCTCGACAAAACAAAATTCAATCACCGCCGAATGAGAAAACAAATTGAATTTGGCTGACATTGCCTGCCAACGAATCTACAAACGTTTTGTAAGCAAACGTCTCAACCGTGTGAACTGACAACTTTCAACCTAACAACGTTGCCAGGCAACGTATTGTCAAGCAAACCATCTGATAATGGAATTTTCAGAGTTTGGGACAGAATATGGCATCCGTGCAAACTGACAATTTAGTATTGAGCATACACTTAATACAAACAATTTTTTTTTTGGTTTTTTCTTCTTGAAAAATTTAATTTATTTAAAAAACAAAAATATAGTTTCAATTACACATACACACCTGATAAAAAAAATAGATACATCTTTATTCACCTTACATTTTTTGTCTTCAGTGTTGCACAATGAAGGAAATGGTTAAAGTTCGCAAAAAGGCTAATATATTTGTATTCTATATACTTATTAAAAACTTAAAACATAAAAATATTTTCAATTTTTACGTTATTAATTTTTTTATAAAGATTAAATTGTTAGCTCATAAAAATCGTATGATCAAAAAACTAGATACACTTCAGATTGTGATCAATATTCAATTATATCATTATTTTCTTTGCGAGTTTTTTGTCAAAAAGTTTTAGTATACTTAATGTACATATGTACATATGTGCAATAATTTAATAATTAAGAACTCTGTCCGAGGTGGAGGAGGACGAGGACTTTCTGGATCTTCTCAATTCTAATAGAATGAACTTCATAAAATGGATCCCATACTATACTGCAGTACTCGAGATGAGATCTGACAAATGCGAAAAATAGACATTTTAGAGTATGAGGATCTCGAAAGCCTTTCGAATATCGTAATATGAAACCTAGCATCCGATTACCCTTGGCAACCAAAAACTCAATGTGCTTGCAAAAGCTTAGCTTTGGGTCAGAAATACCTCTTAGATTTTTTTGAAGGAAATAATGGACAGAGGGGTGTTATGGATTACGTAAGTAAATTAAATTGGAGAGAGGTTACGATAAAAAGAAAGGCCGTGACATTTAGAGACATTGAGATTAAGTTCATTACACCATATGTTAATACGTTCAAGATCTTCCTGCAAAAGATTACAGTTGTACAAAACAATTTCAAATCGTCGGCAAAAATAAGACACTGAGAACCTAAAAATAAGTCAGGAATGTCATTAATAAATAAAAGAAAGAGGAGAGGGCCCAAATGACTACCTTGAGGCACTCCAGAGGTAAACACGTCATAAACAGGTGACGAGATCATGTCATTTATACGAACATACTGGATATAATCCGTTAAGTAGGAATGAATCCACTTTACCAAATTGGGTGAAATCCTAAGCTAGACAGTTTTGCAATTAATATGTTGTGATTAACGCTACCAAATGCTTTAGCAGTCTGTATAAATAATGTCAAATTGTATACCATTCTCAAGGTGATTCAATGCAGTATTACAGAAAATTGTGAGATAAGTTGTGGTCAAACTACCTGCAATGAAGCCATGCTGCGACGGAGAAATAAATATCTTAAGGGGTGTAAGTTTGTCACAAAATAGTTTTTCAAACAGCTTACATATAGTTGAAATTTGACAGATTGGGCGATAATTCGTAATATCTTGTCCTTAATCCTGTACACGGACGTTAAAAACGAACTCTTCCAGTCTTTCAAAAAATATCCAGACTGGAGAGACGAATTAAATATTAAGCACAGAGGTACAGAAATCGCGAAGGAGCCAGTATTTTTATCCAGTTCTAATACGGAAAGAACTTTTTGAACGTCGGAGATTGAACACTCTAAGTTGTCGATATTTAGGAAATTGCGGGACATTGAGGTATTACTTAAGACTATGGGTGTGGTAGTACCACACGAATAAACAGATTGAAAGTTAGCGAACATATTACAAATAGTTGAAAGATCAGTTGATCAGATGGATTTTTATTTTATTTATATTTTTTTTACTTAGAACTATCTTAACCTATGTAGGTAGACCCTAAAAAACCAACTACCCCGTCATTGCTCTTGAGAAGTTAGCGGCGCCGAAGGCTGATTCTGGTGCAACCACCAATAGAAATGCCGTTCTTTAGTAGACTCAGCTCTATCGCGGGCAGAAATCGTCCTACTGCACCGCAGAAGTCCTCGTGGCTGCGAACGACGTCTGCCTCGTATTGAAGTCGCCTGTCCACTGTTCGGCGTGCGACATGGAATATAATAGGACATCCTTTTGTATCCTGTATCAGGCCTTTCTCGTCCAAATAGAGGAAAGCTTCGGGCGGAATAAAGCCGTTCAGGCGCACCTTCTCATGGTACAATATTTTAGGGTAGTAAGGCTCAAAGATCAGACTGTTGGTGGAAGTCATAGCTCGTGTAATGTGACCTCGAATCAACTTATTAAGACAACAAGACCTCGTTGGGATAGAATTTCAACAACCGGAGACAGGCCCGGAGACACTGCCTCTGGAACACCCTCACGTTGTACCACACTGGACGACCATATACCATGATTTTCCGAATAAGGGCCATGTAGCAGATCACCTTCACTCTGGTATCAAGTTGGCTGCTGTAAAACAACCTACTTGCACAGATAAGGTTTCTTAGCCTTGATCAGAGCTGTAGCTGCATGTTTACTACCATACAGATACTGTTCCAATCAAATGACAAGATATCTAACTACACCTTTCACGGCTAACAGCTGTCCCTATGGGTCAACTATGCCGAACTTGCGCCAGTTTCTTTTCGTGTCCCTTGAGGCCTTGAACAGCGGGGTTCTGAAAAGGAGAGTTTCGCACTTCCGGTAGTCTTTAACTTCCAGTCGTCGCAAAATCGTTGAATTTAATCGAAGTCATGCTGCAACAAACTATTTATTACTTCAATCTTCGGACCTGATCTGTACGCTATCAGATCATCGGCATACGCAATTGAGTTTGGCACGGAACCAATAAAATCGCTAGTGAATATAGCTAACAGAATCGGTGAACCAAGTGCCCCCTGTTGCAACACAATTTTTATGTTAAAGACGGTGGTCGAGGTTACGTTGCCATTTTTCACAACGAACTTTCTACCAGTGATCATGTCATAGATCATATACACACAGTCACAAAAGTAAGTATACACCGTAAAAAATAACGAATCATTAACCAGAAAGCGAAACTGCATAAACTTTAGCATAACATGTTATACATATTTATTTAGGTATTTTTATGCTATTTTAAATCCAAAGTACATGGCTGGTACGGTGAAGCATGGTGGCAGGTCAGTAATGGTTTGAGGGTGTATGGCGGCACCTGGTGTTGGCATTTTAGTATTTATTGAGACGACAATGAATCGATACGATTACCTCAGTATACTGAAAAACAATCTCCACCATAGCTTGCAGAAATTAGGCTTGAAGGGTTCATTTATATTCCAACAAGACAATGACCCAAAGCACACTTCCCTAGTTGTGAAGGAATGGTTGCTGTACAATGTGCGAAAACAGCTCAAAACAGAACCTCAATCACCGGATTTAAATATTGTCGAGCATTTGTGGGATTATCTCGATCGTTAAATCCTAAACCATGACATTAGGACCAAATTCGAGCTTAAGGCTATTATATCTGACGAATGGGAAAAAAATAAGTCTGGAAGTAACTCAAAAGCTTGTTACCTCCATGAGATCGAGAATAAAGGCAGTTATTACTGCTTAAGAATATCCAACTAGGAATAAATTTGAGTAATTTGCGATAAATCTCTCTTTTTTAATAGTGTATACTTACTTTTGTAACATGCAATTTTAACAGTATCTTACTTTGTTTCTTAATATTTTTGTTATTGTTAGTCCCATTTTTTTATTGTTTGTTTTTTGAAAAGAGTGTAAAAATACCTAAATAAATATGTATAACATGTTACCTAAAGTTTATGCAGTTTCGCTTTCTGGTTAATGATTCGTTATTTTTTACGATGTATACTTACTTTTGTGACTGCTTGTATAATAATGGTTTACTGATGCCGAGTGAATCTGCCCAACACTCTGGATGATCATGACTATTTCACCACGGAATACTTCGCTGAAATTTCAGCCTTGATCGAAAATTATACGGGTCGTCTAAAAGATGAAATGAACTCTGTAGGCCAGAAGACATGTGTACAACATATCGGTGGAACTACAGAAGAGGCATCAGCGACTGAAGCTCTGGAAGAAAAACCAACAAAGATCGTTGCTGCTATCCGACGACAAAGGGCAATTATGAGTTCACTGAAAACAGTAATGGAAGGATTATCTATGGATGATGACGAACTCTGGCAATACTACGAAATTAAAATTCGAACAATCGAGAAGCTATAGCAACAGGTAGAATCCATCAATTATGATATATGGGAATTAAGTGACAACCCATCAACAGCCGGATATAATGAAAGTGACTACATTTCCATAGAAACGGAAGTCTAGAAGATCCTCATTCTTATATCATCCAGAATGAAATCAACAGTCAACGAGCATTCTGAGGAAGATAATACAACGAACATAGCACGACAGAATCCAGTGAGCTTGCCTAAAGTCACGATTCCCAAATTTGACTTCGACTATTTAAAATGGAGGCAATTCTTCGATTTATTCTCACAAATGATGGATAAACAATCGATCCCCAATGTGCAGAAAATGTGGTACCTTAAAACCCACCTTAGCGGGGAACCAGAACATCTTGATCGACATTCGACATTCTCTCAACATCTTATTCGACAACTATAACAATGCATGCGCCAAGCTTCAGGACAGATACAACAACATTAGAATGCTTGCATCGACTCTCCTGCAAAGAATAATTGGACAACCGACCCAACATCGCTCTTCGGCAGTAGCTCTTAAGGGACTTCACGACATAACACAGGAGTGCCTAATGGCACTTCACAACATTGGAGAGGATACGTCAACATGGGATCCACTTCTACTACACCTACTAGTGAGCAAATTAGATCAGGATACAAGCATTTTGTTCGAGCAGTCATTAAGACAACCGAAAGATTTACAATCCATTGCCGAATTCCTAATGTTTCTGGAACACCGATTCCAATCATTGGAAACCGTTGGACAAAGGAAACGAGATCCAATATCAAAGCCCAGCACATCACTCACATCAGTTCAAAAGGCAAAGGTGGTATGCAAGATGTGTGGCAATGGAGTACATCCATTATATGCATGCAAACATTTCTTGCAACTAAAACCCACAGAAAGGATACAAGCGGCATATAAACACAAGCATTGTACAAATTGCCACAAAAACGGACATCGAACAATTAACTGCACTTCAATGGGATGCTTGAAGTGCAATCAAAAACACAATACGCTGTTACATGTTGAAGGCAGCGAAACAAAAGCAGATCATAGAAACAAAGCAATTACTACAGAAAACACTAGTTTGTCCGCCACATTTAAGAAGACAGAAGGGCAACAGTATATACTGCTCAGCACAGCAATCGTAAGGCTTACAGCGAAAAATGGACAAATTATAGAATGTCGAGCCATTCTGGATTCAGGCTCTCAAGTAAACTTGATCACAGCACGCATGATTAAGAAACTGGGGCTCATCACAAGACATTCATCAATGAGTATTCAAGGTATTTGTGAATGAAGGAAGGAAGCTCATCAAAGGGTGAATGTAAGGCTGCAGTCAAGAACAACAGGCTTCAATACACATTTGGAAGCATTTGTTCTGCCGCGGATCATCCCTCCACAACCACCTCAAAACATTGACACTTCATCATGGCCAGTACCAAAAAATATTCCCTTGGAGGATCCCACTTTCAATCGACCCGGCAATATAGATATTCTCCTTGGTGCAGAATTCTACCATCAACTTCTATCCATTGGGCAGATACGTCCACCTTACCAACGCTACAGAACACAGTTTTTGGATGGATATTATCGGGAAAAATAACTGAAGCTGAATCAGCCACGACAACGTGCGGCGTCTCCACTTTTGACGACAACGATCTTCACCAGATGGTAGAACGATTATGGAGCCTCGAAGAAGTTAAACTGACGAGTAGCACTTTATCCAAGACTGAGGAGATGTGAAGCTCGATTCATTGTCAAACTACCATTTCATGACAGTCCAAACACTCTTGATAATTCCAAGGAAATCGCAATCAACCGATTTCTGGCACTTGAGCGACGTTTGGAAAAGAATAAGGAAGTATGTTCGGAATAAATATACCGAATTCATGAGGGAATACGAAGACCTAGGGCACATGACAAAAATCGACTTCAATGATATGGTAGTACCAGGCTACGTTATTCCCCATCATTCTGTTTTCAAAGAAGACAGCAGCACCACCAAGCTTCGAATAGTCTTCGATGCTTCAGCCAAAACATCTTCTGGACTATCGTTGAACGACTTCATGTACACAGGACCAGTTGTACAAAGTGAATTGTTCTCACTATTGCTTCGATTTCGCTTGCCAAGATATGTCTTTTGTACAGATATTCAAAAAATGTATCGACAAATACTTATGCAGAAGGTACCAAATTATCGTATGGAGGAACAACATGAGGGGAACATTAAGCTATTATCAACTAAACACGGTTACATATGGTACAAGATCAGCACCATATCTAGCCACAAAATGCTTGCAACAAGTGGTCAAGGAAAATGACGAAACCTATCCACTAGGTGCAAAAACTCTCGGTAACGATTTCTACGTTGATGACTGCCTGACTGAAGATAACAATTTATCCACCGCTTATATCAACTTATAAACATGCTACCCGGTGCAGGATTCAAACTTCGAAAATGGAGTGCGAACCATCCCCGACTGTTACAAGGCATTGCGAAGGAGGATAAGGAAATTGATTCGGATTTTAATGACGAAACTAATGCCTCAATCAAGTCACTAGGATTAACATGGCAACCAAAGAATGATATATTTTGCGTCAAAACAAGTATGAGCCCAACGAGTAGAAATTATTGATCCAT
Source organism: Myathropa florea (assembly GCA_930367185.1). Taxonomy (NCBI): domain Eukaryota; kingdom Metazoa; phylum Arthropoda; class Insecta; order Diptera; family Syrphidae; genus Myathropa; species Myathropa florea. Next base: position 54,564,573 of record OV884004.1, read on the forward strand.
TGGGCATGTTGGCTGCAATAGTTGTCACAGCAAAGATATTCGTCCAGGAGCTTTGGTTACTAAAACTCTCATGGGATGAAAGTCTACCTGCTGAGCTACACACAAGATGGGTAACGCTCCGGAATAACCTAAAGGAAATAGACAATTTTCAATCCCCACGCCACATATTTAACAATGGGATACCCACAATAATCCAAATCCACACCTTTAGACATGCATCGGAGAAGTCATACGGAGCAGCCCTATACCTCCGCTCGATTACGAAGAATGGAAGAACTATAGTGAGATTATTGTGTGCCAAATCAGGCCTTGCTCCATTGAAAAAATAAACTCTACCTCGATTAGAACTATACAGTGCTGTGCTGGGCTCCCAACTGACAAATAGAGTCAAAATAGATCTAAGCCTTAAGAACGCGCCCACATTTTTATGGACGGATTTCAGAAATCGTTCTAGCTTGAATCAATTCGCCCTCATCATTTCAAACATTTGTGGCGAATCGAGTGGCTGCCATACAAGAATCAAAATCCCTGAGCAATGGCGACATGTAACATCAAGGCATAATCCACCAGACGTACTGTCAAGGGGGTTGCAACCTGCTAGGCTCTATCTACATGGTCAAGAAAAAATGTGGCCTGGAAAATATTCCAAGACACCTCCCTTTCAGAAGATCCATAGTGAAAACGAAAGGCACCAACAGTAGCAATAGCAACCCAGGATTCCGATCAAGACCTCGTCTACAAAATTAACCACGGCAATTCATTCAACAAGTTTCAACGAGTAATAGGCTACATGCTACGTTTTAGCAACCATGCTAGGAAGAGAAACAGTCAAAATTCTAACTACTTGGAGCTAACTCCGCACGAACTAGAGAATTCCCTAGTTGTGATAATTCGAGCTATGCAATCATTTGACTTCAAAGAAGAAATTTGCGACTTAAGGAATTTCAAAGAACTGAAACGAAGCAGTCATTTCTCAAGTCTCTCTCCGTTCTTAGATGACAACGCGATCATTCTAGTTGGACGGCGATAACAATCAGGAAGTCTTCCATTTGACGCCAAACCTCCTATGCTAATATCATATAATAATCCATTAGCAAAATTATTGATGCAAGAAATTCACGAAAAAAATATGCACTGCGGCGCACAGACACTATTAGCCAATATGAAACAACGATTCTGGCCAGTGAAGGGGAAGATAATGGCGAGATCAATTGTGCAACATTGCATAAGATGCACCAGGGCCAGGCCTCAATTATTAAAACAAGTAATGGGGACCTTCGTTCAACCAGAATTACATATAGAACTGGTAACCGATTTAACTACCGAATAATTCTTTGGGGCATTAAAAAGATTTATTGGTCGCAGAGGACATTGCCAAAACCTCTACTGCGACAATGCTACCAGTTTTGTGGGAGCCAACAACCAGCTGTCTGAATTAGAAAATACCATCTTGCCATCACCGAAAGGGCACGCTCAACCATCATCAAGGAATGTTGTAACAAGGCTATAAAATTCTACTTTATTCCCCCTCGCGCTCCTCACTTCGGCAGTCTATGGGAAGCAGCAGTAAAATCAGCAAAACATTTACTACTGAGAAGTGTATCAACATCATCCTTGACATATGAAGAACTGAAGACAGTACTAGTAGGAATCGAAGCAATTTTAAATTCAAGGCCATTAACACCAATGTCAACCGATCCTAACGACCTGACAGCACTAACTCCAGGTCACTTCCTTGTCGGTGAACCTCTTACCGCACAAATAGATGCAAACGAAAGTTCAACGAAACACTCACTTGTAACAAGATGGAATTTAGTGGCACATCTTAAGCACGAATTTTGGAGACGGTGTTCGCTTGAATACCTAAACGAACTTCAATATCGACACAAATGGAAGGAAACTCCCAGGAATATTTGTTGTTGTTGCAGTTGAGGGTCATGGTTATAATAGGAGAGGACACTTTGCCAGCACTCCAGTCGCCACTTGGAACGATTATCAAAACTAGGTTTGATCAATTCAACACACAGCTTAATGAACTCACTTCAAGGTTACGTGACAATGGCGAAGAACGGTACCAATTCAAGCTGTTCCAGGTTTTTACATCCCTGGCATCACAACTTACTGTCATGACTCTAACATTCAACGAATGCAATCCACTCTCATCGACGTATTCAAAAATACTCACCAGGGTAAAGTAACTCCGTTACTGTTTTCAACGCAACAACTGAGGAAGGAACTACTAAACATCAAGGCCCACTTGCCCCCTTTTCAAGAAACACCTGCCTCTGATGAAGATCTTCTGCAACTATACAAGGTAATGACAGTAAAAGGATGAATCACAGATATCTTAGCAGTATTTTTGATCAAACTTCCACTAGTAAGTCAACACTACTACAGGCTTTTTAAGATGACACCTATACCAAATATTGTAAATAACACAATGCTATCCATCATTCTTCCCTGTGCAACAATATTGGCTATCAATGCGCATCGCGACCAGTATATTCCCGTACAGTTTTCAAGCATGGAGTATTGTATCAACCTACGTGATAATCAATATTTGTGTCCCAATTTGCAGCCAAGATACAGCAGAGGTTCAGATGTTTGCTCTTGTGAAATTCGGTTGTTCAATAATGAAACAACACCAACATGCCTACTTAAGAAAGATGAAACCAACTCGACCTGGGGCCTTATTTTGTATCGCTATAGTATCGGAAATCTATTCCAAAATCGGAAATTGGTATTTTGTACCTCTATAGCAAATACACACAATCCGCATTGGAAAACAAAAAGTTATGCCAACTCATTTACGGAAATTTGGTATTTTGTATTCCGAAAGCGGATGTCAAAACCGTCCTCACTTACGGATTTCATTCGATAACTATTTTGCTATCGGATTGTGTGTGCTAAATTTGTTTTGATTGATTTATTTAATTTTTTCAAGCAAAATAGAAACATATTTAGACATTAATAATAAATTTGAGCAGTTATTGTCCAAATATGCAAGTCTTGCCAAAGAATTTCTTCAATCTGCAGATGCAAGCCAGAAATCCAATCAGCTTTGGCATCGGCCTATAGATGCGGAATATAAACGGCTGGGGGAGGTTCAAGTAAATGCGTGCAGCTCATGCCATTGGAAGAAAAGTGATATTAGAGATATTACATCTCCAAATGAACCATCGTTTGGATTATCAACCACCCAACCACATAAATAATTGAAATATACTGGCGAAATCGAAAATTTCAACTTGGCAGTGTCAGACAATGAAGAATCATCCTGCTCTGAACAATCTTTAAGAACCAAAGCCGCTGAACAACAACTAAACGATATGCTAAACTGTTAAAGAATAAAATTGAATTCAATTTATTTGCAACTGGCTTCTATTTAAATGATTATTTTCTGATTTGACAGTTTCATTTTCGGATATTATTGATAAAAGTTTGGTAGCATTCAAACCCAATGCGAAAGTGATACAAAATACGAATTGATTTGAGTATCGGATTTGATTTCCGAATCCGAAAGTCATACAAAATAAGGCCCCTGGATTCCAATGAAGAATAAAAATCAATGGTTGTATTCTACAATATTGACATCTCGACTCACCGCTATTTGCGGACAACGGAACTTTCAGGTTGTCGTAGAAGGTTCTGGATTCTTAACGTTCCAGCCAGAATGTATCTTGCTGCATATTTTCATTACAATTCATGCCCACCACGAATTCTCCACCAAATTATAAAATTCATACACGAGCTTTGGGACCATATCAGAAATATCACCACCAATGCAATACAAGACATTACTGCAGGAATTTAATACCACGCATTATGTTATTAAGCTTAAGAATTTCACCGAACTACAAGAGATGATTACAGAACAACAGATACTTGAACTACCCTACAAACTCAAGAGTCACAGCTATCATAGTAATTCAGTTGGATACTTAGCAATGACAGTATCTATCATATTACTCGTCTACTTAGTATGGAAACGGATCACTACGAGGTTTACAACAATCACGACGTCATCACAGCAAAATCATCAACAAACACCACGAGAATCAGAATTCATTGTCAATGTTACCTAGGTCATTGAATAGCCATTCAACGCCGGGGAGAATGTTAACGCCATACAACACAATTGGGTCTCAACCAGTCGTACTACATACGATACATCAACCTCGTTCCAATATACTGGGACAGTAACGCTCGCTACCGTATGTCAGCAGCTAATGTCGACGCAGCAAATGCAACGCACTGTTAGTAGGACACATGCATTTTGTAATTGCTGCTTTAGAATTAAGTTATTATTGTTAGAGTAAGCAAAAATTATCGTATAAAAGAAGAAGGAAACAATTAATAAAGTGTAGTATTGAAAGATACTATCTGCGTTTAATTATAATTCTAATTTCAGCTACCAGCGAAAATATAGTGAACAGGTTTAAGTGCTTGTGTCACAACCCAACATAAAATATCAAGTTCATGTGCTTGATGTTCAATTAGACAAACGAGCCTAAACAGTGTTGATGGTCTTTTAAATTTCTAAGGACAAAGGAACATTATCCACTCCTAGATGGTATATTACTTGCAATAACTATAACTTCAGCTCCAGAAGTACATTTTATTGAGACTGATACTTGGTCAACACCTAAATCATCTGCTATACAGCGTAAATCGATTACATTACTGCACAAAGAATCCCGAACAGCAACCTTGCGGAAAATTTCATACGGATCCTTGTTGAACATTTCCTCGTTGTGGTGATTTAGCGTAAGCCAAGTCTCCGTCAATACTATAGCACCTTATTGACCAGATGAAGGGAAGAGCAAGACATCGCGGAGTTTAGTTCTTAGACCGCCAGTTAGGGTTGATTCGATCCAAGTAATTACGAGTACATACCCGATACTTTTAATTCGATACAAGTAAAATTGGTATCGATACCTTTCTGAATAAATCAAAAATATTATTATTATACTTTATGCGAAAATACGCGTACCCTTTATCTGTATAGGTGTGTGTCTGGATTACTACAGTGCACACGGTAAACCACGTTCACGTGTGCATTAGTAGCTTGTCTTCTCATTTATACATAACCAAAACTCCACTCTATCCAGCTGAAAGAATTTTCATTTCAATGCAGTACTCTATCACTTTCAATCCCATTTGGAGTTCACACTCTATCTCTTTTCAATCCCGTTCAAAATACTCATAAAGAATTCGCATATTTGGTGCTTTGCTAAGTTGTGTGATCTTGTCCCATTTTGCAGTGCAGTTGACTTGTCATGCACGCAATCGCAGTAAGAAAAAAATAACAACTCATTTGTTTCGATACGAGTAAGTATCGATATTTTTGATTCGATACTCCATGGGTATCGATATCACGTTGCAAGTACTGATATCAGTACTGTATCAAATCAACCCTACCGCCAGTATTTTGATAGTAAATGTTAAAGGGTGTATAAGTTAAGCCAATTGGTCTGAGTTTTTTGGAAGGTTTTGTGAATGAGTCTTCTTAGACTTAGCTCTGCTCACGAATTCTTTTACAAGAATATCTTTAGTCCAAAAGCTTGGGCTGACCAGCACTTTTCCAGATGGTTGAGGCGATAAAAGTTTAAAAGATGAAGTCGAGCGACCTGAGAGGTTATCCGCTGTCAGGCTATGGTATTTTATATTACTAATATCGATGCTTTTCAAAATGATGTAGTTCACAAAGCCACTACTTTTGGTACCATATTACAGCCGTGACAAAACCACTGCAAAATGTGGTGGCACAACTTTAAGAGTACAGTCCATACTAGGAACACCAGCCAATCCTTGGTGTAAATTTAAAGCCACCTCAATTGTGGATGGTTTGTCAATCGGATTTGAGGCAGTACTTCCGGTGGGCAATACATTATCATATACTGCAATAGGTACGAAACTTCGTGATGGTGATTTATTATCATGTACTGCATTAGGTGCGATACTTCGTGATGGTGTTTTATCTTGCGAATTAAATTGAAGAGCTCTTTTCGCCAGGGGAAACTGGAGTAGTTGAGTTTGCTGAGAGTCATGTAGGACTTCTTGAACTGGGCGTTTAGATTCTTCCGGTAGATTAACATTTAACTTTAAGTTAGTGCTACTTTGAGAAATCAGGCTTTGAGGTTGAGATTGCTGGACTGGTTCAGTCAGAGTAGTTGCTACTGGTACATTTTGCGGTTTCTGGTACAGCTAATTTTGCTTAAGTTGTATGATCCGATCCCGTCCATACTTGAGAACACTTCAAACAGGTTGTTATCGTTGCTTACATCCAACTTGAACAATGTTTCGATGCTTTTCGCAGTAAAAGCATATACCGGGAGTAGAAATGATTTTATCCGCATCTTTTCCTTTTAGGCCTAAACATTTGATATGCACCATATCCAGGCAAACGCCACACGAAATATTTATATCATTCGTGCTTTTACTACAAATGTAGCAATTTGGGGTACTGCTTGAGGTATTCATACATCATCGTAAGAACACGATGATAACTCTACTTTTAAAGATTCGTATAATTAAATGCTGTTTGTGGATACGAGTTGTGGATACGATCGGCTCAATGGTATGTTAGATGATAAGTTGATATGCGGTTTATGTATATGAAAAAATAATATAATAAGTTATCGTGATGAATATCCGGGATGCTTTCACGATAGGCCGATAAAGAAGGAAGACCAGGTATTTCCCGAAAGATAAAGAAGGTCGAATCGATTTTGCGATCAGATGCGGCGTTGATACAGTTGTAGCATGAAATGAGAACTGTACGCAGAGATGAGTGTAGAATCAATAATGCTTCAGTGGGAGAACATCCACTAATAATTTAACTCACCAGTGTAAAATGAGAAGGAAAGATAAATGAAGTGAGCTAGTACGATTGAATTCCAGAATCACTCATCCACAACAACAGTGCCGAGCACAACTCAATAACAAAGAGCAGCAGTTATATCAGCAATTTAAAAAATTTAATTTGGAATAAGCAGTTAAATAAAAGAGGGAAGAAAGCTCCTTTATATTTTAAATGCGATGGGCACAATTCACTAAAACAGAGCACTGATTTAAATGAATTAGTTTAAGAATATAAACGGTGTAAGAGAGCACAAAAACAATACGTCTGATTATGTACGTTGCACTAACCGAAGTTCCAAACTTTCAAAACAAAATAATAGAGAGAGATTTGAAGAGAGAAGACGTGTCTATATAGTGTCTGATAAAAGTATTTTATTGTATTAATTTCTGATAGGAAATAAAACAAAATATATTTACACATCTTAAGTAGTGGTATTAAACTCAATTTATTACAAAATTGGGTAGAAATCATGGACTTAACGTGTGCAAAATGCACAAAGAAATCGCGGAGTGAACCGCTAATAAAGTGCAGTGGGTTTTGTGGGCAATCGTATCATGCTAAGTGCGTAAACTTAACTGAGTATGATACTGATGGAATGGGAGAGAACGAAAATATTCGGTTTTTGTGCAATGGATGCGTAAACTCAAGGAAAATTATAATAAAATCATGACTTCGATTAATGAAACTAATCATTTATTAACGGATATTTTTAAAGAGTGTTAGAGACATAAAGAATTGTGTTGAAAAGGCGGTAAAAGGAATCAATGATCATAGTGAAAGAGAAATTAATGAGACAGTGGTATCATATGCATCAAAGCTAAAAGCTCCCATTGTCATTAAACCAAAACAAAACCAAGAGAGTGTCAAAACAGTTCAAGAGGTCAAAGAGAAAATTATTCCAGCAAAATTATCAGTAAAAATCAATAAAATGTCAAATAAAAGAAATGGTGCGGTAATGATCCAGTGTGAAAATGAGGAAGAAAGAAACATTATAAGCAGGGAAATGTTGGAAAAACTAAATAAAGATTATGAAATCAAAGTAAGTGAGATGAGGAAACCAAAAGTTCTAGTGCACGGCATGAAAAAAATTAAATGATGAGCAAATTATAAGTGGTATTAAAGCTCAAAATAAAAAGATCAATTTTAGTCATCTCAAGTGTATTAAAGTGTTTGAATCAACAAAAAAGAAAATTATTTTCAATGCAGTAATAGAAGTTGACAGTGCAACGTTTGATGAAATAATGAAAATGAAAACATTGTGTATAGAATGGGACAAATGTATATGTTATGAAGACCTGAACGTAAAACGTTGCTTTAAATGCTGTGGATATAACAATTCAGCGAGTGTCTGCAAGAGTGAGAAACAAATATGTGCTAGATATGGTGAAGCAGACCATACAGCAAATAATTGCAAGAGTAAGCAAATTCGTTGTATAAATTGTGTGAGACTGAAAGAGAGGCTGAATATAGAACTGAGTGATCAGCACGACTCCAGGGATGCTATCTGTCCGGTATTTAAAAGGAAGCAAAAATTTGAACGCGAAAAAATTTCTTACTAGCAGCTAAGTATTTTAAAGTGTTTTTATTTGAATGTGCAAGGTCCAGATAATAATTTTAATGAAATTGAACTATTAGCAAGACAGGTCAAACCTCATTTAATTTGTTTAAGTGAGACACACATGACTGAAAATATAGATGAATCGGAAGTGGCCCTGGATGATTATAAATATTCGTGGAATTATGAGGTTGTTAATCAAATTATGACCGACGGAGTTTATTGGCTTAAAGTAGATATCGGTTATAATAGAGAAGTGATTAAAATGGTGATAACGTACAGATCTCCAAATTCATCCAAGGCTACATTCTGTTCATTGTTTGGGGAACTGTTAGATGGTATTAATGTCAAAAAAGAAATAATTGTAGTAGGTGATCTTAACACCGATTGGTTCAGTGATAAAACATATAGAAGGAAAATTGAATCTATATGTGTGGTAATAATTTATCTGTTATTATCGATCAACCGACAAGAAAAACAGAGGGATCGGCCACACTTATAGATTATATTTTCACAAATCAAAAGCAGATAAAAGTTAAAACAAGCCCTAATTTCGAAATAAGTGACCATGAGACAATCAGTATTGATATAAATATAACACATAAAGCTAGTAAGACAAACCCGGTGAAATATAAAGTGTTAAATTATGAACCAGACAAATTTTATTCTCTGCTTTTGAATAGCCTATATGTGGGTGCAGATATTGTAAATAGTAGTTTGAATGAATTAGCTAATCTATTTAGTAGTGAAATGTGTAGAATAGTAAGTAATATGACTGTTGAGAAAAGTGTATGTGTGAATGAATGTCCATGTAAACCATGGTTTACAAAGGTTAAAAGGAATAAGATTTTATCATATGAACGAGCTAAACTTATCAATGAATTGTGGAATTGCTATAAACAAGTAAGAAACATCTATAAGAAGGAGCTGAGAGAAAGGAAGGATAAGCACATAAGAAAGAAGATTGATACAGCAGAAAATCAACCAACTGCATGGAGAAGTATTAAAAAATGTATACTCAATAAAAAAGATGATATTGATCGAATATCTTTTAATGGCAACATAGTAAATGACAATGAAGGAATAGCAAACGAGTTTAACAAATTTTTTGTGAAGAGTGTGGAACAAATAGTTGATGATATACCTAAATTACCCTACTACAGTAACATAGATCAGAAGAATACCGAATTTAAATTTGCGAACGTTAATATAAAGGATATTGTAGTGATTCTCAAAACTATGACAAATAAAAGAGACTATCTATCAATAAATCACTATCACTATCAATAAATCATTGAACACTGGGAAATTCCCAAGTGGATGGAAAGAATCTAGGATAATACCTATTCGAAAAGTCAGTCCTACGTAGTGAGGAGTTTAGACCAGTCAATATGTTACCACTTTATGAAAAAATATTGAAAGAACTGGTTGAAAAACAGATCCGGTATTATGTAGAAACTAATGGTTATATCATGGAAAAGCAATCAGGGTTCAGAAAAGGATACTCTTGTGAGACTGCACTCAACTGGATAATAGAAAACTGGAAAAGTCAAATTGGTGAACGTAAAATTGTTATAGCTGTATTCTTAGACTTCAAGCGAGCATTTGAAACGATAGATAGAGAAATATTGATAAAAAAAACTGCTTAAATATGGAATCAAAATAAGGAACTGAAGTGGTTTGAATCTTATTTAAATAATCGCACTCAACGGACTATGGTGAACAACGTAATTTCGAACGCAGAGGAAGTTAAAGTAGGAGTGCCCCAAGGATCAATATTGGGTGTATTCCTATTTTTATTATATATTAATGATATCAATACTGCACCTAAGAAATGTAAATTGTGTATGTTTGCGGACGATGCGCTGCTATTTATCAGCGGAGATAATATGGAAAGTTGTGTGAGAGGTGTGAATGAGGACTTAGAATTGATTAATAGATGGTTCCAGATGAATAAATTAATGTTCTTCTTCTTCTTAAGGTTCCTCTCCGCTTCGGAGGTTGGAAATCATCATTTTTAATGTTTGCTTATTTGTTACTCCTCTTAATATTTGCAGTGTTGAGAGATTAAGCCATTCTCTCAGGTTGGCACTCCATGTTGTTTTTTGTCTTCCTCTTGCTCTCGTTCCTTCTATTTTTCCTTGTTAAATATTTTGCAGTAGATGGTATTTGCTATTCCTGAGTATATGTCCTAAGTATTCCAGTTTTCGTTTTTTTATTGTAAACATTATCTCTTTTCTTTGGTTCACTCTTCTTTCTTCATTTGATACTCTGTTCATCCAACAGACTCGTAGCATCCTTCTGTAGATCCACATTTCTAAAGCTTCAATCTTCTTTGTGGATTTCTTCTTTATTGTCCAGGTTTCGGCACCGTATAATAGAATTGGCCATATGTAGCATTTCACCAGCCTTGTTTTAGTTTTCATATTAATTTCTCTGCTACATAGGAGCTTTTTCATCTTACAGAAGGCGGCTCTGGCTTGTTCTATTCTGCACAGGATTTCTTTGCAAGGATCGCCGTTGCTGCAAATCACCGATCCTAGATATTTGAAGCTGTCGACTCTCTCTACGTTTGTGTTGTTTATCTTCAATTCAATATTCTCTGCGCTCGTATTTTTGGCAATTACCATAAATTTCGTTTTTGATGCGTTGATTCTTAATCCGTACTTTTCGCTTGCGAGATTCAGTTTATTCATCATGATGTTCAATTCCTTTAAGTCATTAGATATTATTACTGCATCATCCGCATATCTTAAGTTGTTTATTCTCACGCTATTAATCTTTACTCCATATTCGATGTCTCTTATGCTTTCCTTGAAGATTTCTTCTGAATACATATTGAAAAGTAGTGGGGATAAAATACAACCTTGTCTGACTCCTCTTTTTATATTTATCTCCTCTGATTCTTCTCCCTCTATGTGTATTTTCGCTCGTTGATTCCAGTAGAGGTTTTCGATTATTTTGCACTCATTGCTATCAATGTCCTTGTTCCCAAGAATTTCAATTTTTTTTGTGCTGGACTTTGTCAAAGGCTTTTTCATAGTCCACGAAACATGCATAAACCTTCCGGTTCACTTCCAGGCTTCGTTGGATTATCATATTGATAGCGAATAGTGCTTCTCTAGTACCAAAACCGCTCCTGAATCCGAATTGTGAAGGGCTTACATCCTCAAGCTTACTGAAGATTCTTCTGTGTATAACTTTTAGAAATAACTTCAAGGCCTGGCTCATTAGGCTGATTGTCCTATACTCTTCACAGCGCGTTGCTTTACTTTTCTTTGGTAGCGTTATAAATGTCGATTTTAACCAGTCTTCAGGGATTTTGCCGTATTTATATATAGCGTTGAACAGGTTGGTGATTATTTGGATATTATCTTCTTCTATTAGTTTGAAGAGCTCGTTTAGTATTTCATCTGGACCTGTAGCTTTCCTTGTTTTAGCTTCGTCTAGTACCTTTTTTATTTCCTCTTTCAGTATAGATGGTCCTTCATTTCCTCTGTTCGGTTGTAGCTCATCTCTGTCGTACCAAAAAAGTTCTTCGATGTACTCTTTCCATCGTTCTAGTTTCTGGTTTGTATTCAGCAATATCTTTCCATTTTTATCCTTTAGTGCGGCGTATTGTTTTTTCCTTTCTAACCCTGAGATTTCCTTTACTTTTTTATGGATATTAAAGTTGTCGTAGTTCCTGTCATATTGTTCTAATTCTGCACATTGTTGTTGAAGGTAAGTGTCTTTGGCTTCTCTGATTTTGTTCCTGGTGAGTCTCTCAATTTCCTTGTATTTAGTGGGATCTGGTTTATTTACTTTTCTCTGCTCCATTAGGGTGAAAATTTCGTTTGTCATCCATTATTTCTTTGGTAGATTTTCTCTTTTCTGTAGGTGCTTCCTTCCTGCCTCTATTATAATATCTTTTAGCTCTATCCATTTGTTGTCTATGTTATCAACATTAATTAGATCCGTCCTCATTTGTTTTAGCCTATCGTTCATCTCTTCTTTCAGTTGTGTTCGTATGCGATCGTTTTTTAAAAGATCTACTTTAAATTTTTTGCCTTTTGACCTCTTCTGAATCTTCTTCATCTGTATTTGAATTTAGGCTACAACCGGGTTATGATCTGATCCTACATCTGCTCCTGGGTAAGTTTTTGCAGATTTCACTGCGGAATCTTTTATTGATGATTATGTAGTCTATTTGGTTCCTTATCATGCTCTCTCTGTTATATCTGGGGGCCGTCCACGTGTATAGTCTTCTTGGAGGTAGCTCGAACCATGTGTTCATGACTACCATTTCGTTCAGTTGGCAATATTCCATTAGTTTTTGACCTCTTTCATTTCTATGGCCTAGGCCGTGGTCACCTACAACTTCTCCGTTTCTCCCTTTCCCCACTTTTGCATTAAAGTCTCCCGTTATTATTGTAACTTCCTTCTTTTTTGTTAGTTTAACTACTTGCTCTAGTTCCTGATAGAATTCTTCAATAGTCGATTCCTCGCAGTCAGCTGTCGGCGCATATATTTTAATTATATTCATTAGAGTCTTCTTCGTCTTAAATTGCATTAATATAACTCTTTTTGATAGGTATACTACTCCCGTTATCGAGTTTTTCAATTTTTCTGCTACTAGACGAACTACACCATAACGATTTTGGTTTGTATCGGAGCATGCGTAGTATAAGTGATATCCATTTATCGGTGTATTACCATTTCCGAACCATTGTACATCCGCTATTCCTAGGATGTCTATTTTATGTCTTCCAACTTCCTTTGTTAAGTTGTCTAACTTGCCAGGTTTATATAAGCTTCTAACGTTCCATGTTCCAATATTAAAATACCCACCGGGGATTCTTCGCACCCTCTGACCATTTAAGGTCTGCCGGGGACTGAGGGCCATTTGGTTATTTTGTATATTCATGATGATTTTACTAGGGAAGAAAAAAGTTATATGAGGTGGTTTCCCGTTGCCTTCCTCACTTTATTTATTTGCTATATCTTTTATTGCAAAAACTTTTAAAATCTGTGGGAGGCGTTCTTACATCCTCCTATCTTTACTATATTTTATTTTATTTTGCTTGGTATCCTATTTGTTTGTCTGTGCTATTTGTCTTTAACGTTTTTACCTTGTAGTGTTCGTGTCAGTCTTATGTATCAATGCCTATTTGAACTGGCGGCATTTACTCGCCATGTTACAATAGTGTCATTGGATTTGTGATTATTTCTTGGATAGTCCACTTTCCCTTTGTAGTGTTCCACCCATCACATCTATTGCCTATTTCGATCGTCCTTGTCTGTCTTGTTATTTGTTTGTTTGTTATTGTCAGTATCGAGTGTGTTTTATATTTATCAATATTCTTACCTTATCATATCCATTCTCTTTACCTTTTCCATAGCCATGTCGACATCGTGTGTTCTTTTTTTTTTTTTGTTAGTTAGTAACTGCTCCTTATAGAGGACCAGCTTTTTTCTTTTTCCTTTCCTTTTTCTCTTCTTCAGGTGACCTGTATCTTTTTGGATCTACGCTTTTCGATGTTACTGGATCGACTCCTTTTTTGTTGAAAATCAACTTCCCTCTTTTTAAGATAACTTCTTCTCCTTTTTCTCTCAGTTCTTGTGCGAAGATATATCATATCTATCAGTTCTATCTACTTTTTCTTCCTCTTTAGCGATTACTTCTTTTAGATTTTTTAATTCATTTTCAAGCATCTCAGCTTTTTCCTTATATTGATCACTTAGAATGCTAATTTCTTGGTGTATTTCTTCATGTTTTTCGTGTATTTCTTTTTTTATATCCTCTTTCATAGTTACAAGCGCTATATCCAACTGACTTTTAAAATCTTTTCTTATTTCGGATTTTAACTCTTCTTTAAAATTATTCAAGATTGCTATCATTTCTTGGCTGTTCATTGTGACTTGACGTTTTATTTTAATTTGTACGTAGAAGTTGTTTACGTTTCCTATTCACCACTAGATGGAGTGCAGAACTTTCCTCTTACAAGCTGTGATTGTATTAGTGAAAACACTTTTTGTTATTTTCCGTTACAAATCACTTGGAGAATTTGTTTTGCTTGCTGTTTAAAATTATGAGGAATCACTGCGTATTTCACCAAAACTTATATTTTTTCCTGCTCACTGTTTGATTATTTAATATAATTCACACACTTTTCGGTTTATGAGTTTCTTTTTTTACCACTTTTTCATTAGAATACAGCCGCTGTAAAAAGCACTTCTGTACGATTTGACAGTTACACTATATATATATAATTAATGTTAAATGTTACGAAAACAAAAGCTATGTGTTTGAATAGTACACAAAATACAATAATGTTTAAAGAACTATATGAACTATATGATGAATTACCGGATGAACTCAAAAATATTAATAATTCGGAATCGTTTAAATCAGAATTAAAAAAAGACATAAAATCAGGCAATTGAAACTTTATATACACATACAAATAAATTAATTAGATTGGCTATATAGCCAAATTTCATCTAGAATGGCAATTTATGGCGGATTGTAGGAATAGGGACAACATCAGAGCCTAATTCTTGAAATATTTTATTAAGAATAGGTGCCTTCCGGCAATCGACCGTGAAGAATGCAATTCTATATATATATATATAAGTTTTTTGATTTAATTGTTTTTATTGCTGTTTTTGGAGAGTTTCTATAGATAGCTAGACCGTAATCGATTTTACTTAAAACTAGTAATTTCGTTATTCTACTTTTTTTGCTGACTAAATACGAGATAATCTTAGCTCTTTCAGTTAAGTATTTTTTAGTTCTAAACTATCATCATCATCATTTTCAGTGACCCGCATGTTCCACTAAAGGGGTCGCGGGGGAAATGCATGCACGAGAGATCTCCAGGCCACTCGATCCTCCGCCATCGACTTTAACTCGTCAGGAGCTATGCCCAAGCGCAACCAGGCAAGTTTTTGGACCTGATCCAACCATTTCGTCCTGGGTCTGCCAAGCGGTCGCCTACCTGAGGGAATTGCATTCAAGGCACGCCTCGGAAGTCGTGATGATAGACATTCGTGCCACGTGACCAAACCATCGAAGTACAACACTTTCCGTTTGAAGAAGCAGTTGCTCAACATTGAGTTCCTCGCGCACTGCCGTGTTTGTCACCCTATCCCGGGGAGTAATAAGAAATCTCATCTCGGCAGCTTGTATTCGCGATCTTATTCTTTCGGTCATTACCCAAACTTCATGACCATAGGTGAGAGTTGGAATAAATACTGCGTTATAAAGCGCTATCTTGGCTTTGACACCAAGCTCGGCCTTCCTGATTACAGATCGGCCAAGCTGTTTCAAAATCGACCCAGCTTGACCAATCCTACAGGAACGCTCAGCATTATTCCTCCCATAACTAGAATATTAAGACTATTTATGTTACCAATGTTGATGTTATTTGAGGAAAGTGGCAATTTATTGCAAAACATTTTTCGACATTTATGAAGAGTCTTGCATTTGTCTAGAAAAAGCTTGGCGCCAGACCAGGTGGTCAACTCCAAAATAACATCCAATACATTTGATAATGACGGGTTATTTATTGCAGAAGCATTATGTCTGCAAAGAATGTATAAGTCATCAGCGTGGAGATAATGATCCAGTTGTTTATGCAGGGATATTATTTTGCTGATGTCATAAAATGCAATGATAAACAGGACCATAGATAATGACCTTCCTTAGGGGATACCATTGAAACGTGGTGAAGTTGCAGGCGTTGGACTTTAAGCAAATTTTTCTGTTAGTGAGGAACGATTTAAAGCAATTAAATATTTTTGGGCCAATGCCTCACCTTTTTAGTTTATCCAAGACCAGGTGGATACCGATTTTACCGAATGCCTTTTGGAAGGAAGGAAAGTACAGTAACATGGTTGCGTGCCGATAAAGCACTTGAAATATAGTAATCGAGGTGGAGAAGTGCATCAATAGTACCTTTACCTTGCCTAAAAGCGACCTGATTAGGGCTAATAAGATTATTCAATTCTAAAAACCAACCGTTTTGCTATAATCTTTTCCATAACCTTATTCATGCATAGTAAGAGCGATTTTGCTCGGTATCAGTTACCGTGTTTATAGGTTTCTTTGGTTTAGGCAGTGGAATTATAGTCGCGAGCTTCCAGGTTTGCGGGATATTACCAGTATTGAAAATATTGTTATAAAGCTGCGATAGTTTAGCTTTAATTGGAACTGGAAGCCGTTTGAACATTAGATGCATTAGACCAGGTGGAGCGAACACAGCGAGCCGTCAATGATGCGTTTGATGGTATTGAAACGGAAGCGGCTAAAATGGGTCTGGCGGTAAACGAGGGCAAAACAAAGTATATGCTGTCATCAAGAAAGGATGCACAACATCGACGACTTGGCCAGAACGTCACCATAAGCAGCTATAACTTTGAGGTAGTGAAGGACACTTCGTCTACCTCGGCTCCGCGGTAAACAGTACAAACAACATCAGTACCGAGATCAAACGCAGAATAACTCTTGCCAACCGCTGTTTTTTTGGACTCCAAAGGCAATTGAGTAGTAGAGCCCTCTCTCGGAAGACCAAGTTGACTCTATATAAGACCTTGATCATCCCAGTCCTGCTGTATGGCGCAGAGTCTCTTGGTCTTTTCGAGAGAAAAGTTCTGCGCGCGATCTTTGGTCCTGTTTGCGTTGATGGCTTTTGGAGGAGAAGGTTCAACCACGAACTGTATGGGCTGTACAGCGACATGAGTCTAGCCAGGCGTCTACGGATCCAACGCCTAAGATGGCTAGGCCATGTAGAGCGTATGGACAACTTAGCTCCGGCCCGAAGAGTCTTCGACTCTGAGCCTGTGGGACAACGCAACAGAGGACGTCCACGAACAAGGTGGCGCACACAAGTCGAGGGGGACCTCGGCCGGCTTGGTGTGCGAAACTGGAGACAGCTGGCGAAAGATCGTGCTGGCTGGAGAGGCATGTTGAGTGAGGCCCAGGTCCACCTCGGACTGTAGGCTAGTCTGTAGCGCCCTAAGAAGAAGAAAAAGAAGAAGAACAAGAAAAAGAAGAAGAAGAAGAAGATATAGGCGTCTGTATGCTCCACAGCATGAACAGACGCTGGTGAATTTTGAGTTTCACCATACTCATCTTTTTTATAATTTAGATTTGAAATATTGGATCCATGAGTAGGTAGGTAGGTAGGTAAAAGTGGCGGTGGACATACAGATCCTCTTTTCGCATCCAGTTAGCGCCATGAAAGCGCTAATACCACATCCTGTGGGATACCTAATTTGTGAGATGGGGGTGAAAAAGAGTGTGTATTCACTCAGATTAGCCTAATTTTGAAACCACTTCGTGGAATTTATGAAGGCTAGCAGACTATGAATGTTTGCTTCAGAGAGATTATTAGGGGTGTTGAAGAAGGCTTTGCCCAGAGTGCGTTGTCTGACTCTAGCTAGAGCCGGACATTTGCACAGAAAGTGCTCGGGGGTTTCTGGCTCAGTTTCCACCCGGCTGCAGCGGCAGTGCGAATTAAATGGTATGCCTAGTCTTTCAGCATGCCTGCCAACAGCCCAGTGTCCTGTACAGACCGCTATAATTCTGGATATGTTACTTCTACTGTTGTTGAGCAGGTCTTTTGTTCTCTTTTGGTTGTAGTTGGGCCATAAGCTTCTGGATAGGATACATGTTTCCAGCTTGGTCCATCTTTCGTTGGCGATCTTGAGGAAGTGATTGTAGATGTTATTTTTTACGAAGCCTAGTGGAGCCTGGATTTGTTCCACAACGAGACTATCGAGTTTGGATTATTGTCTGGCTAGCTCGACTGCTGCTTCGTTTCCTATTATACCCGTGTGCCCGGGAACCCAGATCAAAGAGACCGGGCTCCGTTCACCTATAATGGATAGTTCCTTGCAGTAGCAATGTACTAGTTTTGACGTTGTCGTTATGGATGTTAGAGCCTTGATAGCAGCTTGGCTGTCTGAAAAAATTGCTATCCGTTCTGTTTTTAATTTCAAGACACGCATCATATATTGCTAGCACTTCTGTCTGGTAAATGCTTGCAAAGCTTGGTAACTTGAGTGACTTTGATATCTTGAGAGCTTCGGAGAAGATTCCAGCGCCCACACCAGAGTCCATCTTCGAACCGTCTGTGAAGATGGCTATCGCTTTTCCACTCAGTTCTGGTTGGAAAGTATGCCCTATAGTTTTTATTGAAATTTAGCTTTGGGATAAGGTAGTCAGTATGACTCAGTATCGCCTGTTGTGGTAGTGAGTTAAGGATGTTACCATGTCCATAAGTTCTGCTATTCCAGCAGTTTGACTCTCTGAGTCTAAGTGCACTGCATGTGGCCATGAACGTTGCGTGTAGATCTGGAGGTAGAAGGTGCAAAATAACTGTAAGCGCATCTGTGGCAGTCGTTCTTAGGGCGCCAGTGACACCTATACATGCAGTTCTTTGTACCTTGTTTAATTTTGTAATATTGTACGCTTTGGCTAAAACTGGCCTCCAGACTAAGGAGCCGTAGGTAAGAATAGGACGTATTACAGCAGTATATATCCAAAGTGTTATCTTCGGTCGAAGTCCCCAGCTTTTGCCAAGAGTTTTGTTGCAAGCGTATAAGGCCATGCATGCCTTTTTAACTCTTTGCTCTATGTTAGTTTTCCAATTTAGTTTTGAGTCAAGAATAGTGCCTAAGTACCTGGCGGTTGAAGACAGTGTGAGGGTTTGATTGGCTAGTCTAGGAAGGGGAAAGTTTGGTATTCTGGTTTTTGTCGTAAAAAGCATCAGTTCGGTTTTGCTTGGGTTCGTGTTTAGGCCACAACTGGTAGCCCACCTATTAACCTTTTGCAACGCCCCCTCCATGATTTCACTAATCACTGAGAGAAACCGGTCTGATACTAAAATCACAACGTCGTCCGCATACGCAACAACTTTGATTCCTTCCCGGTCTAGTTCTTTTAATAGGTTGTTAATGACTAGTATCCATAACAATGGGGAGATAACCCCTCCCTGAGGAGTTCCCCTAGTTACATGCTTCGTTTGTTGGCTATTTCCTAGCGTGGATTGTATAATTCTAGTTTTGAGCATAGAAACTATTCATTTTACTAGCATCTCTTCTACCCCCTGGGCGATAAGAGATTCTTGGATAGCTTCTGTGTGGACGTTATTGAAGGCCCCTTCTATGTCTAGAAAGGCGGTCATGGTATATTGTCTGTAGTGAATGGTTTTCTCAATGGTGCCAACCACCTCGTGCAGAGCTGTATCAGTGGATTTACCCTTGATGTAGGCATGTTGAATTTTGGAGAGAGACTTCCCCTCTAGCTTGAGCCTGATGTGTGTATCTATAATGCGTTCCAGGGCTTTAAGCATGAAATACGATAGGCTGATTGGTCTGAAATCCTTCGCGGTTTCATGACCCCGACGGCCTATTTTTGGTATGAAGACTACTCGAACCCGTCTCCACGACTGGGGGATGTGATTGAGTAGTAAACAGTTCCTATGCATTGCTTTGAGCCAAGGGGTTGCTACATCTTGTAGCTTTTGTAGCATTATGGGTAAGATACCATCAGGGCCTGGGGACTTGTAGGGAGAAAAACTATTGACCGACCAGATTATCTTTTCTTCTGTAATTATCAGATCGATTTCTACAATGGAAGTTGGCAGTGGTTCCTGTTGGTGGTTGACCTCACAATGGTCTTTACACCCAGGAAAGACCATACTAGAGACTAAGCACTCTCTTAGCCACGCATCCCTCGGCGTATGCTGTTCCACCATTGGATCAGAGATTAATTTTAGAGATTTACTCCTCCCGTCGCATACTTTGTCCGGATGTTAAGGTCAGGCATCGCAAGCTGGCGCAATGAACCATTTGTTCAGTTGTGCAAGCTTGAGATGCTAGACCTATAGTCACGCTGAAGCATTCGTTGCCTAGTGGCCGCCCCGTGCAGGCAGTATGTCTTCTTTAAAAAGGTTGCTCAAAAAGGATCGTCCACAGACTTTACCCTAAAAGTCCGCACCTGACTTTTATTGTGCGGCCACATGGATTGACTGAGGTCAATTGAATTGAATGTTAGCAGTAAACCATTTGGAGCCTATGATGAAGAGCAGTAGATTACTTATGGGAACCACACTGAGTTCATCGTTCATAAGTTCTCAAAAAAGTAGGCCCCTAGATGATGGCGTCGAAGAGACGCCAGGGCCGGACAAGAGCAGAGGAGGTGCGAAACACTTTCCACTTCCTCCTCGTCTAGGCAGCTTCTACAGAAATCATTAGCCGGGGCACCTAGTCTACTGGCATAATCTCCTATGAGGCAGTGTCCTGTGATAGAGATATTAGTTCTTTAGATCTTCTGAGATCTAGCTTAGGCCAAATCATTCTGAAGGTGTGGCACGTAGTGCCACTCATTTTTCTGTTATTTGTTTTATGAGTTGCATCTACCAATTGCAATTGCAACAATTTACAAGCTCCTGTTGAATATTTGCCCGAGATTGCTACAGCAATATCATCCGCATTGGCTATCACCTTGCACCCTGCATTGTCTAGTAACAAAACTAGTATGTTGATCACGATGTTCCATAGCAGGGGAGATAGAACTCCACCTTGTGGTGTTCCTCTGCTGACAAGTCTGGTAGTGGTGGTGGAACCCAGCTTAGTGATGATTACTCTACTGACAAGCAGTTGGTGAATCAGTCTATCGAGTCCCACGTCCACACCAAGATTCACCAGTGCATTGATGATAGAGGATGGGTAGACATTGTTGAAGGCGATATCCAGAAAAGCTACCATGGTGTATTGTTTGTGGTGAAGGGATTTCTCAATGGAGCATACAAGCAAGTGTAGGGGTCTATATTGCATCTATGAGTCTTTCCAGTGTTTTTAGTTTACTGTAAAATTCATAGCAAATATCTTAAAGATCAATGCATGTGAGTCGAGTTTGTGATCTCAGTGAAAAGAGTGCTGTTCAAAAAAATAGTAGTAATAGTACGAAAACTATTTATACTCAAAGATTTAACTTTTTCGTTTTTGTTTCAAGTAGAAAAGTAAGTACTGTTCTTGTCGTTTTAAAATTCGAAATTAAAAAACAAATTTTTGGGCGAAAAATATCTACACTGGAACAGGTGGGAAGAGGCTGCAATGCTTCAGCCAAGAAAAGCGTAATTTCGTTAAAAAATTAAGAAGAGAAGGTAAAACTTATGCCGAAATACCAAATTTGCTAAGTTGTACTCCAACAATAATAGACAATGCCATCAAATATGTTGAAAAGGCGGAAACTCGACGTAGCAAGAGGAAAACGAACGAAGTAGACGATCGGCACATTGTCCGATACAGCAAATTGCATCCTTGTTCTTCATCATTTGAAATCCAAAAGGAGCTCCAACTTCCTGTAAGTGCGGTGACTGTTCGGAGGCGTCTTTTAGACCACGACTTGCATGCACGAAGTCCACGGAGCCGTATCCAGTTCGCCAAAAATCACATAGAGTGGCCAGTTAAAAAATGTCGCAATGTATTGTGGACAGACGAGAGTACATTCATTCTCTTTGGAGGTACTGGTTCTCAGCAGTATATTCGTCGTCCACCCGACACAGAATATCAACCAAAATATGCTGTAAAAGCCGTAAAACACGGAGGGTGAAAAATATTTGTTTGGGCATGCTTCTAATACTACGGCGTTGGGCATATACACCTGGTAGACAGAATAAAGGATCAACGTGTCTATGTTAATATTTTGAACAACACTATGCTACCCTACGCCAAGTATGAAATGTCTTTAAAATGGGTCTTCGAGCAAGACAATGACCCGAAACACACGAGTCGAACAGCTAGGGAATGGTTTCGGGTTAATGAGGTTGAAGTTATGCCTTGGCCTGTATAGTCCCCCGAACTCAATCCCATTCATTCAATCTTTGGGGTTACATTAAAAAAGAAGTAGAGACTTTCCGTCAAACAATCGGGACCTTTGTTAGATAGTAAAGTATTCCTGGACAAAACTTCCAGAAAAGCGTTACCACAGCTTAGTAGACTCCATGCAGCGTCGTTGTAAAGCTGTTTTGAATAATATGGGGTTCATGGCAAAATATTAAGCCCTAGTGTATTTTAAAATAACTTTAATTTAGCATTTATGCCATTTAAAGGCCGTTATTTCTTACTAATATGAATACTACTATTTTTTTGAACAGTGAATTTTCTTTGATAATTTTGTTTTAAGCTTATTTTATTAAATTTAATAAGATTAGAAAGTAATGAATTCATGTAAAACATTAAATTATACTTAAGGTTTGGATTTTTTTTTATTTTAACGAAAAAAAACCTTTAAGATATTTTTTTGAAACTATTTGTTTTCTTTAGTAGATGTCACTACTATTATTTTGAACACAGGATTTTGTAAAACAGTAAATGTGTACAAAAATAAAAAAAACATATGTAGAATATTTTTTAACACCAAATAAAGTTAAGTAAATGTTTAAACTATTTTTATTTCATTTAATTCATAATTCATGCAGTAAAGGGTTAAGGGTGATTTTCAACCACGGGAGAGTCAGGTCTAAGTTCAATTGGAATTCCGCTGATATGATACTATCGGGACCGAGAGATTTGTATGGCTTGAAGCTACGAATAGCCCATGCCTTTCTTCGCTTATGGGTGAGTTTCCGGTTCATGTGCATCACAACCAATCAGGAGGAAAACGTTGCACGATTCTGCCGTAGTGACTGTCCTTAAAAGTTTCGTATATGGTATTGGCTTGTCGTAAGCCAGATAAGCTTATGTAATCCAATACGTTAACTGTTTCAGCTCCAGGCTTACAACCGTGGTGACTGGGTCGTTAAGACAGAAGGAAGGTGTTATTGGAGCTTTTAACCAAAATGCAAGTTCTCGGTGTACCTGCATTTTTGGTATAAAGCAGCTTGTAGCTCGGCGTCCTGAGTCTTAGCACCAAACCTCCAGCGGTCTAGGGCTCCTGGATCACGACCTCCCCATGGTTGGCCAGGCGAATGAGGACTAATTATGACACCGTACTGCACTCAGATCATGGTATTGCACAGCATTTATCTAAATACACCAAGTTCACTCTCGTATACCTACCTATTAAAAGCTTATGACAAAGCTCTCCAAGTTTTTCTTTTGCTGCTGGTATCTCCTTAATTGAATTGGAGGTTGAGTTCCGCCTTGTAGCAACAAGAGAGGTGAAGGAGTAACATACTGTGGCAATTATGACTTAATTTGGGCCGACGCGCTCTTTCCCAAAGTTTGGAGCATTTGGTAATGCCTAAAAAGTTTGATGCAACAAAGTGTATGCTCAGCCATAATGATCATGATGTAAATTTTGTGCAAAAGAGATGAAGCATTGCACATTTTCAAATGGGAAATTACTCTATATTATTATAATACATAGTCGGCAGAGAATGCTTGCTTTCAAGTGGAGGGCTGTGGTTTGGAAAACGGAACCTTTGTGTTGAAGTGCTCCACCCAGCAAACCCTTGAATGGCTGAGCAAATCTGTGCCGAAAATCCCCCCCTGGAAACCACAACTTTTGATGTTTTCAGTCCGCCAAAACTGACGTGCGCTGTCTGCTGGATTCCGGGGCAACTCAGGAAAACGGCAGATGTGCTGGCGCGATTACATATCCAGAACCCTGGCCTCGAAACCAAGAAGTGGAAAATCTACTCTCATAAAGAGAGTAAGAACCGGGAAAATAAGGACGGTTCTTCTCTCGTTGTGGGTCTAGACGAAACTTCGGTTGAGACCATCCCTTCTAGGTATGACTCCCGTCCCTATCTGCATCTTGGAAGGATTAATTTCCACTTCATTTCCAAGTAGTGCGGATAATGGACGAAAACCACGGTAAACATCAAAATAATTTTTACCCAGATCAACCTTCACCATTCCAAGGATGCTACTGCCCTCCTATGTAGCAGACTTTCCATGGTGAAGACAAAATTACATATAGCATCCATTCAAGAACCATGGGTGTGGAAAAATCGCATCTGTGGTCTTGGTGGCTTGCGAGGTTTCTCACCACTTTATGACGAGCGCTCTGAAAGACCGAGAACTTGTCTTATTGTGCCGAAATTTCTCTCAGCAACCAAGCTTGTACAGTTCTGTGGACAAGACTTGGTTGCTGCAGTTGTAAGCTACGAAGCGAATGGAATGTGGCGTAATTTCGTCGTAGCGTCAGCTTACTTCCCCTACGATTTTGTTCTGCCGCCACCACCAAGAGCGGTATCGGAACTCGTAGAGTACTGTGAAATCAGAAAATTAGGCCTAATCATCTGCTGTGATGCTAATGCTCAGAATACCTTCTGGGGCTTCAGCAAATGCAACAAGAGAGGGAATGATCTTCTGAATTTCTTACTATCGTCTGATTTGGACATCAACAATGTTGGCTCCCAACCAACTTTTGTTACGACAAGGAGACAGGAAGTAATCGACTTAACGTTATCCAACAGATACATTAAGGAGATTACAGACTGGAGGGTTCTGTCGGAAGTGTCCCTGTCAGACCATAGGTACATTGAATTCCGAATCGAATGCGAAACCACAACTTTGTTGAAGAGGAGGAATCCAAGAAAAACCAACTGGATACAGTTTAGGGATGAGCTAGATAATCGTATTGAACCTCTCCCTAAGCTCAGAACGAGACAGAAGGTAGAGAAAGCCGTTCTAGACTTGAACAACACTCTAACCCAATGTTTTGAACTGACGTGTCCAGCTCGACGAGAACGACGAGCTCTCAGCGGCAATTAATAGAATAAAAGATCGAAAAGCTCCCGGTCCCGACGGTATACCCAATCGGGCATTAAAACTAGCTATAAAAGCCCGCTCAGACATATTCGTCAGCATGTATAATGCATGCTTGAATGAGGGAATTTTTCCGCAGCAATGGAAATACCAACGGTTGGTATTATTACCGAAAGGAAATAAACCACCGGAAGAGCCCTCATCTTACCGACCACTTTGTATGCTCGATACTATGGGCAAAATACTAGAAAGAATAGTATGTAACAGACTACAGCCCATCATCGAAGCCAATGATGGACTCGCGGAATACCAGTATGGCTTTAGAAAGGGCCGATCGACAATTGACGCGATCAAAGTTGTTACGGACAAAGCCCGGACAGTCATAGAAGGTAGACGATGGAGAGGAGGCAGTAAAAACTACTGCGTCGTGGTAACACTTGACGTGAAAAATGCTTTTAATTCGGCGTACTGGACACGTATTTTACAACGTCTCGAACGATTAAATGTACCGAAGTACATATTAAGATTAATTAGGAGCTATTTTACCGATAGGTTGCTCCTCTATGATTCTGACGACGGAACGAAGTTGCATAAAATTACAGGGGACGTGCCTCAAGGTTCAGTGCTAGGTCCTTTACTATGGAATGCGATGTACGACGACATTCTACGACTCCCGGTTCCAAGGGAAGCCTCTATCATAGGTTTCGCAGACGATATTGCGGTGGTTGTAATAGCAAAATGACTAGAAGAAATCGAGTTATATTGCAACGAAGCAATAGCTTTGATAAAAAACTGGCTTTGCCACATGAGATTAGACCTTGCGGATCATAAAACGGAATCCGTGCTAATCACGAGTAGGAAGGTACGGGAGACGATAACGATAAAAGTCGGAGAGCACAACATTATTTCCAGTCCCGTTATTAAATACCTGGGAGTGATGATTGATGCTCGCCTTAATTATAAGCATCATCTCGCGTACGCTTGTGAGAAATCGTCGAAAGCGATAAGCGCTCTTTCGAGACTCATGTCAAATGTCGGCGGATAGAGGCAAAGTAAACGGTTAATGCTGGCGAGAGTTGTAACATCCATACAGCTGTACGGGGCACAAATATGGTCGCACATGAAAGACGCCAAATCTGTCTACAGATTATGTGCACTGAGAGTTTGCAGTGCATTTCGAACGGTATCCCACGACGCGATATTGGTACTATCCTCCATGGTACCCATCGATATCCTAGCTCTAGAAGCCAGAAGACTTTATGACCATCGCGTGCAAATCGGGCCCACTGTGAACCACGCGAAGAAAATAGAAAGAAGTCGCAGCATTGAAACGTGGCAACAACGATGGAACGTGTCCCAAAAAGGGAGATGGACGTACCGACTAATCCCAAGGATTGAAAATTGGGTAAATCGAAAACACGGCGAGGTTAATTATTATCTTACACAGTTTTTGACTGGTCACGGTGGCTTCCGTGAATACCTATTCAAGCGGAACCGTGATTCAAGTCCTTTCTGCCCTCGATGCCTACACGCGGAAGAAAATGTGGAGCATGTTTTCTTTGAATGCCCCCGTTATGATAACGAAAGAGATATTTTACATGAAGAATTTGGTGAACAGCCGACACCAGAGAACATAGTTCAGTATATGTTAAAATGCGAAGATTATTGGGCTGCAGTAAACGATGCAGCAGTACGAATAATGTGCAATCTTAGGAACACAGAACGACAGCGGAACGCGAATTCGCTAAACACCTAGAGACGAAGCAAATAGCTCGAACCCGTCCTTCGTGAAGTAATACCTAGCGGTAGTTCCGCGAGGGAGCAAATAAACGGGAAGATTGACTGAGGGTGGTTTTAGCCGGTAAGAATCCGGCACTACCAAAGGACGTCGGACCTTTGGTGCCTATGCAAGGTCTCCACCTCCTCTCGCACAAAAAAAAAAAAAAAAAAAAAAACGTGTCCAGCTAGAAATACCCCCTGCAGATCACCTGTTCCATGGTGGAACGTAGAACTGCAGACAATTCGCAAGGAAACCGGGAAACTTCTAAACAGATCTCTCAAGACCGACTTGGAAGAGGACTGGAACCTGTACCGATCAAAACAAAAAGAATATAAGAGGTTAATTCGGATATCGAAAAGTGCCTCCTATAGGGATTTTTGTGGAAAGATCGAAACACTCGGTGAAACCAGCAGACTGGTTAAAGTTCTTAAAAGGGACAACCCAACCAAGCTGGAAACACTCAGAAGACCAGACGGTACCTATACTGAATCAAAAGCTGAAACGCTTAGTCTCATGCTAGAGACTCATTTTCCAGGTAACCGGATTACAACCGGCTCAAAACCAGTTCCTATCCCTGGAACTGAGGATGAGCTGATAAATGTAACACGACGATGCTGGTTTGTTTCATCGCTCGTGGTGACAGATGAAGCTATCAAATACGCAGTCGCGTCCTTCGATGGTTTCAAGTCGCCTGGTACCGATGGCATATATCCAGCCTTGTTGCAAAAGGGTATAGACAAGTTGCTGCCGGTTCTGAAAAGAATCTTCACAGCCAGCCTGGCACTCGCCTATATCCCGACCCCTTGGCGTACAGTTAGGGTAGCCTTCATACCAAAGATCGGTAAGGGGGACTACTCACTCGCCAAGAACTTTAGACCTATCAGTCTAACCTCTTTCCTGCTGAAATGCATGGAAAGGCTGGTTGAGCTTCATGTGCGCAAAACCGCGTTGCGATTTCATCCTCTGTCTCAGATGCAACATGCCTATCAGCGCGGAAAATCTTGCGAGACTGCACTTCAAAATCTCGTTGGCAGAATTGAATGTGCACTCGACAGGAAAGAGTACGCGCTGGGCATTTTCATTGATATAGAGGGTGCTTTTGACAATGCGACTTTTGATGGCATGTGCAACTCGGCCAGAGAACACGGTGTAGATGAATCATTAGTGCTTTGGATTAAAGCAATGCTGATGAACAGAACTATTATTGCGGACGCGGACTGTGGCCAGTATGTTATGGCGGGGGTAATTAGGGGCTGCCCGCAGGGTGGTGTCTTGTCGCCTCTGCTATGGTGCATGCTGGTTGACTCTCTGCTCGATGCTCTCAATAGTTCTAACATCTACGCCCAGGCCTATGCGGATGATGTAGCCGTTCTGTCTGTCGGATCATGCCTAGCGGATGTGTGTTCAAAAGCGCAGGCAGCTCTAGACGTGATTGACGATTGGTGTACCAGAAATGGGCTTTCAGTCAACCCTCTTAAAACCGAGGTTGTCCTCTTTACGAGGAGGAGGAAATTGACTGGTTCGACTCAACTGGTACTAAAAGGTGTCACTATCCGCTTTTCCGATGAAGCTAAGTATCTGGGTGTCATTCTAGATAGAAAGCTTTTGTGGAAAAAAACACATTGAAAATAAAATTGCGAAGGCACTGTCAGTTTTCTGGCAGTGTAAAGGAATTTTCGGCAAAACCTGGGGTCTATCACCAAAAAGATCCGTTTGGATCTACACGGCTATGATTAGGCCCCTTCTCTCCTATGCATCGGTCGTTTGGTGGAATAAGCTTTCGCGTAAATACGTAACTGCTGCTCTCACCAAGCTTCAAAGAACGGTCTGTCTCGGCTGCATGGGGGCCTTCCCTAGCACGCCTGGGCCTGCTCTTGATGCCCTGCTGAATCTCCCCCCTAGATGTCCATATCATGGGGTGCACTCTCAAGGCCATCTTCCGTTTAAAAAGAAGTGGTTATTGGTACAACTCGCACTGGAGTTTCGATGACCTTGCGCACCGCATCTCCTTTGACCCCAGTCTTATGGATATGCCGTCTGACGCACGGACACCAGTACTCCAGCTGTGACGAACATACAAAGTCGACTTTCCCTGTACTCAGGACTGGCTCTGGCCAGAATCTGAGCCAGGAAAGGAATGTAGTCGAATTTTCACGGACGGCTCCAAGACCAGTGAAGGATCTGGTGCTGGTGCCTTCGTGGAGAGCGACAACTTTAGACTGGACACCTCGTTAGGCAAATTTGCGTCGGTTTTCCAAGCGGAAACCTATGCGATCCTAATGGCTACGAGCTATATTGTGAAGAATAGGTGGAAGGGGCGAAGTATATGTGTCTGTAGCGACAGCCAAGCTGTGCTTAAGGCCTTGCTCAACCCTTTAACCACTTCCAGAATAGTTCAGGAATGCAAGTCTTCTCTGAATTTGATCGGTAAATTGAATTCGGTAAGACTTGTCTGGGTTCCCGGGCACCACGGGATCACGGGAAATGAGATCGCTGATGAACTTGCTAGGCGAGGATCAGATGAGGCTTTCTCAGGACCTGAACCTACGCTGGGACTGCCCGCGTCCTCGGTTAGGGCTTCCATCGATGGTTGGACTTTTCGAGAGCACAACCGCAGGTGGCATGACTCTCCAGGATGTAGACAGACCAAGCGCATGCTCCCCAACGTCTGTAAGAAATCCGCGGTTTTCTTGTTATCTCTTAACAGAAAAGACTGCAGACAACTTATTGGCGTACTAACGGGGCACTACACCTTCGCCAAACACCTAAGTGTGCTTGGCCTAAGTGACGAAACCCTCTGTGACGCCTGTGGAGAAGACGATGACACTGCAGAGCACTTCCTCTGCCATTGTCTTGCCAGACTACCCCCTTTAGATCACCTGTTCCATGGAACACAGACCTGTAGAGAATTCGAAAGGAAACCAGAAACTTCTTAATAGGTCCCTCAAGACCAATTCGAAGAAGGACTTTAATTTGTACGGATCAAAACAAAAAGAATATAAGAAGTTAATTTGCATATCGAAAAGTGCCTCCTATAGAGATTTTTGTGGAATGATCGAAACACTCGCTGAAACTAGTAGGCTGGTTAAAGCTCTTAAAAAGGACAAACCAACCTGATTGGAAACACTCACGCTCGTGGTGACGGGCGATCAGGTACGTAATTGCACCCTTTGATGGTTTCAAGTATAGTAAGGTAAGTACCGTTACTTGAAACCGTACCGATGGCATATACCCAGCTTTGCTGCATAAGGGTATAGACCAGTTGCTACCAGTTCTGAAAAGAATTTTCACAGCCAGTCTGGCACTGGGCCATATTCCGACCCCTTGCCATACAGTTATGGTACCCTTCATATCAAAAATCGGTAAGGGGGACTACTCAATCGCCAAGAAAGAAGAGAAAAGCATGGAAAGGCTGGTTGAGCTTCATGTGCGTAAAACCGTTTTGCGAATTCATCCTGTCTCAGATGCAATATGCCTATCAGCGCGGAAAATCTTGCGAGGCGGCACTTCAAAATCTCGTTGGCAGAATTGAATGTGCACTCGACAGGAAAGAGTAATAAGGCCAACTGGTTTTATGTCGCTTTCCACTGAATATCTGATTCTGCTTACCTTATTAAAATGTACCTTCCGTTAAACATTCTGAGACATTAAAAAGGGAACGGGTGAAAAGTGAAATATCTATTGGGGCCTGTTGCCAAATCTTATCTGTGGCCAAACAGGGGGTTGCAGGAGGCAGCATGTACCCTCATACTTCACTTTTTACCCGTTCCCTAATACTAACTCCACTGTTCAATTTCATTTTAATTACACATATACATGTTATTAAAAATTGTGGAACTATGAACCACTTTATGTTTACTGACATTATTATTTGGTGTTATGTCTCAAAAAAATTTGGCTTTATGTCACTTTGAGAAAGAGTGTTAGAATTTGGCCTTATGTCACTTGGCGTTATGTCCGGGCCCCGCTGGAAGTAGGTGGTATCTTCGCTACCTCGAAAAGGGTTTCACACCTGAGGAAGCGAGGAAAAAGGCAGAAGAGCACAGGGCTAAGCCTAGCTCGGAGCCTACCACCACAGGTAAAAGGAGCAGTAGCTGCTTTTCACCTCCTGTGCCTTATGCACACAAAAGGGAAAGGGTATTTTCGAAGCTGGACAGGTCGGAGGCGGGATCCTCGAAACAAGTTGTTTCAAAGAGCAGAAGCTATGCAGCGGATCGTTTCTGGCTCGACAGCATATACTTCGTCTTCGTGAAGGCTTCTACTACAGCTCAACGAAATCCAGTGCAGGTTTCAAACGGCTCGGAGGTCCTCGAGCCGAACTGCACGGTGCATCGCGCATGTGTTAGCGTGTTGCGACATAACCAGATCAGTTTTCCCGGGATCCCGAATTCGGTCATCGCTTGGAATAGTTCCTTACGATGAATGCTGTCGTATGCGGCTTTAAAATCGATAAAAAGATGGTGCGTATCGATTTGAAACTCGCTGGTCTTCTCCAGGATTTGCCTTAGTGTGAAGGTCTGATCTATAGTCGATTTGCCGGACCGGAAGCCGCACTGGTACGTGCCGATTAGTGCGGTGCAAAACGTCTTTAGACGTTCAAATAGTACGCTGGACAGGATCTTGAAGGCGATGTTGAGCAGGGATATACCTCTATAGTTGGTGCAAGAGGTAGGATCGCCTTTTTTGTGGATGGGACATATGGGGCTGATATTCCAGTCGTCGGGCATGCTTTCGTCTTCCCAAATTCTACAAATGATCTGGTGCATGCTCCCTACCAAAACATTGCCACCGGCCTTGAAGAGCTCTGATGGTAAGCCATCTGAGCCTGCGGCTTTGTTGTTCTTCAGCTTTTTAATGGCTGTGCCGACTTCTTCAAAGCTCGGTAGGATGACTACTTCATCGACTGGAGTTGGGATTCCTTCATTCCCTATCACTCTCTCTTGGTCCGGCCCGCTAAGCAACTATTGGAAGTGCTGCTGAAACACATCCACTATTCCCTGCGGGTCAGTAACTAGAATACCCTCACAATTTCGAAGAGCCTGGTTGCCTTTCCTAAAGCCTTTGGCCAGGCTTTTGCGTATTTTTTGTTTGTCCCTAGACACCTCAATATCCTTGAGCTGGGAGGTTGCGAGAGGCCTTTTCTTCAGACGTAAAAGTTTTTTCGCCTCTCGTCTTCTAGCCCGATACTCCTCATGCGCTGCTCTAGTTTTTCGTTGCAGGGTCTTTTGGCATGCCTCGTCGGTTGCACGTTTCTTTTGCTCACACTCGGCATCATACCACGGGTTTCTTGTCAGTAACGGTAGGTAGCCCAAAGTGGTTTCAGCCACCTCTTTGATGGCCGAGCGGCAGTGCAACCACATATAGTTGGCGTTTATGTTTGACGTAGGCATACCGGAGAGTCTCTCACTTAATTGCTCTTCCTAGGCTCTGTCAATCTCCGGTGTGCTCAGGCGTCCAATGTTAAAATTCCTCTTTGTTGGCTGGTGCAGCTTTCTGACATTGGACAGTCGAGCTCTAAATTTTGCTGCTACGAGAAAATGGTCAGAGTCGACGTTTGCCCCCCTGAATGTTTGCACATCCAGGATATTTGACGCATGCTTTGCGTCAATGAGCACATGGTCGATTTGGTTGGCGGTTCGGCCGTCCGGAGATCGCTGTGTGGATTCTTTTGCGAGGGAACCTCTTGCTTCTCATGACCATATTACGTGCTGCCGCAAAGTCAGTGAGTCGGAAGCCGTTATCTGTTGTCGTGTCGTGGAGGCTCTTCTTTCCGATCACTCCGCCAAGGATGTTTTCCTTACCGATTTTGGCATTGAAGTCCCCGAGCACGATTTTGACAGGCTCCGTAGGCCTGTCGTAATAGTCCTCTTTGACAGAGTCTTCAGCCTCGTCGGTAGGGGCGTGTGCACATATCAGGCTGATGTTATAGAATCTGCCTTCGATACGGATCACAGCCTGGCGATCACTTACCGGTTTAAAGTCGATGAACTTCGACCTTAACCGTTTTCCCACGGCGAATCCGCATCCAAATATGTGCAACCTTTTGTGACAGCTATAATATATGTCGCACTCTTTCTTCCTCATTATCCCTTGTCCTATCCAGCGTATTTCTTGGATCGCAGTAATATCCGCCTTGTACTACATGAGGATGTTTTCCAGTTTATGTGCTACTTTCCAGACAGTGCTAGACACCTAGGTATCATTCTTGACAAAAAACTAAATTGGAAACTTAATGTCATTGAAAGGGTCAAAAAGCAACATACGCTTTTTATATCTGCGCGAAAATTGTCGGTAACAAATGGGGACCAAACCCCAAGACCATCCTATGGATGTATACCGCTATTGTCAGACCCATCCTTACGTATGGCAGCGTAGTCTGGTGGCAGGCAGCATTGAAAGTCATTAATCTTAAAGCATTGACGAAAATACAAAGACTAGAGTATATGGAAGTTATTGGAGCAAGCAGCTCTACCCCAACAGATGGACTGGAAACGATTATACACATGCTACCGCTTGACCTTCATATGCAGGCAATCGCCGCTAAAAGTGCTCTGAGAATCAGTCAATCTTGCAACTGGCGCTCAGGTACCATTCGACATGCATTATTCTTAACAGACTTGCAGTATCAGAAGTCGAGAGCGACTATAGGCTCCTATACCTCGACTTCGAGAGATCCTTCAATTGCCAATACCCCACCGGAGAGGAGTGGGAGTGGGAGTCCAATGAACCCATCAACAATACGACAATAAAGGTATATACCGATGAGTCAAAGATGGAGGCAGGCACAGGCGCGGGCATTTTCTCCAACGAGCTAAACTTGCATCGCTCAATCAGACTCCCTGATTATGACAGTGTGTTTCAAACGAAGGTCCTGGCGGTCAAAGAAACGGCCAAAACGATATCAATGATGGCAATACCACCAGCTGATATTACCATTCTCATTGACAGTCAGGCGGCCATGAAAGCTATATCCGCAAGAGAAATCAAGTCCAAGCTAGTCGCAAGCTGTCGCGAAGATCTAAAGGCTCTTGGCTCACAGCACTCGATCAATCTGTGCTGGGTCCCAGGACATAGGAACATAGCTAGCAATGAGATAGCTGATGAACTTGCCAGAACAGGGTCAGTGACCGATGCGTCACAAGCAATTCATGGAATTAAGCCGCAACTGTCAGAGCTGAGGAATAAGGTGGATACAAAGATCATTGAAATGACAAACAGTAGATGGCTACATGTGTAACTACTAAGGCATTATGGCCCAGATACGGTCGAGCAAAAACCGACAAAATTCTTCAGTGCGACAGAGTTGCTAACGATGGTGGTTGGAGCTCTCACTGGCCATAATCATCTTAGAAACCACGCTGTGAATATGGAACCAACAACAAAATATGTAGACGCTGCGGTGACGAGGAGGAACGAGAGGACACTCCTCACTACCTCTGTTGCTGCCCTAGTCTTTGTCAGTTGCGTCATAGAACACTGGGAGAATTTTTCTTCCAAGACTTACAGGAAATTTCAAATAAAGCCATAAGATCTCTTTGCAGGTTCATAAGGAAATCGGGATGGCTCCGGCACAACGAAGGACCATGAGTGCGACAGGTGTTATAAGGGGACACTATTCCCCAATTGGGCATTAGAATGGGTCCCTAAGGACCTAAGTTAGGCGTGGCTTGTGCCCGTCTACCCACCTACCTACCTACCTATCCCCACTTGACATTTTTGGCAGACTACTAGGAAAGAACACTGCTGTTCGTCTTATGGCCTCCGCCAAGTGGACTAATACCCCCTATGGTCACTCTATACTAAGTTCTCTAAACTCCCCGACCAGAAATCTAGACCACACCACACCCCTATACTTCCCTGACAGACACTTTAAAACCCTGATTCCAGATATAGACTTCTGGAATAATCCTAAACATTTTGCAGGTTCCCTGCACTTCTTCACGGATAGGTCAAAGACCCAGGATGGGGTGGGTACTGGCGTTTTCTCTAATGAACTAAATTTAAGTCTCTCCTTTCGCTTACCCGACCAGTGTAGCGTGTTTCAGGCGGAGATAATGACGATAAGTGAAGCTCTGTCCTGGCTCAAATGGAATGTAATATCCGCCATCAGGGCCTTGGAATTAGTCTCTATAAACTCGAAAGCCGTAATCGACTGTCGCTCATCTTTAGACAAAATGGCAATCAGGTTAATTTTCGCCTGTGTTGGGTACCAGGCCATAGAGACATTCCGGGTAACTGCAAAGCGGATGCGCTTGCCAAGTTCCCTACTTTACAGCCATTGCTACGTAAACACAGCAACTTGGGCATGCCCTTCACAATTTGTAAATTGTTGCTTTTAGTAGAGGCCACTCATGAAATAAACAACAGATGGGAGAGTGGCACTACATGTCACACCTCCAGAATGATATGGCGTAAGCTAGATCTCAGAAGATCTAAAGAATTAATCTCTTTGGATGGATCGAACATTAGTACAATCGTTGGTGTCATTACAGGACACTGCCTTATAGGAAATCATGCCAGCAGACTAAGCGTCCCAGCCAATGATTTCTGTAGAAGCTTAGACGAGGAGGAAGTGGAAAGCGTTTTACACCTTCTCTGCTCCTGTCGGGCCTTGCGTCTCTTCGACGCCTTCATCTAAGGGCCTACTACTTTGAAAACTTATGCGAACTCAGTGTGGTTCCCATTAGTAATCTACTACGCTTTATTACAGGCTCCAAATGGTTTCGCACTAACACTCTATTGGATTGACCTCAGTCAAACCATGTGGCTGCACATTGGATCAACTGTGGTCTAAGTGCACACCCTAGCCACTTTTACCTACCTACCTGGTGTTTCAGGGATGGGCTTTCAGTTAACCCTCTTAAACCCTCTCTTTACGAAGAGGAGTAAATTGACGGGTCTGACTCAACTAGTACTGAAAGGTATTACTATTCGCAGCCAGAAAACTTCATCTCTCATCTCATTTTCAATGACCCGCATGTTCCACTAAATGGGTCGCGGGGGCAATGCATGCACGAGAGATCTCCAGGCCACTCGATCCTCCGCCATCGACTCTAACTCATCAGGAGCTATGCCCAAGCGCAACCAGGCGAGTGTTTGGACTTGGTCCAACCATCTCATCCTAGGTCTACCAAGCGGTCGCCTACCTGATGGAATCGCATTCAAGGCACGCCTCGGAAGTCGTGATGATGGGGACATTCGTGCCACGTGACCAAACCAACGAAGTACAGCCCTTTCCGTTCGAAGAAGCAGCTGCCCAACATTGAGTTTGGTGGAATAAGCTTTCGCGTGAATACGTAACTGCTCCTTTCACTAAGCACGAGCATTCCTTTGACCCCAATCTTATGGATATGCCGTCTGACGCGTGAACACCAGCACTCTAGCTGCGACGAGCATGCAAAGTCGACTTTCCCTGCACTGGTTCTCGCCAGAATCTCAGCCAGGAAAGGAATGTAGTCGAATTTTCACGGACGGCTCCGAGAACAGTGAAAGATCTAGTGCTGGCGCCTTTATAGAGAGCTATAACTTTGGACTACACACCTTGTTAGGTAAATTTGTGTCCGTTTTACAAGCAGCAACCTATGTGATCCTAATGGCAACTTACTATACTGTGAAGAACCCTTTAATCACTTCCAGAATAGTTCGGGAATGTTTTGTCTGAATTTGATCGGTAATTTAAATTCGCTGAAACTTGTCTTGGTCTGGGTCACCACGGGATCACAAGAAATGAGATCGCCGATGAACTTCCTAGGCAAGGATCAAAGGCTGTGCTCTCACTACCTGAACCAGCGCGCTAGGTGGCAGCATGTAGACAGACCAAGGGCATGCTCCCTAACGTCTATAAGAAATCTGTGCTGTTCTTGTTATCTCTTGACAGAAAAGACTGCAGACCACTTACCGGCATACTAACGCGCTACAGTACACCTTCGCCAAACACGATATAGTTTATTTCAAACCAACAATTCAGTGCAGCTGCGCGCAGGCAGAAAAGCTTAACAAAGCAAGATAATTAAAACCTTCGCGTGGTTGTACACCTTGATGCGGTGCGAAGGCTTAGTAAAGGTCAAAGACTCTGGAGAATTTATTCTCTATGATGAGACTCGAAGCTAAGATGCAACCAGTCCTAATTCCTCCCTCCTCCCTCCCCCTTTCTTTTTCCCTTACTCTCTCCCTCTCCGGTGGGCCGGATCAAGGTGTCAACCGTTCCGTGCCGAGGATCAGCCTGGCTGGGGGCCCACCCTAAACTAAAGCCCAGTCGCTAACGGAGTATCCGAAATACCTGGCGACCTTTCGGATCAATCAGCCTTAGCTGCGTATTGCGGATCTCTGCGCAGCCGGACCTCCCCTTCTCCGCCACTCGTGGGAACAAATGCTAAATCCAAAAAAAAAACCCTTCTTAAAAAAAATAAAAATGAGTCCAGTGCTCACTCACCGGCTGGGACTTCAACTCCCAGCGCCTCTAAAGGTCCTTCAGCTCCTGAAGTGCTGGCGACCAAGCCAATTTCGGCTAGGCTCGCCAATAGCCGCGTGGAGCCCTCTAGATCCATCTCGGATCCAAGCAACGCCCGCAGTTCCGCTGCCTCCTCAAAGGCCATTGGCCTTTCTACAAGGAAACACAGGGAGCGGAATACTGCAGCCCGGATTTTGGAGCGCCTTAGTGGTGTTCTCCCGGAGTCGCTTTCTGAGCAAAAGAAACGCTCGTTAGCCTGGGCAACCAAGGTAGCCAAAAGCATCGAAAGCGATAGCGCGAATGCCCCCGAGCCATCGACAGCTAAGCGTGCCAGATCGGCCGACTCCTCAACCTCCGAGCCCAAAAGGTCAAAGACTGCCGGAGGATCTTCTAATGCCAATAGGCTCAATAGGCCGTATAGTGAGGTAGTTAAAGACAACTTCACTTACGCCGTAATAGATAAAAGCGACGTCTATGGCAGCATTTCGCCCTCCAATTGGAGGAAAATTGAACGAGGTTTGAACAACTTCTACCTCAGCCTTGTACAGGAAAGCGGAGGCCTGGCACCTGTCGGGCTAGATGCTGGATGGTACCAAGGTAGAATTAAGTTCTTGTCCTTCGGGGACCTACGACCGTCTTTAAATTGGGGGAAGTATGGGAGGGGTCGCTCGCCCCCCTCACAAAATCTAGTGGAGTCATTCATTATGGCTTCACTAGTGTAACGCTGAGGGTATTTAAAAAGGAGGGAGGGGAGGACTCTGCGATGGTTGATCACTCTCCCTCCACTTCATCATTGATGATGAGGGGGGGGATGCTCAGCCGCGGTGAAGCCGTCTCCCTCCACTTCATCTTCCATTGCCAAAACGGGAGCTATCCCGTCAACCTCTTTGGCTTCCATGGAGGATGAGGGGGAGAGAGAGGGCACTCCAGAGCCCTCACCAGATCCAGAGGCTCGAGATGAGGATGTTGATTATATCAACTTCTCTGATCTCGAACTCACGAGTACCCCGCCTAATAGCCAAGACTCTCTTTTTGGGATCGATCTTGGCGACGATCTAAACACCAACTTGGTGGAAGGAGGACTACCCGATGGCGCTGCTTCGGATAGTCCAAATTAATCTCCACCATTCCATTTCGGCTTCGGCCGCTCTACTTCTCCGTCTCAACACCTACGGAGAAGATATTGTCCTAGTCCAAGAACCCTGGGTCGTCAATGATCTAGTGTGTGGACTCAGGACTCCTAACTACATTCTCTTCTTCATGAGAAATGGAGGTAAGCCCAGAACCTGCATTCTTGTGAAGAGCTCACTAAATGCCTTTCTTCTCTCCAATTACAGCGATCTGGATTCAGTCGCCGTTTGCCTAGAACTAGGCACAGAAAAATTCTGGGTAACATCGGTGTACATGGCACATGACCATGTTGAACCTCCCCCCTCTACTACAATCAAGAGGACGATCGCTGATGCGGAGAGAGCCAAGACCGCGCTCATTCTGGGATGTGATGCAAGCGCGCATCACATCCCAGAATCTGGAGGAGCACGGACATCAATGATAGAGGTGAGTTCATCTTTGACTACATTCTGAACAACAATTTAGTAGTATGCAACTCAGGTTGCGATCCCACCTTTATTACAAAAAATAGACAGGAGGTGCTCGTCATCACCCTGACTTCTGCCTCTATTGCTGACAGCATCATAAACTGGAAGGTCTCTCGTGACCACTCCTTCTCTGATCATCGCTATATCACCTTCGATGTAGTAAGATCGCCTCGTTCACAAATATCTTTCAGAAATCACCGAAAGACCAACTGGGATAAATACAGAGAAACTGTATCGGCAATTCTAACTGATACACCATTCTCCATCCCCAACTGTCCTACCGACCTCGACACTTCTGTTGAGAGGCTCACAAAAATCCTTAACCACGTGCTGTCTATTTCCTGCCCTATCAGCAAGCCTAAGGGCAAGTCGGAACCACCATGGTGGAATCGGGAACTGGACAAGTTGCGCAAGGAAAGCAGGAGATCATTCAACAAATCGAAACGCACCCGAGATGCTGTTGATTGGGAAACCTACAAAAGTTCTCTCAACACCTTCAAAATTGAACTAAGAAGAGCCAAGCGTGTGTCTTGGAGACTCTTCTGCGGCAAAATTGAAGAAGTTTCTGAAGCCAGGCTGAGGAAAGTATTAGCATCGCTCCCGAAAGCACCCAGCTTTCTACAAAAATCGGATGGTACCTGGATATCTTCCAGTCTAGACACCCTAAACCTTCTTGTGGACACCCACTTCCCGGGAAGTCTAGCTGCTAGATCAATCTGTCCTGGCAGTACACCAACCAGATTCTCTTGTAGCCCTCATAAAATAGACAGTCAAGTGGGCACTAAATAATTTTAAGTCAAATAAATCAGCTGGTCCTGATTGCATTATACCTGCAGAGCTCCAAGCAGTTGCAGATCTCATTCTCCCCTGGCTGACAAGCATCTTCCAAGCTTGTCTAGATTTAGGATATGTCCCCAGGTCTTGGAAGGAGGTTACAGTAATCTTCATTCCCAAGGCCGGCAAATCCTCACATAACAAGTCAAACGACCTTAGACATATTAGCCTCTCTTATTTTCTCCTAAAGACACTTGAGAAGCTGATTGATCACCACATCAGAAGCAGTATTGCGTCTGGCAGACTCTCGCACGCTCAACATGCGTACAATAAGGGTAAGTCAGTGGAGACAGCTCTACACACCCTCATAGGTACGATTGAAAAATCAGTAAAATACAAGGAATTTACCCTGGTAGCTACTGAACTTAGAGGAGGTAGGATGCAGGGTGATTGCCTATGCGGATGATGTTGCTATTGCAGTTTCCGGAAAATTTGCCTCGACACTTAGGGACATCATGCAGCATGCCTTCCATAGACTAACCTCATGGACCAGTGCATGCGGTCTTGGAGTTAATCCGCAAAAAACGGAACTAATACTCGTCACGAGGAAATATAAAATTTCCCCCTTTGACCCTCCCTCATTGTGTGGCGTAAAACTTACGCTCACAGATAAGGCCAAATTCCTGGGTCTCATCATAGATCGTAAACTAAGCTGGAAGTCCAACATCATGGAGCGTATTAAGAAAGCTACCACTGCGCTCTATTGCTGCAAAAAAGCAATCGGATGTAAATGGGGCCTTCAGCCTAGAATAGCATACTGGCTGTACACATCCGTAGTCAGACCAATCCTTCTTAATGGAGTCTCAGTATGGTGGACAGCTCTTGGCACAGCCGTCAACCGCAACCTTCTTAACCGCGTGCAAAGAACTGCAAGTATATGCATCAGTGGAGTGCTAAGGACGACACCATCCGAAGCATTAAATATTCTACTGTATCTCCCTCCACTTGACTTGTTTGCCAGACAAGTAGACTCAGAACACTACACCTGCGGAATAACCACCATACGGGTCATTACACCATTCTAGATAACATCGAGTTTCTACCGCACGACACCGACCTCCTACTGCCTCATCATCTTGTCTTTGAAAAAAACTTCTCTACCAGCATACGCTGGACGGTCCTCTGCGTATTTTCACAGATGGATCCAAGACGGACGAGGGAGTAGGAATAGGTGTCTACTCCAAGGATCTCAATTTTAGTATATCCCTCCACCTTCCAGAATATTGTAGCGTTTTCCAGGCTGAGACAATGGCAATAAAAGAAGCTCTGTCTTGGCTCAAGAACAACGTGATATCCAAGAAGGACATCACCATCTGTTCAGACAGCCAGGCAGCAATCAAATCCCTGAACTCTGTCACTTTTCTCTCTAAGAGCTCCCTAAATTACCGCCTATCTCTTAACGAGATGGCTGAGCATTTTAATATTCACCTCATGTGGGTGCCGGCACATAGTGACATTCCAGGGAATAGTGAAGCTGATTGTCTCGCCAGGAGCGGTACGATCTGCACAAACCTCCCTAGTGGGGATCTTCCGCCTATGCCATTCGCTACAGCAATGTTCACTCTATCTTCTCAGAATGAACAGGTCATCCCTAAGGATTCTCATTGGCGTTATCACAGGACACTGTGCCATTGGCACTCACGCCTCAAGAATGGGACTCCCTCATAATGATTTCTGCAGAAGCTACAGAGACGAAGAAGAAGAGCAAAGCATAACGCATCTTCTCTGCACTTGTAGCGCTCTCTCCTCTCGCAGGATGAAACATCTTTGAGCCTACTTCTTTAACGACTTGAGCGAATTGCACAACGTCGGCATCAATCAATTAAAGAGCTTCGTTGAAAGCACTAAATGGTTTTTCGGATAAGGAACACAAGATCCGCGTGGTATCACAATGGGCCTAATTTGGCCTAAGTGTGACTGTTATCTGCAGTCAGCCACTTCAACCTAACCTAACCTAATTAAAAGGATCTATTAATTCTGGGAACAGATAACAGACATATGTATACATGGAAATAATTACGAGACAGTACACATATATACATTTCAACATTCCTTCTCAATGAGATATGTCTATCTTTACAAACTGTAATCATATCTAACACTTATTTCAATATTGAAAGTTATTTCATTCCTAGTATCTTTATACATCTAGCATGTTTAACTTTACTTAAATGTTTTGTTACAACAACAGCTAACATATTGTCTGTGGGAACATACTTCATCTCAACAATTTTATTCTTGTACATTTCCCTTACAAAATGATATTTTATATTAATATGTTTACTGCGAGAATGAAATTTTGAATTTTTAACAAGATTTAACTTTTGTTGTCACTGTAAATCATCATTGTTGGCATTGGTCCGAAACCCATCTCGGTGATAAGTTTTCTTACATACACTACTACTTTAGCTGCTGTAGAGAGAGCTACGTATTCCGCCTTCGTAGTGCTGAAAGCGACATTGCTTTGCTTCTTCAACTCCCAGGTAAATGCTGCGCCAGCCACAAGAAACGCCCATCTACTAAAAGATTTCCGGTCAGAACGTCAACATAGGCGTTGACGTTCTGGCCAAGTCGTCGATGTTGTGCGTCCTTTCTCGATGACAGCATATACTTTGTTTTGCCCTCGTTTACCGCCAGACCCATTTTAGCCGCTTCCGTTTTAATGCCAGCAAACGCATCATTGACGGCTCGCTGTGTTCGTCCAATCACGTCAATGTCATCCGCGTAAGCTAGCAGTTGAACGGACTTTTGGAAGATCTTGAGTTTTGCACGATCTTCTCAAGAACGATGTTAAAGAAATCACATGACAGCGCGTCGCCTTGTAATTTTTTTGACATTGAAGGTCTCGGTGAGTTCGTTACCGACCTTGATGGAGCAGCGAGAGTTTTCTATTGTCATCCTGCTCAGTCTGACGTGTTTGGCAGGAATGTCAAAACTAGACATGGCGCTGTACGCTGTCATATGGTCTCCAGAATCTGCCGTCTTCTCCAGAATCTGCCGCAGTGTGAAGATTTGATCTATGGTGGATTTCCCGGGCCTGAAACCACACTGATAAGGACCTATCAGTTTGTTCACAAATGATTTCAGGCGTTCACACAAAACGGCAGAAGATCTTATAGGCGATGTTAAGGAGACTTATCCCCCGATAGTTGGCGCAGTCAAATGGATCTCCCTTATTGTCGATTCGGCAAACGGTACTGAGATTCCACTCATCGGGCATGCTTTTCTCCGACCATATCTTACAGATGAGCTGGTGCATGCACCCTACCAGATCATCTGCAGCTGCCTTAAACATTTCAGCAGGCAGCCTATCTGCACCAGCAGCTCTTTTAGGCTTCAGTCTCGATATCGCTATCTCGACTTCGTCTAGATCGGGGGGACGGTATTCTCTTCTATCATCGTCCGTTGTGTTGAGTGGAAAGCCTACTTGCAAAAGCATAATCAGTCGAATCAGTTAACGATTTTAACAATGTTAATACAAATTTTCAGAACAACATTTGAGATCATAAAATTGTAATTGTGTTTAATACACTTACAAAATATTCACTATATGAAATTACAAAAAATCAAAGTTTAGACTTTTATATCTGATACAAAAACTGTGATACCATGTTTTTTATTTTTTCGATATATTAATTGGAAAAACACTACAGAAATAATAAAGGATGACATTACAAAGCG
Source organism: Myathropa florea (assembly GCA_930367185.1). Lineage (NCBI taxonomy): Eukaryota > Metazoa > Arthropoda > Insecta > Diptera > Syrphidae > Myathropa > Myathropa florea. The sequence goes on from OV884004.1 coordinate 54,608,043, forward strand.
TACGGTAATGTGGTAATGTGCATACTTTTTGAACATGGATAAAATGCCAAAATAAAACACATTTTATTTTACTATTTATATAACTATATCTATTACTCACCTCTGGATTGAAGAATAACCTTGATTAATGGAAATTTGCATTGTTTGGTAATTGGATAACTTTGCGTTTGAATTAGATTGCAAAGCACTTGAACATGAATTAGTTCCAGAAGACCGTACAATTTTTGTATTACTCTGTATCGTTTTCTTTTTAGGAATTTGAACTGCCTTTTCCTGTATATTGTTGCAATTCCTTTGAGTAAAAACTATATGTTGTTGATTAGAATTAATTGATGCCACACAATTTGTATTCGTATTTCTCGGTTGAATAGTATTTAGTGTAATAGTTTTGTTACTTGTGCTACAATCCTCTCTATTTATATCCAGTGGTCGTTCTACGGCCGCAAATAGTGCTTCCTCATCTCCATTTTCCAAATCTAATCGTTCGCGACACACTGGATTTTTTTCAATTTCTTGAGCTAATTTCTCTGCTTTAGCTTCTGCCTCTTTAAATTCATCTGTTTCAGTTTTTTCAATTTGAACGGTATAGTCTGATAAAGAATCATCAAATGTGGATTGTACACCAAAAGTCTTCTCATTTTTTGTGAACATTTCATTAGCGTCCCAGCCATTTGCATCAATATCTAATTCAAAATCAACCTCTCCGTTCATTCCAGATGGATCCCAGGGTTCTAGTTCTTTTTCGTCAATTCGAGAAACTATGCAAATATAAGAATACAAACATATAAACTAATGTAGATATATTATGAATATATGTAATATGTATAAAATATGTACTATATTTTATATATGTACCAATTTTTTCAGATATTGCATTGTCAGTTTGGAATGCTCCGCCAGTAGCATATTTCGGGTCAAATTCTTTTGCTACAATACTAACGACATTGTCTGATGTAAAAATCATACAGTTCGGTACAGGTTTTCCTTCATCAAATATGTTTATGTTACTTTTAATACAAAACGGCAGCTCCAGAGCAACCTAACAAAAATAGTATATAAATAAGAATATTGTAAATAATAACAGTTCGAAATATATTAAAGTTAAACATTAAATATGTACGTACGTCAAAATTTGGAGAAAATGTTCGGAAAATCCCTTCATATACATTTCCAGACCGTAGATGTACTTGAACAATATTTCCAACAAGGGCAGTTGCCGCGTGCATGAAATAGGTATTGTTATAAACTCCTTGCGCTTGAACATACTTTACTTTAGTGTGGCGGTTATCAGAAGGAAATCTAGAATATAAACTTATCAATGCAGTTCCAGAAGTGATATTTCATTTTAATTTCATAAAAATGTGCAATATAACATAGAATAATTTTAATTTTTTTTTATATATATTTATTATACTTGAAATAAATTACAGAATAATAATTCATACGGAGCTACTAGCTGCAAAGTCCTCGGCTCTTAGTTAAAGCTAACTAATGTTTAATTTTTTTTGGCTTTATTTCTTGACAAATATAATGCATTTTTAACAAAAATATAAAAGAATACAAAATAATAAATAAAATAAATAAATACAAGTTAAATATAATACACAATTATTTGCAACAGAAATAGCTGAATACAATCTTTTGCCATATGGCAAGTGGCGAAAGTATTTATCAATTGTACAATGACTATAAACACAAATATAATATTGATGGGAAATCTAATAGATAACAATGAATGAAAGGAAAAGCATATTCGTTTAATTTACAACAATGAAACAAGAAGTGTATCTATTGCATCATGGTCAAAAGAGAAAAGCCAAGATTTTATATTACTTATAAATACTGTTTTCTTTCTCTCACACCTACAGTTTTCTGATAACATGTTAAATAATCGTGGAGCTGTCGCATAATAAAACCGAGAAAAGTGTGTTTTATAAATAGTTGGAGTGTTTGCAAGGTTCCTCGAATTAATACGTAAATTATATACATCACAGAATATCGATTTTTCAAAAAATATTTTTAATACCTTATAAAAATACAAATGTCTTAATGGAAGAATTTCTAAAGATTTGAACAATGGAAAGCTTGGAGTTCTGCGATTAACTTTAGTCATAATTCTAATTACGTGCTTTTGTTTAGTTAGCAATGGTTCTAATAATAATAATAATACAGTCACCGTCTGACTTCCAAGCCGACAAGTGATTTCTCTCATTAGTTCGCTCTTCTTCTTAAATATCTCCCCGTTATCTTCTCAATAATTTTTAACCACTATTCTATTCTAAATTTACTCCATAACCTCGTGTTCACAAAATGAGACATATATAGCTTGAACAGTGTGTTATCAATAAAATCATGGCCCCCGGGCCACTCGTGATCTCGGGCAACAGATTTGAGCTGCTTGATAGAGAGCCTCTATCTGTGCCTGAGGCCCTTTCTAAAAAAAGAAAAAAAAAGAATAACTCCACCTATCCAGATCTCGAAAAACCACTACATTTAAATACAACCCTTCCCGACCCAAAATTCATAGTGATGTCTTCAAGTGATGAAAAAAAGCCTCTGTCGTCCATTAGTGTGTTTTTACGTAAAAAAGCGATCGACGGCATTAGCACCGGTTACGAAAGTATAACCGAATTACGCGACGGCAGCCTTCTTCTCCTTGTCAAATCACCAAAAATAGCAAAATTATTTCTTTCGCAAAAAAACCTAGCTAACATTTGACCGATCTCAGTCAAGCTTCATTCCAACCTCAATTCTTGCAAAGGTACAGCATACGCTCCCTGCCTTATTTACGTCCCAGAAGACAAAATAATTAGCGAAATGAGTTCCCAAGGCGTCACTGACGTATTTAAATTTAAAAAAACAACATCGGATAACAATCTTCGTGCAACTGGGCTAGTTCTATTCACTTTTGAACGCTTCCGTCCCCCCTCTACTGTTACCATAGGCTGGTATAATGTAAAAATCGAGGAATATTACCCCAACCCAATGCGCTGTCGCAAGTGTCAACTCCTTGGCCACACCACCAAGAGATGCACTTCTTCAGAAAGCTGTGAAACCTGCAGCAACCTCCCGCCCCACCAACCTTTTTTTTTTTTTTTTTTTTTTTATACGTATACCCTTCAGTGTATGTATGTACGTATACCCTTCAGTGTCCGGAATCAAGACACAGCACACGTACTTCATGCGCCAACTGCTCCCCCCCCCCCCCCCTTCATCGCAATTTCCACCCACCACTTTTTCTTCCGACCCATCTATTCTCTCTACCTCAGGAAACATCACGGTGGGGTTACCGGACCGGGTACCCTTATTCCAGATAGAGACTTCCGGAATGATAATCTTAAACCTTTTGCAGGTTCCCTGCACTTTTTCACGGATGGGTCTAAAACCCAGGAGGGGGTGGGTAGTGGTGTTTTCTCTGATGAACTAAATATAAGTCTCTCCTTTCGCTTACCCGACTACTGTAGTGTGTCTCAGGCGGAGATAATGGCGATAAGTGAAGCGCTGTCTTGGCTCAAATGGAATGTAATATCCGCTCGTGATATTTGCATTTTCACTGACAGCCAGGCAGCCATCAGAGCCCTGGAATTGGTCACTACGAACTCTAAGACTGTAATAGACTGCCGCTCATCTTTAGACAAGATGGCCGACCAGTTCTACATTTGCCTGTGCTGGGTGCCAGGACATTCCAGGCAACTGCAAAGCAGATGAACTCGCCAAGCTCGCTACTTCACAGCCATTACTTCCCAAACACAGTAGCTTGGGTATGCCCCTCACAACTTGCAAATTGCTGCTCTCACTAGAGGCAACTCGTGAAATAGATAATCCTAGGCCACTAGGCTAGATTCCAAAAGATCTAAGGATTTAATATCTCTTCACATATCGAATATAAGCTCTATCGTCGGTGTCATCACAGGACACTGCCTCATAGGAAACCATGCCATCAGACTAGGTGTCCCGGCTAATGATTTCTGTAGAAGCTACCTAGATGAGGAGGAAGTGGAAAGCGTCCCACACCTCCTAAGCTCCTGTCCGGCCCTGGCGTCTATTCGACGCCAATATCTAGGGGCCTACTTTTTTGATGACTTGGGTGAACTTACGGTTCCCATTAATAATCTACTTCGCTTCATTATAGGCTCCAAATGGTTTCCCTCGGACAACTTATTGGTTTGATCCCGGTCAAACCATGTGGCAGCACAATGGATCAACTCTGGTCTAGGTGCACACACAGAAAAGCCACATCTTACCTAACCAACCACCTACCGGACCGGGTGGGCTCTACACAGAGCCCTCCCGTTTCTGTATCCACACCTCGGAGTCATAATGAACACCCCAACAATAACAGCATCTTCAATAGACCCAAACAAAATTTACACCACACTTTACCCTCAATACACCAACAGTTCACCGTTCTTCAATGGAACGTCAACGACTACCTGCATAATTTACACGAATTGCAAATTCTAATAAAAGAAACAACCAAAAGTTATTTGCTTGCAAAAAACTCATCTCACAGCCGATCGGCACCCATTTTCTCCCAAACAGTATTCCGCTTATTTTCACAATTTTGGTTCTGTGTCTTACTCCAAACAAGGAGTTGGCATCCTCATCCATAACTCAATCCCCCATTCACACATTTCAATTAACTCACATATATCGGCAATAGGTGTGCAAATCAACCTTAACATAACTTTCACAATTATTTCGCTCTATATCCCTCCCGAACAAAACTTTTGTACAAAAGATCTTGAAGATGTTATCAATGGAATTAACAATCCTGTCTTAATAACAGGTGATTTTAATGCATGGAGTCCTTCCTGGGGTTCTGAGAAACTAAATAAACGCGGAAAAACAGTCGAGCATTTTATTACTAACTCCGGGTTAGCTATACTTAATGACGGGCGACCAACCCACTTCTCCACCCATAAAACGTTTACCAACGTTGATCTATCACTCGTTACACCCTACCTCCTCAACAAAGCCACCTGGTACATATCCGATAACCTTACTGGCAGTGATCATTTTCCAATTTTCATTAACCTCTCTACCGGTCAGTTAAATCATAAATTAAAAAAACCGAAAAAATTCCTTCTCGACAAAGCAAACTGGGACTTATTCCGATCCACTGTCTCTAGTGAATTACACCTGAGAGAAGTTTCTTCCAACATCAATAAAGAGTCCGCTATGATTCATAAAATAATGCGCACATCAGCAAACCTAGCCATTCCTCAAACTAGTGACAAAATCCACAAAAAAATAACTCCGTGGTGGAATAAGGAAATAAGTTCTCTGCGAAAACAAAAACAAAAAGCTTGGTACAATTTCAAAAAATCTCCCACCGACTCCAACCTTATTCTTTACCGTAAATTAAATGCAAAATTTCGCAAAACAGTAAAAACTGAAAAGAAGGCTTGCTTTGAGAAATTTACCTCAAATATAAATCAAAATTCAATGCCTCAAAAACTTTGGGCCGACATTAAATCGCTAACAGGCACTTACTCTCCATTTCAAATAGAAGCAATACAAACAGACACTAGAACGTTGACATGCCCTAAAAAAATTGTTGAACACTTTGCTGAAACATGGGAACAAGCTTCGGGTGACTCCAATTTTCAACCCATCTTCATCAGAGAAAAATTAAAAATACTCAACGATCCAAACCCATCTTTTCGCCCCAGCTCTTCAGCAATTTCTATTGAATCAGAAATTAACATGTCCGAACTTATTTCCTGCTTGCGCACTGTAAAGGGGAAAACACCGGGTTTTGACCGCATTTCCTCCCGAATGTTGAAAAACTCCCCACAGGCTTTAAAGATACGTTTAAGTCTCTACAACAACATATTTGACAGTGGTATAATTCCACACCCCTGGAAAGCCGCTAATATCATACCATTGCCAAAGCCAAATGGAGACCGTACGACAACATCTGGTTATCGTCCCATATCCCTCCTCCCATGCACTGGAAAAGTATTCGAAGAAATCGTTGCAAATCGCTTATTCTGGCTTCTTAATAAAGAAAAATTAGTCGACATTCGACAAGTCGCATTCAAAAAAGGCAAATCTACACTAGATGCACTGCTCCATATCGACCATTTTGTTTGCTCAACATTGTCTAAGCGAAATCATGCGACCATCCTTAGCCTTCACTTTCAGAAAGCTTTTGATAGGATTGGGGCTCACGTTGTCCTTAATCAATTATTAAAATGGAAAATTGGACCAAAAATGTATAAATACATAAAATCCTTTCTATCTAACAGACATTTTCGCATCAAGTACTGTGATATCTACTCAAACCCGCACAAACTAAAGAATGGCATCCCCCAAGGATCGCCCCTATCAGTGGTCTTGTTTATTATAGCTTTTAGTGAAGTCAGCCATATATTAGACAGTTCCCATAAGGTTGAGCATTCCCTCTATGCAGACGATCTAATTATTTTCTTTAATAATAAAGACCTCCACGAATTGGGTTTTATTTTCTCATCCATCATAGATGCCCTTCTTCAGTGGGGTAATTACTCGGGCTCAATAATTTCATGTACAAAATCCGAATTATTCCACATTATGTAAAAAACACAATTGTACAAAACTTGTCCAAGTCAACTTAAATGATAGTTTTATAAAAAATGTTACTTCTTTGAAATTTCTCGGTATTGTATTTGACTCTAGATTTAACTTTAAGAATCACTGTACTTATATAAGAAAAAGTTTAGCTGCCAGGGTTAAAATAATTGAATACATATCATCAAAAAATAGCTTCGCCAACATCAACACTCTTATAAATTTAATCAAATTCACATAATTAGATAATACTAAAATTGACTATGGCCTACCAATTTACGGAAAATGCTCCAAATCATCTTTGGGACTTATCACAACACCTTACCACGCCGCCATCATAAGCTGTTTGAAAGCTATACGGAAAACACCCATTATCAATATACTAACAGAAGCTGGACTTCCCCATTTAACGGATAGAATCGATTTTCTTATGGCCAAAATAATTGCAAAAATAAACTCTGCACACATAACATCCATCCATCCAGCAGTTAAGAAGATTCTGAATAGCAAGAGGCATCAAAAAATGCAATCTACCTTATGCCAAGCACTCACATTTGCTAAGAATCTCATTATTCCTATCTCTATCCAAAACCGCACAAGGATTAGTCAACCACCCTGAAACCTTCCAAGCCACACCATCAACACCGATCTTAGCTACTATTTGAAAAACTCAACCACTGATGTCATCTATAAAGCTACATATCCCTTGGCTGGAAATTATTATTTACAGATGCATCTAAAGCAGACAACTACACCTCGTTTGCTGTTGTAGATGAGTCCGGCTCCGTTATTTCCAAAGGACTACTACCAACTTTTGCATCAACCTTTACTGCTGAAGCATTTGCTATATACCAAGCCATAGCACACTCACAGAAAAGGAAAACCGTAATATTTTCCGACAGCCTCTCCACTATACAAGCCATAAAAAACTTTTCCAACTCTACAGAAATAGTAGAACTAATACGTAACTATCTCATCCTGAACTCCGAAACTTTAAAAATTGTTTGGATTCCTGGACACGTTGGTATTAGTGGCAACGAAGCAGCTGATGCAGAATCTAAATTAGCCAGAAAAGAACCACTAAAATCCTTCTTCCAACACAATAAAAAAGATGTTTTGAGTTTTCTACTCGAGAACTGGAAGTACAAAAGAAAAATCGTTTGGGCAAGTTACAACCATTCTAATAAAAACCTCAATCCTGACGGCGACAGAGCAATTTATCCCAACAACATATCCCAAAAAAAAAACTAAAAATATACATCGGACTCAGATTGGGCCACTCCTATATTACCCACAAACATCTGCTCAATAAAGAGCCACCTGCTCTCTGCCATCTTTGTGAAGATAACAATTCTACTCTCACAATGACTCATCTTCTTGCTTGTCCAAAAATCACTTCGATCTGTACAAATCTATCAAGCCCCAGCTTGCACCAGCTCTTAAAAAATATCAACATTGATAGCATAAATTTGGTTTACAATATAAGGAAGTCTTTAAAACTTGAAAACTCTATATAAAAAAATATATTTATTAATCTTATGTACCTATTTATATTATCGTAGTAGACAGCCCTGGCAGCTAATTCTAGTTTAATTATTGAACTTGTAATTTATTTACTGTTTAATAAAATGAATAATGATAATAATAATAATAATAATTATAATAATGGCGGCGCTACAGTACGAGGTGGACCTGGGCCTAGCTTCTCAGCAACCACTCGTGTTGTGCGTGCTATTGTTCTCTCACGAGTGGAGGGGACCTACAGTTTAATGCCGACTCCGAACGGCGAGATTGAGAAGTTTTTTCTAGACAGTTATACTCTTTGAGCATTGTCAGTGACTCGAAAGAGGTGGAGCCGTGAACAATTTGTTTGAAAAATTGTTTGTCTGAACTTGTATTCAAACCTAGACTGTGAAAGTCAAGTGCGCATGGGTCGACGCAAGAACCCACACGACCACGGCGCCCACTATGGTTCTATTTTGTTAAAATACGCACCACCCCAGCATGAAATACCGTATTGCAGTTTGGATTTAAGTAATCCGTTGTATACTATTTTTAATACATGATTATTGCAATTGAGACTCAAATGATACATACACATCCTCACAAAATTATTCGCACAAGACTTCATTTAACGAAATAAGCTAAATTCCACTAGTCTTAGTCGTAAAAAATTAATTCAATAAAATTAAAAAAAATTAGAATTAGTAAAAGATTAAAAATTAGTACAAAAAAATCAAATATTAATAAATCCAAGTAGGCAAAAACGAAAATAAACAAACTGACTTCAATTAAACGTAACACAAAATTATTCGCACAAAAATAAAAATATGAAAAAAAACACATAAAATAAAGTAGGTGAGTGGCACATCAGTATCTAGTGGCACCACCCTTAGCATCAATAACGGCTCTTAGTCGTTTTGACATACTCCCGACAAGTTTCTTGCAAAAATCCGGGCGTAAAAGTTCCCATTCTCATTGTGGAGCTTCTTTAAGAGAAGCTTTGCTCTGATAGCTCGATTTCGAATATTTTTTTCAAGCTCAGCCCACAAATGTTCAATGGGGTTGATGTCGGGTGACTGTGGAGGCGTTTTGAGCTGCGAGGGAGCATTGAAAAGCAGCCACATTTTGACATTGTGAGCAGTGTGCTTTGGGTCGTTGTCTTGTTGAAAGACATAATTTGACCCTAGACCCATTTTAGTAGCGCTTTTCTGCAAATTTCTTTTTAGGATGTCGAGGTAGTCATATTGGTTCATTCTATAGTCAATGAACTCCATTTGACCAACCCCCCGCGCAGACATACACACCCACATCATGATATAACCACCGCCATGTTTCACCGTCGCTTGAAGATTAGCTTCATTCAGCTCAGTATTTGGTTTTCGCCAAACCCTTTGCTTCCCGTCATTGCCAAACAAGTTAAACTTGCTTTCGTCACTAAAAATAACGGTGTTCCAAAAGTCTAGAGTCTTGTTAACATACTCTTTGGCGAACGCGAGTCTTTTTTCTTTGTTAACTTTGGAAATAAAGTGTTTGCGACGTGCAACTCTACCGTTAAAATTATTTGACCTTAAAGTCCGCCTTACTGTTTCGACAGAGAGTGTTTTTTTAATGATTCCTGACATCTCTGCGGTCAAGAATTTTACTGGCGTCTTAGGGTTTTTCATGATTTTCTTCACAATATGCCTCTCATTTGCCTCCGATAATTTTTTTTTTCGACCCCTACCTTTATTATTTTCTAAACATTTTTATTATTTTCTGAACTTATGGACAACATCCCTAACTACGGTGTAGGATCTTCCAACAAGTTCACCAGCCTCTCGGTACGTTCTGCCTTGGCAAACTAACTTTAAAATAACCTTTCGCTCTTCTATAGAAGTTTCCGATTTTTTTCGTCCCATTTTGCTCTTTTTTCGTTTTTTTTATTTTATTTTCTCAGAAATATCTTCTATCCTTCTGCTTGTTGCCTCGATCACAGCATTCAACAGAATGAGCGGTTATTATAACACAACGCTTGAGTTTGTGCGGATAAATTTATGTCTGCTTTCCTCTTGTCGTATTCGGAGAAGTCGAAAAAAAATACCCTTAGGGTTGATTGCATCAGTTTGAACCTTGAATATGACTATTGAATATATAGAGCAGATGTATAATACAAAAAAACAGTTACTTTTTAAGTTCTACACAGAAAATATTAAATAAATTCGGCCGTAAAGTCTTTGTGCGAATAATTTTGTGAGGATGTGTATGTCTAACTATTCTAGTAAGGTAGTTTTTAAGATGTAAACAGTGGTCGTACCAAGTTAGCTTATTGTCCAATATAATGCCTAAATATTGAAAACGATTGACACATTCAATTCTAAAACACTCTTTATTGCAAGCAGCACTTTCATTAAAAGTAACAAGATCATTTGTTAATGAACAATAAACTGGGCAAATGCGAGTTGTACTCACACGGGGAAGGTTCCGTCGCATAATATTGATGGATGATTTCTGAATATCAAACGACGTTTCCAAACTATTTCAGTTGAATTTTCTTTTAACTTCAACCCAAATCAACCCTTCATTCATACATTCATAGATCCAATCAAACAATCATTCATCCATACACATATTATACCTCTATCCAAGTTTATCCAACACAGAAAATCCCTTCCATCATACATACATACATACCTACCTAGTCACTGCACATGCCTGCGGTGTGTGTGTTCATTTCTGTTGGGCATTTAGGGGTAGAGATCAAAAGATAACACTCATCAACGAATAGAGTGGTCGAACACAGCATAAAATTTATGTGTGAAATTGAAAGTATTGATCATTTTAAATCTTAGATATCTCAAAATTTCAACGTGAATTGATATTTTGAAATTTATCATTTCTTCATGCTTACGCTGAAGTCTTCAAAACTGCGTTTTCAGATCTTCAAAATTCGCATATCGATGATTGACCGGTTTTGGCCAATATCTCGAAAAACATTAAGGGCAGGATGCTCGAAATTGTTTTAAATAAGTGATTTTTTCAGATTTTTAAACTCTTTGGTTTAGAAATGGCAGGGGGGGGTGTATTAAAAAAAACTTTGGAGCTCCATATTTTCCAAACGGTACTTTGGATCAAAAACTGTTAAAGCAAACCTCTACCTCATTTCAAAAGATCTGTCGATTGATATATAAGTCGATGGGGTGCGACAATGTTTAAAAATTAATGGCAACTTCACCTATACTGGAGCCACCCGCAAATGGCCCCAATTTTTAAATTTGGGTGCATGGCTAATGACATCTAGGCCTGAATTATCTAATTCCAAAATTTCATGCCGATATCTTTATAAACTTCGGGGATTTGAAGTGTGACAGACACGACGGAAGGACGGACAGACGGACACACCGAAATTATAAAGGTTCCGTTTTTGTAAACGGAGCCTTAAAAACGTAAGCAGCTTGGACTGTGGTAATATAAAGGGAAGTCTTCAATTTTAAACCCTTGATATTGAATTACATAAATTTAGTAATTTATTATCAATTTATGTTTTTAAACCCTTTGCACAGTCTCAAGTCTAAATCGTTATTTACATCTAGATATAAGTTATAATAACTAATATTAGAGTATGGCAGTGCAGTGTCATCAGCAAAAGATGTAATTTTGCCCTTAAAAGGTTGGATGAACAACGAATTTACATAAACGAGAAGCAATACTGGACCCAAAACAGAACCTTGGAGGACCTACATTTAAATATTTTACAGAACTGAGGGAGTTTTTAATTTTTACTATTTGTTGACGATCCTTAAGATAAGAAGTAAACCAATCGTGTATGAAGCCTCTAAACCCTGCATTGGAAAGTTTTACTAGAAGTAAGTTATGATTCTTCATGCCAAAGGCTTTGGTTATATCTATAAAAAGGCAGCCCGAAATTTGGGAGTTATTTAGACTCGAGTATAGTTCCCCAGTCACTTTAAGTAGCGCATCTTCCGTAGATTTTCCGTTTCTAAAACCGAACTGATATTCACTAAAAAACTGAGTTCTATTCAAAAAAGAAATCATTCTCGATTTTATCCCCTTTTCAAAAATTTTAGAGAAGACTGACAACAAGGAGATTGGAGGGTAATTGTTTAATAGCTTAGAGTCACCCTTTTTATGAAGAGGGATTACAAGTGCTGTTTTGAGGGATGTGGGGAAAATACCTTTGTATACACATGTGTTAAAAATAAAACAAAGAACATCAGAGATATGAAACGAAATGTTTTAAAATTTTGCTAGAAATGTTATCTAGAGCAGTTGAATTTGATATTTTTAAAGACATTATAATCTTTTGTATTTCAAGGGAAGAAAATTCAGTAAGGAAAAAACTTTCGCCTCGATAACTAGTTTCTAATACACTATTATTACAGGACAAAGTTGAATTGAGCATATTTGAATAAATATAACTAGATCCTACATCCGAAAAGAAATTATTAAACTAGTTAGCAATCTCTAGACGCTCACAAATTGAAGAGTTGTTGATATTCAACACAATATCACTATTATATTTTTTCTTGTTTAAAATCTCATTTACAACCTGCCATTCTTTCCTATAATTTCCAATATTTCCGGCTAATTTCTTACTATAATAATCATTTCTACAGATAGGTATATCTGATTTAATTTCACTACAGATCTTATTGTAGTAATTTCTTAATCTCTGATTGCTAGGATGTTTTTTAAGAACTAAAAAAATTTGCTTTTTCTTTCTAATCATTCTTTAAGAGCGAGATAGTCATCCACTGCTTCAGGCATTTTAATTTGTTGTTTACAGTATTTCGTTTCTGAAAGCAGATCGTAAGATAAAACTGCAGTTTTTTAAGAAATAAATGAATGGAATAGGTATAAACTTCATCCCAAAATTCATAGTTAAAATAGTCTCAGTGCAGCAAAATAAAAACTCACATAATCCCTAACCTCATATTTGATTGTGATTTCGTTGCTTAACTGTAAGCACATTAAACAATGATCCGTAATCTTTAGATCACAAACAAGAGTTTCATACTTTACTTTACTGTTTCGGTGAAGCCTTATTGTTATGCCTAGTTTTTTAAAAAGATTATAGATTCTATTAACATTAGGTTTGTTAACGTTCTTTAATATTTCTATTACATCTTCTCCGCTCATTATGTTTGTGAGGAATGGTTTGATTCCAGCGCAATGTTGGATTAGGTGTTGGAGGGTCATATTCAGATCAGTGCAGATTAGCTGAAGTTCTCTTTTAAGGAGGTGGAGGTGTGTGGCTGAAGTATGACCCAGTTGAAGTCAAACGAATTTTGTGATTTTGTTTTCTTTTTTCATATTTGTGACGGGGTGGATTTTTTTGTGGTTCGGTTTTAGGAAAAAAATTTCGAAATCCAATTTTGCGTTCCCTCTGCAACTTCATTTCAAATGGCAGCTAGTGTCAGAGTTTATTATTGATATTTTTTCCTGATTGGATATTAATTTTAAAATTAATTTAAGTGCTAATTCAGTTATATTAAATATTTTGGTGACTCAATATGGAGATATGGAGTTCGCGTGGAAATTTATGTCTAGCGAAGCTTTCAACTAATGAAAAAACAGCTGTTTTTTGATTATGTCAGCAAGCCTGCTGAAGGGGTAACTCTGCCTGAAACCGGAGCAAAGCAACAGCTCCGGACAGAGATGCTCCAATCAGAAGGATTGGGTGAGCGGCGAACTATATCTATCATTCCCCTAGTCCAGGATGTCAAGCGACCCGTGCCCATTGGATGGTTCGCAGCCAGGGAGTAATACCGGCTGTGTTCTAACGGAGCCTCTCCAATCTTGGGGAGTAAAGTGGCTGATGCAGCAAGCCGTATTGAGCATGAGCTCAACAAAATTTTAAAAACAGCTAAACTTGAGATTAGCCGCGGTAGTAGCGAAAGGTCGGTGCAACCTAGCACCAGCCGGAAAGATGCAAAAATGCTAAGGCAACCGATAGGTAGATGCTTACAGACTGCCGAAAAGGAAAGCGGGAGCATAGCACTAGTTTCCCGACATCCAACTGAGGAAGTAGGAGAGAGTTCAGAACTCCGTGACCCCTCAATCCTCCACGACCAAGGCAACGAGAGAAAGGGCGCAAATGTCCACTGATGTCTCCCTCTAGGACAACCTGGCGGATTGGATGATCGACTCCGTAAAGGGTTCAGCGGCGCTAGCTGTAGGCGGTATCTTCGGTACGTAGAAAAAGCCTTTGCGCCTGAGGAAGCGAGGAAGAAGGCAGAAGAGCACAAGGCTAAGCCTAACTCGGAGCCTACCACTTCGGGGAAAAGAAGCAGTAACTTCATTTCACCACCCTTGCCTAATGCAAGTAAAAAACGAAGGGTATCCTCAAAGCTGGACAGGTAAGAGACGAGATCCTCGAGGCAAGTCGCTGTCTGCAAGAACAGGAGCAACTGTTGCAAAAGCAGCGGGAGCTGGCAAAAAGCTCGTGGGGGCAACGGTGGCTTAGAGAATAGCTGTTCTATATGATGCTGTGAAGACCGGAAAGGCCTAGAGGATGCCCTGGTAAATGAAATGGCCCTAGGATGGGAACATAAGCTCAAATTTCACCGCATTAATTTCAGGCATTTCATTTCATTTCATTTATTTTGATGCAAAGTATTACAACATGCTACAAGACGCCGTGGTCTTTTAAAAGAAAGAGTATATTATATTACATATTTCTAGTTTAACTTACAAGCGAAAAAGAAAAAAACAAAATAGATAAATAAAATAAAAGAAAAGAAGAATCTTAAGGAATAATAATTGAAACTTAAGATCTAAATTAGAAAGTGCACAAGAAAAGGTTATGAGGATTGTAATTATAATTTTAATTTCTTGTACTGTTTTCAGACAGATGGATACAAAGTTTTCTTCGGAATTCGGTGAATTGTTGTATTGTCTGCAATTCGTGCGGAAGACGGTTCCATAGGCAAATTGCAGATACGAGGAAAGACTGTTCCCCAACGCAATGTGTGTGAATCGTGGTAGAATTAAACTTAGACCCCGAGCTGAACGTGCAGATGTGCGACGAATAATTCTACGTAATTTTAAAATATTATGAAAATCTAAAAATACGTTCAATTTCAAACCTAAGATACCAGCATTAAGATGAGACACACTACAGTACCTAGGTACATTATAGATAAAACGAATACAGTCATTAAAAGCAACATTTAATCTTCTTTTACATTCACAGTCAAGATGAGGATAGACAGAGCATTTATAGGTAAAAAACGACATTATTAAACTTTTAAAGAGACGTAGATTTATCGAAATACTTAGCACATGGGCGGAGTGTCGAAAGAATCGCAAACAGGTATAAATGGTGTCAGTTATAGCGTTACAACAAGTTAGTGATGAATTGTAGAAAAAAAATAATTATAAAAGTAAAACAATATTAACCACCCTGCTCTAGCCTACTTTTCGAACATTAAGCCAACGGCTTTCATTTCATTTCATACTTTGACCGTCTGATCAGGTTACTGACCGGAAGCCCAGCTCATTATAAATAGGAGACGAAATATGTTTTTTTTCTTCTTCTGCACTCGTCGAGCGAGTAATAAATATCAAAAACAGTAAAAGTGTTGTTTTATTCCGATCGTCTCTCGCCCACAATTAACCTCCTACAGAATTAATTCGGTACCCTAAATATTTCACACAATTTGCAACAGGTAATGGTTCACTATTCAGAGTTATTGGAGGGAAATTATGTAGGTCAAAAGTACTTCTTGCGCAGATAAGACTTGTGGACTTAGAATGATTAAGTTTGAGTTTGGTCTGTGATGACCACAGTACAATACTGCAATGATCCTGATTGATTACACCATGGTTACACAATATCACTCAATCCGATTGGGCGTGAGATATATATTAAGACATTGTTCGCATACATATGAACATTGCAGTTCCGTATCACTTGTGGGAGATCGTTATTATACAATGAGAATAAAAGTGGTCCTAATACAGAGCCCTGGGGAACTCCTATATTAGTTAGGAAAGGAGTTGACATTCCAATTTCGGTAATTACAGTTTGAATACGGTCATGAAGGTAAGCTTGGAGTAATCTTACTGAAAAAGAGGGAAAACTAAAATTTTTTTTTAACTTCATGAGAAATATCGAGTGATCAATATTGTCAAAAGCTTTCGAGAAATCGAGCAGTACTAATATACCTATGTTACCTATATTCATGATCGCAGATTCACAACTGTATTTTGGTCGAAAACTCTATTGCCAGTTCGATAGCAGATTATTTACGTTCACATATTATTGAATTTGTGTAGCAAGTATTTTTTCAAATGCTTTCGCCGGAAAACAGAGCATACTGATTGAAGTCAGGGGGGTTTTCAGGACAACTATTCTTTGGTATCGGAATTATGTTTGCCATTTTCCACTGATCGGGAAATTGACAACTATATATACAAAAGTTGAAAATATGTCTTATATACGGGAGCAAATGAGGAAGAAGAAGTTTTATGAATCCTGGGCTGCAACCATCTGGACCTATTGCGTTTGATTGATCTATTGACATGATTGCTTTAATAACTTCTACATTGGTAACACATTCAAAGTTAGAGGCACTAGAAACATCAGATACTATATTGCTCATGGTATACATACTCGGAACAATTACATCAGAGAGCAACTGCGGGATTTTTTGTTCGATGTTACACCAAGTTCCTTTAAATTTCTCCAAAGTTCCTTAGAAGTCATATTAGGATCTAGTTTGGTAGAAAATTATTTGAGTTTTGACTTCCGAATGAGCAAGTTAACATTGTTTCGAGCCACACAGTATTACCTTTTATTCGATTGAGTTGGGTTATCTTATAACGTCTGAACAATAATTCCCTTTCCTGAATACGATTTTTAATTTGATCAGTGTACCAGGGACAGTAAAATGGATTTGAATAAACAAATTGTACAGAAACTGTAAATAACTGTTAAAAGTCGATGCTATGTTGTTAACTTCAGACCAATTGAGATTATAAAAGGCAGCTACGACTTCATTATAATTCAAGTTTTTAAAGGATCGATAACTATGAGTATTAACACAAATTGCATTGTCAGCATTAAATTTAACAAAATAAAACAACATAAATGAATTCGCTAAAAGGCTTTACTTGATCGCTACTTAGAATGTTAAATGCATTGTTAGTTAAAAACATGTCAATTAGTGGAGGATTAGTAGGGGACTGGAAGCATGTAGGGTAACAATTGTTTACTAGCGAAAGTCCTATTTTATCACAGAAGTATTGAAACTGACTAGATGTTCCATTGCACTCAAATTAAATAACATTAAGATCACAGTCAACCAACCCTTTATAGGCCCTGAACCATTCTGCGCTGTAGGAGACCATCTCCTCAGCGAAGAATTCAGGGAACTGGAAAGAAGGAATCGGATAGAAACCTGGAATAACGCTCGTGGAATGAAGCAGGCCAAGAAACTCCTAGAGCAATAAAACCGGAAGAGATTCGAGGCATGCATCAAGAATAACCTCCGTATCCAAACAGGCTACCTAATGGAGCACTATAGACTCAGGGAGCCTTTGAGGAAACTATAGGTATCAGAAGAAAGTCTCTGCAGATGTTGTGGAGAATTTAATGAAATTCCAGAACAGATACTGGGATTTTGTGAGGCACTAGCCCACAAAACAAAAATATGTCTGGGCAAGAACCTACTATCAGAAGAAGAAATGCAATCACTAGAACCATCTCTCATTCTCAGATTCCTGAAGGAAACTGGCTTAAAGAGAATACTTTAGAACAGATTTCTTCACCTATGCGCAATAGGAGTCCATTACCCTCAATACAACTCATAAAATAACTGTAATTGAGGGGAACTCGTAATTGTGCTAAGGTATTGAAAGGTCCTTGAAATTTATCATTTCTAAACAATTTAAAACCTGGTAAATGAACGCTATGAGATAATTTACTGGGTGAAAATCATGATTCTGATACCATTAAGCAACTAAACATTTGAAACAACACCGTATATTTGGATGAGAGACTTCCAGGGTTAACATGGCAGATATTAAGCCCTTTTTTCACAATACACATTGCGCTAAGACCAGTCCTAATACTATCTGAATGGTTTGAATACATTAAGAAAAGAAGTATTTTGTGTATACATACCGAAAACCGAAAATTTAAACAGTACCATATTCAAATAGTAAATTACATAATTATATAAAGCATTTAAGCAATATAAGACAGAAAAATGTACAATACATATAATTAAATAAGCAAAAATCATTATTATTAATTATGTATTCATTAAAAGCAGAGCAGAAATATAGCTGAAATGTTTTTCTAGACCAGTTTTAAAACAAATATATAAGGTATTAGAAAAAAGTATTAGAAGAAAACGTACTACATTGGTAACACTTAATAATGCTGAGAATAAAACGAGATGACCAAAGTGAAATGACGATATGATAAATGAGTACGATAGTAGGGGACAGAAGGACATCAAATAGCGACAGCATCTTCAGCATCAACGGCGCCATTAATACACAGCTGATCCAAGGAGAGGACATGCACGATGGGGATCGGTTTGGTTGTGAGTGATTGCCTGACAAAAATTCTGCCGTTTCTTGTAAACACTGAGTGTAAATACTTATTTCGTCGGAGAATTAGCTCTTCGGGAAAAAAAGTTCTTCGTTAAGCACTCATACTTAGCACTGTCAAAGCCAAGATCGTTTAGACACACCAATCTGGATTTTTGTTTATAATAGGCGGCCGATGACCTTAGGATTTTTATTTTGCAGTGTTCATGGGAAAGTTTCACAATTATGTCACCAACTCCTGTATTACGCGACGTCTTCGTGCGAAAAACATAGTTTGGCTTTACTATTTATTTGTCTGTATTTATAATATTGCAGTACTTAGAAAATATGTCATATAAGTCTTCGTTATGTTTATGTGGTACTCCATGAAGCACTATATCACCAGCAAAAAAGCTTCAGTTGCGTATTGTCGCTGTCTAGCGTTTTACTTTTTATTATTGATACGTCATTTTCGATAGCATCAATACGGTAGAAGTGATTTTCTATAGTTTCCACTCTATTTTTGCAGGTAAAGACAGAGTGGTTGATAGAACTATGTCTTTCGTTCATCTCTTTCTCCAATGTAGATAATCGCTCTGAGAGGTTGTGGTGCATTTGGTTGATTTCACCTCTCAGCTCAGAGAAGGACTCGTTGAACTTTACATGAAGTGCTTCCAACGTTTGATGGTGTTTGAGGTAGCAGGGAAGGCATTTTTGGTGGTGTTTGAGGTAGCAGGGGAGACAGTGCCGAGAGTATTGATTGTTTCTCAAATGACCTCAATTTTCTCACTTGCTCACTTGAGTTAGACATGGTGTATAGAGAAATGCAACCGTAACTGACACTGTTCAAATTAATCACTTCAATTACACACTTTATTTCTTCTTTTTTTTATATACTTTATTGGGGCATGGGATGCTACTAGTGGACTCCGAAACCCCGCAGACATGCACTTGCATTCTAATTAATAAAAATTTTCTTCTTGCAGAATACGCTACGAGAGACCTTGTGCCCATTAGGGTAATACTGACCATGGCTTGGTGGTGGGCAGGGAACCGTCGTCCTGGCATCGGGGTACTGTACTGGGGATGGACCGGCAGTATCAGCAGTAGTACAAAAACTGGTCGAGTACTGCAACAGGTAGCAAATGCCGCTCCTGATTGGAAGTGATGCCAACGCCCACAATACCATCTGGGGGAGCACCAACACAAATGACAGAGGTGAGTACTTATTGCAATTTATTTTAAGTTCTTCACTCTCCATTTTTAATGTTGGGAATGTTCCCACGTTTGTCACGAGAGCCAGACAGGAGGTACTAGATATTACCATAGGTAGCCATAGGCTTAGCGGACTTGTTCAGCGAACTATCTATATCGGACCATAGAATTATACGGTTCGATCTGGACGATACGGGCATAGCAAGTAAGACTGTAAGAAATTCGAGGAAAACTGACTGGGATCTCTTTGAATCGCTGCTAGGACGTAATCTGGAGCACCTTGACATCAGAAGAGCTCCATCTAACTTTCTAGAGCTAGAACATGTTGTAGACAGCACAACAAAAGCTATCACAACAGTATTCGAAGCAAGCTGCCCAATAAGCGGGAATTTCAAGTGGAAGAGAGCGCCATGGTGGAGCAATAAGCTATCCAGCATCCGGTACAAAGTACACAAGCTGTACAACGCAGCCAAGCGTACAGGAGACTGGCAAAGCTACAAACAGGCGCAAAAGAGAAAGTTTTAGGAAATTCTGCGAGACAATCACCCGTACCCCTGCTGCGGCTTGGCTTCACAAAGCGCTAGCAAAAAATGGAGGAGATACAGATGTCTCTAAGAAAACCTGACGGCAGATACACCGAAAGTGAAGAACAGAGGGCAAGACTTCTATTGGAAACCCGCTTTCCGGGCCGTCGTCAACACACAGAAAGGTGTGAAAACAATCTGCCAATAGGAGGAATGAAGACTGGAGAGTCGCAAGGGATCGTTGCGCTTGATATTTCAAAGGCATTTGACAGAGTCTGGCATCAAGCTCTTTTGTCGAAAATGTGTGCTTATGGTATCGATGAGTCTCTTCTTCTATGGATTAGAAATTACCTTTCGAACCGTTCAATTCAAGTCGTTTTGAATGGGTTCAAATCTGATATCCACCAAATTAATGCTGGTGTTCCCCAAGGCTCTGTTTTGTCTCCGACTCTCTTCCCCATTTTTATAAATGATCTCCTGTCTGCTACTTCTAAGCCAATCCATTCTTTCGCTGATGACAGTACTCTCAGTTTTTCATATTCGTTCCAAGACTCACGTCCCTGTTCTTCGGCCGTAGAATTGGAGCGGCAGCGTATGTTAAGCACATTAAATTCCGACCTTGACAGCGTTATCAATTGGGGTAAAAACAATAGAGTGGAACTAAATGCTTCCAAAACTCAATGCTGTCTACTGTCTCTTAAGCGATCCCAAAATAATCAGCCATTATCCCTGAATAGCACTTGCATCGAAGAAACCGAAAAGCTTTTCATCCTCGGTGTGTGTATCAACTCAACACTTAGTTGGAATGATCACATATTCGAGGTCGTCAAAAATGCTGCGAAATGTCTAGGTTTCCTTAAACGATGCAAGAAATACTTCACCCCCTCTGATTTGGTTTCAATTTATAAGGACAAATCATATCTGGTCTGGTGCTCCCAAGACATAGAATACAACAGCGAGCGATAAAACTTATAGGAGATAGTAATATCGCGATGTCGATAGACTCGCTCGAACATCGCCGTAATGTCTCATCCGTATCACTGTTTTATCGCTATTTTAACAAACGATGCTCAAGTGAGCTAGCCAATTGCATTCCTCCCCTCCATGAATTCACCCGCAATACTCGTCTCGCCAGGAATGCTAACTGTTTTTGGACGTACAGTTAAGTTTAGAGAGTCGTGTTTTAGCCGCACCACACGAATATGGAATGCTCTTCCCAGCCCAATATTTCCCACTCACTACAATCCGCAGACATTTAAGACCAATGTGCACAGGTACCTCCTTTCCCTTTCTCCCTCTATACCTTCGGTCCGTGCTGTGTCTTGATTCCGGACACTTAAGGGTATTCGTAACCCCTTTTGCGCGCGCAAATTATATTAAAAAAAAAGGGAGATCTTCTCCCAAGGGCGACTGGAATGGACAATTAACTCGTTTCAGCCCTTCAAATCCCCAGGTGTGGATGGAATCACGTCAGTCCTACTTCAAAAAGGGCAAGGCAAACTAATATCGTTTCTATTAATGATATTAAGAAGTAATCTAGCACTGGGATACATACCGAACCAGTGGAGACGGGCAAAGGTACTGTTCATTCCGAAAATGGGGAAGAAAGACCCAAGTCTACCAAAGTCCTACAGACCGATCAGCCTAACATCATTTCTTCTCAAAACAATTGAAATGGCTGTGGATAATTACATAAGAGAGAAAGTGCTACAGACATCCCCTCTTCATTATTGTCAGCATGTTTACAGGGCAGGCAGATTCACAGAGACTGCACTCTACCAACTAACAGAAGCTATAGAAAGCGCCCTTGATCCGAAAGAAATAGTTATATGTGCTTTCTTGGATATTGAAGAAGCATTTGATAACACATCCCATGATGCAATTGTTCGAGCTCTGGACAAAAAGGAAGTAAGCCACACAGTATCCGAATGGATGTATGAACTCATGAGCATAAGATCAGCGGAGACCCACACCCCAGGAGGCATAATAAAAGTCGACATAACAAGAGGATGCCCACAAGGAGGAGTTCTATTTCCTCTCATGTGGAGCCTAGTTGTAGACGAGCTACTAGAGATACTAACTAACCATGGCATCAGATGTCAGGCATACGTCGATGATATAGTAATCATAGCCAGGGGAAAAATGGAGGAGACCCTATGCGATATTATCAAATGGGGGCTAACTTTACCAATCAAATGGAACGACTAAAACTAATAAGCCTGTCGGGTACAACACTGACTCCTGTAAAATAAGTTAAATATCTGGGAGTAATCTTGGACAGCGCCGTGGCGTAGTGGGTTGGTGCGACGACTCCTACGCTCGATGTTGTCGGTTCGATTCCCAAAAAAACATCTAACATTTTTTCACGGATCCATCTCTTTCGAGTCACTGACAATGCTTAAAGAGTATAACTGTCTAGAAAAAACTTCTCAATCTCGCCGTTCGGAGTCGGCATTAAACTGTAGGTCCCCTCCACTCGTGAGAGAACAATAGCACGCACAACACGAGTGGTTGCTGAGAAGCTAGGCCCAGGTCCACCTCGTACTGTAGCGACGCCATTATTATTATTATTATTATTATCATTATTCATTTTATTAAACAGTAAATAAATTACAAGTTCAATAATTAAACTAGAATTAGCTGCCAGGGCTGTCTACTACGATAATATAAATAGGTACATAAGATTAATAAATATATTTTTTTATATAGAGTTTTCAAGTTTTAAAGACTTCCTTATATTGTAAACCAAATTTATGCTATCAATGTTGATATTTTTTAAGAGCTGGTGCAAGCTGGGGCTTGATAGATTTGTACAGGTCGAAGTGATTTTTGGACAAGCAAGAAGATGAGTCATTGTGAGAGTAGAATTGTTATCTTCACAAAGATGGCAGAGAGCAGGTGGCTCTTTATTGAACAGATGTTTGTGGGTAATGTAGGAGTGGCCCAATCTGAGTTTAGTTTTTTTTTGGGATATGTTGTAGGGATAAATTGCTCTGTCGCCGTCAGGATTGAGGTTTTTATTAGAATGGTTGTAACTTGCCCAAACGATTTTTCTTTTGTACTTCCAGTTCTCGAGTAGAAAACTCAAAACATCTTTTTTATTGTGTTGGAAGAAGGATTTTAGTGGTTCTTTTATGGCTAATTTAGATTCTGCATCAGCTGCTTCGTTGCCGCACGCACAACACGAGTGGTTGCTGAAAAGCTAGACCCAGGTCCACCTATTATGCCACTAGGCTCCTACATCATCAAAGCTTGTATTGGAATCCTTGAAAAGCTCAAAGAGTCGAGTAGGAGAAACCGAGTAAAACTGGTGGATACCTGGCCATACGGGGATAGAAGGCAATGAAATGGCCGACGTCCTGGGAAGGAAAGGAGCATCAGAACCCCTGAACCATTTTGTGCTGTAGAATAGAAACCTGGAATGAACCAGGCCAAGAAACTCCTAGGGCAAAATAACCGAAAGAGGTTCGAGGCATGCATGAAAATGAGCAAGAATAACCTCCGTATCCAAACAGGCTTCCTAACGGAGCTCTATAGACTCAGGGAGGTGCATTGGCATAACGCCAAGCGACATAAGACCAAATTTTAAAACTTGGCCTTATGTCGCTTTATCAAAGTCACATAAGACCAAATGTTTGCTTTGGCCTTATGTCACTTTCACAATCTGATTTAGGCTTACCTTATTAAAATATACCTTCCATTAAACATTCTGAGACATTTAAAAGGGAACGGGTGAAAAGTGGACTACGCATGGGGGGGCATGCAGCCCCCACGCAACCTCCCTGCTTGGCCACAGATAAGATTTGGGGTGGGTGCACAATTGGATATATGTTACTTTTCCAAATCCATTCTAAATATGAAAATAAGGAAATATTGGATACCACCAACCTCGCACCTATCCGAAATCTTATCTGCGGCCAAGCTAGGGGTTGCAGGGGGCAGCATGTACCCTCATACTTCACTTTTTACCCGTTCCCTAATACTAACTCCACTGTTCAATTTCATTTTAATTACACATATACATGTTATTAAAAGTTGTGGAATTATGACCCACTTGATGTTTATTAATATTATTATTTGGCGTTATGTCTCAAAAAAATTTGGCGTTATGTCGCTTTGTCGAGCGACATAAGACCAAATTTTAAAATTTGGCTTTGTGTCACTTTGAGAAAGAGACATAAGGCCAAATGCTAGAATTTGACCTTATGTCCGGGCCCCACTCAGGGAGCATTTGAGGAAGCTAAGGGTATCAGAAGAAAGTCTCTGCAAATGTTGTGGAGAATTTAACGAAATTCCACAACAGATACTGGGATTTTGTGAGGCACTATCCCACGAAAAAAAGAAACATGTCCTACCTACTATCAGAAGAAGCAATGCAATCACTAGAACCATCTCTCAATTTCAGATTCCTGAAGGAAACTGGCTTAAAGAAAATACTCTAGAACAGATTTCTTCACCTATGCGCAATAGGAGTCCATTACCCTCAATACAACCCTGAAAAGAACTGTATTTTAGGGGAACTTGTGATTGTGCTAAGGTATTATTGTGTATATTGTGCTCTCCCTTTCTGGTTGCCTTGACGTGGCGGGAGGGCTTAAAAGTCAAAGTACCTCGGTTCCAAAGATCCCAGGTGAGACATCGAACCAAAAGCCAGAAACGTCTTGACTTTGACGATAAACAAGTTAAAACAAGTATGACGGATAAACAAAAATTGGAAACTACTCCAGGTGGTACTCGCGACAGCGAAAATCCACCCGTAGTCTTCTCGACTACGGCTGGGGCAAGGATTCTGGAGGCCCCAACCATCATACTACGCACGGCGCAAAGAAACTCCGGAGGAGGTTGAAGGCGCAAGTGCTGAGAGTCGCACCCCCTTGGTGGCGACGGCAAAGAGAAACAGGTCGGCAGAGGTAACTGCAACCGAAACCGATCAGTCTATTGGAGCCAACGCTACCTCCCCTTCTGCTGACTCGAACAGGATCAAGAGGAAGAAGGTCTCTAGCTTTCCTGATCCCTCTGCTGATGGCTCTCCCCGCGCACAACGTCCGGATGAAACTAGTGCTGCAACCCTCAAAGGACGCAGTTCTGGCGGACGGAGGTTGAATGACGCGGGAAGAACCACCAACAGAGGTATCCCAACTCCTGTTGGCGACTCCTCCTGCGCGCAAGATCCAAATGAAGCAGGTGCTACAACCAGCAAAGGCTGTAGCTCCAGTGGATGGAAATTGGCTGATGCAGGCGAAACCGCGAAGAGGAAGAAGGAAAAAACCGAGCGCAAGGAGCGAGAATTGCGGCCCTACAAAAGAGCTGCTATCTCCTCTTTGGCGCTTCGAATTGGAAAAGCTGGCAATGATGACAGTATGACCGACGCGGAGTGCAAACACTGCGAAGATCAACTGTGGGAGCTAGCTACGGCAGAGAATGCTTGCTTTCAAGTGGAGGGCTGTGGTTTGGAAAACGGAACCTTTGTGTTGAAGTGCTCCACCCAGCAAACCCTTGAATGGCTGAGCAAATCTGTTCCGAAAATCCCCCCCCTGGGAACCACAACTTTTGAGGTTTTCAGGCCGCCAGAACTGACGCGCGCTGTCTGCTGGATTCCGGGGCAACTCAGGAAAACGGCAGATGTGCTGGCGCGATTACATATCCAGAACCCTGGCCTCGAAACCAAGAAGTGGAAAATCTACTCTCATAAAGAGAGTAAGAACCGGGAAAATAAGGACGGTTCTTCTCTCGTTGTGGGTCTAGACGAAACTTCGGTTGAGACCATCCCTTCTAGGTATGACTCCCGTCCCTATCTGCATCTTGGAAGGATTAATTTCCACTTCATTTCCAAGTAGTGCGGATAATGGACGAAAACCACGGTAAACATCAAAATAATTTTTACCCAGATCAACCTTCACCATTCCAAGGATGCTACTGCCCTCCTATGTAGCAGACTTTCCATGGTGAAGACAAAATTACATATAGCATCCATTCAAGAACCATGGGTGTGGAAAAATCGCATCTGTGGTCTTGGTGGCTTGCGAGGTTTCTCACCACTTTATGACGAGCGCTCTGAAAGACCGAGAACTTGTCTTATTGTGCCGAAATTTCTCTCAGCAACCAAGCTTGTACAGTTCTGTGGACAAGACTTGGTTGCTGCAGTTGTAAGCTACGAAGCGAATGGAATGTGGCGTAATTTCGTCGTAGCGTCAGCTTACTTCCCCTACGATTTTGTTCTGCCGCCACCACCAAGAGCGGTATCGGAACTCGTAGAGTACTGTGAAATCAGAAAATTAAGCCTAATCATCTGCTGTGATGCTAATGCTCAGAATACCTTCTGGGGCTTCAGCAAATGCAACAAGAGAGGGAATGATCTTCTGAATTTCTTACTATCGTCTGATTTGGACATCAACAATGTTGGCTCCCAACCAACTTTTGTTACGACAAGGAGACAGGAAGTAATCGACTTAACGTTATCCAACAGATACATTAAGGAGATTACAGACTGGAGGGTTCTGTCGGAAGTGTCCCTGTCAGACCATAGGTACATTGAATTCCGAATCGAATGCGAAACCACAACTTTGTTGAAGAGGAGGAATCCAAGAAAAACCAACTGGATACAGTTTAGGGATGAGCTAGATAATCGTATTGAACTTCTCCCTAAGCTCAGAACGAGACAGAAGGTAGAGAAAGCCGTTCTAGACTTGAACAACACTCTAACCCAATGTTTTGAACTGACGTGTCCAGCTCGACGAGAACGACGAGCTCTCAGCGGCAATTAATAGAATAAAAGATCGAAAAGCTCCCGGCCCCGACGGTATACCCAATCGGGCATTAAAACTAGCTATAAAAGCCCGCTCAGACATATTCGTCAGCATGTATAATGCATGCTTGAATGAGGGAATTTTTCCGCAGCAATGGAAATACCAATGGTTGGTATTATTACCGAAAGGAAATAAACCACCGGAAGAGCCCTCATCTTACCGACCACTTTGTATGCTCGATACTATGGGCAAAATACTAGAAAGAATAGTATGTAACAGACTACAGCCCATCATCGAAGCCAATGATGGACTCGCGGAATACCAGTATGGCTTTAGAAAGGGCCGATCGACAATTGACGCGATCAAAATTGTTACGGACAAAGCCCGGACAGTCATAGAAGGTAGACGATGGAGAGGAGGCAGTAAAAACTACTGCGTCGTGGTAACACTTGACGTGAAAAATGCGTTTAATTCGGCGTACTGGACACGTATTTTACAACGTCTCGAACGATTAAATGTACCGAAGTACATATTAAGATTAATTAGGAGCTATTTTACCGATAGGTTGCTCCTCTATGATTCTGACGACGGAACGAAGTTGCATAAAATTACAGGGGACGTGCCTCAAGGTTCAGTGCTAGGTCCTTTACTATGGAATGCGATGTACGACGACATTCTACGACTCCCGGTTCCAAGGGAAGCCTCTATCATAGGTTTCGCAGACGATATTGCGGTGGTTGTAATAGCAAAATGACTAGAAGAAATCGAGTTATATTGCAACGAAGCAATAGCTTTGATAAAAAACTGGCTTTGCCACATGAGATTAGACCTTGCGGATCATAAAACGGAATCCGTGCTAATCACGAGTAGGAAGGTACGGGAGACGATAACGATAAAAGTCGGAGAGCACAACATTATTTCCAGTCCCGTTATTAAATACCTGGGAGTGATGATTGATGCTCGCCTTAATTATAAGCATCATCTCGCGTACGCTTGTGAGAAATCGTCGAAAGCGATAAGCGCTCTTTCGAGACTCATGTCAAATGTCGGCGGATAGAGGCAAAGTAAACGGTTAATGCTGGCGAGAGTTGTAACATCCATACAGCTGTACGGGGCACAAATATGGTCGCACATGAAAGACGCCAAATCTGTCTACAGATTATGTGCACTGAGAGTTTGCAGTGCATTTCGAACGGTATCCCACGACGCGATATTGGTACTATCCTCCATGGTACCCATCGATATCCTAGCTCTAGAAGCCAGAAGACTTTATGACCATCGCGTGCAAATTGGGCCCACTGTGAACCACGCGAAGAAAATAGAAAGAAGTCGCAGCATTGAAACGTGGCAACAACGATGGAACGTGTCCCAAAAAGGGAGATGGACGTACCGACTAATCCCAAGGATTGAAAATTGGGTAAATCGAAAACACGGCGAGGTTAATTATTATCTTACACAGTTTTTGACTGGTCACGGTGGCTTCCGTGAATACCTATTCAAGCGGAACCGTGATTCAAGTCCTTTCTGCCCTCGATGCCTACACGCGGAAGAAAATGTGGAGCATGTTTTCTTTGAATGCCCCCGTTATGATAACGAAAGAGATATTTTACATGAAGAATTTGGTGAACAGCCGACACCAGAGAACATAGTTCAGTATATGTTAAAATGCGAAGATTATTGGGCTGCAGTAAACGATGCAGCAGTACGAATAATGTGCAATCTTAGGAACACAGAACGAAAGCGGAACGCGAATTCGCTAAACACCTAGAGACGAAGCAAATAGCTCGAACCCGTCCTTCGTGAAGTAATACCTAGCGGTAGTTCCGCGAGGGAGCAAATAAACGGGAAGATTGACTGAGGGTGGTTTTAGCCGGTAAGAATCCGGCACTACCAAAGGACGTCGGACCTTTGGTGCCTATGCAAGGTCTCCACCTCCTCTCGCACAAAAAAAAAAAAAAAAAAAAAACGTGTCCAGCTAGAAATACCCCCTGCAGATCACCTGTTCCATGGTGGAACGTAGAACTGCAGACAATTCGCAAGGAAACCGGGAAACTTCTAAACAGATCTCTCAAGACCGACTTGGAAGAGGACTGGAACCTGTACCGATCAAAACAAAAAGAATATAAGAGGTTAATTCGGATATCGAAAAGTGCCTCCTATAGGGATTTTTGTGGAAAGATCGAAACACTCGGTGAAACCAGCAGACTGGTTAAAGTTCTTAAAAGGGACAACCCAACCAAGCTGGAAACACTCAGAAGACCAGACGGTACCTATACTGAATCAAAAGCTGAAACGCTTAGTCTCATGCTAGAGACTCATTTTCCAGGTAACCGGATTACAACCGGCTCAAAACCAGTTCCTATCCCTGGAACTGAGGATGAGCTGATAAATGTAACACGACGATGCTGGTTTGTTTCATCGCTCGTGGTGACAGATAAAGCTATCAAATACGCAGTCGCGTCCTTCGATGGTTTCAAGTCGCCTGGTACCGATGGCATATATCCAGCCTTGTTGCAAAAGGGTATAGACAAGTTGCTGCCGGTTCTGAAAAGAATCTTCACAGCCAGCCTGGCACTCGCCTATATCCCGACCCCTTGGCGTACAGTTAGGGTAGCCTTCATACCAAAGATCGGTAAGGGGGACTACTCACTCGCCAAGAACTTTAGACCTATCAGTCTAACCTCTTTCCTGCTGAAAAGCATGGAAAGGCTGGTTGAGCTTCACGTGCGCAAAACCGCGTTGCGATTTCATCCTCTGTCTCAGATGCAACATGCCTATCAGCGCGGAAAATCTTGCGAGACTGCACTTCAAAATCTTGTTGGCAGAATTGAATGTGCACTCGACAGGAAATAGTACGCGCTGGGCATTTTCATTGATATAGAGGGTGCCTTTGACAATGCGACTTTTGATGGCATGTGCAACTCGGCCAGAGAACACGGTGTAGATGAATCATTAGTGCTTTGGATTAAAGCAATGCTGATGAACAGAACTATTATTGCGGACGCGGACTGTGGCCAATATGTTATGGCGGGGGTAATTAGGGGCTGCCCGCAGGGTGGTGTCTTGTCTCCTCTGCTATGGTGCATGCTAGTTGACTCTTTGCTCGATGCTCTTCATAGTTCCAACATCTACGCCCAGGCCTATGCGGATGATGTAGCTGTTCTGTCTGTCGGATCATGCCTAGCGGATGTGTGTTCAAAAGCGCAGGCAGCTCTAGACGTGATCGACGATTGGTGTACCAGAAATGGGCTTTCAGTCAACCCTCTTAAAACCGAGGTTGTCCTCTTTACGAGGAGGAGGAAATTGACTGGTTCGACTCAACTGGTACTAAAAGGTGTCACTATCCGCTTTTCCGATGAAGCTAAGTATCTGGGTGTCATTCTAGATAGAAAGCTTTTGTGGAAAAAAACACATTGAAAATAAAATTGCGAAGGCACTGTCAGTTTTCTGGCAGTGTAAAGGAATTTTCGGCAAAACCTGGGGTCTATCACCAAAAAGATCCGTTTGGATCTACACGGCTATGATTAGGCCCCTTCTCTCCTATGCATCGGTCGTTTGGTGGAATAAGCTTTCGCGTAAATACGTAACTGCTGCTCTCACCAAGCTTCAAAGAACGGTCTGTCTCGGCTGCATGGGGGCCTTCCCTAGCACGCCTGGGCCTGCTCTTGATGCCCTGCTGAATCTCCCCCCTAGATGTCCATATCATGGGGTGCACTCTCAAGGCCATCTTCCGTTTAAAAAGAAGTGGTTATTGGTACAACTCGCACTGGAGTTTCGATGACCTTGCGCACCGCATCTCCTTTGACCCCAGTCTTATGGATATGCCGTCTGACGCACGGACACCAGTACTCCAGCTGTGACGAACATACAAAGTCGACTTTCCCTGTACTCAGGACTGGCTCTGGCCAGAATCTGAGCCAGGAAAGGAATGTAGTCGAATTTTCACGGACGGCTCCAAGACCAGTGAAGGATCTGGTGCTGGTGCCTTCGTGGAGAGCGACAACTTTAGACTGGACACCTCGTTAGGCAAATTTGCGTCGGTTTTCCAAGCGGAAACCTATGCGATCCTAATGGCTACGAGCTATATTGTGAAGAATAGGTGGAAGGGGCGAAGTATATGTCTGTAGCGACAGCCAAGCTGTGCTTAAGGCCTTGCTCAACCCTTTAACCACTTCCAGAATAGTTCAGGAATGCAAGTCTTCTCTGAATTTGATCGGTAGATTGAATTCGGTAAGACTTGTCTGGGTTCCCGGGCACCACGGGATCACGGGAAATGAGATCGCTGATGAACTTGCTAGGCGAGGATCAGATGAGGCTTTCTCAGGACCTGAACCTACGCTGGGACTGCCCGCGTCCTCGGTTAGGGCTTCCATCGATGGTTGGACTTTTCGAGAGCACAACCGCAGGTGGCATGACTCTCCAGGATGTAGACAGACCAAGCGCATGCTCCCCAACGTCTGTAAGAAATCCGCGGTTTTCTTGTTATCTCTTAACAGAAAAGACTGCAGACAACTTATTGGCGTACTAACGGGGCACTACACCTTCGCCAAACACCTAAGTGACGAAACCCTCTGTGACGCCTGTGGAGAAGACGATGGCACTGCAGAGCACTTCCTCTGCCATTGTCCCGCCTTTGCTCGGATCAGGTGGCAGTTATTCGGCGCTGATGAGGTGAGACCAGGAAATTTCAGTAAAAGTAGGTTGCTGCCTGGTAGTACAATGGACCAGTTTTGAGTCTGAGTGCTCCAGTGTAGTGTGACAAAAACCTACGACAAAAAAAAAAAAAAAATATGTCGCTTTATCAAAGTGACATAAGACCAAATGTTTGCTTTGGCCTTATGTCACTTTCACAAAGCCACATAAGGCCAATTGGCTTTATGTCGCTTTCCGCTGTCTATCTGATTTTGCTTACCTTATTAAAATATACCTTCCATTAAACATTCTGAGACATTTAAAAGGGAACGGGTGAAAAGTGGACTACGCATGGGGGGGGCATGCAGCCCCCACGCAACCTCCCTGCTTGGCCACAGATAAGATTTGGGGTAGGTGCACAATTGGATATATGTTACTTTTCCAAATCCATTCTAAATATGAAAATAAGGAAATATTGGATACCACCAACCTCGCACCTATCCGAAATCTTATCTGCGGCCAAGCTAGGGGTTGCAGGGGGCAGCATGTACCCTCATACTTCACTTTTTACCCGTTCCCTAATACTAACTCCACTGTTCAATTTCATTTTAATTACACATATACATGTTATTAAAAGTTGTGGAATTATGACCCACTTGATGTTTATTAATATTATTATTTGGCGTTATGTCTCAAAAAAATTTGGCGTTATGTCGCTTTGTCGAGCGACATAAGACCAAATTTTAAAATTTGGCTTTGTGTCACTTTGAGAAAGAGACATAAGGCCAAATGCTAGAATTTGACCTTATGTCCGGGCCCCACTCAGGGAGCATTTGAGGAAGCTAAGGGTATCAGAAGAAAGTCTCTGCAGATGTTGTGGAGAATTTAACGAAATTCCACAACAGGTACTGGGATTTTGTGAGGCACTAGCCCACGAAAAAAAGAAACATGTCCTACCTACTATCAGAAGAAGAAATGCAATCACTAGAACCATCTCTCATTCTCAGATTCCTGAAGGAAACTGGCTTAAAGAAAATACTCTAGAACAGATTTCTTCACCTATGCGCAATAGGAGTCCATTACCCTCAATACAACCCTGAAAAGAACTGTATTTGAGGGGAACTTGTGATTGTGCTAAGGTATTGAAAGGGGGCACAATAGCACTTAAAGGTCGCGGTGCAATATGCCCTCAACCATAATAATAATTATAATAATCTCCTCCACATTTGCCCTGTTATGAGCCCATCCGTTGGTACCGATAAGGTTGTTGAGGGTTCCATCCCATCCCCAATTAATGATCCCGCTGACAGTTATCCTCTCAGGGTGGTACCACCTCTGTTTGCAGAGTTTTTATTAGAGGTGTGACGGCTGGAGCCGAATAGTCTTTTAATATCCGGCCGAATACCGGATAGTCGTTTTTTCAGTAAAAAAAAAACTACAAAATAAAAAAACAATTTAATATTGGAAGTTTACTAAAGCCAAATTATGATGAATGAAAATTAGTTTTTCTGCATTCAGGGGTAAACATTTGTTACGTTTATTTTCGTATACGATGCATGCTTCAGAAAAGAGTCTCTTACTGTATACACTGCTACATGGAGATGAAAAATAAGTTTTGGCAAATTTAAGCAAAATTGGTTACTGTCTTCTATTTACAGACCACCAAGTCCAAGGGTCACTATTCCGTACAAAATAAACTGTTTTGAGATAGAAGTCAAGCTCGTTGGCGGTATTTTTTTTGGCAGAAAACTCAATCTAACTTGCCTTTCGCAACCTCTTCAAAAATGCCCCAAAAACTTTGCTGTGTAGAAATTAAGAATATCTTGTGGAGGAAAAGGAAAAAAACATGTTTAAGTTGGTTTTACTTGTACCGGTCTGATTTGAGTATCAGACCACCAAACTATTATACTTTTAATTTGGGCAGATATCCGGCCGCTGAATTTTCGGCTATCCGGCCTAGCTGCAGGCCGAATATTCGGTATCCGGTACCCGGCCAAATCACTATTCGGTACAACTCTAGTCTTTTTTTTAAAGTATGGACCTAAACTAGGCGATACATTAAACTGCGGATAATCTTCCAGGACGTATATGTGTGCATCTTTTAAAATACTTGCTCCCTTATCTACGGGGAAATTACTTGTAAATCCTATTTTTTTGTCAAATGACAAGATAGTCAAGGAGTTTGCAAAGAGGTACTAAGAACCTCGTCATCAAAAAACTCAAAGAAGTTTCCATCTTCTACCAAAACATAAGAGGATTAAGAAATAAATGCATACAGTTCCTAATAAACACATATAGCTGTTCATCCGATATCATTGTTCTTGCTGAGTCTGGGTTAGGTAATAGCTTTAATAACAACATCATTCACAAACAAATACACACAAACCACTTCTATCACGGAAACCAACTGAAAATTTAACGAAAAAGAGAACGAGAAGAACCAAAATACACATAATTCCGTGGAAGAAGTGATGAAATTAAGATTCGAATCTACTAAATCAACCTTCAACCAAATGTTACTTCTCAACATACATACCTCGATCATTAATAGAAATAATTGGACTTAATAACAACCAGAATATCTACCCAAGGACCAACCTCTGATTATACCCCACAATCACCTGTATAACAACAAATTTGCTCGTTCTACAATGGAATTTTTAAGTATTCCTCAGCAGCTAATATGTAAATATAACCCAGATATTATAGCTTTACAGGAAACCCATTTATCTGAAACAAACATTAAGCACAGTCACCTCGCTTTAAGTCGAATTACCCTCTAATTCGAATTTGTTCACAAAATTTATTTTGGCATTCCCCTCAATTTTCAATACAAAAAACCATACTTTAAGCAAACGATAATAATACCAGGAAAAAAAACCCTTAAGCATCAAAAACCTACATATACAGAAAACGGGATGTCAAAATAACGACCAATCTGTTAGAAGAACTTCACAATTGAGAGAAACAAAATACATAAGAAAAAAAGTGAACATAGAATGGGAGAGTTGTAAAGTTTTAGATGGAGTACAAATAATGCTATGTTACAAATGTAACATTCGCATGGCTGCACACCTTGACGTGGTGCGAAGGCTTAGTAAAGGTCAAAGACTCTATTCCCTATGAGGAGACATGAAGCTAAGATGTAGCCATCCCACCTATCACCCCCTTCCAATAAAAATCCCATGCATCCTTTACCCCCACCACTCCCCACTCCCCCCTTCCACTGGTGGGCTGGATCAAGGTGTCAACCGAACCGAGAATCAGAATGGCTAGGTGCCCACCAGCCCAGTCGCAAACGGTGTATCCGGTTAACTGGCAAATCTCCGGATCAGACTTCCTTATCGACAGAAGAATCGGCTATGCTATCCACGGACCTTGTGGGACCACATAACCAACAAATAAAAACAAAAAATAACGGAAAAACCTTCGGGAAGTAATCCCCAGAAAAAAGGGCCCGATCTTGTGATGATCCTTCTCCTACCTCGACATGGCCACCCGCCCTGTCAATGAGGTGGTGAAGTATCATCTGATCATTGCGATCATAGATCGGAGTCATGAGGAGTGCAACCTGAGTCGTAAAAATTGGAAGATACTGGAGAACAAAATCAACCTCACCCTCCTATCCTGGTGAAAGACAAACCCCAAAGCGACAACGACCCCCTGCGACGACGACAATGCGATTTCCTTTTTAAGGCACGAGGTTAAAAAAGGTCGGAAATAGTATCGCTGCTACTGAATAGGGAATCCCTGGAAATCTTAAAAGGCAAGCGGTACGAGGTTAAAAAAAAAAAGCTCGAAAATAGTATCGCTGCTACTGAATAGGGAATCACTGAAAATCCTAAAAGGCAAACGGTACGAGGTTAAATACTGCCTTATAACCATTAGGCTAAAGGTATACGAGCAGGGCGAGAGGCGTGACCAGCTTTAATGCTAAACGTAACCCAAATTAACATCCATCACAGCAAGGTGGCTTCCGCCAACCTTATCCTCCGACTAACAACAACCGCAGATGACATAGTTCTCATCCAGGAGCCATGGATTAGCAATAATCGAATTGCCGGATTAGACTAGAGATTAGACTAGAGGATACAAAATAATCCATGCAAATTGTGAAGGTAAACTTAGAACCTATATTTTAGCAAAAGAACATCTTAATATCTTTCTCCTCCACAAGTATAGTAACGCAGACTTCACAGTGGCTAGCTTGGAGACGGGAGACAAAACAACATGGATCGGAGCAGCGTATCTGGCCTACGACGACATCGGGCCAATACACAGCGAAAAGATAAGGAAGTGTGTCTGAGAAGCGGAAACGGGCAACCGACCAATTCTACTGGCATGCGACGCAAACGCCACCACACCATATGGGGCAGCAGCAATACTAACAAAATAGGTGAGTCAGTAATTACCTATATTATTGTAATCTTCCTACCAAAAGCAGGCCGTAGTTCTCATGTTAATCCGAAGGACTTAAGACCTATTAGCTTATCTACTTTCCTATTTGAAACTCTGGAAAGACTCATATATATCCATCTTCGCTTCAATATAGACCCATCTAGATTGTCACTTCAATATAGACCCATCTAGATTGTCACTTTCCCAACACGCATACACTAAAGGCAAATCTGTAGATACTGCCCTGCATTCGCTTGTGTGCTCCATTTTAAAATCCCGTCACCATAAAGAATACACCATGGTAGCCTTTCTGGACATCGAAGGTGCTTTCAACAATGTCTACCCATCCTCTATCATCAGTGCACCGGTGAATCTTGGGATGGATAAGAGACTCGGTAGACTGATTTACCAACTGTTTGTCAGTAGTGTAATCATATCGAAACTGAGTTCCACCACCACTACCAGCCTTGCCACCAGAGGAACACCACAAGGTGGAGTTCTGTCTCCCCTGCTATCGAACATTGTGGTCAACGAACTACTTTTATTGCTAGATAAGGCAGAGTACAAGGTGATTGCCTATGCGGATGACATTGCTGTAGCAATCTCGGGAAAATATCCAACAGTGCAAAGGGATCTTATGCAAAATGCTCTCTCTAAAATATCGGCGGGTACCAAGGCAAACGGCTTTGGCATCAACGCTCTCAAAACGGAAATCGTCCTCTTCACATGGAAATATAAAATCCCCTCGATCGACCCCCTAGCATTGACGGCAAAATTGCAGATTCTCAGAATCTCCCAAATATCTAGGACTCATCCTAGACTAGAAAGGGAAGCTAAACATAAAGGAGCGTACCCGCAAGGCGACGCTAGCTCTCTACATATGTAAAAGAGCATTAGGAAAGAAATGGGTTCTCCAACCTCACATGATCCATTGGATCTACATAGCCGTCATTAGACCCATTCTGTTGTATGGAGTGCCTGTCTGGTTGCTCATACTAAACAAAGCCATACACTACAATCACCTTAGGAAAGTTCAACGTCAAGCCTGCATCTGCATAGGAGGTGTTCTGAGAACCACGCCTTCAGATGCTCTGGACGCTATCATGAACCTATCCCCACTTGCCATTTTTGGCCAACTACTAGCAAAAAACACTGCTGTTCGTCTTATGGCCTGCGAATACTCCCTATGGTCACTCCTCTATATTAAGTTCTCTAAACTTCCCGACCACACCCCAATTCTTTCCTAACAGGAATTTTGAAACCCTGATTTCAGATAGACTTTTGGAATGACAATAGTAAACCATTTGCAGGTTCCCTGCACTTCTTTACGGACGAGTCAGACTCAGGATGGGGTTGGCTGTGGCGTTTTCTGTAAAGAATTAAACATAATTCTCTCCTTTCGCTTACCCGACCACTGTAGCGTGTTTCAGGCGGAGATAATGGCGATTAGAGACAATTTCCATCTTCCACTTTTGCGAATCAAGGTGAGAACACAGTTTTCACAGTAATGAAGGTGGAAACAGTTTTTTACAAATGTTTTAAAATATTTAACGAATTACCCTATGAACTAAAGCATGAGAACAATCTAATACGATCTAAAAGAAATATTTTATATTATGTAAAAATGAATTACACCTTTTACGAGTAAGTAATTGTGATTTCTATTATTAGCTGAATATTGGTAAAGAAATAAATATATATATATATACAGTTGACTCCCTCCAAGTCGAATTTTCACGGGATATCAAAATTAGGTCGAGTTAGAGGGAGTTCGACCGCGCGCGATATTTGCATTTTCACGGACAGCCAAGCAACCATCAGGGCTCTGGAATTGATGTAAACACAGCAACTTAGGCATGCCCCTCACAACTTGCAAATTGTTGCTTTTAGAAGATGCAACTCATAAAATAAATAACAGATGGGCAAGTAGCTCTACGTGCCACACCTCCAGAATGATTTGGCCTAAGCTAGATCTCAGAAGATCTAAAAAACTAATATCTCTGGTTAGATGTAACATAAGTATAATCGTCGGTGTCATCACAGGACACTGCCTCATAGGAAATCATGCCAGTAGACTAGGTGCTCTGGCTAATTATTTCTGTATATATATACACCTCCTCTGCTCCTGTCAGGCTCTGACGTCTCTTCGACGCCTTCATCTAGGAGCCTACTTCTTTGAAAACTTATGCGAACACAGTGTGGTTCCCATTAGTAATCTACTACGCTTTATTACAGGCTCCAAATGGTTTCCCGCTAACACTCTATTGGATTGACCTCAGTCAAACCATGTGGCTGCACAATGGATCAATTCTGGTGTAAGTGCACACTCTAGTCACCTAAACCTGCCTACCTACCTGTGTTTCATTATCAAGTCGGGGACGAACTTCTGCAACGATCCAATAGATAAATTATTTCTACAGTGGGTCAGATTACAATGGTCTTCATCTCTTTAGAGATGAGAATTATAGAAAAAAAATCAGATCACCTAGGCCAAATTGTAGGCTAAATTTTTTATAACATTTATTGATTGCTATGACCGGTTTGGAGCACGAAGTGGCAGACGTGAACCAACAATAACTTTACGGCTCTTAAATGAGAAATTAACAGATAAGGAAACAATAGTACACCTCAATCGCAAGAATACAAAATGGCACTCAAT
This sequence comes from Myathropa florea, assembly GCA_930367185.1. Classification (NCBI taxonomy): domain Eukaryota; kingdom Metazoa; phylum Arthropoda; class Insecta; order Diptera; family Syrphidae; genus Myathropa; species Myathropa florea. The sequence continues at coordinate 54,646,814 of OV884004.1, forward strand.
AATATGTGCAGTACCACACCATATTATGAACCCGCGGTAAAGTCGATAAATTATAGGCTTAAAGGCGTTCCATGTGATCTACCTCAATCAAGGAGTTGTAAGTTATAAGGGATTAGAAGTGATGAGTTAGTATAGCTTTGATTCAATAAAGACAGTCGAGTTTTTTGGAAACATTTTTTCCCGACACTAAACCAATCGCATATAAACAAGCCAAAAAAGACACATGGATGACTCTAAGTTACGAACAAAAGTTCCGCGGAACATCTAACGTCTGCAAAAAACGAGACATTCATTGTATAACACCGACCACAATCCACTCACAATTCGTTGAAGCAAATTTAAGGTTTAAATATCGCTTAAAAACAATGATAAACTGCTGAAAAAACTAAATTCTTAACAAATGAAAACAAATATTGATGAATAGATTCATCTATGTAACTACAATATCAGTTTAAGAATACTAATGAATTCTAATAACAAAATATTCTGAAGGATTCCAAAGCGATGCGTTTATATAACTCTTTTTCGAAGCATTTACCCCTGTTATATTCATAAAGCTATGTATAATTTATTCCGGTATATAAAATCTAAAGAAACAAAAATAATAGATAACTGATAAAGATTTCACAAAAGCAGGGTATCATTATTTGCCATATTAATGCATGTACATTAAGCATAGTAAAATTTTGTTTAAATGGCAACATCAAGAAAAGTAAAAGTTATATACAATACCTTGATAAACCAGCAGGACGATTTTTCCTTTTATTGCCGTTCATTATGGCGACGCAAGCTTTCTTTACCTTTAAACGACTTTTATATATAACACTTTTTTGCCAGTTATAATCCCCTTCGATTATGATATTGCAAAACGATTATAATATAACTTCGGCGAAGATTCTGCAAAATCTTTTAATAACACTAAGAAATAAATTAGCAAACTGACAAATTGAACTACTTTGCAGAGAACGCACTCAATATATTTTCTAAAAAAAAATATAACACTACCTTGCACAAATGACAAGCACAAATATATCAGAAATCAACTAAATTGAGATACAAAACTCTCCAGTGGATGTACCCCTCGTCCAAAACAATCATTTCCAATGGTTTCCAATATTCGTTAATTCGTTAAAGTCACGCAACTTGCTACCATATTGCAGAAATCAGTCAAGCGAGATCGGTCTCTTTCCAGTGGAAAATGCCCACTGCCATAGCGAAACACGCATACTTCTATATTCGTCAAATATATTTCACGCATACTTTCTCAAGTGGCGTCTTTCGTCAGCTGTTCATCAGCTGTTGGTCAGTTTGCCCACGATCTGGAATGATCTGGAAGTATGTCATGAGCTGTGTTCGTAAGATGTGACTGGTATGATTAAAGTAAGTAATCATTAACACCACTTATAGTTTTATAAATACTATAAATAAAAGGAAACAAAAATTGTCTTTCTTATTTATGAATAAATAACGTTCAAAATAATGGCAAAAGTATTTGAAATGAAATTGAAACACAAACTCAAGAAAATTGTAAATGTTGCTTAGAAATATTCTGGTTTCCTTGGTAACTTAGCAAAAAATAATGCAATGTAAAGTATAATACAACTGAGTTATATTGCAAAGGTTTATGTTGTAGTTATTTAGCATAATTACGCTAATTATCAGATCGGATATTTCATATACGATTGTCTTTACTGCGGTCATATTCATATTTGTAATGAAAGCAAATACAACTTTACTTTATATTCGGTAATTATTAATGCTAAAACGACTCATTTCCTGTTTCTTTTTCTCTTTCTCGTTTTTTTATTATTACTAATTCAATTGGGTTTAACCATAAAAATTGAATCCCATTTGATACATCTATTCTATAATGTTCAAATATTCAAATAATAATGTAATAATAAATGTTATTGTGGCTGCCGTGGCGTAGTGGGTACGAGGTCGTCGGTTCGAATCTCGAAAAAAAACATCAAACAGTTTTCCACGGCTCCGCCTCTTTCGAGTCACTGACAATGCTCAAAGAGTATCTGTCTAGAAAAAGCTTCTCAATCACGCCGTTCGGAGTCGGCATTAAACTCTAAGTTCCCTCCACTCGTGAGAGAACAATAGCACGCACAACACGAGTGGTTGCTGAGAAGCTAGGCCCAGGTCCACCTCGGACTGTAGTGTCGCCATTATTATTATTATTTATTATTATAATAAATGTTATTCCAATACTCCTTCCAGTGATATGAACACTTCACCTCATTTGTTTGAATGTGTAAGGCTATTAGCTGTGCGAAAGAGCTCCCATTTATTCACAGACGAAAAAACAACAAGCTGTCAAAAAAATTTCAGGGGCAAAGAGGGTACAAGTTGAATATCTCTATTAGTTGATTTCTGGCCATGGTAACGTTACAAATTCATGAATTGTCCTCAGTTAAGTCACTAATTCGTGAATTTGACGGCTACCCGGAAGTATTTTAAGGACTCTGTTTGCAGGCTTTAGTAACTAAAGGTGATTTGTATCATCATTTATATTTTATAAACTGAATTCAAACATTATTTCTTCTGGGAATAACAATTATATTTAGATATTAGTAAATGTTGTATGCCTTTAGATTTAAAATTTTATCAAATAATTTATCAAAAAATCAAATAAAACAGTTTTAACTCAAAACAAATGTAATTATAGAATAGAACACGTCGTCCTATTGTTATGATTTCGATTGTTAATTTCGAAGAGTTATGAAATTATTATGGAAATGAATAGACAATTTTTTATCTTAACTCAAAATACAACAGAATTTTAAAAGATTTTCGAAATATTCGTTTAAAAGTTGGCTACATATTTAAAGAAAATGAGACTAACCTTTGTTTCTTTGTGCAAAACTATCGTAAATCTAGAAAAAAAATTTGTGAACAAATTAATATGTTTTAAAATATTTTATAATTAAAACTGACTAAATATAAATTTACAGGCAATCTTTTCACGTTTTACAACACTGGATTATTTTCTTCAAAAAAATGTACGTAACCTTTTCAGACCGAACTGGTTTCAATATTTATCCATTTTCAAACATATTCCTCAGAAGTTTCCAGTATCGTTTCAAATAAATGTGTCAGACCCCAAATATTAAAAAAAATAGTGCTCAACAAATACATTTTGTGAACACTAACTTCATTGTTTAACTCCTCAAAGTTTTTGTTTTGAAAATTGCCATGGCAACATTTGAAAAATAGATAACAAACTTATTAGTGTTTAGATGACTCTGGGAATATCACATATGTATGAAATGTTTTCTGAAAACAAAGTGTCGAAAATGGAACTATATGGGATTGATTAATAATTATACTAGTGTAATTTTTAATAAAATAAATAAATAATTTTTAATAAAATTAAATAATATTAATTGTTGTAATAATTAATTTCATTAAAAAAAATATATGTATATATATCTTCTATGTACGCCCATCGCACCATGTAGCATCAAAAATCATATCTGTACCAACAGACCACTCGCAGAGTCATCACGCCACATCGCGCATCACACCATCCAACAGAAAAACCATCTGTAACAACAGACCACATTGGACTCATCACGCCATATTGCGCTCGCATCGTACGATCGTCCACTTTCATTCATTGTTCGGCGCATCTCACACACACATGCATGCACTGCCACTTTTTGACATGAAAGCGAATCTGGTGAATGTGGTGAATTTGTTGCAGATGAAAAGGAATCGAGGGTAATTGATGGCTGCAAGTTGGCACTTGAAAATCAGACGTAGATCAGTGAAGACTAGATGGTGTACAAGAATCTACAAAAAAAGACTAGTGTATTCGCTGAAAATTGTGAAGAATTGACATTGTGTATTTATTATTAAACAGGGATAAAAACGGAACGGCTTCACCGAAAAATCAAATTTGGAGTAAGATTTTCGCCGAATCTACAGTATTTCATTCTAACTTGTGGAAAATCAAATACTTTACTTTCGATACTCCTGCCTTCTGCCGTTCATGTAAACCCTGTACATGCCCATTTCACGACATCAGCTTGGTGGGGAAGTCTATCTGTGAATCGTGTCGTGAAATTAAGGGGCAAGGGAAATAGAAGTTGGATATCTCAATGTGACTGTTTCCGCTTAAAATTATGTTTGTTTCGCAAACTGTGAGTGAAAATGAAGAAATATTTGTGCATTCATCATTAACTGTCAAATTGATTGGAAGATTCGTGAATAACTGTCACAAATCAATCACATATAGATATCCAACTCCTACTTCTCTTGCCCCTTAATTTCATCTGACAGCGTTTTTTTATAACATTTTCACCGACACGATTTACCGAGAATACGTGTGACTTCCCCTCCAAGCTGATGTAGTGAAATGGGCATGGACAGTGTTTACATGAACGGAAGAAGGCAGGAACATCGAAAATAACGTATTTGATTTTTCACAAGTTTGAATGAAATAGTGTAGATTCGGCGAAAATCTTACTTCAAATTTGATTTTACGGTGAAGCCGTTCCGTTTTTATCCCATATAGTTCCATTTTCGACATATTTTCCTCAGAAAACATTTCATGCATATGCGATTTTCCCTGAGCCATCTAAACACTCAGAAGTTTGTTATTTATTTTTCAAATGTTGTCATGGCAATTTTCAAAAATAAAAAGTAGGAGGAGCTAAACAATGAAGTTAGTGTTCACAAAATGTATTCGTTAAGCACTATTTTTTTTAATTTTTAGGGTCTGAAACATTTATTGGAAACTTGTGAGGAATACGTTTGAAAATGGATAAATATTGAAACCAGTTCGGTTTGGAAAGGTTTCGGACATTCTTGAAGGACTCAAGTTCCCTTATAAACAATAAAATTAGGTCAATGTTATTGGTTATAAAAATGTAGTTCATAATTGTTATTCCCAGAAGAAATAATGTTTGATTTACGTTTATAAAATATAAATGATACAAATCAGCTTTAGTTACTAAAACCTGCGAACAGAGTCCTTAAAATATTTCCGGATAACCGTCAAATTCATGAATTGGTGACTTAACTGAGGACAATTCATGAATTTGTTACGTTGCCGTGGGCAACCATTCATGAATGAGCCGCCCTTTTCGAGGGGTAATGATGAATCCAAATTAGTGTGAGTGAAAATGAGAAAGTATTTGTGCATTCATCATCAACCGTCAAATTTATTGGAAGATTCGTCGATAACTGTCAAATTTATTGGAAGATTCATGAATAACTGTCAAATTTTTGAATGGGCTAGGGGTTTTCCATCTGGAAAGTTACGCATCTTTATATGACTGATTTGTGATTACTGTCAAATTTATTGGAAGATTGGTGTATAACTGTACATTTTCTGAATTGGCTAGGGGTTTTCCAGCTGGAAAGTTACCCATCTTTATATGACTGACTTGTGATAGTTGTGATAGTGACACTGCGTTGAATACTTTTTTTTTATCTATGTTCAAGCGAGGTTCATCTTGAGTTATAATGTCTTGAATGATCACATAATATTTCTCTTGTGTATTCGGCACTGGTTAAATTTGAGTTATTTATATTGGTTGGTATCGGCAGTCCAAAATCCTTGATAGATTTACCCGAAAGTAATTGCACTACTTTGTTCTATTCAATTTACGGTTCGTCAAAGATGTTTCGATCATATTGCACATCATCTAAAACTAACTCTCGCCGTCGTCGAATCAGAATGTCATTGGCCATTTTTTTCTTGAAATTTATTCCAAGTTTTGAAGTCTGATTCCATGTATAGTAACTTGGAACTTTGTCAGTGTTTTCGCGAAATCATCTTGAGCTCAACTTGAAGACGGAAGTGGAGGCCAATTAACATCGCCACAACGTGAGATAACACGGCCATTGAATTTCTCGCGCAAAAGGGCCATCGTTAGCTGTGTGGCAAGTGGCACCATCCTGTTGGAAGCACATGTCGTCTAGGTCCATATCTTTAATTGGCCAAAAGAAGTCTGTTATTATCTCGCGAAAGCGAACACCATTGGCTCTTACGCGAAAAATTCAATGGCCGTGTTATGTCACGTCATGGCGATGTTAATTGGCCGCCATGATCATGTGATTTGACACCGTTGGACTTCCTTCTTTGGGGATTTTTGAAAGAAAAAGTCTCCGTCAAAAAGCCAAGAACAATTCAAGAGCTAAAGGATGAGATAATTCGTCACTTTAACGATATTGAACCTCAATTATGTCTCAGAGTCATTGAAAATATGGATAGAGGTATGCCACCGAAGTCGTGGCGAGCATTTGGACGATATTTTGTTTCACACATTGTTGCAGATAGAAGACAACATAAAATACACAACTAAAACATTTCATGACAACACAAACATTCAACACTGAATTCCAACACAATTCTAAACATTGGCAACACAAAACAAAAGTCACCACAATGAATTCTAAACTGTGGTAGAATTAGAATGTACATACCACAAATCAGTCATATAAAGATGCGTATCTTTCCAGATGAAAAACCCCTTAGCCAATTCAAAATTTTGACAGTTATTCACGAATCTTCCAATCAATTTGACAGTTATTCAGAAATCTTCCAATAAATTTTGACAGTTAATGATGAATGCACAAATGTTTCCTTATTTTCACTCACACTAATTTGGTTGCCCATGGTAACGTCACAAATTCATGAATTGCCCGCAATAAAGTCACTAATTCGTGAATTTGAGGACTATAGACCAAGAAAATTTTAAAACACCTTGGCATAAACAATTAATTTTTTTTTCATAAAACTACTTAACCTGACATACAAACTAGCTTAAAAAACTATCCAACCTATGTCCGTAACATGTATGCATTTCAGACATTTAATACGCCGTGGTGCACCCTTTGTTGTATTTTGCTTTTTTTTTTTTAATTTTTTTGACACAGTGATCACTGTCGTACTCAACCGTGGTTAAACAGTTCCTTGTGTGTCGTTCCACCTTCAGTACCGTAAGTCGTCTGTCTGCTAGCATCACATTCAGATACGACCCGCTTCTGGGAAACGATGGTCTATAGGTTGCAAGCAAACCAAGCCTGAACTCAATACCATTCTGTTCCATTCACTTTAGGAGAGCGTTTCCCTTCTCGTTCGGAACACCCATTCGCTGTGCTTTGCGTTCAAGTCAACTATGCGTTCAAGTCAACTATGACATGATAGTTTTCCTTCAAGTTTAAGTGAAGGCTATTGAAGAGAGCCTCAAGCTCCGAAATTAAGTTCGAGTTTTGAGCGTCTGGTGCGTAGACGGCAATCACGATTAATCGCTTCCCACCTTGGAGAGCCATACGCGAGCTATATTTATTAGTGAATATATAAAAAAAAACAATACCAAGTTTGGTGTCCCGATCAAAACTGACAATTTTTTTAATTTATCATATTGCTTAATGCTTATAATTTATAAGGTCAATGCATTCCGTTTCCGATGGCCTTCAGACAGCACCATTGACGCCGGAATGCAACTGACACTTGTTATTGGTTACGAAGCAACACAAATGTGGCGTCAGCAAGTTTGCTTTGACATCTTTGATTGTTTTTATTTCTACCTTAAGTCTTTTTTTGTTTTTACATATTATTACAACTATAGTAACTACCAGTCGCAGTGTCGCTGCCTTTACGGCAGGGTCGTACAAGAGGAAAACAAACAAAAAAAAAAACCACAAATATGACTATTAAAAGACTAGAACTTGTTATATAGTGATTATTCCTATGATACTTAAGTTATTCTAAATGTTTTAAATATTTAATATGTTCGAGAGATTAATTTTTTCATATATTCTCACATTTTGATTATCTTAGACATTGAGACATTAAGAACTTTAACTGAACAATTATTAACATTTGCCATAAAGTTTTCACTTAAAGTAATATTTCTATGATAACATTCGTTTACAATATTTTCCTTAACTAAGTTCTTACAAATATACAAATATTCGTCGATAGTCACAATTTCGGTTTTGTTATGAATGTAATCTTTAGGTAACTTAATTTATAAACCAAGTTTTGTATTATTTAATCGAATAGCTCCATTTTTTGCATGCTTTAGCTTAAAGTAGTCTAATTCTACGCTGAAAGAAACCAATTTTTTACGCGGTTGACCACTTTTTAAAGCTAGATTTATTTTTGCTTTCAATATATATTTTTACATGTAATTTTTTACGATTCTGCAGCAGTGCGCGTAATGGCAGCGCTTAAAGAACTATCAAAGAAGCAGAGATTTACTTTATATTTTGTCTACATTTTTCCCTATTATTTTGTTTCCTAACTTTGGTCTCCGCCTGGCTTGGCTTCCTTCGAAAGAATATGGAATGGAATACTAAATTTCATTAACCGTTACTTGCTGGAGTAGTGTTCGAATTCGAACATCGAAAGGAAACCCATGTAGAGTGCGTTCACCAAGCCAAACGAAAGCCAAAGGCAAGATCACACTTTTAAAATTTATTGTAAAAATAAATAACTCTTTTCAAGTATATAACATTCCCCCCCGGTATGGCGAGCTGCATTAGCGAGTAAATACTTAAACAGATATTTGGACGTCAACCTCTTTGGCCTGTCTGGAGTCTTTTACATCTAGGACTACTATTTTCGCCGCTGGTCGATGTTATTCTCCACTCGATGTTCTTACAAGGGCACTCCTTACTTGTCCATCATAAGCGGCTATAGTTTTGACCACAATTCCTTTAGGCCAGCAGTGTCGTGGAAGATTTGGGTCGACTATCCCAACGATATCTCCCTTCTCGATAGGTTTGGTTTTTTCGAACCAGTTTGTTCTTCTAGTTAGTGTTGGAAGAAATTCTGCTACCCAACGTTTCCAAAATTTATCAGCCAGAAATTGAGAATGTCGCCAAGAGGATTTAACGAACTGATCGGTTGACTCAAATCTGGCTGGGCATTTATTTCCAGATGACGACCCGAGCAGGAAGTGATTGGGTGTGAGGGCTTCCTGTTCTGCGGGATCAAGTGACAGGTAAGTGAGTGGACGGCTGTTGATAATGCTTTCGACCTCCAGGAGTAGGTTGGTGAGTTTTTCGTTAGTGAGCCTTGTGTCAGGGGTAATAATTTGATACAATACAGACTTTATAGAACGTACCATGCGCTCCCATGCTCCTCCCATGTGTGGACTCCCTGGTGGTATGAAGGTCCATCCAGTTTGTTGGCTTGTGAATTCGGCTTGAAGTGTATTGAAGTTGAGTTTTTGACAAGCTTCTCGGAGCTCTTTCTCAGCGGCTTTCAGGTTGGTCCCATTATCGCTATAGAACTGAATGGGTGTTCTTCTTCTTGCAATAATAATAATAATAATGGCGGCGCTACAGTCCGGGGTGGACCTGGGCCTAGCTTCTCAGCAACCACTCGTGTTGTGCGTGCTATTGTTCTCTCACGAGTGGAGGGGACCTACAGTTTAATGCCGACTCCGAACGGCGTGATTGAGAAGCTTTTCTAGACAGTTATACTCTTTGAGCATTTTCAATGACTCGAAAGATGTGGAGCCGCGAACAATTTTTTTTTTTTTTTAAATTGTTTGTCTGGACTTGGATTCGAACCTAGACTGTGAAAGTCTAATGCGCATGGGTCGACGTAGGAACCCACACGGCCACGGCGACCTTCTTGCAATAAAGTTACGAATTACCATAACGCAAGAGCTCATAGAGACGCTGTGGGCAACTTCAATGTGAACAGCTCGGCATATCATACACGTAAACACTGTTCCATAGCGTTTTTCAACTCGTCTGCCTATCGTTACCAGGAACGGACCGAAAAAATCAAGGCCCACGTACGAAAATGCTCTAGTGTAAGGTGATAGACGCGCGGCAGGTAAAGGGGCCATCTCTGGTGGAACTGGATTGGCTCTTCGAACTTTGCACATCTGGAATTCGCTGCGAACTGTTCTCAGTAGTATTCTTAGGCCTAGAATCTGGTAGGACTGAAAGATTTCATTAATTACAGTCTCGTGATTTATATGAAGCAACTTTCTATGGTAGAAATCAACAATAAGTTTGGTAATGTAGTGTGTTCTCGGTAGTATAATCGGATTTTTCATTGCGTTGCTAACAATAGAGGTATTTTCTAGGCGACGATTTTCGCATGCGAATTATTTGATTTTTATCAATGAATGGTGACATTGTTCTTAGTGGACTTAACTTGGGCAAGGCACAAACAGGGTTTTCTAAAAGAAGGCGGTATTCTAAACGATATGCTTGGGCCTGGACAAGGCGATATAAGGCTTGATGCCCCCATTGAATTTCTTCCCAGGTCAGGTTTGGAATATCTTTTAAATTACTGTTAATGACTAATCTCTTTTTGGAATACTTTCTTTTTTTTAGGCCCGTAATGTATTTTCTTACGTATGCCATGCATCTGAACAGACGTTCCCATTTTAAGAAGCGGTGGTAGTTTACGAATAAGTTTTCTTGTTGTACCTCTACCTTAACTGCTACTTGTTGAAACTCATTATCCGGTTTTGAACCGCTGCCTAACGTATCCTCTTCGGCATACTGTGGCGAAGGCCATTGTTCAGGCGCTAAGAGTAGGAATTCTGGTCCACTGGCTGCTTCGACTGAATTCTGGAGTACGACTCCACTTTGTGGCCATGTCGGCTACATTTTGCGTCGTTGGAATGTACCTCCAATTCGAGACCTCAGTGGTTTCTTGAATTTCACCAATTCGGAACATGACAAACTGTTTATACTTCCGCGGGTCAGATCTCAGCCATGACAGGACTGTTTTTGAGTCGGACCAATAATAGGTTGCTTCAATCTTAAAATCATGAGCCTTGATGACGGCATTCCCAAGACGAGATCCCAATACTGCTGCCAACAGCTCCATGCGGGGTATTGAAATAGGCTTTAGCGGAGCTACTTTCGTTTTGGCACACACAAGAGCAACTTCCACTGTGTTTTCACCCATGATTCTCAGGTAAGACACAGCAGCATACGCGTTAATACTGGCATCTACAAATACGTGAACCTCAATCTTGGATGAATTACAGCTGGTCAAAAAACACCTGGGAATATTTACGTGTTCGACACCTTTCAGAATTGTTCGCCATCTGTGCCATGCATCTGCATATTCTTCTGGAATGATTTCGTCTCATCCTATTCCACTTCACCATATATTTTGTAGAAGGGTTTTTATGAACACCGTGAAGAAGGCTTAAAGTCCCAACGGGTCAAAAATCGACATCAGTAATCTGAGCAGTTGTCTTTTGGTGGGTAAGATATCTCCAATTAATATCTCTTTGGTCGCCTTTGTGTACTTCAGGTTATAGGTGAACGTGTCATCAAAGGTTCTCCACCACATGCCTAAGACTTTATCGGCTTCCACAATTTGTTCAACTGTCCGTCCCACTTTGCAAAAATTCTCCATCGAACCTGCATCTCCTAGGGAATAAACGACTTCTTTAGAATTCGAAAGCCAGTTCCGAATGTAGAAATTCGCGTGCTCGTGAACTTCTCGTACTTGTTTGGCCAGTTCGATGGCTTCTTGAATCGTGTCCGCGCTGGCCAGCATATCATCAACATAGTGTCTTTCTATAATTGACTTTGCAGCTCTGGGGAATTCATTCTTGTATTCCAGTGCATTCAGATTTTTTACAGTTTGAGCGAACGAGGGTGAGCAACTAGCTCCAAAGCTCATAACTTGAAGAATGTAGACATCCGGTTGCCGATCGTCCTTCCCGTCTCGCCACAAAAACCGTTGACAATGTTGATCAGTTTTCTCCATGTCTACGCGGTGAAACATTTCGCTGATATCCCCACAGATCCCAATTTTCCCGATTCTAAAATTGAAGAGTACGTCGATTAAAGGTGCCATCATATCTGGACCCCTTTCAAGACAACCGTTCAATGAAACGCCATTGCATTCCGCGGCGGCGTCCCATACCAATCTAATCTTGCTCGGCTTGTTTGGGTTTCTCACACGAATATGGGTAAATACCATTTACGGAAGTATTTTTTATTTATTTCAGCCGATGACAGTTTACGAATATAACCCTTTGATTCCATGTCTTGAATGAGTTTACATACTTTAGATTTTAAATCGATATCCTTTGCCAGCTTTCTTTCGAAACAGCAAAGTCTCCGATAGGCCATGTCATAATTGTCAGGAAGGGAAACGTGATTGGGCTTCCATAAGAGATTTGCTACGTAGCAGTCACCGTTCCTTCTTACGTTCTTACGTAGCTTCTTAACGGTGTCAGTATCTAACTTTTTTACCACGGAGTTATTTTCTTGAAACTGGTTTTCAATTTTCATATTTTCCATCATCACCGTCTGCAAAGCAGCATCATCATCACACTCGCACATATGCAGCTGCCTAAGAGTCTGTCGATTAAATGACTTTCTGGATCCAACTCGCCATAAACTTTCCAACCTAGGCGGGTCTTAGTAGCAGCGGGTTCATGTGCTCTCCCTTCAGGTGTTTGAACCTTTCCGAAAGTTCATCCATGCAAAGCGTTTGAGATGGTAAATCAAGCCTACCCACAGACCGCACCCCATACAGTGAAAATTGCTTACCTTTATTATATTTAAAAGATACAAGTAAATCCAGATTATGTGAATTTTTCTCAACCCTCACGGTCCCAATCGTCCATCGCAAGCATAAATCGGAACCTTGACCTTCAACTCCAAGACGAGACAAAATATCTTTCTCAATAAGAGTTGGACCGGATCCATCATCCAAAAAGGCAAAAACGTCAACTGATGCATTTTTCCCAAATATGGTAATGGGTACAAGTCGATAGAGCACCTTGGATGTCTGCGAGTTGTGAATTCCAACCATAGACGTTGATGGGCTTTCAAACACTTTATGCAACAATGGATGATGTTTCGCATGACACCCATTAACTTGGCATTCTTTGCGTTCTGGACAGTGAAATGCATCGTGAAGCTTTAAGCATATGCGGCATAATTTGTTGTTGTGAACTATATTCCACTTTTCGTTATAGCTTAGGTTATTGAATACTTGACATGTTGAAATGGAATGTGCTTCACCGCATGCTTGGCATTTGAGAAATTGTGCTGAATTTTTATTTCCTTTAGGAGTATTTCCATGGAAGCCTACCCGATGTGCCTTACGCTTTTCGCTATAAGTATTAATTACTGGTATCGATATAACTCTACTTGCCGCTTCAGCCAAATCATAAAGCCAGCCACTGAAGTGCTTAAGGTTAGAATCGACAATTGAACGTGAAAATACTGGCCAATCAAGTCGCATTTGAGCTGGCAATTTTTCTAAAAGTTCTTGTAAAAGCACAGGATTATTTATATGCATCTTTAGACCAGCTGCATCCATTGTGGCCACAATATTTTTAACTTCCAACGAGAAATTTATAAGACTGTCTAATTTATTTGGATTCACACCAGATGAAGAACGGACCTTGAGTAAAAGATTATAAATTATATGTTCTGGTCTTCCAAAAACCATACGATATTATTTCTGGTACAAGTGAAGGCAGCGTGAGCCTAGTGCTAACATACTCCAACGCCTTGCCTTTTAACGCGCGTTGCAATCTATGGAGATTTTCGTCGTTACTTAGCCCACACAACCGAGTCGAATTCTCGAAGCTACTGAAGAATAGCGGTCACTCTTCGGGATTTCCAGTGAAAATTGTCAGATCTTTTGAAATCGCCTGACGTGCATATATTTGCCCAGCAGTTAAGGCTGAGAACCCGCATGGCGTTGTAGAAGAAGATGAGTTTTTAGTTTGTCTTTTGATGTCATCACACATGCTCCCACCTGCGTCCTTATCAGCCATGCCAAGCCCTACGCAATTATCACCTCCTGCCAACTTAAACCCTTGTGCCTCTGTACCCTTCGTAACTGCCTCACTACTTGCTTCGCATTCCGCTAGCATATGCTCATATTTCTTTTTTAAAAATGTCATCTGCGCCTCTTTCTCTTCTTCAAGGCACATTACCTCAATTTTTATTTTTTTTTTCAATATCTGCGACAGTATTCGCACTAGTTAATAATGTTCTTGTACATACCTCGTATACATGGATCTTATTTGTTGTTCCTTCATCACCAACAGTACTGCAGCTGGCGCCTTCAAGTCCAGTTAGTGTCTCGTCTGCTTTGCCATTACAGCCGTCACACACCCAATCCTTCTCGCTTATAATGCTCTTCACCTTAACACATATGAAGTGGAACCAGGCGTCACATGAGTCGCATTGGACCATATCGTCGTTGTCCACTTCGTCGCACTTAGGGCAACTCCTTGTTGAAGCACCACCCACCGTGATGATTTCCACGAATCCGCTACCACAAAGTTTCTTTAAGAATGAAAGAAACCAATTTTTTACGCGGTTGACCACTCTTTAAAGCTAGATTTATTTTTGCTTTCAATATATATTTTTACATGTAATTTTTTACGATTCTGCAGTAGTGCGCGTAATAATAGAAATAATAATAATAATGGCGGCGCTACAGCCCGAGGTGGACCTGGGCCTAGCTTCTCAGCAAACACTCGTGTTGGGCGTGCTATTATTCTCTCACGAGTGGATGGGACCTACAGTTTAATGTCGACTCCGAACGGCGAGATTGAGAAGCTTTTTTCTAGACAGTTATACTCTTTGAGCATTGTCAGTGACTCGAAAGAGGTGGAGCCGTGAAAAAAATGTTTGATGTTTTTTTTCGAGAATCGAACTGACGACCTCGAGCGTAGGAGTCGACGCACCTACCCACTACGCCACGGCGCCCACAGTGCGCGTAATGGCGGCGCTAAAAGAAACTATCAAAGAAACAAAGATTTATTTTATATTTTGTCTTTACATTTTTCTCTATTATTTTGTTTCCTAACTTTGGTCTCCGCCTGGCTTGGCTTCCTTCGAAAGAATATGGAATGGAATACTAAATTTCATTAACCGTTACTTGCTGGAGTAGTGTTCGAATTCGAACATCGAAAGGAAACCCATGTAGAGTGCGTTCACCAAGCCAAACGAAAACCGAAGGCAAGATCACACTTTTAAAATTTATTGTAAAAATAAATAACTCTTTTCAAGTATATAACATACGCTTTCTAATATTTCGTTTGTTAAAATACTTGGGTGTAATAATCCCTGTTTGGTGGATGCTACATTGTCTAAAATATTATTAATTTTTTCTTCGAGAATCTTTGATTTCAAAAGCTGGTCCATTTGTAGTAACTTTAATGTAATATTTCCTTGACTATCTATGACGATATTATAAACACCACTTATATGTTGCCTATCTTCTAATACCATTGTTTTGATGTTGTTTATATTATCCATGAACTGCTGATTTATACCTATTTGCTTGTTCAAATTTTCTATAGCAGCACAGTCATTCGTTTCGACTATTTTAAAATGTTCAGCAATATCTATCATATCTTGGTCATCCATTGTTCCGAACAGCCAATTCCAATGAAATTCATAAGACCTCCTTTTCTAATTGGGAGTGCTAATGCCTTGACTTTTGCCTTAATATTTAAAATTTCACTAAGCAATGGGCCATTATTCATTAAATTAAGTTTTTGAAGATTCACTTCAGCAGAGTGTACTACTGCTAAAATTTCCAAAGTATCTATTATATGTGTAATAATTCAGTTTATTAATATTTGTATTCATTTATGTACAAGAAGTCGGTGTGTTCAAGGCGATGGTTGGTGAACGATTAAAGGAAAAGAATGGCCAAATCAACTGTCAAAGTCTAAGTTGTTCGTGTGCGTTCAGTGCCCGAACTAATACCGGGTGCACGCGATATTTTTAAAAATCATTAAATACTACATATACTCCCCTTTTAATCGTTCATTCCTTCGACCTTGCCATTACAAGACTCGTATTCAATTTTTACATTTTACATTGTATATGCTTAATTTAATTCAAAAAAAAAAGGTGATACAAATGCAAACATTTTTATTTGTTTCTGATAATTTTCAATTACTTAATACAATTTAGTTTTTTTTTTACTCCTTAAATTATAGCTATGTTGCGTTTTGTTTGTAATTTCAACATGTTTTTCATTGTTTTGTAAATTATTTTGTACAGGAATTTGTTGCGTATAATCTAATAAGGTGCTTGGAACATATTTTCTTTCATAGTTACTTTTGTTACATAAAATTATTTGATTTGCATGCCTTTTCCAGGTTTTATCTGTACTCTTAATCTTTACTAGGAATGTTTGTTTACCTAATATTTTAATAATAGTACCTTCTATCCACGAAACCTTGCCAGGACTAGTGTAATCTTTTATCATAACTCTGTCATTTATATTAAAAAAATTTCTTTTATGACCTCGATAGTACTTTTTCTGATCTCTTTGTTTCAATTCCACTATGCCTTTAATAACGTTACTGTCTTTTATTTCAACTTGACGTTTTGGATTTAATAAATCTAATCGGGTTCTCAACTTCCTATTGAACATAAGTTGAGCTGGTGCTACTCCTGTACTGGCATGTTTCGTGTTTCTATAATCAAATAAAAATCTAATTAGCACATTACTGAATTGCGAAATCTCGGTTTGATGCAAGCTTCTTTTTAACGCATTTTTAATTGTTTTCACAGAATTTTCAGCCTGTCCATTAGTAGATGGGTGGCCTACTGGAGTTGTGGCATGTTCTATTCCACTATCTGTCAAAAACTTCTCAAATTCTTTAGATACGAATGCAGTCTTATTGTCTGAGACTAACGTTTTCGGTAAACCAAAACGCGCGAGCAGTTCCCTCAGGACTATAATCGTTGCACTGCTGGTTGTCTTCTGCCCCATATCTATGCACTCGATCCATTTGCTATAGCTATCAATCACTACTAAGCACCAACGATTCATAAATGGTCCGAAAAAGTCTATATGGATTCTGGACCACGGTTCATCAGGCCATGTCCAATTTAACAATTGTTGCTTGGGGGGGTTAGGTCGACTCATCAAACATGACTTTGATTTTTTGACTTGGCCACCAACAACATTCACGAGCCATGGACTTCATTTTACTAATGCCCATGTGTGACGCATGCAAAAAATCAACCACCTCAGCCTGAAGCGTTGCTGGAATAATAATCCGATACCCCCAAAACAAACAACCGGACTCTTCTAACAATTCCTCCTTTCGAACAAAAAACTTCCTTAACTCCTTATCTGTACAAATTTCGGGCCATTCTGTTGTAACATACCTGCCAACCTTCTGTAACAACTGGTCTTGATCCGTTGCTATCCTCACCCGTTCTATGTTAATTGGTAAGTTACGTACTTGTTCAATATAATTGATATGAATATTTTCGGGCCACTCGTTAACCCTCACATTATCTCCGGAAGGATGCCTTGAGAAATAATCAGCAATATTTGTTTCTGACTGTGACGTCCAAAATAAAAGTTCACTTTTTTTAGAATTGCGAGCAAAAACTTTATTGAACGAAAAAATATAAAAGTTAGTGTTATTCTTCACTATATATATAAGTAAGTACCTAAAAAATTAAGTGTATTTCTCCTTTAAACAAGCTACCGTCGCAGTCAGTTATCGCTCTTCGAATATCACCAAACCTATGCTAAACAAACGTTATTTAAAAAATATCCCTTTTCTTCGAATTTAGTCCCTTTTTGTTTTTGTCCGTGATGACATGAGTATGTTTCCTTCGTGATAGGGATATTTATAGAGTGTGTTCAGCTGTAGTAGCATGTTCAGCAACATTTCCCCCCTCCGGTGATGCGGCTAATTCTTCAGTTGCTTCACTTATGTTCTTCTTGCTGACGTCCAAAATAGCTAGTTTGACTACTGGCCTGTCATACACTCCATTCGCAGTTTTCACCAGAGCTCTTCTTACTTGTCCATCATTCGCTCTAACAACACTCACAACTAAACCCATGGGCCAGGAACCTCTTGGCAGATTCTCGTCGACGATCACTACCACATCTCCCTTGTCGATGTTCTTAACAGGCTGAAACCACTTTGTCCTTCGGGTTAAAGTTGGTAAATATTCCCTTATCCATCTTTTCCAAAACATGTTTGTCAGTTGCTGAGCGATTCTCCAATTTTTTCGAAGAAGAATATCTTTATCGTTAAACTGACCTGGAAGTTTAGCTCCACATGAAGACCCAAGCAGGAAATGATTTGGCGTTAGTGCTTCTGGATCGTCTGCTTCTACTGAAACGTGAGTTAGAGGGCGAGCATTTATGATTCCTTCCACCTCTATAAGAAACGAGCGTAATGACTCATCTTCCAATCGTTGATTATGCGTTATTTCCTTCAACACCTTCTTTACGGAACCAATCAATCTCTCCCAGCAGCCTCCCATATGCGGAGCAGCAGGCGGGTTGAAATACCATTTCATCTCGGCACTAGTGAAAGTCTTTCTGACGAGGTCTTTATCCATTTGGTGGAAAGCTTCTCTAAGTTCTTTTTCCGCTCCCTTAAGATTTGTACCATTATCCGAATATATCTCGCAAGGAGTTCCACGCCTGGACATAAAATTCCTAATACACATAATACAAGAGTCCGCTGAAAGATTATGTGCTACCTCGATATTCTGAAATTTTTCTCTGCTCTCTAGTCTTCTTATCAATATTTCGTTGGGTAGCCTTTGGCTTTTATAATTACTTGCATTCGATTTGGCACCGAGTTAACCAATTTTGATGTTACTTTTTGGCTTATTTTAGCCAACTCTTTCTGAAGCACTCTTTTCAAGTCTTATTTTGTCTTGACACCGTGTTTTTGAACTTCCCGTGTCAAATGTTCCCATAAATGTTCTATTGCATTCATGTCGGGCGATTGGGTGGTGTTCTCAGCTGGTTACGAACATTATATAATAAATGTTCCTTAACAATATGAGAGGTGTGTTTTGGGTCATTATCTTGTTGAAAGATAAATGACACTTCTAGACTCAACTTTCTGACGCTTTCAAGTAAATTAGTTTTCAATATGTCCAAATAGGCATATTTGTCCATTGTACCATCAATGAAAACTAAATTACCGACGCCATTTGCCGCCATACACCCCCATACCATTACTGAGCCACCACCGTGCTTTACAGTTCGGGCCATGTTTGCGGGATCTAGCTCCGCGTTTGTTTTACGCCAAAATTTACCACGTCCATCGGATCCATGAATGTTAAATTTGCTTTCATTTGAGAATACGATCTTATTCCAGAAAGCTGGATCACAAATTACATGAGCTTTTGCAAAATTTAATCGTTTTTGACGGAACTGTAAAGCACGGTGGTGGCTCCGTAATGGTATGGGGGTGTATGGCGGCAAAAATGCGTCGGTAATTTAATTTTCATTGATGGTACAATGGACAAATATGCCTATTTGGACATATTGAAAACTAATTTACTTGAAAGCGTTAGAAAGTTGGGACTAGAAGTGTCATTTATCTTTCAACAAGATAATTACCCAAAAAACACCTCTCATATTGTTAAGAAATAGTTATTATTTAATGTTCGTAACCAGCTGAGAACACCACCCAATCGCCCGTCGTGAATGCAATAGAACATTTATGAGAACATTTGACACGGGAAGTTCAAAAACACGGTGTCAAGACAAAATAAGACTTGAAAAGAGTGCTTCAGAAAGAGTTGGCTAAAATAAGCCAAAAAGTAACATCAAAATTGGTTAACTCGGTGCCAAATCGAATGCAAGTAATTATAAAAGCCAAAGGCTACCCAACGAAATATTGATAAGAAGACTAGAGAGCAGAGAAAAATTTCAGAAAGTATTATTTTTTGTTTGTATACTTACTTTTTTGATGTAAATTTCCATTTATATTACTTTAAGTTGAATTCTATTGTTTATGTTTTGTTATTTTGTAATGTTTGTTCTTTTTGAAAAATAGTATTACGTTTGTGAAAACAGAAAAAAAAATGGTTGTTGATTTTTGTTGCAAATATTTAGTTTTCTTTAGAAAAATATAGTTCAGTAGGTAGTGTATACTTACTTTTTTGATTAACTGTACGTAAACGGTCGAACATATGCTGATAATCTTGCTGCTGGCAGTGGAGCCATCTCTGGAGTCACTGGAACTGCTCGGAGGTTCTTACATCGTTGGCAATGTTTTCTGACTGACCTAACAAGTGACCTCAAGCGTGGTATCCAAAATTTTTGTCGAACTTCGTTTACCACGGTTTCATGGCAGCGATGATGAAAAAGTTTATGATAATAAACAACAATCAAAAAACTTACATGATGATCTTTCGGCAAGATGATTGGGCGCTTTTTTTGTTCTTCTACGCACCATGCTCCATCAATACGTCCCTTTATCCTAAGTATCCCCTCCTGGTCCACGTATGGCGAACATTTGTAAAGTTTACTTGATTTAGGTAAAGTCTTTTCGTTTTTCAACATCGCCATCTCATCAGCATACTTGTCCCTTTGTACCGCTTGAATGATTATTGTCTCTGCTTGTTGAAGTTCGCTGGATGTTAAAGTTCTGTTTGTGACAACTCCGCGTTTTCGATCCTTCAGAATGTGAATGAAATTAATAACCCATGCCATAGTTCGGTTTAAACGTCTCCATGATGAAAACCGATAAATATCAAGAAGGAAATCGTCCCCAGATGTCATTGTTTGCAAAAGAAACCGAGGTCTTAACTCATCTAGGAGATGCTCTTCAGTTTTGTTACTGAGTGGCCACGTTTCCTCTTCTCTATACAAAAATTCTGGACCTCTGAACCACGGATCTCGTTCATCAAAGGTAGGTAATTTTGTCCACTTTGTGCCCTTGTTAGCTACATTCAATTGAGTTGGAACCCACCTCCACTCTTCTCTTGATGTTACATCCAGAATATCTGCAACGCGGAACATTACGAACTGTTTAAATTTCTTTGGATCTTCCTTAAGCCAGCATAAAACATTTCTAGAGTCAGTCCAGAAAACTCTTTTATCGATGATAAGATTGTGGCTTTTACAAATAGTATTAGCCAAACGGGAACCCATTAATGCTGCTTGTAGTTCTAATCTGGGGATCGACAATGGTTTGATTGGAGCTACCTTATTTTTGGAACCAACAAGCGCACACTCTATGTTATCTCCATCCTTAAACCGCATATACGCCACTGCTGCCATCGCATCCTCACTGGCGTCTACAAATATGTGTAACTGAATGGACGCTTGTTTGCTGATTCGTTGCGATATATAACACCTTGAAATTCTGACTTCTTCTACCTTGTGAAGCAAACGACGAAATTCTTCCCATCTATTTTGTAGTTGCATTGGTATTACTTCGTCCCACTCAGTAGATGTCCTCCACACTTGTTGCAGCAAAACTTTCAGCCTTACGAGATAAAATGAAAGGGTCGTAAATGGACATAAGAATCCTTAAGAGTTCACGTTTTGTTGGGATTCGATTTCCTCTCAATACATCTGCATGACCCTTGGTAAACTGTAACGAAAATGTAAAAATGTCTTCCTCCGTATTCCACCAGAGCCCCAAAATTTTTGCTGTTTCTTTCATTTCTTCCGAATGGTCTTGAAATGTCTTTCCCTTACACTCGACTTGTTCCAGTGCTTGTAAAACCTCTTCGGAGTTGGACAACCAGTTGCGTATATTGAAGCCTGCATTTGAGTGTATTAGTTTGACATCCCTGGCGAGCTGAATCGCTTCCTCCGCCGTATCGACGCTGTCCAGGAGATCGTCTACGTAGTGATGCTCTATTACTGCTTTCGCCGCTCTTGGAAAGATGTTAGCAAACTCCCGTGCATTTATTTTTTTTACGTGTTGAGCAATACTTTGGGAGCATGCCGCTCCAAATGTAAGTACCTTCATTATGTAAACATCCGGTTTACGATGAGATTCACCAAAACGCCACAGAAATCTTTGAGCATGCTGATCTTCTATGCTCACACCTACCTGGTGAAACATTTCCTCAATATCACCAGCGATGGCTATCCGGTTCATTCGAAATGCATATAAAACTTCCACAAGCGGCCTTAATTCATCTGGTCCTTTTAGTAAGAAGCTATTCAATGACGTACCTCCGATGTTGGCTGCTGCATCCCACACTAATCGTATTTTTCCTGGCTTATTTTGGTTTCTCACTATGAAGGTAGGCAGATACCAAGTTCTTGGATGATGTTGTTCCAATTCTTCCTTGCTGAGTTTTCGTGCATAACCCTTTTTTAGTAAATTGTTAATTTGTTCATTTACAATTTCTAGTGATACGTCGCCCATTATCTTCTTTTCTAAACATCTTAACCTTTTCAATGCCATTGGATAGCTGTCAGGCATAACGATGTCATCAAAGAGCCATAATAACCCGGAGCTATATCCACTACTTTCTTTTTTGATTGTTGCCTTCAGAATATCTTTCGCCCGAATATCTTCTGCAGATTCGATGTGCTTTTTCCCAATCTTATTGTCCTCCAGATTGAAGTGTTGCCGTACCATTTCATGCAAGTCCTTATCGCAATTGCAAGATTTATATGCATGATATACTCCAGTGCAATTTGTTCCTTCGACATTGACTCCGCTCACACACCATCCCAGCCGAGTTTTTGTTGCTATCGGTTCATTCCAATTTCCTTCCTTTATCCTTTGCGTAGATAACAATTTTTGATTATTGAGACCTATAAGGATCCCACACTGCGCATCCTTGTATGACTGTAATGGCAAGCCACATAAATGTGAATACCTCTTTTGTAACTCCTCTTTATGTATGGATTGTATTGGAAGAGCTAGTTTTTCCACTGTGCGAACATCTCTGAGCCAATATCTCTGGGTAACATCACTCATGGGTGAAATCTCCATTGGAACGATCTTAGAGTTCTTTTCCAGTCGGGTAGTATTTGCTGTCCATTTTAGGCACAATGGTTTGACGATGCCTTTAAGATCCAAACTTTCTGCAACTTCTTCTTCAACCAGTGTTAGAGAGGACCCAGTATCCAGGAAGGCAAATGTTTCCAACGATTTATTTTTGCCATGTAAAACAACTGGAATCACTCTGAATAATGTATGTTTTTCTTTGATTTTTTGGTGAGATTGGCAGCTTTCTCCAATTACTGTCGGTTTATCAACATAGTTTACCTGTCGATGCAGTAAAGAGTGGTGTTTGCTTATACATCCATTTATTCCACATGGTCGTCCACTACGACACTTCAATTTCCTTGGATGACCCAAGCATCCTTCACACATACCCCAATAATTTACCATTTCCCACCTCCTATCGACAGACAGTTGCTGAAATCTGTTACACGCCACTAATTTGTGATTACCTTGGCAAAGATAACAATTACCTCGCTGTATATGTGGATCAGCTTTCTTTGCTAACAACTTATTGTCCATGTTGCTGTGTACGTTTACAAGTTGTTTCTTTTAAATTTTACCATCTGATGCCACTAATGTTGTCACCGAACTTGCTGCCTCCGCAATCTTGTATAAGAACTCGCTAAGGTGTGTTAAATTCTTGTCTTCAGATCCAGATTCCATGGCCCAGCTAAGTTTAATTGAAGACGGCAGTTTCTCAACTAATTCCTGAATCAGTGTTGGGTCATTGAGATAATTGTTTAATCCGGAAGCCTCAATTGTCCCATGCAAATTACGTATAGAAAGCGCAAACTTAATTAATTGATCCAATCTATCTGCTTTAGGTGAAGGTTCTGCACGAATTTTCTTCAGAATAGAAGGCAGAAATATGACGCTGTTCAAGTATCACGTCAAGTGTCCTGTACGGTATCACCAGTTGGTATTACCTCCGAATGATCTCCAACCCACTTCACTGTACGACTATTCGCAGAACTTGCATTATCATGTAGATCTTCTTCTTCTTTAGCCAATAGTTCGAATTTCTTACTTAGGTATTCCTGCTCCTGTCTTTGTCGTTGTTCTAGAAACTTCTTATCCAATTTCCTTTGTTCTTCTAGACGAAGCAACTCCAGTCTTAACTTCCTTCTGAAAGTTGAAGTTGTGGACATATTAGCACTCCTTACAGACTGCGTTCCATTGTCCCTTCTCGGCAATTCGGTGTGTGATACATTCTCCGGCATTGTGGTTGCTGCGTTTAGCTCTTGCCTGATCGTCCTGTTGGGATCAGTGCAACCTGCACATACCCAATCCCTACTACCGATGGAGGCATCAACTCCCGCACATCCATAATGAAACCACTTGCTACATGTATCGCACATTACCATATCCTCCGCGCTATTCCTGCGGTTGCATGAAATGCAGTCCTCTTGTCCAGCCGATTCTGACATTATCCATTAATTTTTTAGAAATGTGACGTCCAAAATAAAAGTTCACCTTTTTTAGAATTGCGAGCAAAAACTTTATTGAACGAAAAAATATAAAAGTTAGTGTTATTCTTCACTATATATATAAGTAAGTACCTAAAAAATTAAGTGTATTTCTCCTTTAAACAAGCTACCGTCGCAGTCAGTTATCGCTCTTCGAATATCACCAAATCTATGCTAAACAAACGTTATTTAAAAAATATCCCTTTTCTTCGAATTTAGTCCCTTTTTTTTTGTCCGTGATGACATGAGTATGTTTCCTTCGTGATAGGGATATTTATAGAGTGTGTTCAGCTGTAGTAGCATGTTCAGCAACACTGACTTTATATGCATTATATTGAAGTTATATCCCGATAGCGTAAGTGCTATGCGCTGCAACCTATTTGAAGCCATAATTGGGATACCCTTTTTAGGATTAAAAATATGTTGTAACGGCTTATTGTCCGTTACTAGAGTGAACTCCCGCCCGTATAGGTAGTGATGAAACTTTTTCACCCCGAACAAAATTGCAACAGCCTCTCCGTCCAATTGCGAATAATTCTGTTCTGTACTCGACAATTTTCGTGACGCAAACTCAATTGGATTTTCTTCGCCGTAAGGCGAAACTTGTGACAAAACGGCTCCCACGCCAACGGGGCTAGCATCAACTGTAAGTCTCGTTTTGAATTGAGGATTGAAATGAGCTAAACATGTGTCGGCTTTTAACGCTTCTTTCAAACGCGTCCACGGCCCTGGTGCACTTTTCCGACCACGTGAACGCTGCACCCCTCTTAAGTAAATCGTACAATGGAGCGCCTACAATGGATGCCCTTGGTAAAAACCGTCTATAAAAGAAAGAAGAAAGATTGTAACTCCTTGACATTTGTAGGATATGGCATGTTATCAATGTCCAAAAGCTTTTCTGGATTGGGCTGGAGACCCTTTTTGTTAATGACATGATCCAGATAATTGATTTCTTTGCAGAAAAAATGGCATTTTTCCCGCGATAATTTAAACCCTACATCTCTTTACACTCGGAGTACCTTCAAAACCCTTTCGATGTGTAACTTCCGGGTTGGTGCAGTAATTAAGAAGTCATCGAGAAAAACGACCACGCCCTCCATACTCATAAACAACTTATCCATGATCTTTTGGAAAATTGCTGGAGCTGAGGCTAACCCGTAAATTAGCCGCGTATACTGAAATAACCCCTTACTAGTAGATATGGTAGTGAGACTTCTCGATGATTTCTCCAACTCAATTTGCTGGTATACCATCGTTAAATCCAGTTTTGTAAATTCTACTCCCCCCTGCAATTTTGCAAAAATATCTTCAATCCGTGGTAAGGGACACTTTTCTACAATCAAGTGTGGATTTAATGTTACTTTAAAATCTCCGCAAATTCGAACGTCACCATTTTTCTTCGACATGGGGACTATCGGCGTTCCCCAATCGCTAAAATCTACTGGTTCCAAAACCTTCATTTCTACTAATTTATCTATTTCTTTCTCAATTTTTTCTTTAATTGCCAGAGACACCGGTCTAGGTTTGAAAAATTTAGGAATCGTTCCTTCTTTTATTTGCAGCTTTGCTTGAATTTTTTTAAAACATCCCAAGCTACCTTCAAACAATGAGTCGAACTGTTTAATGATGTTATGCTCAGCCTCTTTTAATTGAATTTCCGTATAATTCAAATTGGCCACCTTAATGTCAAACTTACGTAGAAAATTTCTACCCAATAGTGGAGGACCGCCGCCTTCAATTACCACAATCGTGATGGGTCTACCGATACCTTTGTATTCTACCCACATGTTACAAATTCCTACCGGCCTAAAGGTACCACCATTATACGTTCTCAAAATCATATTCGTTTCTTTCAGCTTGCATCCACCGAAATGACGGCTATATGTATCTAAAGCAACTACACTAAATTCCGATCCTGTGTCCAACTCCATTAATAAAGGTATCTTATTAACTAACACTTCTAATTTAATCGGACCCTCAACTGCTGGCCCATTACAGGTTTTAAAAGCGAACAAACTAATATCTGTGTTATCAATATAATTGTAATCTTTGGCCTTCATGTTGCACATTTTCTTCAAATGGCCTCGTTTCTTACATAAATTACATTTATAATTATAATCTGCTCGTATGGTTTGTATAACCGCATACCATGCATTGTTTTTGCTGCCGCTGCTGTAATGTACTGTTCCCTTGTTGAATCTGCTGATGTTGCCGTTGTCTTTGTGAATTACTGTTGAACTGCTGACCTTTTCTTTGCGGCTCACGCTTATTAATTGTAAAAAAATCTTTTTTTTTTTTTTTTTTTTTTAACTTTTTATACTTTTATTTTTTTACAACTATTTAACTGTTTTTCTCGTCGCCACTGTAATAATTTAGTTTATTAATATTTGTATTCATTTATGTACAAGAAGTCGATGTGTTCAAGGCGATGGTTGGTGAACGATTAAAGGAAAAGAATGGCCAAATCAACTGTCAAAGTCTAAGTTGTTCGTGTGCGTTCAGTGCCCGAACTAATACCGGGTGCACGCGATATTTTTAAAAATCATTAAATACTACAATATGAATTATCGTTTGTGAATTGTTTATTAATTCGACGGATCCTCGGTATAGGATAACATAACCTTGTTCACCTTCGATTGGTGTTATTAAGAGGGATGACTGTGCTCCTGTCACGGTTATCAACATGGTTAGTAGCGTCACAAGCCAATTCTGTACCTGTAAATTTATTCGGTCTTTTAACTGTGGTGGGATGAACATCTACCAATTTTTTTTTTCTACAATAAGGTTCATTCTTGTGCCTTAAATGTTTGTATCTCTTAAATGTTTGTATCTATCTCCTGCATATCTATTTTCTTCATAATCTTCCTTAGTTGCATTCTACTTATTTGAAATTGTTTCTTTCTGTTTTGAAATTTTACTAAATAATACTTCCGGGTCTACGTTCTGGTTCTTAATGGTCCTTAATTGTTCGTAGAATTTCTAATAAAGTGGAATGAAAGCGTTCAACATCAGAGCTTCCAGTATGAGAATTCGGCATGGTAAAATTAAACTTAGAAATTAACTTCGACGTTATTTGAAAAATCCTTTGATATTCTCAGATGTAAATTAATTATTGCAAATTATTTTTTTATTTTTGCTGAATTTAGTAAATGGTCCTCGATAGCTTCTATTTTGCTAAACCAATTTTTACTATTCAAACTGTATGCAAATGCTTGCTTTGTTAGTTTATCAATGAAAGTAAAGATTACTGTAACCTCCTTACAAGACCGAATATCCTAAATCTAAACAAGCTTGGCGGATGCTTCTCAGCCACGGAAGACTGAGATCTGCAACTGCTTGGAGCTCTGCAGGTATAATGCAATCATGGCCAGCTGATTTATGTGGTTTAAAATTATTTTGCATTTGAGCTGGGTGGTGTGCTTCCAGGACAGATTGATCTAGCAGCTAGAATTCCCGGGAAGTGGGTGTCTACAAGAAGGTTTAGGGTGTCTAGACTGAAAGATGTCCAGGTACCATCCGATTTTTGTAGAAAACTGGGTGCTTTCGGGAGCGATGCTAATATTTTCCTCTGCCTGGATTCTACAGAAACTTCTTCAATTTTGCCGCAGAAGAATCTCCAAGACCCACGCTTGGCACTTCTTAGTTCAATTTTGAAGGTGTTGAGAGAACCTTTGTAGGTTTGTTAAGAGATCTCCTGCTTTCCTTGCGAATCTTGTCCAGTTCCCGATTCCACCATGGTGGTTCCGACTTGCCCTTAGGCTTGCTGATAGGGCAGGAAATAGACAGCGCGTGGTTAAGGATTTTTGTGAGCCTCTCCACAGAAGTGTCGAGGTCGGCAGGACAGTTGGGGATGGAGAAAGGTGAGACAAAACAGAAAAAAAATTACGGAATGCAGTGGTACGGAAATTGGGTACTGACAGGATGTTGGAATGAAGCCACGAAGATTGTAACGAGATTCTCATCAAGAAGAGGCCTCCCGTCCGATATATACAGTGATAATGGAACAACGTTTGTCGGTGCAAAGAGAATATTGGACAACGAGTTTCAAGAAGCGGTGAATGAAATCACCAGTGTGGTTCAATCTTCTCTAGAAGAAGTTCAATGGCATTTTATTCTCGCGGCAGCTCCTCACTTTGGAGGATTAAGGGAAGCTTGAGTAAAATCGGTAAAACATCATCTAAAACGAATAATAGGGGATTCAACACTCACTTTTGAAGAAATAACTACTCTATTAGCACAAATTGAGGCGTGCTTGAATTCACGACCCCTATATCCCATTACTAGAGATCCGGACATAGAAGTACTAACACCAGCCCACTTTCTAATAGGACAAGCGTTAGTTACACCAGTGGAGGGCGGCATTGTTCTTGTTGTTTGCCTTCAATCGAAAGGAAACACGATAACTAAGATACCTGTAGTTAAAATTTGCCCACTCCCGATTAAAGAGGAGCAAGTACCGGACGAAACACTGAGTCAGAAAACAATAACCTCCAACTTAGCTCTCGCTACGGATGTAGAAACTTCATCTTGCAGCTAAACAACTAAAAGTTAAACGACAAAAAATTACCAAATTTCCCTCAATTGTGATGTATCTAATAATTGCATTAAGTTACTTATCTGGAACCTGGGCACAATATACGATAAAACGTCCACAGGCGGGACTTTACGTTGAACAAGCAGGACACGTTAAAATAAACCGAGGTACACTCAAGGTTGACGTCATTTCAAGGTTCAATATTTCAGATGAGTACAAGAAAACTGAAGACATTTTAAAAACAATGGGGCATTTTTGTAAAGTATCAGCATCATATCGGGGAGAGACACATTGCAACGTTTTACTAGATCACCTCAAGACCAAAGCAATGGCAATCAAACTTGAATTAAACGTATTTAGCACATCATATGGATAAGGAATTAATAGTCGCTCGAAGAGGTCTATTCGACAAATTGTTGGAAATTGTATTTGGAGTTAATGACGAAGTTTATGCTAGCATTGATTACACCACAACCAAGAACTGTTAAAAGCCGCGATTCATCGACAGAATACATTCCTGGTATCAACAGCTACTGCTTTGAATGAGCTCCATGACCACACGAAGAACCGCTTAGATGTACTCACACATAAGCTCAATAATGTCATCGGTGAAATAAACAAATTATATACCTGGTTTGAGGAAGTGGATGAAAATAAGGTTGGCTTACAAATTTTGGCCTTCTTGTGGACATGGAATCGCAGTATGTTAATGGCTGAAACACAATAGTGCGTTGCGCTAGTCGATTTCACGTTACGGAGGGTGTGCGTTGACGCACTGCATTAATAAGCTCGTCCCTCCCTCTCTCAAATACCAAATAAAAAATATTCCGTCATCTGTTTTCATTTCTGAAATGTTAAATCAAAAAATATTCTGGTCAAACAATTCAACGTTAAAGAAATTGATTGCGGAAAATGAATGCCAAGAAAAGTTAAAAAAATTAAAAAAGTGATTCTTGTTGCTAATTTGGCGTATTCATTCAAATTAGTTTTGTCGTTGAAATAATTTTAGTCAGCTGTTTTCATTTCTCAAATGTCAGTTGCCACAAAATGTTCTCAATTTGGGAAAAAACTCTCAATTTGGGAAGCATTTCTCAATTTCGTCCTCACAGCGCATCCCTCTGTCAAAAAAATATCCAACATGTTGAATAATGACGTGCGTTGGGATTACGTTTTACGTTTTATTACGATCCTCTCATCTCTCTCATTTTTCATTTACGTAGGTTGCTGCAGTATTTCGTGCATGTCCATTGAATTGTGTGCGTTGAAAGACAGCGCTGACGCTGACGCACTATTGTGTTTCAGCCATAAACTGGCAGCGGCGGAATCAAGGAATTTCCTAGACTTTGTTACACCAGGCTACTTACAAACAGTCATCGATGCAGTTGCCACTAAACTTCCACCAAACTGTATAATCGTAAGAAAACCTTCAAAGCGAGTACAAGTCAAACTGAATTACCATGAAATTGTCAGTGGATATCTACACATAACGGAAATGGCTGCGTA
Source organism: Myathropa florea (assembly GCA_930367185.1). Taxonomy (NCBI): domain Eukaryota; kingdom Metazoa; phylum Arthropoda; class Insecta; order Diptera; family Syrphidae; genus Myathropa; species Myathropa florea. The sequence continues at coordinate 54,677,020 of OV884004.1, forward strand.
TGATCTTCTTAAAATTACGCCAGTACCTCACCGAATCAGCAATGACACATACAGTGCCTCCCAAAAATATTCGTAAACAATTTTTTTTTGGATCCTGGTTTGTTGCATTTTGTTGTTGTTGCAGACAGAAAACATGCATTACCTTTTCTGATTTTTTGTTAACAAAAAATAAATGTTGAACTGAAGCTGTTTTTTTTATTATAATTATAATAATTATTTTTTGTTTAACAATATTAAAATCCAGGAAAAAAACATAATTCCGAATACTTTTGTGAGGCACTGTATGTAATTCCCGAAGTGTCATCTTTATTTACTGCTATTGATTACAATAACCAACATTTCTTCGAACTTTCGGACATTGAATTAGAAAAAAGTAGCGTACTGGAAAAATATTTGTACTTGTGTAATCAAGGTATAGTAAGCCAAATCAATACAAATGGCAATTGTGTAATAAACCAGTTATACCGTCATGTGAAAAAAAATAATTGCGTTGAAAAAGCTAACGCTATCTGATATTACATGGAAACACCTATGCCTTCAGAACACATGGTTATTTGTAGCCAGCATACCAACCGAAGCTGCATTAATTTGTAATAGACAAAGAGAAGACATACACCTAGAAGGAATTGGTATCATCCAACTAAGCCATTCCTGTATGATGCAAACTTCAGAAAACACCATTCTGTCAGAAAGAAATGCCAACATAGACATCCAGTATACATTTACTAGAGCTATGAACTTTACTGTGAACCCTAACTTCACCACAAAATATGATTCTCTTAATTATAGGTCAAGATCCAAGGTATCGATTCTAACGAAAGGCGATACATGGGACAAGCTGAAAGACGACTCGTACGATGAAGAAAAATTCCTCTACTGGCGCCAAATTGTACATCATTCAGCAACAGTCAGCATATCAGTGCCACTCATGTTAACGATCATCATAATTTGGAAGTGTGCGAAAGTAATAAAAAAGAGAGAAAGAAAACCAGCAATAAAAGTCAATGACCAGAGGGAAGAATTCACGTTGCAACCTTTGAATGGTGAATCACTCTCAACATCTATTAATGAAGGTGGCGCCGCCAGAATGTCTACTGCATAAACATATAAAACCACTTAATGAGGGCGCTTCTCGCCATTCAAGTTACTTTATACAATTAATTATTTGAGGAGTGCGCGTCTCGCATCTCAAATTGCTTGTTTAAATAGGTGACAGCGACGATGAGTGTGCATCGGGCTGTTCACCTGCAATTCGGTATGATTGAAATTAAGCAAAAATAAGTGCACTTACGATTTGATAGTAGAAGGGAATGGGTGTTTTAATTTATATCTAATCGGAGTCAATTCACCACCTACGTTAGCAAATCATAGTACAAACTGGCATACATTCAGGAATTACTCACATGATCATATCGAACTCAGAGTACCGCTGAGAACCCCATATGACCTGGAAATTGAAGCCGACAATTTAAGAGACAATATAAAGTCTGCTGCATGGAGTAGCACACCACGCGTAAGAAGAATGATGATTTAACAAAACACCGAAAATAAAGGAAATAGTAAGAGAAAAAAGAAAGCTCGAAGGAAATGGCAACAATCCCGCTCGCCACGGGATAAAACTCGTCTCAATCAAAAATCAAAACACTCAAAAATAATAATTTAAACAAGTATCTTACTATCTGCAAAAAAAGAAAGCAACTATTCCCTCTGGAAGGCCGTGAAGGGCTTAAGAAAACCTGTAGCATATAATGCACCCTGATTGGTGCAGAAATCAGAATGAGTGGGCTAAAGTAGATAAAGAGAAAGCGGAATCCTTCGGAGATTATTTTGAAGAAACGTTTAACCATTCGTCAGCCTAACGCTTCCTGTAAGATACAATAGGACGGATGTGCACATCGATAGATTCGTAATAAGAAGCACCAATCTGACAGAACTTAAAAAAGAAATAATTAAGCTGAAATCGAAAAAAGCCCCTGGCCTGGCTACGAGCTAATAACATTAGACAATTTGAAAGAGTTACCGAAGAAAGCCCTTCTGAAGGTCCTCTATCTAATTAATGTCGCCCTTAGGCTAGAGTATGTTCCCAGTCAATGGAAAGTGGCAGAGGTTATAATCGTACCGAAACCCGGAAACCATAAACGGATACCAGTTTCGCAACTTACCATAATGTCTAAGGTGTTTGGAAAATTTTACTTAGGCGTTTAAGCTCAGTCGTGAAAGAAAAGCGGCTTATTCCAAATTGGTGATTTGGTTTTAGGAGTAAGCATTCAACTATTGACCAAGTGCAAGTATAATTGATGTAGTAGAAAGAGCGTTTGAACATAAGTTGATATGTTCAACCGCGTTTCTTGATGTTTCTCAAGCATTTGACAAAGTATGGCATTACGGCTTGAAATACAAACTTTGCCAAATTCTGCCATGGAAACTTTATCGCATTCTAGAAAACTAACTATCTGATAGAATCTTCCGTGTAAAGCATGGTAGGTAGGTAGGTAAAAGTGGCGGTGGACATACAGATCCTGTTTTCGCACCCAATTAGCGCCATGAAAGCGCCGTTTTGATACCACATCTTATGGGATACCTATTTTGTGAGATGAGGGTGAAAAAGAGTGTGTATTCACTCAGATTAGCCTAATTTTGAAACCATTTCGTGGAATTTATGAAGGCTAGCAGACTGTGAATGTTTGCTTCTGAGAGATTTTTAGGGGTGTTGAAGAAGGCTTTGCCCAGAGTGCGTTGCCTGACTCTAGCTAGAGCCGGACATTTGCACAGAAAGTGTTCGGGGGTTTCTGATTCAGTTTCCGCCCGGCAGCTGCGGCAGTGTGAGTTGAATGGTATGCCTAGTCTTTCAGCATGCCTGCCAACAGCCCAGTGTCCAGTGCAGACCGCTGTGATTCTGGATATATTTCTTCTACTGTTGTTAAGCAGGTCCTTTGTTTTCTTTTGGTTGTAGTTGGGCCATAAGCTTCTGGATAGAACACATGTTTCCAGCTTGGTCCATCTTTCGTTGGCGATCTTGAGGAAGTGATTGTAGATGTTGTTTTTTACGAAGCCTAGTGGAGCCTGGACTTGTTCCACAACGAGACTATCGAGTTTGGATCCTTGTCTGGCTAGCTCGTCTGCTGCTTTGTTTCCTATTATACCCGTGTGCCCGGGAACCCAGATCAAAGAGACCGGGCTCCGTTCACCTATAATGGATAGTTCCTTGCAGCAGCAATCCACTGGTTTTGACGTTGTGGTTATGGATGTTAGAGCCTTGATAGCAGCTTGACTATCTGAAAAGATTGCTATCCGCTGTGTTGGTTCTGTTTTGTTTTTAATTTCAAGACACGCATCATATATTGCAAGCACTTCTGCCTAAAAAAGGCTTGCAAAGCTTGGTAGCTTGAGTGATTTTGATATCTTAAGAGCTTCGGAGAAGATTCCAGCGCCCACACCAGCGTCCATCTTCGAACCGTCTGTGAAGATGGCTATGTCATGGTTTTGGAAGACTCTATGGCTTTTCCACTCAGTTCTGGTTGGAAAAAAAGCCCTATAGTTTTTATTGAAATTTAGCTTTGGGATAAGGTAGTCAGTATGACTCAGTATCGCCTGTTGTGGTAGTGAGTTAAGGATGTTACCATGTCCATAAGTTCTGCTATTCCAGCAGTTTGACTCTCTGAGTCTAAGTGCACTACATGTGGCCATGAACATTGCGTGTAGATCTGGAGGTAGAAGGTGCAAAATAACTGTAATGCATCTGTGGCAGCCGTTCTTAAGGCGCCAGTGACACCTATACATGCAGTTCTTTGTACCTTGTTTAGTTTTGTGATATTGTATGCTTTGGCTAAAGCTGGCCACCAGACTAATTACTGCAGTATACATCCAAAGTGTTATCTTCGGTCGAAGTCCCCAGCTTTTGCCGAGAGTTTTGTTGCAAGCGTATAAGGCTATGCATGCCTTTTTAACTCTTTGCTCTATGTTAGTTTTCCAATTTAGTTTTGGGTCAAGAATAGTGCCTAAGTACCTGGTAGTTGAAGACAGAGTGAGGGTTTGATTGGCTAGTCTAGGAAGGGGAAAGTTTGGAATTTTGGTTTTCGTCGTAAAAAGCATCAGTTCGGTTTTGCTTGGGTTCGTATTTAGGCCACAACTGGTAGCCCATCTATTAACCTTTTGCAACGCCCCCTCCATGATTTCACTAATCACTGAGAGAAACTGGCCTGATACTAAAATCACAACGTCGTCCGCATACACAACAACTTTGATTCCTTCCCGGTCTAGCTCTTCTAATAGGTTGTTAATGACTAGTATCCATAACAATGGGGAGATAACCCCTCCCTGAGGAGTACCCCTAGTTACATGCTTCGTTTGTTGGCTATTTCCTAGCGTGGATTGTATAATTCTAGTTTTGAGCATAGAGACTATCCATTTTACTAGCATCTCCTCTACCCCCTGGGCGATAAGAGATTCTTGGATAGCTTCTGTGTGGACGTTATTGAAGGCCCCTTCTATATCTAGAAAGGCGGCCATGGTATATTGTGTAAGCGATCAACATCCCCACCACGGATGTAACACTCGTCATCCCTATCTGGTGTGATCCTGCCATGAAATTCATATAAAAACCCTAGCGGCGGTGTATCGTCACACAGTCGAGTGAGTCGTTCCGGGCAGCAGCAACCTTTTTATATAATATCTGTAATTCTGTTTCTTGTGTTTATTTTGTTTAATAATTATTTGAAAACCACACAAAACGGCCTTTTTCCTTTCAGTTCAGAAGTGGGATATAAAGATATATACGTATAGAGACATAACCCAAGCCATTTCTAAACTAAACACGATCATCCTTTATGATATTTCTATTGACTGTGGCGTATATACATACAAGCGGTAGTGACATACAATCGGTGTGTTTGTGCAAACGGTGTGTATATGCAAAAGGATACGGTGATAAAAGTATCAGTGTCAATAGTTTTGTGTACAAGGATTGGAAAAACAAAACGAAACCGTAAGTTTTGAGCGCACACATTTTCTTTGTTTTCTTATCATAAAATGAAGAAAATAAACGAGTTGAAAGTGGATCAACTCAAGTTCCTCTTGAGGAAAAGACAGTTGAAAACAGCGGGTTCACGTAATCAGCTAGTTCAGCGTTTGGTTGCTTATCAGGGGTCAGAAGATATCGAAATTCCAGACTCAGTTGCTGACGAGGAGATAATTGGAATGACGCCGCTAACAGAACTTCAGGTAGAGATGAAGGAACTACGAGGGATGATGGCACAGTTAATTCAAATGCAAGCTGCTACTGGAAATGCAACACCAAGCCATCAAACAACTGTAGAGGAGGAACATCGCGTGGTTGTGAATTCGGTTACTGATAACGCCAACACTAATACGACTACACGTAATGCATCGGTTAAGGAAATTGCAAATACCTTACCAGAATACGACCCAACGGACGAGAACGCTATTACTGTTGATCAGTTCATTGATCGCGTCAACAAAGTAGTGGAAGCTTATCGGTGGGATGAGAAGTTTCTATTGCTAGCTGTCTACACACGTCTTAAAGGTCCCGCTAGGATGTGGCTCGATGCATCACCAACGTTACATACGACATGGATAGATTTTGCAAATGCTATTCGTGATGAGTTTGGCTCTACACCGGACGAAGCAGAAATTCATTACGCTATGTCAAACGCAGTTCGACGACCCAAGGAAACCATCAAAGAGTATTGTTTTCGTATGTCGTCACTTGGTAATCGCTATAGTTTGAGTGAAGCTGCTGTAATACGATACACGCGAGCTGGTCTCAAACACAGAGAACTACAACAAAGTATTGCTACCACCAAATTTCTGACAATGAAACAAATGCGAAATATAATTGAGGACTATTTCGTCAACCGAGGTAGACTTTTCGAAACAAAATATGATCCTATACCGAAACGTGTTGATGCAAAAATAAAACTAGATGACTCTGCAACATCATCAACCGCGAAAGTTAGACTTAAATGCTTCAACTGTGACGAGTTGGGTCATTTTTCAAATAAGTGCCCACAGCCGCCAAAACGACATCGATGTGTAACGTGCAATAAAGTGCATCCGAACAATCAGGATTGCGGCAAATCCGAAATGAACTTACGACGACTTGGGGCCACGAATCGAGATGAATGCTTTTGCAAAACGATCATCGTCCAATCACAACCATATACCGCCTTTATCGATACAGGCAGCCAAGCTAGTATGGTTCGAAAGTCTGTTGCGCAACGTATCAACGCTGAAAGACGCAAATGCCATATGCAAATACGAGGCATCTGTGGTGGAGTGCGCTTTCTTAACGAGTCGATTCTCGTAAATTTATCCATTGATGAAGTGTTTGCAACAGCGCAAATCTATATTGCAGATGATGAAGTCGTACAACAGGACTTCCTTATTGGACAAGATGTTATCGTAAACGCAAACCTTACGTTAAAGATTGAAAATGGACAAACAACTTTTAAGAGCAAACGAGTAATGCAGCGTCAGGTAACTGAAACAAATAAATTATTCAACCTATGCAATTTTGACAGCGAAGCAGAGAAGTCACGAATGAAAGTTTTACTCGAGAGTTACAGCGATGTTTTTTCATCTGGCCTAGAAGGAATTGGAAAGACCAATGTAGTTGAAGCCAAAATCGAACTCGAGAGTAAGCAAATCGTTTCTCAAGTACCTTACCGTATACCTGAGCCAAAACGAGAAATTGTCAACGCCATGATCAAAGATTTGCTGCAACACGATATCATTACTAAGTCCACATCCGAGTATGCCAGCCCTGTAGTACTCATAAAGAAGAAGAATGGTAGTGATCGCCTGTGTATCGATTATCGCCGATTAAACAAGCTCATCAAAAAAGAAAACTTTCCTGTGCCCAATATAGAAGAACGATTACAGGAAGCCAAACAATTCAGGTATTTTTCATCACTAGACTTGAATAGCGGATACTATCAGATAGAAGTATCACCAGAAAGTCGCAAGTTTACGGCTTTTATTACAACTGATGGCATATACGAATTTAAGCGCATGCCGTTTGGCTTAAAAAATGCACCAGCGTGCTTCAATCGCTTGATGGCAGAAATTCAAAAACTTGTTCAAAAGGGTGATATGCTGCATTATATGGATGACATCCTAGTTGGAAGCAATTCGTTCAACGAGATGTATGAAAAGCTCACACGCATACTAAAAGTGTTACGTAAATGCGGGTTAACGTTAAACATCGACAAATGTGAATTTTATAAACAGAAAATTACATTTTTAGGACATCAGCTACACGCCGGCGGTATAAGTCCAGGTGAAATTAAGACGAATGCCATCGCTATGTTTCCGCAGCCGGAAAATGTCTCGGACATACGTAAATTTTTGGGACTTAGTGGTTATTTTAGAAAGTTTGTTCCCGGATACGCTATCATATCTGAGCCATTACGTAAACTTCTGCGCAAAAACCATTCTTTTAAATGGGAACAACAACAAGACGACGCATTCAATGAGCTCAAACAGCGCTTAATATCGAAACCAGTCCTTATAAGTTATAGCGTCAATGCGGAACATGAAGTTCATACCGATGCCAGTTCGATTGGTTTAGCTGGAGTATTGCTACAAAAAGAAAATGACCAGCTGCATCCAGTCGCATATTTTAGCCGCTCTACTACAGAAGGCGAACAAAAGTTTCACAGCTACGAGCTAGAAGCATTAGCTGTCGTTGAGTCTCTGGAGCGTTTTAAATATTACGTGTATGGGAAACAAGTCCGAGTGATCACTGATTGTAGTGCTTTACGAACAACTATGGAAAAACGAGAACTAATACCACGAATTGCAAGATGGTGGCTACGAATTCAAGAATTTGACATCGAAATAGTGCATCGTCCAGGTTTTCGTATGGAACATGTCGACGCTTTAAGTCGAGCACCATATGAGAATGCGCATGAATTGGAAACAGCCGACTTAAAAATATCAAAAACCATAATCGACGAAGCTGACTGGTTGTTCGCCATTCAACTTCAAGATGAAAGTATTAAACGCATTGTTATACAATAAAACGCATACATAAATTCATGTGTAGGTTGTGCGTTTAATAAACAACGAGGTGGCCGACAAGAGGGCCAATACCATTACGATGACATGAAGCCGATACCTTTTTCAACAGTGCATATTGACCATTTGGGGCCATTTCCTAGAAGCTCCAAACGCAATGAACATATCCTGGTGATCGTGGACGCATTTACCAAATTCACAATTATTCGCGCAGTTAAGAGCACCGCAACAAAACATGTTATCGATACTCTAAAAAATGTTACTAGCTACGTTGGTATGCCGGAACGAATTATATCTGACCGTGGGACAGCCTTCACTTCAAAAAATTTTGAGAGATATTGTCGTGACCACAACATCAAGCGAATTCTTAATGCTGTTCGAACACCGAGAGCGAATGGGCATGTCGAACGCACCAATCGCATCATATTGCCAATGTTACTGCCTACCACCGATAACGAGAAACGCTGGGATGATCAAATGCATCAGATACAATGGAGTATCAACACTATGGTAAACAAAACTACTAATTGTTCCCCTTTTCAGCTTTTGTATGGTTATGAGCCACGAGATATATTGCAAAATACACTAGTGCAAGCGTTGCAACGTAATGACGACAATGTCCTAAGCGACGCTGAGCTGCAACAGCTTCGAGCTAATGCTGCATCCCGAGTTAATGATCATCGAGCAGAAGCAAAGAAGCGCTACGACGCAAAGCATTCCAAGCCAACCATTTATGATCCAGGTGACCTAGTTTTAGTCGAACATGAACCAGCCAGTACGGGTACATCACGCAAATTGGAACCTCGCTATAGGGGCCCGTTCATTATCACTAAAGTCCTTCCACATGACCGATATCTAATTGAAGACATCCCGCATGCTCAGCGAACACGACGACATTATAAATCCGTCTATGCATCCGACAAGCTGAAACCTTGGTGTCAGATACCCCCCGATGATCTTGATGAGGATGACGACGATGACCAATCCCATGCTTCGTGCGAGGTCGCCACGAATTGTCAGGAAGCCGACTGTAAGCGATCAACATCCCCACCACGGATGTAACACTCGTCATCCCTATCTGGTGTGATCCTGCCATGAAATTCATATAAAAACCCTAGCGGCGGTGTATCGTCACACAGTCGAGTGAGTCGTTCCGGGCAGCAGCAACCTTTTTATATAATATCTGTAATTCTGTTTCTTGTGTTTATTTTGTTTAATAATTATTTGAAAACCACACAAAACGGCCTTTTTCCTTTCAATTGTCTGTAGTGAATGGTTTTCTCAATGATGCCGACCACCTCGTGCAGAGCTGTATCAGTGGATTTACCCTTGATGTAGGCATGTTGAGATTTGGAGAGAGACTTCCCCTCTAGCTTGAGCCTCATGTGTGTATCTATAATGCGTTCCAAGGCTTTAAGCATGAAAGACGAATATACGAAATATACAACAAGAAGAAGATGGCGTACTAGGCACATTTGCTGATGACACCGCTATCTAAGTAACAGCCAAAACAACGTGCACTTTATCGGATACAAGAATGGATGAGTATTTGGCGAATAGCGCTTAATGAAATTAAATTCATCCACGTTAATTTCACTTATAGGCAAGGCACAAACTTACCGGTTTTTATAAATCGTATTCAAATTCCTTTCGGTAATGGAGCGAAATATCTCGGGATGACTCTCGACGTCTCTTGACGGAACAAGTTTAAAAGAAACGTGCAGAACTTGACCAGAAATATCAAGACATGTACTGGCATATTGCAAAACATTCCAAGTTAATTATTGAAAACAAATTGCCTGTATATATGGTAAATACGCACCTGTTAGTCGTGCTTGCGGTGTTAGATGTCACTACCATGTTGACAGTCGTCAACCATTAAAAAGAACAAGAAAACATTCATGCACATTAATTGTCAAACCGTCATCGCGTTCGGACGTACTGATAGAACTAAATAAAATATATTCTAAACAGTTTGTTTTTTTGATTTATTTGTTTTTCTTATCAAATGTAGCTCAACACACCATACTATTGGGGACCCCGACGAAAAAAAAAAATCCTGACGTAGTCTGATTAAACCTTGACAAGTTCGTTTCTCCCCCATCGCGAATTTTTTTTTTGTATGTCGCACCGTCATTTTGTTCCGCCTGCCGGAACAATCAGAGCAAGCGCCGAACACGCCACACTCAGAGCCGAGTAGCGTCATGCCACCCGTTAGAACCGGTGAACAAGCACAGAACACGCCATCGTCAAAATCGAATAGCCTCGTGCCACCCATGCTAACCGGTGAAATCAGAGCGCCGCCCTTCTGTGCTGAAAGACCAGCGCTGTGGTTTGCACAACTGGAGACGCAATTTATCAACCGTAGGATCCTGTCCGAGAGGCAAACATTTTTCCGGACAATTCCACTAATTGATACGTGGTATGCATCAGAGGTGTGGGCGCCGTGGCATAGTGGGTAGGTGCGTCGACTCCTACGTTCGAGGTCGTCAGTTCGAATCTCGAAAAAAACATCAAACATTTTTTCACGGCTCCACCTCTTTCGAGTCACTGACAATGCTCAAAGTGTATAACTGTCTAGAAAAAAGCTTCTCAATCTCGCCGTTCGGAGTCGGCATTAAACTGTAGGTCCCCTCCTCTCGTGACAGAACAATAGCACGCACAACACGAGTGGTTGCTGAGAATCTAGGCCCAGGTCCATCTCGGACTGTAGCGCCGCCATTATTATTATTATATTATTATTATGCAGCAGAGGTGGAAGACATTATCGTTGAACCACCGGTACTCAATCCATACAAAACCCTCAATGCAGCAATCATCCAACGTTCTTCAAGGTCAAAAGAAGCTAAAATTATTCAGCTCTTGGACGAAGAAAAATTAGGAGGCCGCACACCATCCCAACACCTGCGTCGCCTGAGAAGCCTAGTACCGGACATACAGTTAATCAAAAAAGTAAGTTTACACTACCTCCTGAACTATATTTTTCTAAAGAAAACTAAATATTTGCTTAAAAATCAACAACCATTTTTTTTTCTGTTATCGCAAACGTAATACTATTTTTTAAAAAGAACAAAAATAACAAAATAACAAAACATAAAGAATAGAATTCAACTTAAAGTAGTATGAATGGAAATTTACATCAAAAAAGTAAATATACAAACAAAAAATAATACTTTCTGAAATTTGTCTCTGCTCTCTAGTCTTCTTATCAATATTTCGTTGGGTAGCCTTTGGCTTTTATAATTGCTTGCATTCAATTTGGCATCGAGTTAACCAATTTTGATGTTACTTTTTGGCTTATTTTAGCCAACTCTTTCTGAAGCACTCTTTTCAAGTCTTATTTTGTCTTGACACCGTGTTTTTGAACTTCCCGTGTCAAATGTTCCCATAAATGTTCTATTGCATTCATGTCGGGCGATTGGGTGGTGTTCTCAGCTGGTTACGAACATTATATAATAAATGTTCCTTAACAATATGAGAGGTGTGTTTTGGGTCATTATCTTGTTGAAAGATAAATGACACTTCTAGACCCAACTTTAACGCTTTCAAGTAAATTAGTTTTCAATATGTCCAAATAGGCATATTTGTCCATTAATAATGTAATCCACCATTAATGAAAATTAAAAAATTCTTTAGAAAAATATAGTTCAGGAGGTAGTGTGTACTTACTTTTTTGATTAACTGTAGATAAAACAGTGCTTAAAACCCGCTGGCTCTCCCACCTGTCAAAAGAAGCACGTGCCTCCCTTTCCATCCAGATGTCCGCTACGCTCACTGAACTAGTCGAGCAAGTAAACATACTCTACGAGGTCACCCAGGAGGTTTTGGAATTGGCCAAAGAGGTAGCTGCACTCACGTCGGCACTTTCCACAACTCAAACAGATGGTAAGCGTCAACATGGAATCAGGTCTCGAAGCAGGCGTAATCAACGTGCGTCATCACCCGCAAACTTCATCTGCTGTTACATGCAGTTTCCAGGAAAACTTCAACAAAGTTACTAGCGGCGGTAGACCGTTATTCTTCCTGATGCCTCTTCATTCATAACCGCCTTAAAATCGCCAAGCCAGAATTTGAAAAGATGGTTGTTTTCGGCATAGTACGTCATTCCCCCCTCCATCTTGCACCAAAAAAATCCGGTGATTGGCGACCCTGTGGAGATTACAGACGCTTAAACTATCTCACCATTCCAGATTCATATCCAGTGCGCTATCTAGAAGACTTCGCTGCTGACTTATTTGAGAAGGTATTTTCAAAAATCGACCTACCCCGTTCGGACTCTTCGAGTTCCCATTCATTCCCATTACAGTCAAACGTCTGGGCACCGTGAATTCTTACCGAAATTTCATTAAGAATGCAGCGCAACTTCTCGCACCGCTCAACGACAAACTCGCAGGATCAAATGTGAAGGGCTCTCACGAAATAATTTGGATGCTGGAATTGGAGCAAGAATTTGTGAGCTGCAAGCAAGCGCTCGCAAGTTCGGCGCTACTTGCTCCTGGCTGTGAAAACGCCTGGCTACCATTGGCGTTCTTCAGCCACAAGCTTTCTCCATCCGCACAAAAGCAGTCTACGTACGAAAGGGAACTGCACGCCATTTATGAAGCCGTTCGACATTTTCGGCACATGTTTGAGGGCCGGCACATAACTTTCTTTACCGACCATAAGACGACTACGCACTCATTCAAACAACGTTTTGATCGCGCTTCACCCTTGCAATTCCGGAGACTGGAGCTCATTGGCCAATTTACAACGGACATAAGACACGTCACCGGAGACAACAACATCATCGCAGACATACTGTCGCGTATTGAAGCAATTCCAACAGCCGTATCACCTGTAGATTTGGCCCTTGCACGCTGAACTCAAACAGCTTCTCCGAAATTCCAGTTCATCACTCCAGCTTCAGAATCCTGAGCTGTTTCCCGACGTTGAACTCTTCTGTGATGTCTCGACGGGAATCACACGTCCCTGAGTGTCTCAGACGTCAAGTCTTCAATTCGTTGCATTCACTGGCTCATCCTGTATGGCGTGCTTCGCGCAACCTAGTAGCAGAGCGCTGCGTTTGGCCTTCGATGAACAGGGCCAACAAAATAAACCGGAATACAATATCGCCCATCGCAAACTTCGAGCTACCATCACAACGCTCCGAGCATATTCATATCGACTTAGTCATGTTAAAACAATCTCAAGGACATAAGCAGTGCTTAAGCATCTTTGACAGGTTCACCAGGTTCCCCGAAACTATCCCACTAGAAAACGGAACTACAGAAGCTGTAGCCCGAGCGCTGGTATCGTCCTAGACTTGCCATTTTGGAGTATCGCTTCGAATAACATCCGATTTAGGATGAATCGGACCTCTTTAAGAACCTCATGCAGATCCTAGGATGCAAACACCTACGGACTACGCCATACCACCCGCAGTCGAATGGACTCGTGGAACGTTTCCACAGACAGCTGAAGTCAGCTCTGCTATGCCATGGAGATTCTTGGTACCACGCCTTACCAGTCGTCCTCCTCGGTCTACGCGCAGCCTGGTAAGAAGACCTCGGTGCAACTCCAGTAGAACTTGTATATGGTGAACCAATCTGTTTACTAGGTGAGTTTCTTCAACCGTCTTCCAGAACCACTTCAGCGCCAGAGCTAGTACGAACGCTCGAGATCACTTCAGGCAAGTTCCACCATAACAGTTGTCTCGCCACGGCCAGCGAGCCACCTTCGTTTTCAAAAAACTCGCTGACGCCACACATATCTTCGTAAGACACGACCATATCCGCCAGTCATTTGCAACACCCTACGATGTACCTTTCCCATTTGTCAAGAAATATGATAAATATTTCGTCGTCTGTTTCAAAGAGAACAACATTCCGATATCAATCGACTGTTTAAAACCGGCATATTTTCTTCCAGACGACAGCGACATCATCTCAAACAATACGATGCCCTCGACTAGCAACGCATCAACTAAGCACATCCGCTTCAACTAACACCTATTTTTCTACTTTACATGGAAGGGGAGATACAGTGCCTCACAAAAGTATTCGGAATTATGTTTTTTTCCTAGATTTTAGTATTGTTAAACAACAAATAATTATTATAATTATAATAAAAAAATCAGTTTCAATTTATTCTCCGTTAACAAAAAATCAGAAAAAATAATGCATGTTTTCTGTCTGCAACAACAACAAAATGCAACATACTAGGATCCAGGAAAAAACATAATTCCGAATATTTTTGTGAGGCACTGTATGTGGTAATAACCCTTTTTAACAATCAACGAGCTTACAACGCACCTGTAAGTCGTGCTTACGGTGCTAGATGTCACTACAATGGTGACAGTCGTCAACTATTAAAAAGCACAAAAAAACATTCATGTACATTAAGTGTCAAACCGTCATCGCGTTCGGACGTTCTGATAGAACTAAATAAAATATATTCTAAACAATTTGTTTCTTTGATTTATTTCTTTTTTTTTTATCAAATGGCGCTCAACACACCACATATACAAGCAAATGCTAAAACCTGGTTGGACATATGGTATACAAATTTGGGGTTATACTAATAGATGCAATAACTTACTACAAACATTTCAAAATAAAGTGCTTAGAGCTATCGTTAATGCACCATGGTATATAAGAAACGACGATATCCATAGAAATCTTGGAATTAGAAATCGATGAAATTAAGAACTTCCCTTATAAACATAAGCGCTGCATGGAAGTGCATATTAACTCTGCAGTAAATCCAATTCTTGACGAAACTAACGTCTTTCGTCGACTTCGGAGGACAAGACCTCTTGATCTCGCGCAATAAACTTATCCCGTTTTTACTTACGATGTAAGCAGGAACTCTCAGGGGAATTTCAAATTTACTAAAATCAAGAAATATAAACTACTGGATAAGTGTTTCACTTAGTTGTAGCTAACTATAACTTATAAAAGGGGGAGGTTTCATTTTCATGTGACTAATTTAAAAATGTATCATTACCAGAAAAAAAACACAGTAAAGAAGTGAAATCGTGAAAACTTAAATTTATAAAGACAAGATCCCAAAAAATAAAAAAATCAAAAGGAATAGTCAATAGTTTCAACCGAAAGCAGTACCCAGCGTTGGTTCAAAAAGAACAACATACAACAGTTACGAGCGTGGGTTCGAGAAAAACAACAAACAACAGTTACGAGCTTGGGTTCAAGAAGAATAGCAAACAACAGTAACGAGCGTGGGTTCTATAAGAACAACAAACAACAGTTACGAGCGTGGGTTCAAAAACAACAACAAACAGAGCTTCCATTTTCAGCGTGATCATAACCAACCAAAACGAAATGGATGTTCTAGGTACAGTGGATAGATTTAAGATTATTTTAGAACTCATTAATAAATTACCTTTTTTTGATGGCGCAACTGATTGTATGCTAGAATTCCTAGATAGAGTAGACTCCTTGGCAATCCTTTTAAAGGATTACGATGAAAATACACAAATATTGTTATCAGATTATACTCGTATTAAAGATAAGGTTATAGGAAAAGCGCGAGTAGAATTACAAAAACACGGTAGACTTTCGACTTGGGCCGAAATAAGAGAAGTTTTAAAAAATAATCTTGGGGAAATTTGCCCGCCCATATTTTAATTGAACTTATCCGAACAACACGCGTTTCTTCAACCCTTAAAGTGTATTATAATCAAATAAGTACACTCTTATGTAGATTTAATAACTCACTTCTACTTGCCGCTAATATAATTAATCAAACTCTGATAGATTCTAATAAAAGAATCGCACTAGACGCGTTCAAAAGTAACCTACCAGATCCAACGAAGTCTATTATGTTAAGCCGAAACCCGCATTCATTACAGGAAGCCTACAAAATTATTATCGAAATAAACCACCAGACGTTAGGTCCAAATGTAAACCAAAATTTATATGCAAACCAAAACAATCCATTTTCTTACAGTAAGTACACTAATCAGAACAATAGGTATACAAAAAGACACAATTCTAACTATTTTCAAAACAATTACCAAACAAGACAAACATGAAGTCTCAGCAAACAAAATAGTAAAATTTACAACAATAATAACGCACAGAGCAATCAAACGAGACGAAACAATAATTCCATTCAGAGTAGGTGAAGACAAAATAACAACTTTACACAAATAAACAGAAATATTCAGCATCACAACGAACCAATTGACATTACATTTAATGAAGAGACACCCCAAAATGGACATCGTTCACAACTGTTAGAACACCTGACAGCAGCAAAAATGTTTGTAGCTTGACACCACAGGACAAGAGTAAAAGAGACAAACCGATAAAAAAGCTACGAGGCATTGCTTGCAAAAAATAACTGTTATTAAAAAGAAATACGCGTGAATTTAAAAACGAAAATTTTAGTTTCGCTCTCGCTGATAAATTAATTATAAAAGTTATTTTCAGAATTCAAAATTCTGATTCTAAGTTAAACTTAATTGTTCTAATAGTCTGTATTTAATAAAACAAATAACAAAAAGTTATTTTCAAAATTCAACATTCTAAATTTGTTTGGTTCAGATTTCACATCTGCCACGCGGGTGGCCTAACGCCAGAAGAAGTCATCGCCAAGAAATACATCATCAATCAGAACGCATCAGAGCTCCATTCGTTCCCGCTTTGGCACGCTAAGGGTAAGTCATTATGTCTCATATTTCCAACAGTACATGTAGAAAAGAAAAACCAGCTCGCTGCTCCCTATGCCCCGCAAATGTAAAAGACCAGCACAGTTGCCCCAAGTGCAAACGCGAGGATAGTGCCGAGGAAATGGTTCAGTGCGATGTGTGTGACACTTGGTACCATTTTTCATGAGTGGGCGTCGATGACAGTGCCGCCCAAACAGATTGGATGTGCGACATCTGCGTACAATCACACACCTAAAACACCACAATAGTAGTCCGAAACCCTCAGGAGTCAGGCTCTGGCACACGACCCCATAAGGGCGTGTGTCAACCCTCGCATAGCATCACTGCAAAGACAACCATGGGATCATTTAGGTGACTACACACTCGAACATTGATAACGGCTTTGAGTGGGGACCAAACAGCATGAACACAACAAACAATTTTAAAAACGGAGAAAGTGAAGAGACTATCGCAGCGGCTTTTCAAAGGAGCTCAAAGGTGCAGAGATCACCAGTAGGGCAGATACCAACGCCCCAAAAAAGCGAAGAAGATAGCGCGGTTCAAGAAGTAAGCGCAACACCAACAACAGAAACAACCAGCCACCCCTCTACCTTCCACAAACTGGGGGAAAAGATTAAAGCGTTGGTTGAAATGTTGGAGGATGGCAAGAGACGCTCCATTCATCAACCAATGTGAGACGACATCGAGAGTATCAAGTCGCTTTATGAACTGGCAGCCATTGAGGCACACGACGATAAGGCCAAAGAAGTGATACGGAAGAACAACGCATCACAAACATCCCCATGGATCAAACCCGCAGTTGCGGAAAAGACAGAAAGAAGACAGGAGCAGAACGGGGAACACCCGAACCCAAAACGCAGGCAAAATCAGCCAGAAGCGACGGCGAAAAAGACTTCCCGTAAAGAACAGATCTATCGTAAAGCCGAAGAAAGAGAGAACGCGGAAGTCAGACTACAAAAAACTCCTAAGCCACCGAAGCCGGCGAAACTAGTTGATAGTAGCCAAAAAAGTATCTTGTCGAGGGAAAGAAAAAAGAAGAAGGACCCTCCGAGTAGAATCAAGGAGAAAACAAGACCTGACGCAATAGTGGTAGCAGCGAAGGGTAACTTGTCCTATGTGGAAATACTGCGGAAGGTCAAAACCAATCCTAAGCTTGGCAATCTCGGAGAATCGGTAACAAAAATCCGTCGCACACAAAAAGGCGACCTCCTCTTCCAGCTAAAAGGAGCGGGAGGAAAAGCCGACCAATTTAAAGGCTTAATGGGAGAAACTCTGGGGAACGACGCAGAGGTCAGAACACTGACCCACTGCGTAACAATCGAGATCAAGGATATAGACGAGGTAACAACCAAAGTGGATATCTGCGACGCACTAGCGTCCCAGGCCCAACTGACCGGGCTAAAAGAATCAGATGTAATAAGTCTACGCAAAGCCTATGGCGGCACCCAAGTCGCAATGATTGGACTACCCGCAGAGAGTGCAAATACACTGCTGAAGGCGGGAAAAATAAAAATAGGCTGGATAAACTGTAGTATTCGGGAACGCACGGCACTAACAAAGTGTTTTAGGTGTCTAGGTTTCGGACACACTGCACGTCAGTGCAAGAGTGAGCAGGACCGCTCCAAAATGTGTAGAAGATGTGGCACAGAGGGCCACATAGCAAAGAACTGCTCCCACGAGCCGAAGTATTTCTGGTGCAAGACCACCAACCCCGACAACGCAGGACATGTAGCTGGCAGTGCAAAATGTCCGGTTTTCAGAAGGGCCCTCACAAATAAGTAATGATGATGAAAGTTATACAAATTAACCTAAATCATTGCGCGGACGCACACGACCTTTTGGCATAAATGTCTAAAGAAAAGAAAGCGGATGTTGCCTTTATCAGTGAGCCGCACAAATCCCTAAATGGCATCAACTGGACAGAAGACCCAGTGAAGAAAGCAGCAATATGGACCTGTGGAAACCACGCCTTCCAAAACATCAACAGCGTAACTGACTTTGTTGCGTCTGCCCGGATAAATGGAACCCACTTTTATAGCTGCTATGCGCCCCTAGTCTATCATACAGGGACTACGTGAAGCTTCTAGACGATATAGTAGCTGACGCACGAGGAAAACACCCGGTCATCATTGCCGGTGACTTCAATGCATGTGCTACAGAATGGGGCGGTTGCCCTCCTCGAAGCATTCGCATCGTTGGAGATTGGCCTACTAAATAACGGTTCAGCACAAACCTTCCGCAGAGCAGGCAAGAGCTCCATAGTAGATATAACGTTTGCAAGCAACACGCTGCTGCACAAGATAAAATGGCGCGAGGAATACACGCACAGCGATCACCAAACGATTGTACTCAACATTGGTAGCGACCCAAACGAACAGGGCCTAAGTGGAAGGACACCGCATCCGACAAGGATATGTTTGAGGAAACGTTTAGCTCTGACTTCCCAGCCAACACCACATCAGCGGAAAACATGGCGAGTAAACTGATCCAAGCAATATCAACAGCTTGCGATGCGGTGATGCCCAAGAGGTCTATTAGCAGAAGGGGGAACCCTGCTACTGGTGGAACGACAAGATCAAGGATCTCAGGACAGTTTGCCTTAAAGCACGTCGTAGATCCCAGCGATCCAGAGGTAGATCAGAGTTCCAGGAACGACTGGCCATCTTCAGGCTGTCAAGACGCAGCCTGGAAAAGGCAATTAAGGAGAGCAAAGCAAACTATTTCAAAACGCTATGCAACGAAGCAGACCTAGATCCCTGGGGAGGAGCTTATAAAATGGTAATGAGGAAGCTGAAAGGCAGTAGATCTCCTCAACTAACCTGTCCATTGATGCTCCGAACAATAGTAGGACACCTGTTCCCCTGCAAACCTCCTACAATGTTCGTCCTCTCACAAGGAGCTGGTCTAGAACAAATCCCACCAGTCACGGTTGAAGAGCTGCGGAATGCGTGCAGAAAAATTGGCGACAAAAAATCCCCTGGCCCGGACGGTATTGCCAATAAAGCCATCAAAGCGGCCGTCGAGACGAGACCAGTGCTCTTTATGGCAACGATGCAAAGGTGCCTCGAAGAAGGAAACTTTCCTGACTGCTTGAAGCTACAACACCTGGTGCTTATACCCAAAGGCAATAAGCCGCCCTCAGAACCGTCAGCGTACCGACCGATTTGCCTGCTGGACACCACGGGGAAAATCTTGGAGAGTATTATATATGGCAGGCTAATCGATGTGGCTGAGGAGCGTGGAGCCCTATCCGACCATCAGTACGGCTTCAGAAAATCGCGCTCTACCATCGACGCCATTAAGGAGGTGGTGTATACAGAGAGCGAAGCTATAGCGGGCTCAAGATGGAGGGGCGGCACGAAAAAATACTGCGCCGTGGTTACTCTGGACATCAAAAAACGCGTTTAACTCGGCAAATTGGTCCTGCATCATGAGAGTACTAAATAGGATGAGCACACCGCAGTACTTGAGGAGGATAATCGTCAGCTATTTCACCAACAGACAACTCAGGTACCAGACTGACGAGGGTATTAAATACTACGACGTCTCGGCAGGCGTCCCACAGGGTTCAGTTCTTGGACCCCTCCTGTGGAACCTAATGTACGACGGAGTACTGAGACTGACACTGCCACATGTAGTCAAGATAATAGGCTTTGCCGACGACATCGCGGTCGTGACGGTGGCCAAGCACATCCTTGAAGTGGAAACCGCCACAAACGATGCAATCGCCAGGATCAAAAATTGGCTGGAATCTTCCGACCTCGAACTAGCGGACCACAAGACAGAGGTTGTTTTAATAACCAGCCGAAAGATTGTGGAATACGCAAACTTCCGGGTTGGCTCCCAGCTAATTAGATCCAGAGATGCGCTGAAATACCTAGGAGTGATGCTCGACAACCGACTTAACTACAAAAAGCACGTCGAATACTGCAGCAGAAAAGCGTCAAAGACGCAGACAGCACTTTCCGGTATCCTGCCGAACATCGGAGGACCCGGATACCCAAGAAGGATCTTGCTTTCCAGAGTGGTAAGTTCAATCCTTCTATATGCCGCGCCAGTCTGGGCGGGAGCTCTTTCGGTAAAGGAGACAACAAAGAAGCTTTCGTCAGCAAACAGGCTGTGCGCCATAAGAACAATCAGCGGCTTCCGAACAATTTCGGACGAAGTAGCCTGTGTGATCGCGGGTATGATCCCCATCGACATTCTCGCCAAAGAGATGCATAGGGTCTACCTAAGGCGAACGGCAAATCGCGCGGAAACTAGTGCAAGATGTCTGAAAAAGGAAGAAAGGGCAACATCTATGGTACTGTGCAGTAGAATATTGCGTGCTCTGCGTCTTCCTCTTTGCCCGCGCATTTTGGACAGGAGGGTGAACTGTCGTGACCAAATCTGTGGAGGTATTTTCGATAGTCTCCATGGCCCGACAAGAACTGCGTGAGGTGGTAGTTGCAGTCCCCGTGTGTTCTCGATGTCCAAGCTTCTATCGCGGGGATCAATATATGGGTCCATCTGCCTTTGGTTGTGGTGTCCCATCTGGCTTAACCAAAGGCAGATGGACCCATAAATTGATCGCCGCGAACCTAAGGAAGTTCTCATTTGCAGTGCAGAATGTATGTGCCATAAAGGAGTCCAACAATTTAAAGGCTCATATCGAGAATCCATGTCTTATCCAAGAATTGGTCGAACGACTACCGCCAAGCATCAGTTTTAATTGGGGTATATACAGACAACAGTGCGCGGAAGTAAATCTGTCATCATTCAGTGGATGGCTACATCAGATAGCTCAAGCAGCAGTCGACGTTTCACCAACATTATATCCTTCGTTTAGTGAGAAGAAAAACGACAGGCGTCTATCTACAACGAACAGGTTTGTAAGCACACACGAAAGGATTGAGACTCCAGAAGGCAACGAACAAACTAAGAAGTGCAAGATTTGTAGCAGCGGCTGCAATAATGTGGAGTGTTGTTCCATGTTTATGAATATGCATTTAAATGATAAGTAGAGCATTGTAAAACAACACCGGCTATGCAGAACCTGTCTCCGAGCTCATGGCAGGGTACGATATACGTCAAACAAAAGATGTGGACAAGACGGATGTGCTTTTCGACACCATAGACTGCTGCATAAGAACGCTACTTCCGATCCCGATGTATCCAAGACAACTAAAATAAAAGGAAATAACGATAAATATTCAAATTGCAATGTACACAATTCGAAGAATAGCTCCACACTTTTCAGAATCCTTCCAGTGACATTATATAACAGAACAACCAAGCGCGATGCGTATGCATTTCTCGACTATGGCTCTTCAGTTACCATTATGGACGCAAGGCTAACTGTACAACTGGAACTCGATGGTGATGTCGCTCCACTCTGTTTAAAATGGACAAACGACAAGCGCTACATAGAAGAACAATCGAAGAAGGTTTCCGTCAAGATTGCGGGCATTGGCATGAAAAACAAATTCGAGTTATCTAATGCGAAAACGATCCAGAACTTAAACTTACCGACACAGTCGCTTGATTCATGTGAACTGAAGAAAAGATATTCGCATATGAACGGTATTCCTATTGCTTCATATAAAGAGGTAAAGCCACTTATATTGATAGGTCTGGACAACTGGTACCTGGGCATAAAGCTTCGTAAGCGCGAAAGTATGAAATGTGAACATGCTGTCCCAAAGACAAGACTTGGCTGGGTTGCTCACGGCATTTATGAAAATAATATAATTAACGACACAAAACACAGTTTTCACGTTTGCGAATGCCAGGCATACTTGGATGCAGAAATTCATCGTATCGTAAAGCGATACTTTACTACAGAAAATATCGGAAAGAAGACGTCTAAGGCAATGCTATCCAAGGATGAAGAGCGGGCGCTAGGTATGCTGAATAAAAGAACATACAGAGATGGGAATCGTTTCGTCGTTCCATTGCTTTGGAAGCATGACATCACCTCACTACCTGTCAGCCGTCCGATGGCCGAGCGCCGCTGCTTCGAGTCTACAATGGAGAAGGACAAAACGCTCGCTTTAAAGCTACAGGATCAGATCCGTACTTGCCTGCAGAAAGGATATGCTCGCAAATTAGAACCGCAGGAGCAACTTGTCAGAAGTTCGAAAACGTGGTACCTGTCAATATTCCCTGTAATAAACTCAAATAAGGCGAATAAGATCCGCATCGTATGGGATGCTGCGGCAAAGTGTCATGGTGGATCACTTAATTCCCTGCTGTTGGACCAGATACGGTGAACTCGCTGACTACAATTTTGTATAAATTCCGTCAAGGAAAGACAGCAATATGCGCAGATATTCGCAAAATGTTTCCTTACTTACTTACTAAAGGTGGCGCTACAGTCCGGGGTGGACCTGGGCCTCAACCAACAAGCGTCTCCAGCCAGCTCGATCTTTAGCTAGCTGCCTCCAGTTTCGCACGCACAGTTAGTTGAGGTCCCTTTCCACTCGTGTGCGCCACCTGAGTCGCGGTCTTCCTCTACTGCGCCGTCCCTCAGGGGTGGATTCGAAGACTTTCCGGGCCGGAGCATTGGTTTCCATTCGCTTTATATGACCTAGCCATCTCAATCGTTGTATCTTCATCCTTCTGGCTAAGTCAATGTCGCTGAACAGCTCGTACAGTTCGTTGTTGTATCTTCTCCTCCACTCACCCTCTATGCAGACGGGACCGAAAATCACCCGAAGAATTTTCCTCTCCAAGCAACCAAGAGCAACCTCATCCGTTTTTGACAAAGTCCATGCTTCTGCGCCATATGGCAGGACTGGGACGATTAGGGTCTTGTACAGGGTTACTTTGGTTGTTCGAGAGAGGGCTTTGTTTATCAATTGCTTTCTTCGCCCAAAGAAGCGGCGATTAGCAAGAGTTATTCTTCGTTTGATTTCAGCGGTGGTGTCATTGTCTGAATTAATAGTGGTGCCTAGGTAGACAAAGTCCTTGACTACCTCAAAGTTATATCTGTCTGCTGTGACGTTCTGTCCGAGACGTCGGTGTTGGGTGTCCTTTCTGGTTGACAGCATATACATTGTCTTGCCCTCATTTACCGTTAAACCCATCTTCGCGGCCTCCGTCGCAATACTCACAAAAGTGCCATTGACATCACGCTGTGTTCTTCCGATTATGTCAATATTGTCGCCATATGTATGCGAGTAGTTTGACGGACTTCTGAAAGATTGTGCCTCTGGTGTTGGCGTGTGAGTTTTGCACAATTCCTTCAAGTATGGTGTTGAAGAAGTCGCAAGACAGCTCGTCGCCTTGTCTGAATCCTTTTTTGACATCAAGGGTCTCGGTTAGGTCTTTATCGACCTTGATGGAGCAGTGTGCGTTCTCCATCGTCATCCTACACAAAAGGACGAGTTTGGTAGGGATGCCAAAACTAAACATTACTCTGTATATCTATATATATCTCTATAGATGCTGTCATACGCGGCCTTAAAATCGATGAAAAGGTGGTGGGTATCGATTTGCCGTTCCTGGGTTTTATACAAGATCTGCCGCAGTGTGAATATTTGGTCGATGGTGGATTTTCTTGGCCTAAAGCCACACTGGTATGGACCGACCAGGTTGTTGACGAATGGCTTTAGGCGTTCACACAACACGGCAGATAAGATCTTGTATGCAATGTTCAGAAGACTGATGCCTCTATAGTTGGCGCAATTTAGAGGGTCTCCGTTTTTATGGATCGGGCAAACAATGCTGAGGTTCCATTCATCGGGCATGCTTTCTTCCGACCATATTTTACAGATGAGTTGGTGCATGCTCCTTACCAAGTCATCGTCTGCTGCTTTGAAAAGCTCAGCCGCTAGGCCGTCAGATCCAGCAGCTTTGTTGGACTTTAGTTTAAATATAGCTACCTTCACTTCATCCAGATCGGGGGGACGGAATTGTTGATCTACATCGTCTCTTTCATTCGGGTTGAGTGGTTCAATCTGCCTGACAGCGGAATTCGGTTCTTCATCGCCGTTATACAGTCTGGAGAAGTGGTTCTTCCATATCCTCAGCATCGTCTGTGGTTCTACTACGATGTTCCCTTGATTCGGTTCGGGCTTTATAACCCTGACTGGTTAACTTTATCCTTTGGTAAAACTTCCTTTCCTCATTCCTGCAGTGGTACCGATCGCGCGCTTCTCATGCTCCTTCTTTTTCCTCCTGAGAAGCCGGTGTTCGTCTCTTCTTTTCTGCTCGTAGAGCTCGCGAGCAGCTCTTGTCCTGCCGACACTCGTCGTCAAGCCAGGGGTTTCGTTGTGGTGGCCGAGTGAAACCCAGCACATCAAAGGCGGCATCTCTGATAGCTTTTTGGCAATGTTGCCACTGGTCTTCAAACTGGAACCGTGTACTGGCTACTACAACATTTCGCCCTGCATAGTCGATCAGCCTAAATCCGTTATCGGAGGTGGTTTCGTGTAGGCTGTGCTTCCCGACCGTACTACCAAAGACACTCTCTCTTCCCAGCTTTGCATTAAAATCGCCTATGACAATTTTAATGTCATAGCTAGGGCACTGCTCGTATGTCTTGTCCAGGAGCTTATAGAAACTGTCTTTGGTGTCGTCGTCTTTCTCCTCTGTGGGGGCATGTGCGCATATTAGGCTTATATTGGCGAATTTAGCCTTGATGCGAATTGTCGTAAGGCGTTCGTTCACACACCTGAACGATATGACTTCTTGCCTAAGTCTGCCTAATTGTTCGGCTGCACGTGGCCTATAAAGGGACCTTATATTCCACATACAGATCCGAAGATCGTTGTCCTTAATTCGTTTGCGGGGTTCGTCATCAGTAATTCCGTCCGTTTCCGAGGCTTGTTGCTGCTTCGTAACTTGATTTTTTTTTTGGTGTGGCCGGGCAGTTACCCCGACGGCACAACCCCCAACCTGGAGGACCAGTTCCTTTTTTTTTTTACCCCTAGGACAAGAGGTCGCACTTATAAGTTTAGCAGGTTGAGTTCGGGTGAACTACAACCAGTACCCGATGGCTACCACTTGGAGGTAAAATAAGCACAATTGATGTATAGGAAAAGTTACAACACTGGGTATCGCCCGGTTGACGCCAATCAGTGTCTACCCGATTCCTACAACATCCAGCCATCCGCAAAATGTTTCACCAAGTGAAAATTTCCAAAAACGATCAGGACGCCCAAAAATTCCTATGGAGAAATCCTACGACAAAAGAAATAGAAGAATATGTCATGACGATGAGATTCGGTTCAACCTGTTCACCATATTGCGCGCAATTCGTTAAAAATAAAAACGCCAGCGAGTTCATAGTTCAATAACCTAGAGCAGTAGAAGCTATTGTTGAAAAACATTATGTGGACGATTACCTTGATAGCGTTGACTCTGAAACAGAGGCGATAGAGGTGGCAAAAGTCGTAAAATATATTCATTCGAAAGCTAGGTTCGAAGTCCACAACTTTCTGTCGAATTCCAAACGTGTTTTAAGAGATGTTAACTCTGAAGTACACGACGAGTTGCCAAAAAAGATTGCAGAATGGCATGAGTTCAACGATGTTGAAAAAATATTTGGTCTACTAAGGATACGTTCTCCTTTCCCCTCAAAGCACATAAAATAAGGGCGAGATGTACGTACGAGGTACGCCCAACCAAGAGAGAAGTTTTAAGGACCTTAACGAGTATTTTCGATCTCTTGACCTTATCGCAAATTTTTTGATCAAGCTCAAGATATTACTAAGAGAAATTTGGCGACCCAACGAGATGATGAGATATGCGACAGTCATTATGAAGAATGGAAGGAGTGGGTAAGCCATCTATCAGAAATAGAACGAATTGTAATTAGATGTCCATATGCTTAATCACTTCACTTCAGCGATGCGGTACAACTGCATATATTTGTAGATGCTAGCGAAAATGCTTACGCTGCGGCTGCTTATCTGCGTTTCTCTTCAGGACTGCACGTAGAATGCTCAATAGTAGGTGCAAGGGAAAAGGTAGCACCTCTAAGGGACTTGTCTTTGTCTTAATCTGCACGTGACTCGAAGACCGTGCTTTTTTGGATAAGATCAGAACAGAGAAGATACAAGCACTATGTAGCATTCAGGATCGGAGAAATATTAGAAGAAACTGATATAGAAAATTGGAGATGGATTCCATGTAAGGAAAATGTCGCAGATGAAGCTACCAAATGGAAACGTAATAACCTATTCGAGTTCGACAATCGAATGTATCGAGGGCCAAAATTCTTATACGCACAACCAGAGGAATGGCCTAAAGATTAATCCCTAAACTTCAGCATAACCGAAGAAGTTAGAGTACACTTCGCTCACGGCATAGAGTACGCACCAAGTGTTATTGAATATACTAGATTTTCTAGTTGGAGAAAATTGGTACGGTCACTTGCTTATGTTTTTATGTTTATTGATATAAAACTAAAAAAACGAGCTAATACAAAATGGAAGTGTCTTACGGCCTACGATCTTGAACGGTCTCAAAATTACTTGTACCACCAATGCCAACAGGAAGCGTTTCTAGAAGAAGTTGCGGCTTTAAGAGCTAATTTAAAAAGTTCTGCCATTTTCAACAAAAACCCATTATTCTACAAACTATCGCCCTATATAGACAAGAACAATGTTCTAAGGATAAACGGGCGTACTGACAATGCTAACATTGACACGTGCAAAGTGAAACGGCCTATAATCTTGCCGAAACGACATCACATAACTGGACTCATAGTAGATAATTTTCACCGAAAATTCCACCATCAGCATAGTGAGACAGTTACCAACGAACTTCGACAGCTGTATTACATTCCGAGCCTTAGAACTATCGCCAAAAAAATAAGAGAAACTTGTCAACATTGCAAAAACGTGAGAGCTATACCACCCCGATACCACCCCTAATGGGAGAGTTACCACCGATTAGACTAAAGTCATTAAATCATAAAGACCCTTTTCCTACATCGGAATCGATTACTTCGGCCCAATTGGAGTACGAGTAGGAAGACGGTCAGAGAAAAGATGGGGTGTCCTAAAAACATGCCTCACTGTTCGAGCCATTCACGTCGAAATCGCGCATAGTTTTTCTGCGGACTCATGCATCCTAGCCCTAAAAAGATTCATCGCGAGGAGAGGCTTACCACTGGAGGTATTCAGCGACAACGGGACCAACTTTAAAGGAGCTATCCAGTAACTGAAAGATGCTGTAACAGAGTTGGATTATGGCAAGATATCCAACGAATTCGTTGGCGAAAATTTAAGATGGAACTTCATACCAGCAGCGGCACCGCATACCTGTAAAAGAGGTATTGTTGGGTATGGGCTTAGGTCGGCAGAGGTTGAAATTATAATAAATTCACGACCATTGGCGTATGTTCCTATCGAGAGCGACGGCGATGAGGCTCTGACTCCAAACCATTTCCTCTTGGGTTCATCAAGCGGAGTGAAGCAATTTGGCGAGACAACTGACGATGGAGCTGTAATGAGAAAGAACTGGATGACGTCCGAGCAATTCGCAAATTCCTTTTGGAGACGTTGGATACAGGAGTATTTGCCGACGCTGACGAGAAGAACCAAGTGGCATACTCCAGCTAGTCCACTTGCGAAAGGTGATGTAGTCGTTATCGTCGATCCAAACAATCCTAGGAACCTGTGGCCGAAGGGGATCGTGTCCCAAGTCTTCCCAGGAAAAGATGGACAGGTTCGAACTGCAACCGTGCGTACTTCAACAGGGACCTACACTCGACCAGCTACAAAATTTGCCAAGTTAGATGTTCTACGCCAGGTAGAGAACCAGAGCGTAACCAGTACCAATCCAGCTTATCGTGGGCGAGTGTTAGCATATCTGGCAGCACCAAAAATGTTTGTAGCTTGGCACCACAGGACAAGAGTAAAAGAGACAAACCGATAAAAAAGCTACGAGGCATTGCATTGCAAAAAATAACTGTTATTTAAAAGAAATACGCGTGAATTTAAAAACGAAAATTTTAGTTTCGCTGTCGCTGATAAATTAATTATAAAAGTCCTTTTCAGAATTCAAAATTCTGATTCTAAGTTAAGCTTAATTGTTCTAATAGTCTATATTTAATAAAATAAAGAACTTTAAAAAAAGTTATTTTCAGAATTCAACACCTAGATGGTACCTATTGTTATATATCTGGAAAGCTTTAAAGATTTTAACGTTTATAGAATCTTCATGTCTTCATCTTTCATTGTTAATAGAATTTCAGCAATCGTACTGTGAAGTCGCTCTATGTCGGAGTTTCCTGTGTGTGAATTGGGTTTAGTGAAGTGTACTTCTATTGTTTTTTCTCTAATCAAATCTTTGATGAGGTGTGTGTTAAATTCATTATCCGTAATAATTGTCAGCGGTGATCCTTCTTTGAAAATGTGTTCTGTAAGTGCACCTATTTTGTTAGTGTAGTTTTTTCCTTTAAGTCTATAAACATATAATTTTTTGGTTAATTTATCGATTACGGTTAGAAAAATATGCTTATACTTACTTAAGGTGGCGCTGCAGTCCGGGGTGGACTTGGGCCTCAACCAAGCGTCTCTAGCCAGCTCGATCTTTAGCTAGCTGCCTCCAGTTTCGCACGCACAGTTAGTTGAGGTCCCTTTCCACTCGTGTGCGCCACCTGAGTCGCGGTCTTCCTCTACTGCGCCGTCCCTCAGGGGTGGATTCGAAGACTTTCCGGGCCGGAGCATTGGTTTCCATTCGCTTTATATGACCTAGCCATCTCAATCGTTGTATCTTCATCCTTCTGGCTAAGTCAATGTCGCTGAACAGCTCGTACAGTTCGTTGTTGTATCTTCTCCTCCACTCACCCTCTATGCAGACGGGACCGAAAATCACCCGAAGAATTTTCCTCTCCAAGCAACCAAGAGCAACCTCATCCGTTTTTGACAAAGTCCATGCTTCTGCGCCATATGGCAGGACTGGGACGATTAGGGTCTTGTACAGGGTTACTTTGGTTGTTCGAGAGAGGGCTTTGTTTATCAATTGCTTTCTTCGCCCAAAGAAGCAGCGATTAGCAGGAGTTATTCTTCGTTTGATTTCAGCGCTGGTGTCGTTGTCTGAGTTAATAGCGGTGCCTAGGTAGACAAAGTCCTTGACTACCTCAAAGTTATATCTGTCTGCTGTGACGTTCTGTCCGAGACGTCGGTGTTGGGTGTCCTTTCTGGTTGACAGCATATACATTGTCTTGCCCTCATTTACCGTTAAACCCATCTTCGCGGCCTCCGTCGCAATACTCACAAAAGTGCCATTGACATCACGCTGTGTTCTTCCGATTATGTCAATATTGTCGCCATATGTATGCGAGTAGTTTGACGGACTTCTGAAAGATTGTGCCTCTGGTGTTGGCGTGTGAGTTTTGCACAATTCCTTCAAGTATGGTGTTGAAGAAGTCGCAAGACAGCTCGTCGCCTTGTCTGAATCCTTTTTTGACATCAAGGGTCTCGGTTAGGTCTTTATCGACCTTGATGGAGCAGTGTGCGTTCTCCATCGTCATCCTACACAAAAGGACGAGTTTGGTAGGGATGCCAAAACTAAACATTACTCTGTATATCTATATATATCTCTATAGATGCTGTCATACGCGGCCTTAAAATCGATGAAAAGGTGGTGGGTATCGATTTGCCGTTCCTGGGTTTTATACAAGATCTGCCGCAGTGTGAATATTTGGTCGATGGTGGATTTTCTTGGCCTAAAGCCACACTGGTATGGACCGACCAGGTTGTTGACGAATGGCTTTAAGCGATGTTTAGAAGACTGATGCCTCTATAGTTGGCGCATTTTAGAGGGTCTCCTTTTTTGTGGATCGGGCAAACAATGCTGAGGTTCCATTCATCGGGCATGCTTTCTTCCGACCATATTTTACAGATGAGTTGGTGCATGCTCCTTACCAAATCATCGCCTGCTGCTTTGAAAAGCTCAGCCGCTAGGCCGTCAGCTCCAGCAGCTTTGTTGGACTTTAGTTTAGATATGGCTATCTTCACTTCGTCCAGATCGGGGGGGACGGAATTGTTGATCTACATCGTCCCTTTCATTCAGGTTGAATGGTTCAATCTGTCTAACGCGGAATTCGGTTCTTCATCGCCGTTATACAGTCTGCAGAAGTGGTTCTTTCATATCCTCAGCATCGACTGTGATTCTACTACGAATCAAGGGAACACCCTTGATCGTCCTTGCAGGCTTCGGTTCTGGCTTTATAACCCTGACAGGTTGACTTTATCCTTTGGTAAAACTTCCTTACCTCATTCCTGCAGTAGTAACTCTCTATTCTACCGATCGCGCGCTTCTCAATACTTGATGTCGGCCACAAAGAACTCTTCTGAGATAAAGGGAGACTCGATCGGAAAAGGATTTGGCGATCTCTTGCGATTGTAGCCTTCCGACGTCGAACTTCCTCACAGTGTTTTCTTGTCTTGGCGGTATTGGGGATATCCGCAGCCTTACCTTGGCTACAACAAGGTAGTGGTCCGAGTCGATGTTGGCTTCTCGAAACGTTCGGACATCCATAATACTGGAGGAGTGCCTTCCGTCGATCGCAATATGATCAATCTGGTTGACGGTTGATTGATCAGGAGATCTCCATGTTCCTTTGTGAATATTGAGGTGTGGGAACCGTGTACTGGCTACTAAAACATTTCGCCCTGCAGCAAAGTCGATCAGCCTAAATCCGTTATCGGAGGTGGTGTCGTGTAGGCTGTGCTTCCCGACCGTACTACCAAAGACACTCTCTCTTCCCAGCTTTGCATTAAAATCTCCTCTGAGGGGGCATGTGCGCATATTAGGCTTATATTGGCGTATTTAGTCAGTCTAGAGCTTCCGCTAATTGTTCGGCTGCAGCCTACAACATCCAGCCATAAAAAAAATATGCTTGTAGAAATGATAAATGTCAATGTGAATCGTTTCATTATGTTTGGTTGGTGTTTGTGTTAATTTGAATTTCTGTATTATTGGTTTTCGGTCGTATTTGAGTTATTATTTTTATAAGTTTTGGGTAATAGATTTGATGTTTAAGTGTGTTGTATGTCTCTAGAATAGCAGAATGTTGACTTTCTTTTATATGATACAAGGAAACTTGTCTCTTTGCATCTTCCTCTGTTCTAAAATCCCTAACTCTAGTTTTTAACTGGATAAATTTAGTCTTTCGCCCTTGGGGGCCGAAAGTCTTATTTCTGAATATTTCTGAATATATACCTACAATACCCTTTTTAAATCGCAGCAGTTGCTCCTTGATGTTCTCATCAGAATCTGATGATCTTGTTTACAGAATTCTTTTATTATGAAGTGTCTCTACGATCGGTTCTTTGTCGTAGCTTAATATTACTTGCTGTTTATATAGGTTAACTATCCCATCTTTTAATGGACTACGGTTATCTTCCGGTATTTCTTCATTGGATGTCTGATTAAATTGTGCCTTTTTGTCTTCAATCCGAATCAAAAAGTCTGCAACTTTATTATCTTGACTTTTCAGGTATTCCACTTCGTAGTCGAACTCTTGTAGGTTCCTGGTTCCTTTGTGAGAATACTTGATCTTTATATTTACTATTCAGGTATTTTATTGGGAGGTAATCCGTAATGATTTTAAATTTGTTTCCCCACAAAAAGGGCCTGAATTGCGTAACGCCCCACACAATGGCAAGAAATTCTTTATCTGTAACAGAATAGTTTTTCTCATCCTCATTGAGGGTACGGGAAATATAATAAATTGGTTGTTTATCCTGAGTTAGTACTGCTCCATTTGCGAAGTTACTCGCATCGGTGTTCACTTGAAAAGGCTTATCAAATTCGGGGAATTTAAGAATCGGATGAGTTGTGAGGTTAGTTTTAAGTTTTTCAAAGGCTTCAACATATTCAGTGTCATGGTAATTTATTTTGGCTCCTTTTTTTAAATATCTGGTAATATGTATGCTATCTTTGCATAGTTCGTAACAAATTTTCTATAATACCCTGAAGCTCCCAAAAAGCTTTTTAGTTGCCTTTCTGTCTTTGATATTGACAAGTCTTTGATGATTCACTTTATTCGGGTTTGGTTTTAACCCACTTTCTGTTAGTATGTGACCAAGGAGTTCTGTGTTTTTCCTTAAGAAAGAACATTTGCTAATTTGTAGCTTGAGGTTGTGATTCTGTAGAGTTTTGAAAATATCTTCCAAATTTTTTAAGTGTTCTGTTAAAGAGGAGGAAAATATTAAAATGTCGTCTAAGTAGACAACACAAGTCCTATTAATATAATGTCTTAAAATGTGATTCATTAGCCGCTGAAAGATGGAGTAAAGTCCCTGTGGAGTAATAAATGCCGTTTTATCCACATCCCGGGAATGCATCAAAATTTGATGGTACCCTTTAGCTAAATCTAGGGTCGAAAAATACTTTGCTTTTCTTAACTAATCGAAAAGACTTTCTATGTTCGGCAAGGGAAATTTATCATCTACAGTCTGCCTGTTCAAGAGCCTGTAGTCAACGCAAATTCTATACTTTATATGTATATATATATATGGAGGCGCCGTGGCGTAGTGGGTAGGTGCGTCGACTCAGTCGTTCACAGACCTCCGCGGTGTAAATACGTGTTTCGGCTTCGCGAGAAAGTAAAAAACATAAAGTGTAGTGCGTTAAGTGCGAAAAAAGACAGAGACTTCCAAGAGTAGACAGTGGCCTGGGTGGTAGATCCACTGCTTGTGATCCCCCAGTGCTCGGGTTCAATTCCCACAAATTCCCAAAAAATTATTTTTTTCATTAATAAAGAAAAAAACAATACTAAGAAGTAGTGAGTGTGAGTGCAGGATGGAGCCGAAGGAGCGGCCTCCGAAAAAATCGGATGATGTGGACGTACCGGTGGCTGGCACATCAGGCCACCAACATCATCCAGATGAAAAAAAGGCGAAAAAAAATTCACCCGCAGCCGAATTTAATAAAACGCCGCACGACGACAGCCACATCAGAGGATGAATCAAAAGTTCCCAGTAGAACAAGAGCTGGGACAACAACAACAACAACGACAACAACAGCAACAGCAGTAGCAGGAGTAGCCGCCAGATCGGCTGCGAAATTCGCTGAAGACGACCTAAGTGCCCTCCAGTATGAGTCTGAGGGCAACGAAGGTCGATTTTCATATGGAGGGAGCAACAACTCCTTCCAAGCTCTGGCATCCTCCGAGTCTGACGACAAGGCTGAGGAGATCGAGGAGATGGAGGAACAAAGGGCGAAGCTCGACGCCCATATAAAGTTCCTCCACGAGAAAGCCACGGCGAGGAAGGCAGCTCAGAAAGCTGCGGAGAAGAGGCTGATGGAAGAGCGGCTGCAACAGCAGCAGGAAAAGCTCCAGCAGCAGCAGACGCAACAGCAACAGAAGCAACAACAACAACCAAAGCAGCCGCTGAGCGAAACCAAATCGCTCCCAAAAAGACAGCGGAAAGATGACCTGCCATCCACTTCCTCGGCAGCTCAACGGCTGCAAAAACAACAACAGCAGCAGAAGCAGCAACAACAACAGCAGCAGAACACACAACAACAACAGCAGCAGACACAACAACGACAGCAGCAGCAGACACAAGAACAACAACAACAGCAGAAGAAGAAGCAGCAGCAGCAGCAGCAGCAACAACAACAACGACAGCAGCAGACACAACAACGACAGCAGCAGCAGACACAACAACAACAGCGAGAGCGATGTCCGCCAATTAACGTCTTCGGACTGGAGACGAAGGACCTAACTATACTGTGTAAGTTGGCCACCAAAGCTTCTTTCATAGTTAAATATAAAGCGCCCTTAAGGCATTCGGTCCATTGCTCGTCAATGGCGGATTACACAATTCTAAGAG
Source organism: Myathropa florea (assembly GCA_930367185.1). Taxonomy (NCBI): domain Eukaryota; kingdom Metazoa; phylum Arthropoda; class Insecta; order Diptera; family Syrphidae; genus Myathropa; species Myathropa florea. The sequence continues at coordinate 54,711,511 of OV884004.1, forward strand.
AGAAGTTAGAGGCGTCGAACGCCGATTTTTACACTTACACCCCTAAAGGGGAAAAAGTGCAGACAATGCTCCTTAAGGGCATAAATCCTTCGGCTGATCCGAATGAGATCCTCGAAGAGCTGCGCCAAGTCGAGAGCGACGAGGTCCGTTTCGTTGGGGTTAAGCCCTTCAACACTGCGGCAGCGAGGAAGAAGGACATTAAACTTCCCTTCTTCCTGGTCCAGGTCACCCACGGCAGCAAAATTGAGAGCCTAAAGAAAATACGGTCTGTAGGCTCTCTCGCTGTAAAGTGGGAAAAATTAAATAAGACAGACCACATTTTACAATGTGCGAAGTGCAGGATGCTAGGACATGCCGCGGCGAACTGCAACATGGAGTTCCGCTGCGCCAGATGCACGGTCACCCACAATAAAGGGGAATGTCCTTTAGGGACGGATAAGGTCGAAGACAGGGCCCTTCTCAGTTGTGTCCTCTGTGGACAAACTGGACACCCTGCTACCTATAGGGGCTGTCCAAGAGTCAAAGAGCTGAGAGATAAAATAAAGGCCAAAAAGGAGGACAAAAAGGTACAAGCCAGGCCAATGGCCCGCGCTGTAGCTACCGCTGTTACGTCTGCCATCTCCTACGCTCAAATGGCGTCAGGCAGGGGTTCGAAACAACAGACAGTGCCGAAGGCGGTCCCGGTTCCTGTGGCCAGGCAAACTGAGGCAGACCCCTAATTAAAGGATGTAATGACAACCATCCAGTCGATGCAAGCGCAGATGATCGCTTTGCAAAAACAGATGGTTCAATTACAGACCAGCTTCCTTCAGCAGACGGCCCGAGTAGACTTGGTCTATTCGGTGCTGTTCAGCGAGCCTAACGCGCAGATATAATGGGCTCACGCGCAGCAAGAACCCTTAAGATCCTAGCAGTGAATGTTAATTCGCTGATTAGGATCGAAAGAAAAATAACTCTGTCTCTATTGTTGCAAACCCATAATCCTGACGTGCTGATAGCTAGCGAAACTAAGCTAAACCAGACGCGCAAACTCAGGTACAAAAACTACCACATAATTAGAAGAGATCGGCCCCAATCCACTCGAGGGGGTGGGGTCGCTCTTTTAATTAAAAAGAATATTAGTCACAAGGTGATATATAGCAATGAGGTGCGGAGGTTTGGTGTGCTGGATGCATGTATCGCGCGCACCGCTCTCCAAGGTGGGAAGCGATTGTTCGTGATTGCCGCCTACGCACCAGACGCTCGAAACTCGAACTTCTTTTCGGAGCTCGAGGCTCTCTTCACTAGCCTTCGCTTAAACTCGGAGGAAAACTATTATATCATAGCCGGTGATTTGAATGCAAAGCACGGCGAGTGGGGTAACAGTGTTCCGAACGAGAGGGGAAACGCTCTCCTAGAGTGGATGGAACAGAATGGTATTGAGTTCAGGCTTGATTTGCTTGCAACCGATAGACCATCGTTTCCCAGAGGCGGGTCGTATCTGGATGTGATGCTTATAGACAGACGACTTACGTTACTGAACGTGGAACGACACACAAGGAACTGTTTAACCACTGTTGAGTATGACAGTGATCACTTAGGTCTCGCAGCGGTTACTCAGCTCCCGAACGATCTGGAGGAACTGGAGGAATATGTCCAGTCGTATCCTTATGATTATAATAAGGCACGCTGGCCACGCTTCTCTAGAGACTTATCCAGAGAACTACGTTCGTGTGCCATCAATCCACCTACGAACAGAAACCTGACGAACGAAGAGGTTGACAGGTACCTCGTACAAATGGACGACATAATAAAACGTACAATGGACAAAACAATTCCGAAGGTAGCACAAACCGATGACGGCGACGTCTATCGGAATGCTACCATCGATGCACTCCACGTGCAAAAGAGTAGACTGCTGTCAAGACTCAAACTCTTGTACAGACGTTTCACAGATCCACAAAACGCTGAAGTACGGTCATTAAAGTCGGAGATCAAAATACTCCAACAATTGATTCGCCAACAGTACAGCCTAGCTGTAAGCTTGCACTGGGGCAATAAAATTCGGGCTGTAATATCCAACAACCCGGGTATGTTCCTGCAAGTAAATGAAATCTTCCGGAGAAAAGATCAGAACGACATTCAGACCGTTCGACTTAACAGAACGACAAATAACGCGAACTTACTGACGTCAGTTGGCATCGATCCAGATGGGGCAGTGCTCGACAACGACGTCTTCGTAGTTGAGGATCCCCAGGAGAAGGTGAATGCAATTGGTGCTGTCTTCCAGGAAGTGTGCACGGTCAACGAGCCCCGTTGTCCTAACGACGACTTGGAGAACAGAGCCTTGCTGAACCACTTCTATCTCCGGAATGAGATAAATCAATGGCGATCTGAGAACCCTGGTTTCACCAGGTTCAATGACGTTTTTTTGGCAAATAATGTCGTCGCCGATGATGGAAACAACTCCATCCTTATCTCGAGAGATGAACTCCAGGGTATCTTCAACTCACTGAAGAAGAAAAAGTCAGTGGGAATCGATGGTATACCGAATATTGTTCTACGCCATCTCCCCTCTGAGGCGGTGGATGTATGCACAACACTGTTTAACAACGCGTTGAGTAGCGCATACTACCCGGCGCATTGGAAGACAGCTGTGGTGCAACCGATCCCTAAACGGGACAAAGATACTTCAATCCCGACAAATCTCCGGTCGATAAGTCTTCTTCCGTGTATAAGAAGATTGTCATTAGAACTCTGAAAGAATGGGTTGAGGAAAAACAAATTATACCGGAGAACCAATTCGGCTTCAGGGCGGGGCATGATACCACACATGCCGCGTCCAAATTGGTATCCGACATTCAATGGAATAATAACAAGACCGAATGCACGGGTGCCTGCCTGATAGACATGGAGAAGGCGTTCGACACCGTATGGCTAGAAGGCCTTTTCCTCAAGTTGGTCAGGCTGGGTATCAGTAAACCATTACTATATATGATCTATGATATGATCACACAGTTGAAAATCAACTTCCGGAAGTGCGAAACTATCCTTTTCAGAACCCCGCTGTCCAAGGCCTCAAGGGACACGAAAAGAAACTGGCGCAAGTTCGGCATAGTTGATCCACAGGGACAGCTGTTAGCCGTGAAAGATGTAGTAAGATATCTTGGCATTTGGTTGGATCAGTATCTGTATGGTAGTAAACATGCAGCTACAGCTCTGACCAAGGCTAAGAAAGCCTTCGCTGTGGCAAGTAGGTTGTTTTACAGCAGCCAACTTGATACCAGGGTTAAGGTAATCTGCTACATGGCCCTCATCCGGCCAGTCATGGCATACGGTTGTCCAGTGTGGTTCAACGTGAGTCCTTCCCAGATGGAACAGATGAGGGTGTTCGAGAGGCAGTGTCTTCGGGCCTGCCTCCGTTTGTATCGCACACCCGAATCCGAGTACAAGCAATTCTATCCTAACGAGGTCTTATACAACGAGGCAAACCTGATCAGGATAGATAATTTTATTATTAAGCTGATTCGAAGGCATATTGCACGAGCTATGACTTCAACCAATGGTCTGATCTTTGGGGCTTACTACCCCTATGTAATGTACAATGAGAAGGTGCGCCTGAACGGCTTTATTCCTCCCGAAGCATTCCTCTATTTGGATGAGAAAGGCCTGATCCAGGATATGGAAGGATGTCCTATTATCTTCCATGTCGTACGCCGAACAGTGGACAGACGACTCCAATACGAGCCGGGCTTCGCTCGCAGCCACGAGGATCTTCTTCGGTTCAGCAGGGCGATTTCTGTCCGGGACAGGACAGAGTCTGCCAAAGAACGGCATTTTTATTGGTGGTTGCACCAAAATCAGTCTTCGCCGCCGCTAACTTCGTAGAGCAGGACTTTTTTGGTTGAGCTTTGGTGGCCAACTCACATAGTTTAGGTTATTATATATAAGGTAAAATAAGAAAAAAAAAAAAAAATTACAAAAAAAAAACAAAAAAAAAATACAAAATAGAATACCCAAAAAAAAAAAAATAAAAATACGAAAACAAAAAAAAAAAAAAACATACAAAACACAAAAAAAAGGGTGCACCACGGCGTATTAAATGTATGAAATGCATACATTGTACTTACGCCCTGGTGCACGCGTCCGTATGTTGTTACGGACATAGTCAAGATAGTTTTTTAAGGTAGTTTGTATGTTAGGATAAGTTATTTGAAGTTAGGTTAAGTAGTTTTAAGAAAAAAAAAATGAATTAGTTATGCCAAGTTTTTTAAAATTTTCTTGGCCTAGTTATAAGTTTTTATTTTTTTTTAAATAATAAAAAAGAAAAAAAATAAAACCCCTTGCGCCGAAAGGCAAACTAGACTAAGATTAGGTTAGCTTAGAGCACCCGCATAGGGTCAGTAAGTTAGATAAGTAAAACATATGTTTAGTTAATATAAGCTAGTTTTAAGTATTTTTATATCTAGCATGTAAGAAATTTTGTTTAAATGAAATAAAAATACGTTTGAAAAAAAAAAAAAGAGGCATCAGCCGTGATCTGAAGAACGCGGGTTCGATTCCCGAGAAAAATCATAAAGTTGTTTGTTTTTTTTTTAATCAACCAGTCAGGCAGTGAGTGCGATGGAGAGGAGCGAGCGGCCGGGCTCGAAAAATCGGGTGATTTTGAAGAACCGGTGGTCGACACATCAGGCCACTTGGAGTCAAGCGACGATGGGAGGGGGAAGAGGAGGAAGAAACTCCAGCCCCAGCCGAACGTAATTAAGCGGCGTACTATGGCGGCAATAACGTCAGACGAAGAAGCGGTGGCTCCCAGCCGCAGAAGAGCTGAAACGAAAGCGAGCCCAGCAACAACAACTACTACAGCTACAGCAGCAGTAGTAGTGACAAAAAATCGGCTGCGAAAGTAGCCATAGAAGAATTAAATGCCCTCCAATATGAGTCAGAGGGCAACGAAGGCCGCTTCTCCTAAGGGGGAGGCAATAATTCCTTCTAGCTCCTCGCCACCTCTGAGACGGAAGACATGGCCGAAGACGTCAAGGAGCTGGAAGAGAGTTTGAAAGAGAGGGAAGAATTAGACGCCCATATTAAGTACCTCGCCGGAAAGGTAGCTTCATGCAGAGCGGCCCAAAATGCAGAAAAAGAGCGGCAGTTGCAGATGCTGCAACAACAACACCTGCAGCAGAAACAGAAGCAGCAGCAGAAGCAACAACAGCGGAAGCAGCAACAATTTGCGCAACCGCTAGCCCCAATCAGACAGCAGCCGAAAAGGCTGCAGCTAGACGACGTGCCGTCTACCTCAAAAGCAGCGCAGCGGTTGCAGCAACAACAGCAACAACAACAACAACAACCGCAGCAGAAACAGAAGCAGCAGAAGAAGCAACAACAGCACGAATCTGAGCAACCGCTGGCCGCAACCAGACCGCAGTCTAAAAGGCCGCAGGTAGACGAGCAGCCGTCTACTTTAAAGTCAGCGGAACGGTTACAGCAACAACAGCAACAGCAGCAGCAACACCAACAACGAACACAGCAGAAGAACCAACCAACAGCAGCCAAGGAAAGATGCCCTCCCATCAACGTCTTCGGACTGGAGACGAAGGATGTGGAAAAAACTTGTAAGTTGGCCACCAAAAATGCATTTATTATTAGGTATAAGGGGTTTAAAAGACAGTCGGTCCACTGCACATCAGTAAAAGAGACGTTAGCGGCGGCGGGAGCAGAGTTTTTCTCATATACCCCCCAAGCCGAAAAAGGGCGGACTGTGCTCCTCAAGGGCATAGATCCTTCGACCGATCCGAAGGAAATCCTCGAGGAGCTGCGCGCTCTTAATAGCGACGAGGTCCAGTTTGTAGGGGCTAAGCCCTTCATCACTGCGCAGCGAGGAAGAAGTATATCAAAATATCAAACGATCCTTGGGCGCTTATGCTGTAAAGTGGGAAACAATAAAAAGACTGAGAACGTTTTACAATGTGCAAAGTGCAGGATGCTGGGACACGTCGCGGCGAACTGCAACATGCAGTTCCGCTGCGCTGGGTGCACGAGCACCCACAAAAAAGGGGAATGTCCCTTAGGGACGGAAGAGGTCGAGAACAGTGCGCTCCTCAAATGTGTTCTCTGCGGGAACAACGGACACCCCGCAACCTATAGGGGGTGTCAGCGTATCCAAGAGCTGAGAAAGAAAGTTCAGGCAATAAGGAAGGAGAAGAAGGTAGAAGTTAGGCCAATGGCCCGTGCTGCAACTACCGCTGTTACGTCGGCAATCTCCTACGCTCAAATGGCGTCAGGAAGAAGGCCGGCACAACAGACAGTGCCGAAGGTTGCCCCGGTCCTAGTGGCCGGGCAACTTAAGGCAGAGCCATCATTAAAAGACATAATGACCACCATCGAGGCGATGCAAGCGCAGATGGTCGCTATGCAAAAACAGATGGTCGAGTTGAACACCAGCCTCCTTAAGCAAACGGCCCGAGTAGACGCTATCTGCTCGATGCTGTTTAGCGAGCCAAACGCGCTGCAGATATAACGGCCCCGCGCGCAGCTAGAATCCTTAAGATCCTAGCAGTGATTGTAAATTCGCTGATTAGGATCGAAAGAAAAATAACGCTCTCTAACCTGTTGCAAACCCACAATCCTGAAGTGCTGATGGCTAGCGAAACTAAGCTAAACCAGACGCGCGAACTCAGGTACAAAAACTACCACATAATTAGGAGAGATCGACCTCAATCCACTCGAGGGGGTGGGGTCGCTCTCTTAATTAGAAAAGGCATTAGTCATAAGATTATATATAGCAATGTAGTGCAGCCATTACACGCATCCCCCTTCAAGGTGAAGGAAGTTGTTTGTGATTGCTGTCTACGCACCAGACTCTCGAAACTCTAACTTCATTCCAGAGCTCGAAGCTCTTTTCACTAGCCTTCACTTAAACTCGGAGGAAAACGAATGGGGTAACAATGTACCGAATGAGAGGGGTAACGCTCTCTTAGGGTGGATGGAAGAGAACATTATTGAGTTCAGGCTTGACTTGCTTGCAACCGATAAACCATCGTTTCCCAGAAGCGGGTCGTATCTGGATGTGATTCTAATTGACAGACGACTTACAATACTTAACAGGGAAGGACGCACAAGGAACTGCTTAACAACGGTCGAGTACGACAGCGATCACTGTGGTCTCGCCGCGGTTATTCAACTCCCGAACGAGCTGGAGGAACTGGAGGAATATGTCCAGTCGTATCCTTATAATTATAATAAGGCACGCTGGACACGTTTCTCTAGAGACTTATCCAGAGAACTACGTTCGTGTGCCATCAATCCACCTACGAACAGAAACCTGACGAACGAAGAGGTTGACAGGTACCTCGTACAAATGGACGACATAATAAAACGTACAATGGACAAAACAATTCCGAAGGTAGCACAAACCGATGACGGCGACGTCTATCGGAATGCTACCATCGATGCACTTCACGTGCAAAAAAGTAGACTGCTGTCAAGGCTCAAACTCTTGTACAGGCGGTTTACAGATCCGCAGAACGCTGAAGTACGGTCATTGAAGTCGGAAATCAAAATTCTCCAACAGTTAATTCGTCAGCAGTACAGCCTAGCTGTAAGCTTGCACTGGGGCAACAAGGTTCGGGCTGTAAAATCTTACAACCCGAGCATGTTCCCGCAAGTAAATAAAATCTTCCGGAGAAAAGATCAGAACGACATTCAGACCGTTCGACTTGACAGAACGACAAACAACGCGAACATACTGACGTCAGTTGGCATCGATCCAGATGGGGCAGTGCTTGACAACGACTTCTTCATAGTTGAGGATCCCCAGGAGAAGGTGAATGCAATTGGTGCTGTCTTCCAGGAAGTGTGCACGGTCAACGAGCCCCGTTGTCCTAACGACGACTTGGAGAACAGAGCCTTGCTGAACCACTTCTATCTCCGGAATGAGATAAATCAATGGCGATCTGAGAACCCTGGTTTCACCAGGTTCAATGACGTTTTTTTGGCAAATAATGTCGTCGCCGATGATGGAAACAACTCCATCCTTATCTCGAGAGATGAACTCCAGGGTATCTTCAACTCACTGAAGAAGAAAAAGTCAGTGGGAATCGATGGTATACCGAATATTGTTCTACGCCATCTCCCCTCTGAGGCGGTGGATGTATGCACAACACTGTTTAACAACGCGTTGAGTAGCGCATACTACCCGGCGCATTGGAAGACAGCTGTGGTGCAACCGATCCCTAAACGGGACAAAGATACTTCAATCCCGACAAATCTCCGGTCGATAAGTCTTCTTCCGTGTATAAGAAGATTGTCATTAGAACTCTGAAAGAATGGGTTGAGGAAAAACAAATTATACCGGAGAACCAATTCGGCTTCAGGGCGGGGCATGATACCACACATGCCGCGTCCAAATTGGTATCCGACATTCAATGGAATAATAACAAGACCGAATGCACGGGTGCCTGCCTGATAGACATGGAGAAGGCGTTCGACACCGTATGGCTAGAAGGCCTTTTCCTCAAGTTGGTCAGGCTGGGTATCAGTAAACCATTACTATATATGATCTATGATATGATCACACAGTTGAAAATCAACTTCCGGAAGTGCGAAACTATCCTTTTCAGAACCCCGCTGTCCAAGGCCTCAAGGGACACGAAAAGAAACTGGCGCAAGTTCGGCATAGTTGATCCACAGGGACAGCTGTTAGCCGTGAAAGATGTAGTAAGATATCTTGGCATTTGGTTGGATCAGTATCTGTATGGTAGTAAACATGCAGCTACAGCTCTGACCAAGGCTAAGAAAGCCTTCGCTGTGGCAAGTAGGTTGTTTTACAGCAGCCAACTTGATACCAGGGTTAAGGTAATCTGCTACATGGCCCTCATCCGGCCAGTCATGGCATACGGTTGTCCAGTGTGGTTCAACGTGAGTCCTTCCCAGATGGAACAGATGAGGGTGTTCGAGAGGCAGTGTCTTCGGGCCTGCCTCCGTTTGTATCGCACACCCGAATCCGAGTACAAGCAATTCTATCCTAACGAGGTCTTATACAACGAGGCAAACCTGATCAGGATAGATAATTTTATTATTAAGCTGATTCGAAGGCATATTGCACGAGCTATGACTTCAACCAATGGTCTGATCTTTGGGGCTTACTACCCCTATGTAATGTACAATGAGAAGGTGCGCCTGAACGGCTTTATTCCTCCCGAAGCATTCCTCTATTTGGATGAGAAAGGCCTGATCCAGGATATGGAAGGATGTCCTATTATCTTCCATGTCGTACGCCGAACAGTGGACAGACGACTCCAATACGAGCCGGGCTTCGCTCGCAGCCACGAGGATCTTCTTCGGTTCAGCAGGGCGATTTCTGTCCGGGACAGGACAGAGTCTGCCAAAGAACGGCATTTTTATTGGTGGTTGCACCAAAATCAGTCTTCGCCGCCGCTAACTTCGTAGAGCAGGACTTTTTTGGTTGAGCTTTGGTGGCCAACTCACATAGTTTAGGTTATTATATATAAGGTAAAATAAGAAAAAAAAAAAAAATTACAAAAAAAAAACAAAAAAAAAATACAAAATAGAATACCCAAAAAAAAAAAAAATAAAAATACGAAAACAAAAAAAAAAAAAAACATACAAAACACAAAAAAAAGGGTGCACCACGGCGTATTAAATGTATGAAATGCATACATTGTACTTACGCCCTGGTGCACGCGTCCGTATGTTGTTACGGACATAGTCAAGATAGTTTTTTAAGGTAGTTTGTATGTTAGGATAAGTTATTTGAAGTTAGGTTAAGTAGTTTTAAGAAAAAAAAAATGAATTAGTTATGCCAAGTTTTTTAAAATTTTCTTGGCCTAGTTATAAGTTTTTATTTTTTTTTAAATAATAAAAAAGAAAAAAAATAAAACCCCTTGCGCCGAAAGGCAAACTAGACTAAGATTAGGTTAGCTTAGAGCACCCGCATAGGGTCAGTAAGTTAGATAAGTAAAACATATGTTTAGTTAATATAAGCTAGTTTTAAGTATTTTTATATCTAGCATGTAAGAAATTTTGTTTAAATGAAATAAAAATACGTTTGAAAAAAAAAAAAAGAGGCATCAGCCGTGATCTGAAGAACGCGGGTTCGATTCCCGAGAAAAATCATAAAGTTGTTTGTTTTTTTTTTAATCAACCAGTCAGGCAGTGAGTGCGATGGAGAGGAGCGAGCGGCCGGGCTCGAAAAATCGGGTGATTTTGAAGAACCGGTGGTCGACACATCAGGCCACTTGGAGTCAAGCGACGATGGGAGGGGGAAGAGGAGGAAGAAACTCCAGCCCCAGCCGAACGTAATTAAGCGGCGTACTATGGCGGCAATAACGTCAGACGAAGAAGCGGTGGCTCCCAGCCGCAGAAGAGCTGAAACGAAAGCGAGCCCAGCAACAACAACTACTACAGCTACAGCAGCAGTAGTAGTGACAAAAAATCGGCTGCGAAAGTAGCCATAGAAGAATTAAATGCCCTCCAATATGAGTCAGAGGGCAACGAAGGCCGCTTCTCCTAAGGGGGAGGCAATAATTCCTTCTAGCTCCTCGCCACCTCTGAGACGGAAGACATGGCCGAAGACGTCAAGGAGCTGGAAGAGAGTTTGAAAGAGAGGGAAGAATTAGACGCCCATATTAAGTACCTCGCCGGAAAGGTAGCTTCATGCAGAGCGGCCCAAAATGCAGAAAAAGAGCGGCAGTTGCAGATGCTGCAACAACAACACCTGCAGCAGAAACAGAAGCAGCAGCAGAAGCAACAACAGCGGAAGCAGCAACAATTTGCGCAACCGCTAGCCCCAATCAGACAGCAGCCGAAAAGGCTGCAGCTAGACGACGTGCCGTCTACCTCAAAAGCAGCGCAGCGGTTGCAGCAACAACAGCAACAACAACAACAACAACCGCAGCAGAAACAGAAGCAGCAGAAGAAGCAACAACAGCACGAATCTGAGCAACCGCTGGCCGCAACCAGACCGCAGTCTAAAAGGCCGCAGGTAGACGAGCAGCCGTCTACTTTAAAGTCAGCGGAACGGTTACAGCAACAACAGCAACAGCAGCAGCAACACCAACAACGAACACAGCAGAAGAACCAACCAACAGCAGCCAAGGAAAGATGCCCTCCCATCAACGTCTTCGGACTGGAGACGAAGGATGTGGAAAAAACTTGTAAGTTGGCCACCAAAAATGCATTTATTATTAGGTATAAGGGGTTTAAAAGACAGTCGGTCCACTGCACATCAGTAAAAGAGACGTTAGCGGCGGCGGGAGCAGAGTTTTTCTCATATACCCCCCAAGCCGAAAAAGGGCGGACTGTGCTCCTCAAGGGCATAGATCCTTCGACCGATCCGAAGGAAATCCTCGAGGAGCTGCGCGCTCTTAATAGCGACGAGGTCCAGTTTGTAGGGGCTAAGCCCTTCATCACTGCGCAGCGAGGAAGAAGTATATCAAAATATCAAACGATCCTTGGGCGCTTATGCTGTAAAGTGGGAAACAATAAAAAGACTGAGAACGTTTTACAATGTGCAAAGTGCAGGATGCTGGGACACGTCGCGGCGAACTGCAACATGCAGTTCCGCTGCGCTGGGTGCACGAGCACCCACAAAAAAGGGGAATGTCCCTTAGGGACGGAAGAGGTCGAGAACAGGGCGCTCCTCAAATGTGTTCTCTGCGGGAACAACGGACACCCCGCAACCTATAGGGGGTGTCAGCGTATCCAAGAGCTGAGAAAGAAAGTTCAGGCAATAAGGAAGGAGAAGAAGGTAGAAGTTAGGCCAATGGCCCGTGCTGCAACTACCGCTGTTACGTCGGCAATCTCCTACGCTCAAATGGCGTCAGGAAGAAGGCCGGCACAACAGACAGTGCCGAAGGTTGCCCCGGTCCTAGTGGCCGGGCAACTTAAGGCAGAGCCATCATTAAAAGACATAATGACCACCATCGAGGCGATGCAAGCGCAGATGGTCGCTATGCAAAAACAGATGGTCGAGTTGAACACCAGCCTCCTTAAGCAAACGGCCCGAGTAGACGCTATCTGCTCGATGCTGTTTAGCGAGCCAAACGCGCTGCAGATATAACGGCCCCGCGCGCAGCTAGAATCCTTAAGATCCTAGCAGTGATTGTAAATTCGCTGATTAGGATCGAAAGAAAAATAACGCTCTCTAACCTGTTGCAAACCCACAATCCTGAAGTGCTGATGGCTAGCGAAACTAAGCTAAACCAGACGCGCGAACTCAGGTACAAAAACTACCACATAATTAGGAGAGATCGACCTCAATCCACTCGAGGGGGTGGGGTCGCTCTCTTAATTAGAAAAGGCATTAGTCATAAGATTATATATAGCAATGTAGTGCAGCCATTACACGCATCCCCCTTCAAGGTGAAGGAAGTTGTTTGTGATTGCTGTCTACGCACCAGACTCTCGAAACTCTAACTTCATTCCAGAGCTCGAAGCTCTTTTCACTAGCCTTCACTTAAACTCGGAGGAAAACGAATGGGGTAACAATGTACCGAATGAGAGGGGTAACGCTCTCTTAGGGTGGATGGAAGAGAACATTATTGAGTTCAGGCTTGACTTGCTTGCAACCGATAAACCATCGTTTCCCAGAAGCGGGTCGTATCTGGATGTGATTCTAATTGACAGACGACTTACAATACTTAACAGGGAAGGACGCACAAGGAACTGCTTAACAACGGTCGAGTACGACAGCGATCACTGTGGTCTCGCCGCGGTTATTCAACTCCCGAACGAGCTGGAGGAACTGGAGGAATATGTCCAGTCGTATCCTTATAATTATAATAAGGCACGCTGGACACGTTTCTCTAGAGACTTATCCAGAGAACTACGTTCGTGTGCCATCAATCCACCTACGAACAGAAACCTGACGAACGAAGAGGTTGACAGGTACCTCGTACAAATGGACGACATAATAAAACGTACAATGGACAAAACAATTCCGAAGGTAGCACAAACCGATGACGGCGACGTCTATCGGAATGCTACCATCGATGCACTTCACGTGCAAAAAAGTAGACTGCTGTCAAGGCTCAAACTCTTGTACAGGCGGTTTACAGATCCGCAGAACGCTGAAGTACGGTCATTGAAGTCGGAAATCAAAATTCTCCAACAGTTAATTCGTCAGCAGTACAGCCTAGCTGTAAGCTTGCACTGGGGCAACAAGGTTCGGGCTGTAAAATCTTACAACCCGAGCATGTTCCCGCAAGTAAATAAAATCTTCCGGAGAAAAGATCAGAACGACATTCAGACCGTTCGACTTGACAGAACGACAAACAACGCGAACATACTGACGTCAGTTGGCATCGATCCAGATGGGGCAGTGCTTGACAACGACTTCTTCATAGTTGAGGATCCCCAGGAGAAGGTGAATGCAATTGGTGCTGTCTTCCAGGAAGTGTGCACGGTCAACGAGCCCCGTTGTCCTAACGACGACTTGGAGAACAGAGCCTTGCTGAACCACTTCTATCTCCGGAATGAGATAAATCAATGGCGATCTGAGAACCCTGGTTTCACCAGGTTCAATGACGATTTTCTGGCAATTAATGCTGTCGCCGATGATGGAAATGACTCCATCCTTATTTCGAGAGATGAACTTCAAGGTATCTTCAACTCACTGAAGAAGAAAAAGTCAGTGGGAATCGATGGGATACCGAATATTGTTCTACGCCATCTCCCCTCTGAGGCGGTGGATGTATGCACAACACTGTTTAACAACGCGTTGAGTAGCGCATACTACCCGGCGCATTGGAAGACAGCTGTGGTGCAACCGATCCCTAAACGGGACAAAGATACTTCAATCCCGACAAATCTTCGGTCGATAAGTCTTCTCCCGTGTATAAGCAAAGTCTTTGAGAAGATAGTCATTAGAGCTCTGAAAGAATGGGTTGAGGAAAATCAAATTTTACCGGAGAACCAATTCAGCTTCAGGGCGGGACATGATACCATACATGCCGCGTCCAAATTGGTCTCCGACATCCAGTGGAATAAGAATAAGACCCAATGCACTGGTGCTTGCCTGATAGACATGGAAAAGGCGTTCGACACCGTATGGTTAGAATGCCTTTTCTTCAAGTTGGTCGAACTGGGTATAAGTAAGCCATTGCTATATATAATTTATGATATGATCATAGGTAGAAAGTTCGTTGTGAAAAATGGCAACGCAACTTCTACCACAGTTTTTAACATAAGAAATGGGTTTTAACAGGGGGCAGTTGGTTCTCCGATCCTATTCGCTATATTCACTCGCGATCTTATGGGTTTCATGCCTCATTTAAAAGCGTACGCCGATGATCTGATAGCGTACAGATCAGGTCCTAAGGTCGAAGTAATAAATATCTTGTTGCAGCGTGACTTCGATAAGATTCAGCGATTTTGCGACGACTGGAAGTTGAAAATCAACTTCCGGAAGTGTGAAACTATTCTGTTCAGAACCCCGCTGTCCAAGGCCTCGGGGGATACGAAAAGAAACTGGCGCAAGTTCGGCATAGTTGATCCACAGGGACAGCTGTTAGCCGTGAAAGATGTAGTAAGATATCTTAGCATTTGGTTGGATCAGTATCTGTATGGTGGTAAACATGCAGCTACAGCTCTGACCAAGGCTAAGAAAGCCTTCGCTGTGGCAAGTAGGTTGTTTTACAGCAGCCAACTTGATACCAGAGTGAAGGTGATCTGCTACATGGCCCTAATCCGGCCAATCATGGTGTACGGTTGTCCAGTGCGGTTCAACGTGAGTCCTTCCCAGATGGAAAAGATGAGGGTGTTCGAGAGGCAGTGTCTTCGGTCTTGCCTCCGTTTGTATCGCACACCCGAATCTGAGTACAAGAAATTCTACCCCAACGAGGTCTTGTATAACGAGGCAAACCTGATAAGGATAGATAATTTTATTATTAAGTTGATTCGGGGTCACATTGCACGAGCTATGACTTCTAACAACAGTCTGATCTTTGGGGCTTATTACCCCAACACATTGTACCATGAGAGGGTGCGCCTTAACGGCTTTATTCCGCCGGAAGCTTTCCTCTATTTAGACATGAAAGGTCTGATCCAGGATACGGAAGGATGTCCTATCATCTTCCATGTCGTACGCCGGACAGTGAACAGGCGACTCCAATATGAACCGGACGTCGCTCGTAGCCACGAAGATCTTCTCCGGTTCAGTAGGGCGATCTCCGCCCGAGACAGGGCACAGTCCGCCAAAGAACGGCAATTTTACTGGTGGCTACACCAAAACCAGCCTCCGCCTCCGCTCACGTCTACAAATAATACAGGTAGTTGACATTTTGTGGCCAACTTACATAGTCTCTAAGGTAGATAATAAGGCAAGAAAAAAAAAATAAAAAATAAAAATAAAAAATAAACAAAAAAAAAAATAAAAAAATAAACAAAAAAAAAAAAAAATAAAAAAAAAAAAGACAAAAAGGTGCATCACGGCGTATAACTCATATATGTCAAGCATATAAATACTTATACTCCTTGGTGCACGCGTCCGTATTGTGTTACGAACATAGTTTAAGTAGTTTTAAGTAGTTCGTAAATTTTAGTTTAGGTTAAGTTAGGTTAAGAAAAATCTTATCAAGATTCAAGTTTTTATTAATTTTCTTGAAAAAAAGGGTGATTTATTCATTGCGATTGGTGTAAGTTAATTTAAAATAATAGTTAGGATAAGCCGAAAGGCAAAACTATTAACAGATTAGATTAGCTTAGAGTACCTGTGTAGGGTCAGTAAGTTAGACTTAAGAACAATGTTTAAGTTAGTTAAGCTAGTTTTAAGTAATTTTTGTCTAGCATGTAAGTTAACGAATTATACAATTAATAAAAATGCATTAAAAAAAAAAAAAGAAGTGGTTTGGTAAAAGAGGCTTCTCATCGTCGGTTGTGAGCGGCAAGTGGGTCAGCGGACAACTATTGATGATGTTTTCGGCCTCCATCAGCGCACTGTATGCTACAGCTCATTTCGTGGACTGGACAAGTCGCTCCCAGCACGCCGGGCGTGTGGGTTCGGTGGACAATTGAACACTCATTCTATACCAACTGAGGAGAGCTCCGCCTTGATGGCCTCGCTGTCGAAGATGTCGCTGGTTGGTAGTGGAACCCCAGCTAGTGACCGGTAGTACGGGTAGTGTCGTCGGCTGGGTTGGACTTTGATGGCGCCCATCGCCATTGAGCGGTTTTGCTGTCCTGCAGATCTCTGCTATGCGATACACTACGAACTCTTTATGGCGGCAGGTGTATGTTCGCAGCCAGTTCCAGACGGTCTTGGAATCGCTCCAATAGATTCGATCAGCTATAGGCAGAGTGTGACATTCGATGACGGAGTTGCAAAGTCTCATCAAAGAATAGCTGCGGACAATTCTAAGCAAAGTATAGTTAGGAGTTTATTAGGACACATTCTTGTTTTACCACAAACGAATGATACGTGGATCTCCCCATGATGCTCGATGCGAAGGTATTTGGCGGCGCTGAAAGCTTTTTCGCTGGCATCCACAAAGGTGTGCAGATCCACCCGTGCGCTGTGGTCGTATAGCAACTATGATATCTGGGGATCTTAACTGTAGTTAAGATTGGCATTTGTGACTTCCATTCCTTCCAACGTGTCAGTGATTCCTCGGGTATAGGTTCATCCCATCCAATCCCGAGGCGCCAGATTGACTTCAATATTAGCTTCAATGGAAGCGTGTAGTTGGCTATCATCCCAAGAGGGTCGAAAACGGACATGGTTCGGCTGAGGAACTCCCTCTTGTTTGGTCGACTGTTGCCAGTGATGATGTCTTTGTTAACTCGGGCGAAGTTCAGCCGAAACATGAACACGTCCTCCTCACTGTTCCAACATAGACCCAAGACCTTATCTAAGACCCCTCCATATTAGGGAGGCAAGGTTTCTAGATTTCTAGATTTCTAGATTTTCTAGCTCTAATCAGGATGTTAGTCCTCAAGACCGTCCATATGTGCCTAAATCACAACCTGCAGGAGGTGTCCCTGCTTTCACTAAATATGGGGGTCTAGAGAGGACAGCTCCATAAAACCCGCAATTCCAGGTGTTATACAACCGTGCCTAGGAATGAATGGCATTGCGTTAGTATGTCTTCTAACGGTGAGCTCTGGACACCTGAGGCAATCCAGTTTCATATTAAGTCCTCTTCGCTGTATACAGGGGGTGAGTACAGCGCGACCTCCTTTTCCCCCGTACTCGTGGGACCAAAATGGACAACAATAATAAATCTTCAGGAAGGACTGGTACAAAGGAGTACCGGGTACCAGAACTCTTCATAAAACCGGATCCAAATATGACATGACGGATGAGGAGGAGAACCGTCTCCTAAACCCATGGAGTAAGGAGGCTTCGGGTGAGGATGGTAGTGAGGCAATGGTGGTCAATCTGACTGAGTTATTGAGACTGAGACAGATGACGACTCTTGCTTCATTGCCAGCTCATCCAAATTCTCTGTGTCGTCTGTCACCACCATAAGCAGCAAGATTAAGAACTGCAGGTAGACGATATGCAGGTTAAGAGATAGGTTCCTCAATCACAGGGAAAAAGAAAGACGTCAAAAAGCTCTCGACTTTCTCAAAGAGGTATCCGCGGAGTAGTACCAGCCATCAGCTAGTACCCTCATAGGGAATGCTCCAGAGAAAGTCAGGGGTGAGAATGCCCTGATGCTAGTCAAAGGGACTTCAAAAAAGCAGTGGCTGTTGCCAAGCGATGCACATGGCGTACCTACTGCAGTGAAATAATGAACACCGCCGAAACAGCCAGGCTAAGGAAAATTCTCACCAAGGAAACTGCTGTCCACAGTCTTCAGAGGAAACACTTAATCTTCTAGTGTCCACTCAATTCCCGGGTTGCACCTTTTGTAGCGATATCTCGGCGTCAGCCGACAACACGGTGAATGCACTATACATTCCTGAAACCGTTGTTGACGAAGACACAATTGGATAGGCCATAGTTTCCTTGGTTACATGGCGTTCGTCAATATATGAATTTGCCAAGATAAATCTTAAACTTAAACCATAAATTGGATTTAATTGACTTAAATAATTTGTATAAATCATCATTATTGTTATTCTAAAATTGTTTAATGAGTTGAATTTGTAAAACTTGCCTAATTTACCCTATTTTTACAATCAAGAGAAATACTAATATTGTGTGGTAAGAGAACTTAGTCTAAACTTTCTACTCTCAATTTCTTGAAAAACAATCACTTGCATTAAATCTTGATTGCTTCTGTCTCTTTGAGTCATCAACCACCAACGTGTAAGGAAATTAATAAATAGTTCATGTTGAATGTATGGTTTTTTTTGTGCATGCATTATCCTTTTTTTTGTATTACATTTTGTTAAGACTGAACCAGCCCTTGAATTTTGAGCCTGACTACGTCGATCCTGAGCGCGTGTTTATCGAATATGAGACTAAGTATTTTAGGGCACATTCCATTTTATCGAGTAGCATTCGAAACAGAACATCTTTAGAAAAGGAGCCCACTTCGTCATCAGATAAAAACAGAAGCGAATCAAGTACAAATGGTGAAAAAGTAATATCATCGGGTTTCGTAAATTTACCCAAATTATCAATTCTTATGTTTTCTGGCGTTTCTGGGCGCCGTGGCGTAGTGGGTAGGTGCGTCGACTCCTACGCTCGAGGTCGTCGGTTCGAATCTCGAAAAAAAACATTTTTTTTCACGGCTCCACTTCTTTCGAGTCACTGACAATGCTCAAAGAGTATTATTTCTAGAAAAAGCTTCTCAGTCTCGCCGTTCGGAGTTGGCATTAAACTGTAGGTCCCTTCCACTCGTGAGAGAACAATAGCACGCACAACACGAGCCCAGGTCCACCTCGGACTGTAGCGCCGCCATTATTATTATTATATATTATTATTATGTTTTCTGGCCTACGTTTAAAGATTTTTTTCTCGGTTCGGTAGATAGTAACGAAACTTTGAGTTGCACGAAAAAACTTCAGTATTTAAAGTCGTTTGTACGTGATGAGGCGGGTAATATTATAAAATATAGGGAGTTCAGAGAGTAACTATGTAGAGGCTTGGGATAAACTTCAAGGGCGCTACGGTAGGAAACATTTAATAATTCAGTCGTTCGTTCAGTCGTATCTTTCTTTACCATCGTGCTCGGGAGATTCGCGAAATCTCAGAAGGATAACCGACGGGGCAGATGAAGTTAAAACCACTCGATTCGACAAGTCGTGATCCGTGGCTCATCTATCTCTAACTGCAGAAAATCTATCAGGATTCGAAGCAAGCGTGGGCAGAGGAGATAGGTTCAAGAGATGATGCAACTATCATTGAACTTATTGACTTTTTACATAACCGATGTGAGTGCTTAGAGTCATGTACTTCATTATCTCGTTCCATTCAGACGCGTAGTAAATCTCAAGGCGCTAGTCGAACACATTTTGCAGAGCAAAGTTCTAGTTTTCCAAATTGCAATGCTAAACATACATTACCAACATGTAATGCATTTCTTTCGCTTGACATTGATTCGCGTCGCAAATTTGTAAAATAGAAATCCTTGTGGTTTAATTGCCTGCGTCAGGGCCATGTTTCGAACAAATGTAAATCACAGTTTCGCTGCAAGAGTTGCAGTCAATGGTCCAGTCAATATCCTTGTAGGCGTTGATAGGATGTTTGACATTATTCGTGGTCCTGCTAAGGACAAGGCTTCGCCAGCATGATCCCGATTATTTTTGGCTGGGTTATAGCTGGGTCTTCTCTTCGAAATCATCTAGACAGGGAGGTGACATCGTTTTGTACAACAGTGGACACAGATCAAAAATTCAATCTAGAACGTTTCTGGGAGGTAGAGGAAGTGAAAACTGAAACTAGTTTGAGCATTGCTGAACAAAGAGCTGAAGATAATTTTTCAACCACACATTCTCGAAGCGCGGATGGTCGTTACATAGTTAAACTCCCTTTTAAAACATCAAAAAAGGTTAATTTTGCAAATTCATTTGACATTGCCCTTAACCGACTTCATGCTGTTGAAAGAAGATTTAAATTTAATTCTCAGTTGCAGCAAAAATATTCGGACTTCATGAACGAGTATCTAGCCTTAGGGCATATGGAAGAAATCCCGGAAAATGAAATAGTAAAGCCTACAACTGATTGCTTCTATTTACCGCATCATGCGGTTTTCAAACTTGATAGCAGCACTACAAAGATTCGTGTTGTTTTCGCTGGTTCGGCTATTGAATGAAAATTTGCTAGTAGGTCCAACTATTCAGATGGACATATTCTTGATTTGCTTGCGTTTTCGTCGCCACATCTATACAATCACAGGTGATGTTGATAAAATGTACCGACAAATTCGCGTTTCAAAAGAACACCTCGATTTCCAACGGATAATTTGGCGAGAATCTCCTCAACATCAACTGAAACATTTTCGGTTATTAACTGTCACTTATGGTACATCTTGTGCGCCATTTTTGGCAGTTTGAATTCATCCGAAGCTCACCCACGCGCTGCAAAGGTTGTGTTAGAAGATTCGTATATAGATGATGTTGTTACTGGGTCAGACACAATAGAAGACGTTATTAACCTCCAAGCTGAACTTGTAAGTTTGCTGAAGGAAGCTGGACTTAATTTAAGAAAATGGTCAACAAATTGTTGGACTTTACTCATGTCCATACCAGAATACCAACGAGAACTTTCACCAATCGATTTCGAGCAATCTTCTTCAGTTAAATTGTTAGGCCTTCAGTGGTGTCCATCGGAGGATTGTTTTTCATATAAGGTCCATCTAGATAAGTCAATGGTGTGTACAAAATGGCGCGTACTATCGGAATCGTCGCGAATCTTTGACCCGATTGTTTTTTTAGCACCTGTAATTATTGGTATTAAGATTCTATTTCAAGGTCTTTGGCGCGAGAAACTTAAGTGGGACGACGAACTTTCTGAATCGTTAGCTGTTCGGTGGTAAAACATTCGCAGTGAGCTACCTCTTCTAGAAGATATCAAAATTCCTAGAAAACTGTGGAACGAAAAACTAAATATCGAATTTCATACTCTTTGTGATGCTTCGTTGGATGCGTACGCTGCGGTCGTGTATTGTAGAACTACCGACAATTTTGGTTCAATTCACCTTTCGTTCGTCGCCGCAAAAAGTAAGGTTGCTCCTCTGAAGGTCTTATCCTTACCGCGATTAGATCTATGCGGAGCTCTTCTTCTCGTTCGCCTTGTTAATAAGATTAAAGAGTCTCTAAAGGAAAATTACTTTACCTTGTATGCATGGACAGATTCATTAATAGTCCTTCATTGGCTGTCAGCACCTCCAAAAAATGGTCAGTTTTCGTCGGGAACAGGTCTTCGGAGATCCTCTCATCGGTTGGATATCAACATTGGAGTCACGTAAGTTCTGGTGATAATCCAGCTGACTGCGCAACCCGTGGAGTTTCACCATCTCTTTTATCAATAAAAGAGAATTGGTGAAGTGGTCCTCCATGGCTTAAAAAGGATAAGGATCAATGGCCATCAAATCATGCATTAGCTAAAGAAATTCCCCAGCATAATTTGGAAGAGAGAATTAAGCCAAAACTGCAGGTACTTTTGTCTCACATAAATAACATTAACCCATTGGAAAATATTTTGATTGAGTCATCCAGTTGGTCAAAAACGATTCGCACAGTCTCATACGTATATCGCTTCATAAATAACTCTAATATCGCCAAAAATCACCGTGTGTATCACTCACTTACGGCAACAGAATTAAAAAATGCTGAAATGTGTCTACTAAGGTCTGCACAAGGCTCGATGTTTCCTGCAGAAATTGAAACGTTGCAAAAACTTAATGAACTACGCAACTGTCAAAAATTTCGTTCACTATTCCCATTCATAGACTCTTGCGGCATGCTTCGCGTCGGTGGCCGGCTTATAAACTCCGAACTATCATATTGTGTAAAGCACCCAATTATTTTCAACAAATCGCATCGAATAACGTCGAATATACTCATAAAAAACATTTGCATGCTGGAGTTTCTCTTACGCTAACATTACTCAAACAGTCTTATTTCATCATTGGGTGCAGAAATTTAGTGCGGAATGCGATTCATAAGTGTGTTATTTGTTTTCGTCAGCGTAGTGGTGCTACTACTCAACTTATGGGTAATCTACCGGCAAAAAGAATTCGTTTTTCTCGTCTATTCGGCAAGGTTGGCGTCGATTATGCGGGTCCAATCACTTTGCGTTTGTCGCGCAGTCGTAATCCTCGGTTTGTAAAGGCATATATTGCCTTATTCGTCTGCTTCGTAACTAAAGGCATTCATTTAGAACTGGTTGGTGAATTAACATCACATGCCTTTTTGATGGCGTTGGATCGGCTTGTAGCGCGTCGGAGAAAGCCTAGCGAAATCTGGTCCGACAACAGAACAAACTTCCACGGAGCAAAGACGATGCTTTGGAAATTGAATTTCCTAATCACGTCATCCTTCGGAATGGCCAGGAGTGGTATCTTCTTGACTAGTGCGTCGAATTGCCTCCATGTAATGCACCTGTCTTTTCCTATCTCTTCTTTTGCCATTCTCATGATTGTTTTGTTTGCACATTCTCCAACCACTAGATACAAAAGAATCAGCTCCAGTAGCACCTCCATGGCCATGGCCGCAATTGGGCAAGTTCTCATGCCTCCTGTAATACAGAGGCATGCCAACCTTTGAACTTTGCTGAGTGTCTCTACCGCGCTGATCACATTGGTTCTCTTGGTCAATGCTGTTGCACCATAGGTTATTATAGGTCGAACAATAGTGACGTACATCCATTTTAGAATACTTGGACTGCATCCCCAGAATTTGCACGCCAAGCTTCGACAAATCATCAGAGCACGTGTTGCTTTCCTGGTTATCTTTCCAGATGAGTTTGCTGTCCAAGATTTCTACCAGATATTTAATTTCTTTTACCGGAATCAGTGTTGTACCCGACAGACTTATTAGTTTTAGTCGTTCCATTTGATTGGTAAAGTTAGCCCCCATTTTATAATATCGCATAGGGTCTCCTCCATTTATCCCCTGGCTATGATTACTATGTCATCGACGTATGCCTGACATCTGATGCCATGGTTAGTTAGTATCTCTAGCAGCTCGTCTACAACTAGGCTCCACATGAGAGGAAATAGAACTCCTCCGTGTGGGCATCCTCTTGTTATGCCTCCTGGGGTGTGGGTCTCCGCTGATCTTATGCTCAGGAGTTCATACATCCATTTCGATACTGTGTGGCTTACTTCCTTTTTGTCCAGAGCTCGAACAATTGCATCATGGGATGTGTTATCAAATGCTTCTTCAATATCCAAGAAAGCACATATAACTATTTCTTTCGGATCAAGGGCGCTTTCTATAGCTTCTGTCAGTTGGTAGAGTGCAGTATCTGTGAATCTGCCTGCCCTGTAAACATGCTGACAATAATGAAGAGGGGATGTCTGTAGCACTTTCTCTCTTATGTAATTATCCACAGCCATTTCAATTGTTTTGAGAAGAAATGATGTTAGGCTGATCGGTCTGTAGGACTTTGGTAGACTTGGGTCTTTCTTCCCCATTTTCGGAATGAACAGTACCTTTGCCCGTCTCCACTGGTTCGGTATGTATCCCAGTGCTAGATTACTTCTTAATATCATTAATAGAAACGGTATTAGTTTGCCTTGCCCTTTTTGAAGTAGGACTGACGTGATTCCATCCACACCTGGGGATTTGAAGGGCTGAAACGAGTTAATTGTCCATTCCAGTCGCCCTTGGGAGAAGATCTCCCTTTTTTTTTAATATAATTTGCGCGCGCAAAAGGGGTTACGAATACCCTCAAGTGTCCGGAATCAAGACACAGCACGGACCGAAGGTATAGAGGGAGAAAGGGAAAGGAGGTACCTGTGCACATTGGTCTTAAATGTCTGCGGATTGTAGTGAGTGGGAAATATTGGGCTGGGAAGAGCATTCCATATCCGTGTGGTGTGGCTAAAACACAACTCTCTAAACTTAACTGTACGTCCGAAAACAGTTAGCATTCCTGGCGAGACGAGTATTGCGGGTGAATTCATGGAGGGGAGGAATGCAATTGGCTAGCTCACTTGAGCATCGTTTGTTAAAATAGCGATAAAACAGTGATACGGATGAGACATTACGGCGATGTTCGAGCGAGTCTATCGACATCGCGATATTACTATCTCCTATAAGTTTTATCGCTCGCTGTTGTATTCTATCTAGATGTCTTGGGAGCACCAGACCAGATATGATTTGGCCTTATAAATTGAAACCAAATCAGAGGGGGTGAATTATTTCTTGCATCGTTTAAGGAAACCTAGACATTTCGCAGCATTTTTGGCGATCTCGAATATGTGATCGTTCCAACTAAGTGTTGAGTTGATACACATACCGAGGATGGAAAGTTTTCCGGTTTCTTCAATGCAAGTGCCATTCAGGGATAATGGCTGATTATTTTGGGATCGCTTGAGTTACAGTAGACAGCATTGAGTTTTGGAAGCATTTAATTCCACTCTATTGTTTTTACCCCAATTATATATGCTGTCAAGGTCGGAATTTAATGTGCTTAACATACGCTGCCGCTCCAATTCTACGGCCGAAGAACAGGGACCTGAGTCTTGGAACGAATATGAAAAACTGAGAGTACTGTCATCAGCGAAAGAATGGATTGGCTTAGAAGTAGCAGACAGGAGATCATTTATAAAAATGGGGAAGAGAGTCGGAGACAAAACAGAGCCTTGGGGAACACCAGCATTAATTTGGTGGATATCAGATTTGAACCCATCCAAAACGACTTGAATTGAACGGTTCGAAAGGTAATTTCTAATCCATAGAAGAAGAGACTCATCGATACCATAAGCACACATTTTCGACAAAAGAGCTTGATGCCAGACTCTGTCAAATGCCTTTGAAATATCAAGCGCAACGATCCCTTGCGACTCTCCAGTCTCCATTCCTCCTATTGGCAGATTGTTTTCACACCTTTCTGTGTGTTGACGACGGCCCGGAAAGCGGGTTTCCAATAGAAGTCTTGCCCTCTGTTCTTCACTTTCGGTGTATCTGCCGTCAGGTTTTCTTAGAGACATCTGTATCTCCTCCATATTTTGCTAGCGCTTTGTGAAGCCAAGCCGCAGCAGGGGTACGGGTGATTGTCTCGCAGAATTTCCTAAAACTTTCTCTTTTGCGCCTGTTTGTAGCTTTGCCAGTCTCCTGTACGCTTGGCTGCGTTGTACAGCTTGTGTACTTTGTACCGGATGCTGGATAGCTTATTGCTCCACCATGGCGCTCTCTTCCACTTGAAATTCCCGCTTATTGGGCAGCTTGCTTCGAATACTGTTGTGATAGCTTTTGTTGTGCTGTCTACAACATGTTCTAGCTCTAGAAAGTTAGATGGAGCTCTTCTGATGTCAAGGTGCTCCAGATTACGTCCTAGCAGCGATTCAAAGAGATCCCAGTCAGTTTTCCTCGAATTTCTTACAGTCTTACTTGCTATGCCCGTATCGTCCAGATCGAACCGTATAATTCTATGGTCCGATATAGATAGTTCGCTGAACAAGTCCGCTAAGCCTATGGCTACCTATGCTAATATCTAGTACCTCCTGTCTGGCTCTCGTGACAAACGTGGGAACATTCCCAACATTAAAAATGGAGAGTGAAGAACTTAAGATAAATTGCAATAAGTACTCACCTCTGTCATTTGTGTTGGTGCTCCCCCAGATGGTATTGTGGGCGTTGGCATCACTTCCAATCAGGAGCGGCATTTGCTACCTGTTGCAGTACTCGACCAGTTTTTGTACTGCTGCTGGTACTGCCGGTCCATCCCCAGTACAGTACCCCGATGCCAGGACGACGGTTCCCTGCCCACCACCAAGCCATGGTCAGTATTACCCTAATGGGCACAAGGTCTCTCGTAGCGTATTCTGCAAGAAGGACATAATTAAAATTTTTATTAATTAGAATGCAAGTGCATGTCTGCGGGGTTTCGGAGTCCACTAGTAGCATCCCATGCCCCAATAAAGTATATAAAAAAAAGAAGAAATAAAGTGTGTAATTGAAGTGAATAATTTGAACAGTGTCAGTTACGGTTGCATTTCTCTATACACCATGTCTAACTCAAGTGAGCAAGTGAGAAAATTGAGGTCATTTGAGAAACAATCAATACTCTCGGCACTGTCTCCCCTGCTACCTCAAACACCACCAAAAATGCCTTCCCTGCTACCTCAAACACCATCAAACTTTGGGAAAAAATTGATGCAAGGTTGGAAGCACTTCATGTAAAGTTCAACGAGTCCTTCTCTGAGCTGAGAGGTGAAATCAACCAAATGCACCACAACCTCTCAGAGCGATTATCTACATTGGAGAAAGAGATGAACGAAAGACATAGTTCTATCAACCACTCTGTCTTTACCTGCAAAAATAGAGTGGAAACTATAGAAAATCACTTCTACCGTATTGATGCTATCGAAAATGACGTATCAATAATAAAAAGTAAAACGCTAGACAGCGACAATACGCAACTGAAGCTTTTTTGCTGGTGATATAGTGTTTCATGGAGTACCACATAAACATAACGAAGACTTATATGACATATTTTCTAAGTACTGCAATATTATAAATACAGACATAGTAAAGCCAAACTATGTTTTTCGCACGAAGACGTCGCGTAATACAGGAGTTGGTGACATAATTGTGAAACGATAAGACTTATTTGAAACAAAAAACGCACTGAAAGAAGTTTCCCTCTTTTCGTCAGATCCAATGCTCTCCCACTCAAGCATCTTTATTTTTACAAAGTATTACGGACATTCTTTGCCAGAAGTGATTATTCCGCCAGCAGAAACATAACTAATCCATCACTTCGTAGTTGCAATAACAATACTGCTTCGATACTGCAGTCATCATTTTCTGAACTTCTACACATCTGTTGCTCCGAGACTGTTCAACGTATTACCGATTAAGATAAGACGATGCAGAAACTTTGTTCCTTATAGTAGATAAATCAAGGAATGGCTTTTGAGATTTGACCATAATGAGATAAACCTATTGGTTAACCGAGTCATGTAATTATATATGTATAACTTATTGTATGTACATATACTTAAAACCTTAATGATGTTTTGTAAAAAATTTGAAATACTTACACACTTATCCACACGTTTATATTTTTGTTTGCTTTGTTTATTTTATGTCATATGTTATATGCACTTGATACTGGTTTCTAATTAAACCACAGAGTGCTATTACTAGTTTGAATCAAATTTTGTGATTATATTATTATAGATTATTATTTTATTATTATGGGGTGGAGTATACAGTTGTCGGGGACGGGACTACAATTGACACCAATTGTTACGTCGGGTTGTTGTCTTGCCTCTGTACCCAAGAAGAAGGAAGAAAGAAAAGCATTGACTTAAGAAACCAACGACAAAAGTGTCAAAAGTGACATAACAATGGTTTAGACTGTTTTACCGACACTTATGCGATATTTATATTTGTCACAATCAGAATTCCGCAACAGTATGCTCGGGATCGTAATCTTGTTGGAAGATCCAGCTGTAACAAAGGCTTAGTTTATCGACGGATGCTTTCGAATTTTGTTCCAAAATACTTTTATATTGATATTCCATATTATAATAATAATAATGGCGGCGCTACAGTCCGAGGTGGACCTGGGCCTAATTTCTCAGCAACCACTCGTGTTGTGCATGCTATTGTTCTTTCACGAGTGGAGGGGACCTACAGTTTAATGCCGACTCCGAACGGCGAAATTGCGAAGCTTTTTGTAGAAAGTTATACTCTTTGAGCATTGTCAGTGACTCGAAAGAGGTGGAGCCGTGAAAAAATGTTTGATGTTTTTTTCGAGATTCGAACTGACGACCTCCTACGACGCACCTACCCACAACGCCACGGCGCCCACCGATATTCATTATTACCGTCAATAAATATTAAATTTTCTACTTCAGAAGCAGCGACAGCACCCCAAACCATCTCACTGCCCCCAACATGCTTTACAGTAGAAACACAATTTTTGGGATTCAAGCTTTCAAAACTTTGGCTCTCCCGTCACTTCCAAATATATTATATGTATTATGATTCTGTTAACAACATTCGCTTCCAGAAATCAATCCCCTTATTAATATGTTGCTGGCCAATTGCATGCGATGTTTTCGGGTTTTTCACTTATTAGCGGGTCTTTTACGTGAAATTCTGCTGTGAAAATCACTACTATTCAAAGTGTTTTTAATTGTTCATGGATGTGCAATTGTATCTGATCTTATTGCTAGTTCTTTGCGCAATCTTATGGCATTCACTTTCGGATTTTTCTTAACTTATTTTATGATGAAACTGATATCTCTCCGATTAGGTTTCTTTGGACGACCATAGCGTGATTTATTTTTAACACTACCATTGTTTTTTAAAACTGTTGAATGTAGTCTGAACTGTTAACTTATTTAACAGTTTTGATATTTCACCAAATGACTTATTATCTTTTCTGTCAGTTACGACAAATTATCGAATATCGGCTGAAATTTCTTTTCGAGGAGCCATCATTGCAATAAAAATCTTTCTGAAGCTGGCCAAACTGCAACTGAACACAATTTTTTCTAAAGCCTAAAGTGTAGTACAGATGTAAAATTCAAATACGGAACTGTAACGTTATGATACATCTGCTCACAAGAACCTAAAGGATGAGATTATTAGTCGTACGTAGACTTTTGCCAATACTTTTTTTTTCGTTTTTTTGTAAATAAATTTCTTGGTATTTATCAAATTGGGTTATTTTGAGGGGCTATACTAAAAAAAAACAATTTAAAACAGAACTGCGTCATTAGATTTCTTTATTATTGTTTTGGACTCGTAAGGCTGCAACAATAGGGGTCGTACGTAGACTTTTGTCGAGCACTGTATCTGTATTATTATTATTATGGTTGAGGGTATAATGCACCGCGCCTTTAAATTCTATTGCGCCCCCTTTTAATACCATAGCATAATTACGAGTTCCCCTCAAGCTCAAATACAGTTCTTTTCAGAGTTGTATTGAGGGTAATGGACTTCTATAGCACATAGGTAAAGAAATCTGTTCTAGAGTATTCTCTCTAAGCCAGTTTCCTTCAGAAATCTGAGAATGAGAGTTGGTTCTAGTGATTGCATTTCTTCTTCTGAAAGTACGAGTAGGTATTTGCCCGGATAACGTTTTGTTTTGTGGGCTAGTGCCTCACAAATCCCTGTATATGTTCTGGAATTTCATTAAATTCTCCACAAAATCTGCAGAGACCTTCTTCCGATACCCCTAGTTTTCTTAAATGCTCCCTGAATCTACAGTGCCCCGTAAGGAAGCCTGTTAGGATACGGAGGTTGTTCTGGCTCATTTTGATGCATTTGATTTTTCTTGGCCTGCTTCATTCCACGAGCGTTATTCCAGGTTCCTATCCGGTTCCTTCTTTCTGGTTCCCTGAATTCTTCTCTGAGGACATGGTCTCTCTCCAGAATGGTTCAGGGCCTATGAAGGGTTCTGATGCTGCATTCCTTGCCAGGGAGACAGACATTTCATTGCCTTCTATCCCCGTATGGCCAGGTATCCAGCAGAGTTTTACTCGGTTTCTCGTACTCAACTTCTTGAGTTTTTGCAAGCATTCCCATACAAGCTTGGATTTGATGGTGTAGGAGCCTAGTGTCATAATAGCGGCTCGACTGTCAGACATTATTGCTATGTCGCAGTTGGTATAATTACTTTCAAAATTGATCTGAATGCATCTGTCTATGGCATAAATTTCCCCTTAAAAGATGCTAGTACATTTGCCCATGAATTCGTACATTTGCCCATGAAAATTTGTCCAAGGTTCAAAACCTCCTGCTCCAGTTCCTTCATCAGTCCTTCATCTTGATCCATTTTACGGTGTTGATGCTTAGTCTGTGGACCATGTGAATTGGTTCTCTTGGTCCATGCTATTGCACCATAGGTTATTGTTGGTCGAACAATAGAGATGTATATCCGTCTTAGAATACTTAGACTGCAACCCCAGGATTTGCCCGTCAAGCTTCGGCAAATCATCAAAGCACGCGTCGCTTTCCTGGTTATCTCTTCAGTATGTTTTTTCCAGATGAGCTTGCTGTCCAAGATTACTCCCAGATAATTAACTTCTTTTACCGGAGTCAGTGTTGTGCCCGACAGACTTATTGGTTTTAGTCGTTCCAGTTTACGTTTTCTTGTGAAAGGTACTATGGTGGTTTTTGCCGGATTTAGGCTTAGCCCAGCCGAAAAGCACCATTCCTTAGTAAAAGTTAGCCCCCATTAAATAATATCGCATAGCGTCTCCTCCATTTTTCCTCTGGCTATGATTATATCGGCATATACCTGACATCTGATGCCATGGTTAGTTAGTACCTCTAGAAGCTCGTCTACAACTAGGCTCCACATGAGAGGAGATAGAACTCCTCCGTGTGGGCATCCTCTTGTTGTGTCGACTTTTATTGTGCCTCCTGGTGTGCAAGTCTCCGTTGATACTGTGCTCAGGAGTTCATACATCCATTTCGAAACTGTGTGGCTTACTTCCTTTTTGTCTAGAGCCCGATCAATTGCATGATGGGATGTGTTGTCACCATGTTTCTTTCGGATTAAGGGCGCTTTCTATAGCTTCTGTTAGTTGGTAGAGTGCAGTCTCTGTGGATCTTCTTGTCCTGTAAGCATGCTGACAGTAATGAAGGGGGAATGTCTGTAACTCTTCCTCTCTTTCCTCTCCTCAGCTTTTTCCATTGTTTTGACAAGAAACGATGTTAGGCTGATCGGTCTGTAAGACTTTGGTAGACTTGGGTCTTTCTTCCCCATTTTCGGAATGAACACTACCTTTGCCCGTCTCCACTGATTCGGTATGTATCCCAGTGCTAGACTAGTTCTTAATATCATTCCTACAACATCCAGCCATCAATATCTTTAATGGAAATGGTATTAGTTTGCTTTGCCCTTTTTGAAGTAGGACTGGCGTGATTCCGTCCACACCTGGGGATTTGAAGGGCAGAAACGAGTTAATTGCCCATTCCAGTCGCCCTTTGGCGAAGACCTCCCTTGCGTCTCTCCGCCTAATAGGCGCAAAATCCCTCTTGCTTCGGCAAAACATATACTAAAATTGGAACGATACAGAAGAGAGAGTGACAGGGAATGAAGAAATCCCAACTCCAGTCGATGAAGTAGTCATCCTACCTAGCTTTGAAGAAGTCGGCACAGCCATTAAAAAGCTGAAGAACAACAAAGCCGCAGGCTCAGATGGCTTACCATCAGAGCTCTTCAAGGCCGGTGGCAATGTTTTGGTAGGGAGCATGCACCAGATCATTTGTAGAATTTGGGAAGACGAAAGCTTGCCCGACGACTAGAATATCAGCTCCATATGCCCCATCCACAAAAAAGGCGATCCTACCTCTTCCAACAACTATAGAGGTATATCCCTGCTCAACATCGCCTACAAGATCCTGTTCAGCGTACTGTGTGAACTTCTAAAGTCGTTTTGCACCGCACTAATCGGCACGTACCAGTGCGGCTTCCGGCCCGACAAATCGACTATAGGCCAGATCTTCAAGCTAAGGCAAATCTTGGAGAAGATCAGCGAGTTTCAAATCGATACGCTTCATCTTTTTATCGATTTTAAAGCCGCATACGACAGCATTCATCGTAAGGAACTATTCCAAGCGATGACCGAATTCGGGATCCCGGGAAAACTGATCCGATTGTGTCGGACCACGCTAACACATACGCGATGCACTGTGCTGTTCGGTTCGAGGACCTCCGAGCCGTTTGAAACCTGCACCGGATTTCGGCAAGAAGATGCGCTGTCGTGTGATTTTTTCAATTTGGTACTGGAGAAGATAGTGCGGCGGTCTGTTGTAAACAGGGAGGGCACTATCTTCTGTAAGTCAGTGTGAACTCGAACTCGAACGAACGACATCACAGTGGATATCCGACGTAGAATCGCCCTTGGCAACCGATGTAACTTCGGTTTGTCAAAACAACTGGGCTCAAAACTCCTGACTCGAAGGATCAAAATCATGCTCTACAAAACTCTTATTCTGCCAGTCTTGCTATATGGACCCGAAAGCTGAACACTAAGCAGAACTGCAGAGCTGATTCTAGGTGCTTTCGAAAGAAAAATTCTACTTCGGATATATTGTCCCGTCTGCGAAGAAGGCAAGAATGGAAATGAAGACACAACCGCGAAATCTTTGAGCTGTACCAGGATGTGGATATAGTCCGGAAAGAAAAAAATCCGTCGACTGCAGTGACTCGGCCACATCAAGCGCATGGACAACAACGCTATTCCTCTTGATTCGAGAAGGAGAGGAAGACCGAACCTCCGGTACAAAGACCAAGTCATCGCGGACGTAAGACAGCTTGGTCCTTATGTTGTGCCCAAACTTGGAGCATCCAAAGCATTGGTTGTGTCGCTTCACGAAATCCAATCTAGCTTGCGTATGTAGTTTGGTGAAGCTGTTACATCCTGTTACTGCATGCGACCTGTTCCCTCGCAGCAAGAGCACTTCGCGTTTTCAACCTTCTCCTTTATTTCGATGGCATGAAGAACGTTGCCTCTCGTCATCCTCCTTGACGAGTCGCTCTGACTTGATGATGGCTGCTGAGTCGTGGTTACGATGCAGACCAGTCTAGTTACCCTGTTCATCCACCCGCTGAAGTGCTTGACTGTGGGTTACGGTCGTATACAAACGCTGCAGTGTGCTCACTCTAACCTTTTATTCATTGGTAACTTTCCGACCAGTTCATCCAATAAGGTAGGGTTTGCCAAGCGCTGGTGCATTCCACTTACTTCCAAACACTGTCCACTGTAAGATATTGTACCTTTGTAGCGAATGGCACTATTAACTCCAGTTTGTTATCCGGTATCGGTGTAAATCCCCTCACCTTCTTGAGCTGGCTCTGAAGAAAGCACTCTGGAAGTCTGGAAACGAAACTCCAGGCTGGCCATCACTTCATCCACATTGTTTGGGTGGATGTGCTGGCTTCAGGTGGAACATGTTCTCCACTTTGCTATATCCGAACATGTTAGTGGACCCTACGAACATAGGCCACTCTTCTGACCTCCCGCAAAACTTCGCAAACCATGAAGCTTTCGTTTTGATACATATGCGGCCGACCGGTGACAAAGATGGTCCTTGGGCGTGTTGTGGCTGCTCGACGGATGGAGACCATTCAGAGGTTGGAGGAAATTCTGCGTACTGCTCTGTTGACGGTGAACTTGCCGGTGGAGACGGCGACGAAATAACTGGTGGCCAAGTATATGCGCCGTGAGTAGTACATGGCATGAGCCCCGTCATAGCGATTTGTTGGAAAATAAAGTTGTCTTGACTAGTGGCATGCGGCACAGTTGTTGCGGTCGACGTAGCGAACACAGGCGTAAAAATGGTTGACGTAACTGTGGTAATTTCGGGGGCACCTGACATAACTGCACTATTTGGTATTGAAACACTGGATATTATCTGTTACTCTTGCAGCAGTTATTCGTATCAGAGTCGTTCCTGCTTTTACTTGCTGGCGGCGGCTTTAGCTGCTTTACGCTGTTTTCGGAGCTACAACAATTCTTCCTCCATTGTTGGATCCTGGGCTTCGCTTTCCCGCACTGTCCTATTATCTTCTTCTTGGGTAAGGCAATCGTCGAAGTACTCCGTTTGGTCGTCACACTCCTGGCTCTTCTTTGAAGTTTGCTTTGTTTTTTTCCTTTCCGTTGGCATTGGCTTAAATAAAACGCTTGTTGCGGGCTCTAACGGTTGTTCCGGTGATACGGGCACATATGAATTTCACGTTCCGTCCGCTGGCTGCGGGTATTCCAGAAAATGTTTGTCCGCTGGCTGCGGTCATTCCGAAGCTGAATGATGCTTCCGTCCGTTTACTGCAGGAATACTCTGGTAATCGCTTGCTGCTTTAAATTTCGTCCGCTGACTGCGAAAATTGTTTGCCAATAAAAAATAAAGCTTGTCGTCTCTCCGCTCTTCACCGTTCAAAATAAAACGCCTTTTTTCCGTAGTCAACGGCTTGTTTTGTGGGTTTATTTCCTTAAAGCAAAAATTCATTAAAACTATACAAACAATACTTAAACACTTATTTTTTGGTGACTCTTGTCAGACAGCAGCGGCTAGCGATGACGAAGAACAAAAAAAGAGTAAAAGGAAAAAACGAATCGAAGAAAAATCCACTGTCGGGCGCTGTCTGTTTGACAGATCATATTAAATGTCAATGAAATTCGTTCTGTTGGCTTTTCTCCTTCCAAGAGCCACCAACATCACATGTTCACATGGCTCATTTGTCGACAAAAACCATGAAAGTTACCATTCTGGTACAGCATCCTAAAAAGCCATTTAATATGAACGAAACAGAAATTTGAATTGAAGAAGATAATCCAATGTTGTAAAACGTAAAAGGATTGCCTTGCCTGCCTAAATTTATATTTAGTCAATTTTAATTATAAAATATTTTAAGCCATATTAATTTCCTCACACATTTTTTTTAGATTTGCGATAGTTTTGCGCAAAGAAACAAGGGTAGTCTTATTTTCTTTTAATATGTAGCCAACTCTTAAACGAATATTTATATAATATCAGATAGCGTTAGCTTTTTCAACGCAATTATTTTTTGGCACATGACGGTATAACTGGTTTATTACACAATTGCCATTTGTATTGATTTGGCTTAGTATACCTTGATTACACAAGTACAAATATTTTTCCAGTACGCTACTTTTTTCTAATTCAATGTCCGAAAGTTCGAAGAAATGTTGGTTATTGTAATCAATAGCAGTAAATAAAGATGACACTTCGGGAATTACATACAGTGCCTCACAAAAGTATTCGGAATTATGTTTTTTTCCTGGATTTTAATATTGTTAAACAAAAAATAATTATTATAATTATAATAAAAAAAACAGCTTCAGTTCAACATTTATTTTTTGTTAACAAAAAATCAGAAAAGGTAATGCATGTTTTCTGTCTGCAACAACAACAAAATGCAACAAACCAGGATCCAAAAAAAAATTGTTTACGAATATTTTTGGGAGGCACTGTATGTGTCATTGCTGATTCGGTGAGGTACTGGCGTAATTTTAAGAAGATCATACGCAGCCATTTCCGTTATGTGTAGATATCCACTGACAATTTCATGGTAATTCAGTTTGACTTGTACTCGCTTTGAAGGTTTTCTTACGATTATACAGTTTGGTGGAAGTTTAGCGGCAACTGCATCGATGACTGTTTGTAAGTAGCCTGGTGTAACAAAGTCTAGGAAATTCCTTGATTCCGCCGCTGCCAGTTTATGGCTGAAACACAATAGTGCGTCAGCGTCAACGCACACAATTCAATGGACATGCACGAAATACTGCAGCAACCTACGTAAATGAAAAATGAGAGAGATGAGAGGATCGTAATAAAACGTAAAACGTAATCCCAACGCACGTCATTATTCAACATGTTGGATATTTTTTTGACAGAGGGATGCGCTGTGAGGACGAAATTGAGAAATGCTTCCCAAATTGAAAGTTTTTTTCCCAAATTGAGAACATTTTGTGGCAACTGACATTTGAGAAATGAAAACAGCTGACTAAAATTATTTCAACGACAAAACTAATTTGAATGAATACGCCAAATTAGCAACAAGACTCACTTTTTTAATTTTTTTAACTTTCTTGGCATTCATTTTCCGCAATTAATTTCTTTAACGTTGAATTGTTTGACCAGTATATTTTTTGATTTGACATTTCAGAAATTAAAACAGCTGATGGAATATTTTTTATTTGGTATTTGAGAGAGAGAGGGAGGAGCTTCTTAACGCATGGCGTCAACTCACACCCTCCGTAACATGAAGTCGGCTAGCGCAACGCACTGTTGTTTTTTCAGCCATTATGGACTTTAATGTGAGCAATTCATGAATTTGTGACGTTACCATGGGCAACAATTCATGAATTTGCCGCCATTTTCGTGGGGTAATAATGAATCTTAAGTAGTGTGAGTGAAAATGAGGAAACACTTGCGCCGTCATCATTAACTGTCAAATTTATTGGAAGATTCGTGAATAACTGTCAAACTGACTGGAAGATTCGCCAATAACTATCAAATTTTTGAACTGTAATTAGCAGTTGATTCAACTTAGTGGCTGTTTATAAACGACTGAGAAATCCAACTGGGCAGGCAAGATTTTCTGTATGTGGAACACGCGAATCGGTTCAGTTGCATCATGTTTCACTCAGTAATGTTCTACCGAGAATTGAGTAATGCTCTCTTTTAAAATCGTATATGAATGACGGATAAAAATCTTTTTATTGGAGGTGCAGCAGCAATGTTTGGATGTAGTACTATAAGTGGAAAAAACATTAAAATTGCATTTAAACCTTCCCTATAATCAATTTTTCTAAAATGACACGCGTACGTGAGGTGTTATTCGATCACCGATCACCATAAAATGAGGAAAACATGTCGAAGAGGGATGAAAATATACCTACTTCACCCGAGCATCCACTTTGAAAATGGGTTTTCGGTGAAAGAAGGCCGATTTTCGGCGCATCTATCCCATCACCCTCACGCTTGCGAAAATCGTATGTTGTATCTCTCTCAATCCTGCCTTCTTCCGATCATGTAATCAGCCACTTTATGTTTGCATGCATAACTTTTTGTTTGCTATTAAATTCATGGAATGTCTAATATTTATTTCACTGGAATGTTAAATACATCTGCAGGTATATTTCTGTTCCTTCCAGACCACCATTGTTCAATGACGTCTAAGCCAATCCTGAGAATGGTATAATATCTCTGCGTCAAATTTGTATGTTCATGTTCTAAGGGACGCGGTTAAGAGTTATAAGTACGAACAAAGTAAGGTATTAAAAGAAGTGACGGATCGACAATTTATAAGATAAGTTTTCTTAAGACTGCGTATTAGATTATCAAAATCTGTTACATGTGTGTCGTGGTTGTGCGAGATTTAAAACTAGATGTATAAAAACAGATGTATGAGTAAAATACTGATAAAGTGAACAAAACCACAATCGTGAAAATGTACCATTCTTTAAAAAATGTTTGTTGAAATAGATTATCTAAAATATCTAATTAAATTTAAATTTTAACTTTTATGTGTTTCACTGAGCTTTAGCAATGGCAACATATAATTCTTCGCAGAATATGTTAAATAATGAAGTACAACCTGGAGAAGTTTGTCTGCAAGCAGCACCAATACGTGTTCATCCAACATCGCCATTAGAAATTGAATTAACAAATCTTTCAATTCCAAATACAGCTGCAGAAAATTGTACACATGGAATGCATAAGAATCTGGTAAATTTGACCCAATATATGAATCCCGCTGAAAACTATGCCCTTATGGAAATCAAAACGGAACCTTGTCAGGTATCAGAAGTAACTACATCTGCTGGTCAACATTCAAGAAGTCGACATAGGCATAAAACTATGTCAACTACAACTACATCTGTGAAACTTGAGTCTACATCGCCGAAAGAACGAGAAATGGAAAAAGCGATTTCTCAAATACACACAAGTAAAACAACAAAAAAATAACAATTTTATTTCTATGACTAGCTTTTGCAGATAATTCCGCACCTGTTGGTACAGCTGGGGTCAAAAAATGGTCCCAAGAACCTAGTACACATGGAACGTATGGTCAGTCACAAAAAGAATTAAATTATTTTGGCATTCGTGTTGCTGATTTAGGTAAATATTAAAATATTTAAATTAGTACTCATATATGAAAAAAAATTATGGGTTAGCAACCGCAGGATGTGGCAATGTATATTTTACTGGTGCAGACTTTGTGTCTACTGAGAATGCAGAAGAAATAAACACCAGTATTCACAGTGCAAACAGATCAACTTTTTGGCAATACCCAAGTAAGCTTTCCTTAATAATTATATTTAACAACAATGTTCTGCATTTCACATCTTGTGAATTCAAACTGTCAAAGTGGAAGTGTTCTAAAATCCGATTGAAATAATGGGGTTTTGAATTTCGATTTACTACACCTTTTAGTTCAATTTTCAATTTATTTGACTTTAATGATTGAAATCAAAAAGTAAACAATGTATGAGTATAATGAGAGCAGAAGAGATGTAAATGAAAAAAAAAAATAGGAACAACTAATTAAAATGAAGTAAATGCAAATATCTTCGAACAGTGAGTCTATGGAGATATTCGAAGTAAATAAAAATTTTAATTCTTACCACAGGTAATTCTTTTGATATGCATGGGCAAGGAGTTTTAAGATCTCGGCGAAAAAAGGCGGGAAGAATTCAAATACTAAAACGAAGGGATATTAATATTAAATGTCCTAGTAGAAAGCGAAAACTTCAACCTGCTATGGAGATATTCGGGTTTTCTCCTATTGATATACATATCTGTAAAGAAATACGCAGTATTTCGATAAAGAACATCTCAATAAGTTAACTGAGACATGAAATACTCCTTGGTACCTTCTTAGTCCGTAGATGTATGCCACTTGAAGTTCATGTCGTGCCGATGAGTCAAACTACGAGTACTTCACCGTAGCTATTTACTTCACTATCATAGCGAGAACTAACGTCCTATAGGTGCCGAAAATAAAACTCGCAGTGGACCACAATATTTTGAAGCAGCTATATATTTGGATAACAACATGGTTTATATTGTGGTAGGTTAGGTTAGATTGAATTGGCTGTAGTCTGCACTTAGACCAGTGTTGGTCCATTGTGCTGCCACGCGAATCGATTGAGGTAGATTCAATTGTTTATTTGCGGGAAACCATTTGGAGCTTAGGATGTAGCGTAGTAGATTGCTTATAGGAACCTCACTAAGTTCGCATAAGCTCTCAAAGAAGTAGGCACCTAGATGTAGGCGTCGAAGAGACGCCAGGGCCGGACAGGGGCAAGAAGGTGTGGAACGCTCTTCACTTCCTCCTCGTCTAGGCAGCTTCTGCTGAAATCATTAGCCGGAGTTTCTAGTCTTCTGGCGTGATCTCCTATGACGCAGTGTCCTATAATGACACCGACGATTTTACTTATGTTGGATCTATCAAGAGAGATTATTTCTTTAGATCTTTTGAGATCTAGCTTGGGCCAGATCATTCTGAGGTGTGGCACGTAGTGCCTCTCGCCCATCTGTTATTTGTTTTATGAGTTGCATCTGCTAATAGCAACAAGTTGTAAGGGTTTAGTGAGACTAATTCCAGAGCCTGGCTGCCTGGTTGTCGGTGAAAATGCAAATATCACGTGCCAGGACAGAGCTTCACTTATAGCCATTATCTCCGCCTAAAACACGCTACAATGATAGGGTAAGCTAAAGGAGAGACTAATGTTAATTCATTGGAGAAAACAAAACAACACTGTCAACCCCATCCTGGGTCTTTGACTCATACGTAAAGAAGTGCAGGGATCCTGCAAATGGTTTAGGATTATCATTCCAAAAGTCTATCTGGAATTATCTTATCTTATGCCGTCAATGGCAGGAATTTTATATTTCCTTGTGAAAAGAACGATTTCCGTTTTATGAGCGTTTGGCCGTTTGCGTTGGTCCAAGCAAATAGTTTGAAGAGAACATTTTGCATAAGATCCCTTAGCACTGTTGGATATTTGCCCGATATTGTCACAGCAATGCCATCCGCATAGGCTATCACTTTGCCGCTTAACCTTGTGGTGTTCCTCTGTTGGCAAGTCTGGTGGTGTTGGTGGAATACATCTTCGAGACGATAACTCTACTGACATGCAGTTGGTGAATCAGTCTACTGAGTCCCGTGTCCACGCCAAGATTCACCAGTGATTGGTGATAGAGGATAGAGGAGACATTGTTGTTGCCCTCGGTATCCAGAAAAGCTACCATTGTTTATTCTTTATGGTGAAGGGATTTCTCAATCGAGCGTACAAGTGAGTGTAGGACATTTTTTACAGAATTGCCTTTAGTGTATGCGTGTTGGGAGGCTGACAATCTAGACGGGTCTATTTTGCAGCGAAGATGGATATCTATGAGTCTTTACAGTGTTTTAAGTAGGAAAGAAGATAGGCTGATTTGGTCATAAGTCCTTGCGATAAACATGAGAACTGCGGTCCTTCATTTTACCT
The DNA here is from genome assembly GCA_930367185.1 of Myathropa florea. Lineage (NCBI taxonomy): Eukaryota > Metazoa > Arthropoda > Insecta > Diptera > Syrphidae > Myathropa > Myathropa florea. The sequence goes on from OV884004.1 coordinate 54,751,563, forward strand.
TCACCTGTTATGATGGTATAAGGTCTGAAGCTGCGAATAGCCCATGCTATTCTTCGCTTAGTGGTGAGCTTCAGGAGGCTACAAATTGTATAACCAGAATACGTAGAGGAAAGGGGTTGGTTATCCGAGACTGGGGAAGTGGATATAGAGTAGAATCTCAAGTGATTCTTTACTGGAGGTAGTCCATGTGCCATCATGCTTCATATAATAGCTAGGTATGACAGAACATGTGGAGAGGATTTTCCTGAGTCTCGAGTTCTCAGAAACATCTTCAATTTTACCACAAAACTGCTTCCAGGATTTAATTTTCACCGTTTTCATTTTCGATTTGAAGATTCTGAGGGATTCCTTACTGGATACCTACATAATACCTAGGTGCAAAATCCTCAACTTTTGAAAAATACACGATTTTATAATCCCTAAGTACAAAGTCTTCAATATGGTACGCATCGATGATGTAGTAGAAGCAATACTATCGATAAAGTCAAATGCTACTGACCTGGATGGCTTAAGCCCTAAATTTGTTAAATTATTATCGCCGTGTTTATTGAAATACATTACGTTTATTTATAACTGTGCTTTATCTACTACTACCTTTCCGTCTGAGTGGAAAAAAGTAAAGATATAAAAAAGTAGAGATCCCTAAGAGCAGGTCAAGAAATTCTGTAGAATATAGACTCATAGCTATCCTTTCGTACCCTTCGAAGATCTTTGAGAAGTTGATATTGATCCTTCTTATCAACAACCAATCTGGCTTTTGTCCGAAAAGAAGTTGTAGTAATAATAATAATAATAATAATGGCGGCGCTACAGTCCGAGGTGGACCTGGGCCTAGATTCTCAGCAACCACTCGTGTTGTGCGTGCTATTGTTCTCTCACGAGTGGAGAGGACATACAGTTTAATGCCGACTCCGAACGGCGAGGTTGAGAATCCTTTTCTAGACAGTTATACTCTTTGAACATTGTCAGTGACTCGAAAGAGGTGGAGCCGTGGAAAAATGTTTGATGTTTTCTTCGAGATTCGAACCGACGACCCCGAGCGTAGGAGTCGACGCACCTACCCACTACGCCACGGCGCCCCGTTTTACAGCTCTATTATTAGTGGTTGAGATCCCAGAGGCACTATATAAAAGCCAACCAACAGTGTTGACATTACTAAACTTCTCAAAGCGTTCGGCACAGTCAATCATTCAATTTTGTGCAACAAACTTCGATGTGACTTGATGTACCTTAGTGGAGATGGTACTACATTGTTTTCCATGTATGTCAATGACTTACCAAGCGTAATTCAACAATGCAAAATCCACATGTATCCTGAGGATGTCCAACTTCTTCTAAGCTCTCCACTGAGCGAGATTAATAATGCGATGGACTTGCTGAATCAGACATTACTAGTTTGTATATTTAGTCATTAAAACATGATCTGCGTCTAAATCGCATTAAGTCAAAGGTGCTTGTTATATACCGCAGAGCCTTTGACCTCACTGGTCTCCGGTCTGTTCTACTAAATCAACCTAGTTTGCTATTTTTTTATTTTATTAGTATTAAATACTTTTATAAGAACATTGTTCAGTAATTCATAATTTTTACAAAATATATAATTCACAAATTAGTTCGTTTTATTAATTCAATACATTTCATTTTGAATAAGCCGCGATTTGTTTCTTCTTTCAATTCATTAGGAAGCTTATTAAAAAGTTTGAGTCCTTTTATCATCAAAGTGTTTTGAGATCTTGTTGTTCTTGTTTTCTCCACCCTGTAGTTGTTTGCGTTTCGAAGTTGGTAAAGTTGAGCTTCACCGACCCGAGTGGTCCTGTTCGTTAAATATATTGGTGCATTTCCTATTCTTATGTTGAAAACTGCTATTAGGGTATTCAGCTGTAGTCTTTGCCTTATGTTTAGCCATTTAAGCACGTCGAGCATATGTGTTACAGGTGTCATTCTGTTGCATTTTAGTATTATCCTCATTCCTTTGTTTTGAAGTTTTTGAAGTCTACTTATATGTCCATGGTTGCTACATACATATAATATAGAGGGGCAGTATTCAAAGTGTGGCTTTATTATTGTATTATATATAGTCACCGCAGTCATGTAATACATTTTGTTTCTAATTCTCTTGAAAAATCCTATTTTTGTACCTATTTTCTTGCATATGCAATCGTAATGTTTGTTGAAATTAAGCCCTTTATCAATGATAAGTCCTAAATATTTTATGTAGTCCACTTTCTCAATGATTTGTCCATTTAACTGAAGGTTGATATCCGAATTTGAGTTTATTTCCATCCACTTTATCTTTTGTTCATTTAATTTAAGTCTGTTTATTTTGAGCCATTTGTTTACCTCGTTGATATCGTCTGCTAATTTATTCTTACATTCGTCCTGATTATTTCCTTCTACATAAATTAATGTATCATCAGCATACAACACTATCCTGCTATATTTTAGCACATTTGGGAAATCGTTTATGTACAAAATAAATAGTATTGGGCCCAGTATTGAGCCCTGTGGTACACCCATGTATATATTTATGACGTTAGATGTGCTATTGTTTACCCTTGTCCGTTGTGTTCTATTTTCCAAATATGATTGGAACCATTTCAATTCTTTGTCCTTAATACCATACATCTTTAGCTTCGTTATTATAATCTTATGATCTATTGTCTCAAATGCTCGTTTGAAATCCAGAAAGATTGCCATTATTTTCTTCTTTTTATTTTCCATCCATTCATTTATAACATGATTAACAGTGGTTTCACATGAGTGGTGCTTTCTAAAGCCCGACTGAAAACTAGACAGAATTCTATGTATTGTACAAGCTGTTTTTTAACTACGGTTTCAATAATTTTTTCCATGCTCAATAAGGTGTTTATAGGTCGAAACTCCTCACATTTAATTGTGTTTGAAACTTTCTCTATTGGAATGAGCAACGATTCCTTCCATGGATACGGAAAAACTCCCGATTTCAATGACCTATTCACTACTTATACAAGCGTTCGACCTATTTTGTCCCAGTTATCCATTATCATTCTAGGTGAAATTCTATTGCAATCTGGTTTATTTTTCATCGATCTACATATGGTTAATAGCTCATTAGTTGTCACTTCACAAAATTTAAAGGTGGTCTCAGTTGGTCTGATGTAATTCATATAATCAACGATTTCTATTGACTCTTGAACTTCTTTGATGCTGGTCACAAAGTAATTGTTAAAATTTTCAGCAATCTCATTGTCATTGTCATATTCTATATTATTAAATATCACTTTATTAATCGTTTTTCTTTGTTGTCTTAATACTAACTCCTTAATTCCACGCCACATTTCTTTTTGCCCTTCAGCTTGATTAATCTTTATTTTAATAAATTTGTTTTTAGCTTCGGTGACGGTTGTATTATATATATATATATTATATATATTGTATTATTTGTTTCTTATTTGTTTGTATTCCAACCATTTATTATTATAATTAGTTATTTTTGCGATTTGGTAACATTTAATTTTTTCAGTTTTTAGCATTCTCAATTCGTTACTAAACCATGGAACCGAATTGTTCAATTTCCTTTTTTTTACCTTAACAAATTTGTTTATAGTATCTTGTAGAGCGCTGTTTAGATTTTTTACATTTTCATGTAAATCCCTCATTTCATCATATTCCATGTTTTTCATTGTTAATTGTTGTGAAAATGGTTATTTTCTATACCTAAATGTCGTTACCTCTTGATTATCCTCCTTTTGTATATTAAGCGACATAATATTAATCTCTATTGTCTCGTGGTCTGATATTTTCTCATTTTCCCTTGTCCGTGCATTCAGGTTAAGCATATTCGTTACTACGTAGTCCACTAGAGTACTTGATGTATTCATTATTCTTGTATGTATATATCTTCTGCATAAAGCCATTGTCGTTAAAAAAACGTTCTAATTCCAGTTTATATTTCATATTTTTATACCAGTTAATGTTGAAGTCACCGGCCAATATTATATTATTACTTATGTCGATAATGTTTTCCATGTTCTCCTTCATAAAGTTATAAAAGAATTTGTCGTAGAAACTGGGTGATCTGTATACACCAACTATCACTATTTCATTATTTTGATTCTTTATATTACTGGCTAATAACCAACTTTCCCAATCAATTGCCTTTTTTGTTACTTTACTTATTGTCCAATTATTTTTAACGTAGATCGTTACTCCGCCCGTTCTTGTAGAATTCGATAAACAAGACTTATTATAATATCCGTTTAAAAATATTTCCGATTCATCCTTATCGTCCGTGAGGTGTGTTTCAGAAAGAATAATAAAGTCTGGTTTGTTTTTGTCAGCTAATATTTCTAAGTGTTCAAAGTTATTAATAAGTCCTTGTATATTTGCGTAGTATCCTGTTGCGATCTTTGGTTGCTAGTATCCCATTATATTTTTCTTACTTTCGAGTTTCTTTAAGTAGACTGGACATTGTCTATCGAAAGTCGAATGGTTATCATCTAAACCTAGGTTAAGTTTCACATTAATTCTTTTGCAATTTATACACTTAAGAGTTTCATCATTTTTACACTCCTTTGTTTTGTGTTCTTGGTGACACTTTCCGCATACCTCTTCTCTCTTGCAGACGTTTGCTTTGTGATCAAAACCTTTACATTTAAAACACCTTGTAACATCTATTCTATCGAAAACTCTACATTTCTCCCATCCAATATTCACTTTGCCTAATTTGATTACTTCAATAAAGGATTTGTTATCCAATTCAATGATAGCGTTATAATTTTCCATTTCTTAAAATTTCATATAATTTTATTAATTTTAATTCACTATTTTCTAATATATTATTTTGTTTTTTCAGCTTCTCTATGATATCAGTTTCATTATTGTATATTTTCATATTCGCTAAGGTTATTTTTGGTTTAATTCTGAGCGGTATCTTAACTTCATATTTATCACCAATTTCCTTTTCAATCGCATTTTTAATTTTATTCCTTTCCTCATCATTTATGCTTTCCACAACAATTACTCCATTATGTTTACTTTCAATATTTGCGATTTTTAAGTTTTTCGGGTCTACACGTTTATTAAGGTCCTCCTTAGTTTGAAAACTGTTTTGCTTTAATTTTGGCTTAACAATTAGTGGAAGTTCCGCTTTAAGTTTTGGCAGCACTTCACTCGATGTCATTTTGACAGTTTCCGCAAATGACATTTGAGATTGAGAAGTGTTCTGTTTTGGTTTACTGCTCGTAATCTTTTTTAGTTCGCTACACATAATGTTATTACCGGTTTTTATTTCGGTATAAATTTTACCACTTTCTTCACTAAAACTTCTCGTTGCCTCACATAGTTTTGAAATCTCGTTAATGCTTTTCTCGCAAACCTCTTGAGCAATCTTTCTTCAAGTCTTTTCTTATATCGCTTTTCTATCGCCTGTAGTAAGTTTTTTATTTCGTTCTCATTTTTCGCCAGCGAGCTTTCGAATTCCTCCAATGATTTAAAAATAACGTCCGTTCACTTTGACAGTTCACTAACTTTATGATTGTGCGATTATAATTAAAACTCAAGTGTCTAATTTCAATATAATCGTATTTAAAAAAAAAAGAAGGAATTGATCGGGCGGATCTGGTTGCAGGATGAATGACTGCTCCAGGTGTAAAACGGCCATACGGGGTGAATCTGGAGTCCAATGCCAAGGCGTGTGCGGGAAAGTGTTTAACCTTACGGCAAAATGTACTGGTCTAGACAGCTACAGTAGTAACATACTAAACACCATACCGATGATTAAGTTTATTTGTGATGACTAAATACAGTATATTCAGAACGTTGACTTAGTGCTTAAAGAAATCCAAGACACGGTAAACAAAAACGGCGTATTATTCAAAGAGTACGAAGCTGAATTCGAGCAATCACTCAAACGAAATGAGAGCGAAATCAAAAACCTCCTTGAAGCAATCGAAATGAGATATACCGATCGTTTGAATTCAATGAAAAAAGACATGTGTAAAAAGCGTTGAAGAATTAAAGCGAATGAGTGCTTTTAGTGATTAATTTAAAGCTGAGAGTAAAAAAATGACAGAAAGTGTAAAAAAGATGGCAAAAGATAATCAAATGATTGCAAAAGAGATGAAAAATAATATTGAGAATGGGGTAAAGCTAAATTTAACTCCACAGAACAACTCAAACAAGTAATTTACATCAAACCGAAAAGCAAACAAATGAACTCAAAAACAAAGAATGAAATAAAGAAGAATATTGATCCGGCATCTTTCTCACTCAAGGTCGACAGTGTTTCTGATAGGAAAGAAGGGGCAATTACTATCAATTGCAGGGGGGAAGAAACCGTGCAGAAAATTGAAAGTGAAGTCAACCAAAAACTAGGAGACAAATACGAAGTAAAAAATTTTAGGAAGAGACATCCTCAAATCATGATAACTGATTTGAATGAAAAATGGGAAATAGAGAATCTTGAAGTGGCTTTAAAAAAGCAGAACAATCTAATTGGAGCGGTAAAATGTGTAAAAGTTTATAAACATAAAAGCAGAGAGGCTTATTATGCGGTCGTCGAACTTGATGAGTGCGATTATAAAAACGTACTCGGCAACCGTAAGATCAACATAGGGTGGAAGAAATGTCGTGTGTTTGAGCACTTCAATTTGAATCGTTATAATTGCTGTGGATATCACCACATTGCGAAGAACTGCAACAACGCTGCGAAATGTGGAAATAATCATGATACGAGAGATTGCAAATCAACAGAGTTGAATTGTCCTAATTGTACATGGTACAATGAAAGATATTCTTTGAGCCTAGATACAAAACATGATTGTAGAGACATTAAATGCTCCCTGTACAGTAGATTACTACAAATTGAGAAAAATAGATTTGTAATAGAGCAAAGAAGAAAATTTAGAGGAGTATGCTGTAATATTCAAGGACTAACTAATTTCACAGAGGCAGAACAGAATTTTCTAAATAAAAATGTTGATTTTATAATTCTGCCGGAAACACTTCTCACGAAAAATATCGATGATAATGAAGTTCAGCTAAAAGACTATAACATGGTTCGATGTAACAGCGAGTCAAGGCATACAGGGGGTCTCTACATTTATGTCAATAAGTCCTCTGATGTGTTCTTGATAAAAAAGATAAAGGATAAAAAGGTTATCCACTGACAAATTCAGTGGCTTATTGTTAAAATTTCACTAAATAACCTATCAATATATATTGCATTGGGCGCCGTGGCGTAGTGGGTAGGTGCGTCGACTGCTACGCTCGAGGTCGTCAGTTCGAATCTCGGAAAAAACATCAAACATTTTTTCACGGCTCCACCTCTTTCGAGTCACTGACAATGCTCAAAGAGTATAACTGTCTAGGAAAAGCTTCTCAATCTCGCTGTTCGGAGTCGGCATTAAACTGTAGGTCCCCTCCGCTCGTGAGAGAACAATAGCACGCACAACACGAGTGGTTGCTGATAAGCTAGGCCCAGGTCCACCTCGGACTGTAGTGCCGCCATTATTATTATTATTATATATTGCAGCAATTTATCGATCACCTTGTTCTTCAGAAAGACTCTTCTGCAATGTGTTTAAGGAATGGTTGGAGGAGTTAGTTGATTTGAATAAGCAATTTGTTTTAGCTGGGGATATAAACATCGATTGGCTTAGTGAATCAGATATACGAGGGGCGTTCAATATATTCTCGGTATCGGGGTGAAGCTGTGGTTGTACATATAAATTGACTTATTTATCAAGTAATACTATTATTTTAGTGCATTCATGTTAAATTTGATATATATGTGATTATTAATTCGCGTTTTATCTCTAGTTAAACAGAATCATAATGGCAACTGAGACGATAAGGGTGAAAATTGAGTATCGCGCTGTAATTCAATTTCTCACTAAGCAAGGAAAAAGTCAAAAAACTATTCATGAAGAGATGGTGGCTGTTTCATCATCAACTGTGCAAAAGTGGTCAAGTGAGTTCAAGAGAGGCAGAGAGAGCATTGAAGACGACTCCCGCTCCGGCGCCCCGGCTACTGCTTGTACGGGAGAAAGCATCAAAGAAGTCGAAAAACTTGTTCTTGAGGATGCCCGAATAAAGGTGAAAATGATGGCAGAGATCACCAAGCTTTCAATTGGTACCATTCACACCATTCTTCATGACCATCTTAACCTTTCAAAGGTCAGTGCAAGGTGGGTGCCACGAATGCTCACAGCGCCTCAGAAAAAAGTGAGAATCGCATGCTGTAGAGAGCTTTTGGAGATGTGTAGTGAGAACGCGGACGGTGTTATGGATCCAATTGTTACTGGTGACGAAACATGGGTCCACCACTATGACCCTGAAAGCAAACAAGAGTCCATGCAGTGGCATAAAAAAGGAACAGACCCCCCGAAGAAGTTCAAAGTCACTCCGTCTGCCGGGAAGCTCATGGCCACAGTTTTTTGGGACTCAAAGGGAATCTTGCTCATTGAGTACAAAAAAAAGGTGAAACCATCAACGCCACATCCTACACTTCCACTTTGCATAATTTGCGGCAGGAAATTAAAAAGAAAAGACGGGGTAAACTCGCAGCGAGTGTGTTGTTTCTTCATGACAACGCTCCTGTTCACACGGCGCGCTTTTCCAAGGCTGCTGCGCGAGATTGTGGTTTCGAAGAAATCCAACACCCATCCTATAGTCCAGACCTTGGCCCTAGTGATTATTTCCTGTTTCCGGATTTGAAAAAAATGTCATCGTGGAAAAAGATTTTCGGATGATGAAGAACTCAAGTCGCCAATAAATGGGTATTTTGCAGAGAAAGAGGAAATGTATTTTTTTGAGGGCTTAAAAAAGCTTATCTCAAGATGTAACAAATGCATTGATGTTAGGGGAGCTTATATTGAAAAACAAAAACAATTTAAATTGAATTCGCATTTTCCTTCATATCGATACCGAAAACATATTGAACGGCCCTCGTATATACACGTGAGATGAAAACTATAATCCAAATAGAAAAATCTTGAAAAGGAAATAGTTGTAGAGCCGACAAGAGTAACAAATAGATCACTGATCGACTATGTAATCACAAATTTGGAAAAAGTACAAGCCAAAACGGATATAAGTCTAAAAAATTTTTGACCATGAAATAGTGAAATAGTGGTTGAGTACAAATATGAAAGGAGACACATGAACAGTACCAACTCAGACAAGATCAAGGTATTAAAATACAACAAACATTCGTTCCTGTGTCAACTAAGAAATAGCGATATAGTGAGGACCCAAACATAATTGGGAAGATAGTTCAAAATGAACTAATAAGAATTACAAGCTCCATGATTGTTATAAAACCAGCCATAACAGGTGTAAATAAGTGGTTTAAATATAGCCTGCTACAAATGAAGCGAGAAGAAATAAAAATATACCAAGAATTTTTGGCGACTGGATGTGAGAATGCGTGGGAGAGATATCGCACAGCCAGAAATCGGTACAAGGCAGAAATCGTTCGAGCTAAGAACAATAGCATTAAACAGCTTGTCGCAAGGTCAAATAACCAAAATTCGATGTGGAAAGTAATCAAGTCATACGTCTTAAATGAAACAAGACCATATATATACTTCCATAACAAGTGCGTGAACGACTATGAATCAATGGCTAATGAATTCAATACGTATTTTGTAAAAAGTGTTTAAAAGTGTGCGCGCCGTAGCGTAGTGGGTAGGTGCGTCGACTCCTACGCTCGAGGTCGTCGGTTCGAATCTCGAAAAAAACACTAAACATTTTTTCACGTAGATGTAGATCCCCTCCACTCGTGAGAGAACAATAGCACGCACAACACGAGTAGTTGCTGAGAAGCTAGGCCCAGGTCCACCTCGGACTGCAGCGCCACCATTATTATTATTATTATTTGTACCTGATTCTAGAAGTAATTTGATTTCAGCTAGTAAAGCTACTGACAAAGGATGTAAGGTTGTAATGAAAGGAAAACATGCAGTGATTTGGAAAAAATAAAAACATTTTGATAAAAGCGGTTAAATCAAACAACCTATATTTGATTAACTGTTTAGGAAATGTTAAAGCATTTAGTATATCACATGAAGAAAATAACCTACAACTATGGCACAAACGTTATGGCCATCTTAATACACAATCGCTTTTAAAACTCAAAGATTACCGAATGGTATTAGAATTACCAAATTTTAATAACTGTGTTTCGTGTATTAAAGGAAAACGAACAAGGCTACCCTTTAAAGCTAAAACCGAAAAATCGTCCAATGATTTATTGCAAATGGTCCATACGGATTTATGCGAGTCTATGTCTGTTGAGTCAATAGGAAAAAAGATATACTTTGTTACATTTATTGATGATCGGTCAAGAAAAGTTTTTGTTTATTTTTTAAGAAAAAAAGGGAGTATTTGAAAAGATTTAAAAATTTTAAAATGCTAGTAGCAAACCAAACCAATAAAAGAATCAAAATACTTCGCAGTGATAACGCGTCCGAATTACTAAGTTCAGATTTTTCTGAATTTTTTATTGATGATCGGTCAAGAAAAGTTTTTGTTTATTTTTTAAGAAAAAAAGGGAGTATTTGAAAACATTTAAAAATTTTAAAACGCTAGTAGCAAACCAAACCAATAAAAGAATCAAAATACTTCGCAGTGATAACGCGTCCGAATTACTAAGTTCAGATTTTTCTGAATTTTTAAGGGACAATGGCATAAAACGTCAACTATCAGCCGAATATACACCCCAGCAAAATGGTGGAGCGTATGAACCGGACGTTGGTTGAAATGACGAAGTATTTTATGATAGAAGCAAATTTACGAAAGTATCTATGGGCCGATCTTATCCATACATCCGCATATATACGTAATCATTGTCCGACATTGCTCAATATAAATAGAACACCAGAACAATTATAGACCGGAAGAGTACCAATCGTAGGACATTTTAGAAAAATTGGTTGTCGAGCATTTGTATTATTATTATTATAATTTATTCTCATCTCATCTCATTGAAAATGAGAATGACCTGCATGTTCCACTAAAGGGGTCGCGGGGGCAATGCATGCACGAGAGATCTCCATGCCACTCGATCCTCCGCCATCGACTCTAACTCATCAGGAGCTATGCCCAAGCGCAACCAGGCGAGTGTTTGGACTTGGTCCAACCATCTCATCCTAGGTCTGCCAAGCGGTCGCCTACCTGATGGAATCGCATTCAAGGCACGCCTCGGTAGTCGTGATGATGAGGACATTCGTGCCACGTGACCAAACCAACGAAGTACAGCCCTTTCCGTTCGAAGAAGCAGCTGCCCAACATTCAATTCCCCGCGCACTGTCGTGTTTCTCACCCTATCCCGGCGAGTAATTCCCACAACAGCACGAAGAAATCTCATCTCGGCAGCTTGTATTCGCGATCTTATTCTTTCGGTCATTACCCAAATTTCATGACCATAGGTGAGAGTTGGAACAAATACTGCGTTAAAAACCGCTAACTTGGCTTTGACACCAAGCTCGGCCTTCCTGATTACAGATCGACCAAGCTGTTTCAAAATTGAGCCAGCTTGACCAATCCTACAGGAAAGCTCAGCATTATTCCTCCCATCACTCGTGAAGAAGACCCCGAAATACTTGAACTTCTCCACCTGTTTCAATGGGACTCCACTAACATGTAGAGTGCATTGAACAGGGGTTCTGGAAATAACCATAACCTCGGATTTGTCCACGTTAACCCTCATCCCAGTATCAGCACATACGGCCACAAACCTATCTAGCGCGCGCTGGAGTTCTATCTGGGAGGATGTGAGGATGACTAAGTCATCTGCAAAAAGAAGATGACTTACCCTCAACTCTCCCAATGTGAAACATTCCTCGCCTCGACTGCGCTGTAACATCCAGTCCATATATATAATGAAAAGGAGAGGTGACAAAACGCACCCTTGGCGAAGTCCAACGCCCACGGTGAAAGGTGTTGATTTACTACCGTTAACCCGAACACAGCTACTACAGTTTGTGTATAGAGACTGAATGGCCCTCAACAAAGAACCATCAATCCCATACTCCTGCAGAACACTCCAGAGTTTACCTCGAGGAACTCGGTCGTATGCCTTTTCCAAATCTACAAAACAACTGTAGATCGGTTTGGCGTACTCCCAAGCCTTCTCAAGTACCATTCTTAGAGTGAAAAGCTGGTCGGTTGTACTTCTGCCGGGACGAAAACCGCACTGTTCATCCCCCATCCTGGATTCGACCATAGCTCTAGAACACGCCTCCAACACCTTAGCGTAGACTTTACCTGGGAGACTTAAAAGAGATATGCCCCTGTAATTGGAGCACTCTTTTTTGTCCCCCTTTTCGAAGAGAGGGACAATCACCCCAGTCTGCCAATCACCAGGTGTTTCACCGCGTTCCCAAGCCACATTAATGACACGAGAGAGCCATAAAACTCCGTCTTTACCCATAGCCTTAAGCATTTCTGGCCGGATTTCATCCACACCGGCGGATTTGCCAACTTTTAGCGATTCAATCGCCAAAATGACTTCCTCCACCGTTGGACTATTCTCCGCCCTACTCAAGACTACAGGTCTGTCACCCTCAGTGCCCTGTTCGGGATTGAGCAGCTCCGAAAAGTGCTCGCTCCATCTGCGCAAGATGTCCACCTCATTGGAAAGCAACACGCCATCTTTGGATTTGACTCCTTCGATGGTGTTGTATTTCCTCCCTCTGAGCCGGCGAATGGTTTGCCAGAACACCTTTTTCGCAGATCTATGGTCGCTTTCCAACTTCTCGCCGAACTCCTTCCAAGTCTGCTCTTTAGCTGCTCGCACAGCCAATTTGCAAGTTCTTCGCGCCTCAGTGTACCGGTCACGAGAATCAGAGTTCCCCAAGAGAATCCAGTCTCTGTAGGTCTTCTTCTTCTCTCTGATGGCTTCTTGAACTCCGGGTGTTTTAAACCACGCAGTTCTTTTCTCACCACCAGCCGCCACACCAAGCCGCTTCACCCCACAAACATCACGTGCAGAAGCAATGACAGCTGTTGAAAACAGTCGCCATTCGTCCTCTACATGCGATGGAACAGTTGGAATTTGCTCAAACCCTTCGGATATGCGCCGTGCAAAATGTTGCTGCACCTCACTGTTCTGTAGTTTCTCCCACCGTATGCGTGTAACCACTCTTGGTTTCCGCCTTGGCAGAAGAGGTACTTTATCAGAAAGATACAGCGTACACAACACCAGGTGATGATCAGTTGACAGTTCAGCCCCTCTCAACACACGAACGTCACAAACCATCCGTTTCACACACGATGGTACCACAAAGAAATCTATCAACGATTTCTGTTGAAGACTCCGACGGTACCATGTGTATTTATGGATGTCTTTATGTGGAAAGAAGGTGTTCATAATGGACATGCCATTTGCACAGCAAAAATCCAACATCTCTCCGTTCATGTTTTGATGAGGATCACCGTTCCTCCCAATCACACTCCCCCATGTCGTTACATCCACACCCACGTGAGCATTGAAGTCACCCATCAGAATAAAGGAATCCATCTCAGCCACCCTGTCAAGGGCAGCATCAACTTCATCCAGGAAAGCCGCATACTCTTTTTTTTTTTTTTTTTTATAATTTGCGCGCGCAAAAGGGGTTACGAATACCCTTAAGTGTCCGGAATCAAGACACAGCACGGGCCGAAGGTATAGAGGGAGAAATGGAAAGGAGGTACCTATGCACATTGGTCTTAAATGTCTGTAGATTGTAGTGAGTGGGAAATATTAGGCTGGGAAGAGCATTCCATATTCGTGTGGTGCGGCTAAAAATTGGAAAGCAATTGGAAACACCTGCACTAGAGCCAAAGTTGATCTTTCAAGCTTGAGCTTTAAGATCCCGACTCTCCCTCCTAACGGTATCCACTCCAATACTCTGTCTGCCAGCCTGGGACTTGTGAGTATCCCCACTCCCGCCTGTGCAGACATTTGAGGTGCCACTCCCGACAGGAAGAGTTTCCACCCGTCCGAAAGATCCACAGTTCTAGATCCTCTTTGCTTGGTCGAAGAAATGCTCACGAGGCCACTGCCGGGTTGCTCGTAACTGCTTCGAGCTGAGCCCGACCGGCTGCCGAGCGGGACAGGCCGGCCACCAGACGCTCGCATACTGCCACCATTCAGGCCTGGCTCCGAATGGGGCCCTGGCACACCAGGGTAGGCGGTATCCGAGGCTGTTCGTCTTCTTCTTGTCATCCGAGGGGGTTGCGCTTCGTTAGCCAGGCTTGTGGCGTACAATATGCACACCACAAACCTGTTGCCCGCCCCCCACCACGAGGAGGTCAGCTGCCGGGGGGGCTTATAATTTATTAACATATAATATAATTATAGTGTTAACAGAAAGAAAAGAGCACAAGTTGCGAGACTTTCGGCTCAATAGTACTAATTACAATGTTAATATCGAAATTACATTTTTGGATGAAGTTATATATTTTTAAAACATTATCCTGTGTTGGTTCGTTTAAAATTTGCTGGATAGATTGATGTTGCAGCGATAGAAACTGGTTATACTGGGTTGCAGAGGGGCATGTGCCAATGCCTAGAATGTGTTTTATGTCAAATATAGATCTGCAGCCACTGCATGTGGGCGGATCTTCCTTTTTAAGAAGATGTTTGTGTGTTATTGCTGTGTGCCCTAATCGCAATCTCACAAAGGTAGTTATTATAGATTTGGGCGTTGAAGTAGGGTATACATGATGCAGTCTGTTGTTGTTAATTGTTGAATAATGATGGGAATAGTTGGCTCAAGACTGAAGTTGGTTAATTTTTAAGCTGTTCTTGATGGCCCTGGTAAAGTCTTCTTTTGTGTAAACAATAGTTTTAAAGACTGGGGTCCGGTGTGCAAGGTTGGCAGCTAAATCCGCTCTTTCATTCCCTATTATACCCACATGACTTGGTACCCACATAAGTTTTACTGTATTTGGCATATCAATCACACGGTCTCTGATTTTGTTTGATAATTGTGGCATTATAATTTGGGTTACAGATAGCAATTACAACTGAGAAGCTATCCGTCGCTATAATAAACTTGCATTTCATACTTGCAGCGATATCTGTGGCTTTTAATATTGCTATCGATTCGGCTGTAAAAATTGAAGCCTGTTCCGGGAGAATTCCTTTGGCCAGTAAGTCGTTGTTTCCGAATATGCATGCAAAAGATGTACTGTCTTTGGTTTTGGATCCGTCAGTGAAAATAAGCTTCCAGCGGTTGGATTTAAGCTCAGAGGCGATTGCCGTATAGAGGATACATTGCTGGGGTCGTATTTAATTTTCGATATTGGGCTAGTTCGATTAGTACAGAAGTAGGCTTGATTGACCAAGGTGGATGTATTTGGGCATATTTAAAGGGGCGGCAGCAAAAGATGATGAGATAGCACTTTGGAGACGTTTGGGAGATTTATTTTTCAAGCAAGATGATATG
Organism: Myathropa florea; assembly: GCA_930367185.1. Taxonomy (NCBI): domain Eukaryota; kingdom Metazoa; phylum Arthropoda; class Insecta; order Diptera; family Syrphidae; genus Myathropa; species Myathropa florea. The sequence continues at coordinate 54,766,979 of OV884004.1, forward strand.
TCTTTGTCAATAACCGACATATTTGAAAAAATGAGTTTGGCGACAAGTTTGATTTTTGTTTCAAATATCCGTTCTTCTATAGACGGTAAACCAGCTTCCACTAGTATGTTCTTTATTGGGCTTGTTGGAAATGCATTTATGCTCCTCCGCGCGGCTTGATGGTAGGGTGCCTTTATAATGTTTATTGTAGATTTGGGGCTGTTGCCGTATAGAAATAGTCCGTAATCGATTTTACTTAACACTAACGCTTTTGTAATTTTACAGAGGGTATCGATATGAGTGTTACATTTCTTACTGGCTAAATAATTAACAATGTTGGTTCTCGCAACAAGGCTCTTTCTTAGTTCTACACAGTGCAACTTTCAATTATATTTATTATTAAATACTATACCTAGAATATTTAAGTAGGTAACATTTTCAATATTAATATTGTTAAAAATTAAATTAATGTTGTTGCAAGAAATCTTGCCGCAGATGTGTAAGGTTTTGCATTTCTGTACGGAGAGTTTAGCACCAGAAAAGGTACACCAAGATGTTATATCTGCCATTAGTTTAGATATCACATTTTTAGTATGGGCGAGGTCTTTATGTTTGTTTATGATATAAATATCGTCAGCATAAATACAATGATCGAGAGTAGGATATTTACTTATGATCGCACTGATATCATCGAAAGCGATAATAAATAGTATGACTGATAATGGCGAGCCCTGTGGGATGCCATTAACCAGTGGGAAAGAGGACGAAAAGCAGTGGTTGGCTTTAACGCTTATCCTCCTATTGGTGAGGAAGGATCGTATGTAATTGTATATTTTGGGACCTATGCCCCACGTTTTGAGTTTATTTAGGACAATGTGAATGCCTATACGGTCAAATGCCTTTTCGAAGTCAAGAGCCAGGATTGTGCATGATTGCGAACTGATATGGCGTTTGATATGTAATGATCAAGGTGTAATAGGGCATCGGTACAACCTTTGCCAGGCTTAAAAGCCACTTGGTTATGGCTTATGAGGTTTTTTGATTCCATAAGCCAAAGTAATCGTTTCGCAATTATTTTCTCGAGGACTTTAGATATACAAGGGATTAGGGATATTGGACGGTACCCATCCACATTGTTTATGTTTTTATTCGGCTTAGGAATAGGAATTATTGTGGCCGTTTTCCAACTCTGTAGAATAACACCAGTGTTTACGACGTTATTATATAAGGCTAACATTCTAGGCATTATTGATGATGGGATGTTTTTAATCATTGGATATGATATTCTATCCCTGCCAGGGTTTTGCCCTTTAATTTGTTAAGGCAGCACTGTAGTTCTAGAAATGTTATTGGTTTTTTAATTTTAAGTGCTGGATTGAAGTTTGAATAACTGCTTACGGGATTGCTAATCGTAGCGTATTTTTGGGTGATGAAATTTGAATGGAAGTTTTCATCTTTGGATTGGGTTGACCAGGTTTTGGCAAAGTGATTAGATATGTCCAATGGGGTGGAGAAGGTTTCATTAGGGGCTTCTATTATCCTAATATTATTTGGAGTATAATTACCGGTTAGGCAACGGATTTTATGCCAAATTTCTCCGCAAGATGATTTAGGGTTTATTGACGAAGTAAAGCTATCAAGGCATTTAGCCTTGCTGATTTTGACCTCCCTACGGAATTTAGCAATCTTCTTCTTGAACGATATCAAATTTTCTTGAGATGGATGTCTTTTGAAATATTTCCAGGCTGACCCTTTTTACTCTAATGTGATTTAATTCGAGCGATATAAAATTCTCAATGATAGCACCCCTGGGGTTGGTATTTGCTGAACCCCAAGTCAAGCTCCAAGAATTAAGATCTCCAGTAAGGATGATGGGAGTAGAGATTTGGTGAAAAATATTTGATAAGTCGGTTACAGTAAATGGTTGGTCAGGGAGGATATAGAGACATATTGTAATTTTAGGAGGAAGTTGAAGTTCAATAGCTACAGCTAAGAAATTAGAGTTTATATGAATATGCTTATGCGGAATGTTGTTTTTAACCAGAATACCCACTCCCTGTTTTGATGAAATATTACGAGGAAAGTTGAAAAAATAACCCGTGTGTTGCTTTGGTACGTTTGGTATAACATTGAAGGCACAGTGTGTTTCTTGCATTGATATAACCTCTGGGTTATATTCTTTAATTAGGATATTAAGCTCGGCGTAATTGTTTATGTAACCTTTTATGTTCCACTGGAGAATTTTTGTTTTTGGTTGGTGGGTGTTATGTTGATAAGATGTGGGTCGTGAACTCCATTGTCTGGAGGAAGGGGGGAAGGACTGGAGTTAGCAGTCCCCCCATCTACCCTCGACAATGAGGTCCACGACGAATTGTTGGTTAAGTTATTTATTTTACTGTACATCATTGCTTGTATCAGGTATGTAATATGTGCTTGAATTGAGTAAATCTTTGGTGAGTGCAGTTATTGGGGAGTTTTGAACAGAAGTAGTATTGGTGCTCGTTAGAGTTAAGTTTATAAGAGGTTTAGAAGCTATTAGAGGTTGAGGTGTTTTGGGTTCGGAGGTAGTTATGTTAGTGCTTGGTGTTGATGGTGAGTGGTTTGGAAGGGTTTTGGTGGCAGTGTGGAATTTTAGAAGCTGCGGCGGTGGTAAGTGTTCTTGTTTGTGTATTATTGATTTGTGAGTGTGAAGATCTTGCGGTAGTAACGCCGGAATTTTGTTGAATTTGTGGTTTTTTAACTTGCTCTGAGTAGGAGCTTGTTATGGCTTCGGCCATTGTACATTTATTGCGTGTTTTGATTTTCAAGATTTCCTTGTTTTGTAGGTATTTTGGACATTGTCTTGATGAAGGAGGATGGGCCTGTGAGCAATTTGCGCACATAATACGTGTACACTCGGAGTGGTTGTGTGGGGGTAGATTGCATGTGTCGCACGCACTACTTTTATTGCACCTCTTTTTGGTATGACCGAGGAGTTGGCAGTTTTGGCATCTCATGGGATTGGGGACATACTCCTGCACTTTAGCTTTATACCAACCAAATTTCTACAGTTGTTGGAAATTGGTAAAGGTCAAAAGTAAATAGCATTAACCCGTCGACCTGTTTTGTGAATTTATAAACGGCCGTAACACCTTGCGATTTCATTTCATTTATAATTTCTTCTTTATTAATATTGATAAGACACGGTGCATAAACTATGCCCCTAGATGAGTTCAGTTGGGAGTGTAGGTTAACAGATACGGGGCATTGGTTAGCTAGATTGGTAGTACGCAAGAATTTATCTGCAATATTTTGGGATTTAGTAAGGATCAGGATGCTCCCATCCCTCAATTGCGAGATACTTTCGTACTCGATACTTTCGTACTCGGTGCTAATTCCATCAATTGCTTTTCGTAGGGCAAATATGCTGACAGAAGAAAGGGGTTTGCTAGCATCCTTGGCAGTGATAATAACAAGTCTGGGATTTTTGAGGTTATGTGTTTGGGGTAAACTAGGGAAATCTTCGACAGATCTGTACTTCTTGGGACGGGGTTCTGTGATTTGCACATCAGAAAGATCGGCAAGATCACTAAAAAGATTCCCGGGTTTTGGTTTGTTTGGCCCCGGGGCCATTTTTTCTTTATTTGCGCGCTTTGTGCTAAGGCTGAAACACGCGGTTATGACAGGAGAGCAAGAATATAGAGTAAGCGAGATGCCTATATGTTATCCGAAAGAGATATCAGTCGCAAGACACTAACTGGAAAAAGTCAACACGAAGTGCACGCTGTGAAAGCTAGAAACTATTTCTAAATCTAAATTAGATCCAAAAAGTGAGAAATTTGTTTTAGTTGGGTATTCAGAGGAATCCAAGTCATATCGCTTATGGAAATAGAGATCGCATACGATTTTTAAAAGCCGAGACGTTCGTTTCATAGAGGACTTTTCTAAAGAGCAGGTCACAAATAGTTCGTTTTTTTTCATTCGTTCATCATTTTTTTGAATGATGAGAAGATAAATGACAATCTGACTGATAAGATCGATTATAAATGCGATTAATATGATATAAAGGAAAATGAAGAAATAGAAGAAACCAATTTTGATAATATACTTTCGGAACCTGAAAATACTAGAAGTAAAATTGCTGAAAATGAAATCGTTCCAAAACAGGAAAATGGAATGAAAGAAAATATAAGGGAAAGACTTAGACCGCGGCATCATTTAAAAAATGCTATTGAAATTGCCCTCTAAGCGAGTTCATTTTCAGATCCAACAAATTTAAACGAAAGATGGGAGCATTGATCGTTGGAAAGCTAGGTTGGTGGCTCAAGGCTATTCGCAAAAATATGGGATTGATTACATGGAAACGCTACTGTTATTCGACAGAGTTCACTTCGACTTATCTATGCTTTATCTGTGGAAAATGATTTACAACTTCATCAATTGGATGTATCAACAGCTTAACAAAGCTATATATGGATTAAAACAAGCAAGCAGGCAATGGCAGAAAATTTTAGATGAAAGATTAAAAAACTTGAATTAAAAATAATCAAATTATGACCACTGCATATACACAAAATTGACTGTAATGAGATTACAATTCTCGGAATATATGTGGATGATATTGTTGTTGCATCCAATTGTAGTAATACTTATCATCAGATCAAAAACCATCTTTCGAAAAGTTTTGAAATTCGTGACTTAGGACAACCAACATTTTGCATTGGACTAGAAATTGAAAGAAATACTGAACCCTCTCTATTTGTCAAACACATTACATCAATAAAATTGTATCAAATGTTTCAACATGCAGAACAGTAAACCATTTAAATACCATACCTTTAAATGGCTGGATACCATGCCTATGCAAGTTAAGCTTAAATTGGAAAATGAACCTACCTTATAAGCGAGTAGCTGTCGACGTACACAAATATCAGGAGTTAATTGGATCACTCATGCATCTAGCAGTGTTTAGTGTTTAGTAGACCAGATATTGCTTTTAGCGTCAGTCCTCTAGCTCATTTTTTACAAAACCCGGAAAAACAACATTGGAATACTGAACCTTATTTATTACAATACTACAAAAACCGCGAAAATAGTTTTAAAGTTCATCCTCTTTAAAGAGTTGCGTCGATGCTAGTTGGGCCGTTGTAATGATAGGAAATCTCAAGGGGCATTCTGTTTTCTACTTACAGCAGCCGCAATTAGTTGAGGGTCGAGGAAACAGCGCACCGTAGCAAGTTCTAGTGCCGAGGCTGAGTGTATCGCACTCTCAGAAGCAGCAAAAGAAGCGTATTCACTACGTTTTTTACTGAAGGAGTTGAATGTTGACTGCAAAGAGCCAACTACAATATTTTGCGACAGTCAAAGCGCACAGCATATTGCTAACTATGATGGAAAACATTCCCGAACAAACCACATTCATTACAAATACCATTTTATAAGAGAAGCAATCGAAAAAGGAGCAGTTCAAGTTAAATACCGTCAAACAGATCAAATGCCAGCTGATGCTCTAACCAAGGCCGTTCCTAACGATAAACATCGATACTGTTTCACTACTTTTCAAAATTGGGGAGGAGTGTTAAGAAATTCTATTAATTTATCTATTCTTTGTTTTAAAGCTCTTTGTATAATTGAATCTGAATTCTAATCATTAACAAGTGATTTTAATTTTTACTTTGATCACTTTCTATTATTTTCATTCATTTGTTCATATTATTACCTGTCAATAAATTTTTTTCACTACCTTTTGAATTTTCGACTGTAAGGGTCACATTTTTTCTTAAGTCGCGTTTTAACAGAAACATGTTCCTAAAGGCTTAGTACTGAGGAATTCATTATTGGGGGCACAATGTCAAATAAATCGCTGACCATTAACACACGTCCCTGTTGACTCAAATCAAATCAAACCAGACCGGTACAAGTAAAACCAACTTAAACATGTTTTTTTTCCTTCTCCTCCATAAGATATTCTTACTTTCTACACAGCAAAGTTTTTTGGGACATTTTTGAAAAGGTTGCGGAAGGCAAGGCAGATTGAGTTTTCTGCCAAAAAAAAATACCGCCAACAAGCTTGACTTATACCTCAAAACAGTTTATTTTGAACGGAATAGTGACCCTTGGGCTTGGTGGTCAGTAAATAGAAGACAGTACCCAATTTCGCTCAAATTTGCCAAAACTTATTTTTCATCTCCATGTAGCAATGTATACAGTAAGAGACTGTTTGCTGAAGCACGCATCGTATACGAAAAAAAAACGTAATAAATTATTACCCCTGAATGCTGAAAAACTAATTTTCATTCATTATACTTTGGAATTTAGTAAACTTCCCATATTAAATATTTTTTTATTTTGTTGTTTTTTACTGAAAAAACGACTATCCGGTATTCGTCCGGATATCAAAAGACTATTCGGCTCCGGCCGGATATTACAAAAGAAGCCAGATAGGCCGTATACCGAGTACTTGAAATTATTTTATAAAATTACCTAAGTAAATATGAAATATGAAATCCAAAATCCCTAAATACGCTCGCTGTGGAAACCGAGGTATATCGTCTGTTGGTATTCAATGTTTTATTATATTCGTGATTCGCATGAGTTTAAAGAAACTAATTACAATCAATCTCGCACTTACTCCAAATTGAACATGTTGATAAGTAGGGAGGTTTCTTTCACTTTGTGAAATATATACAATACGTATATATATGACACTATACATGTATGTATGTAAGATAATAAAACCAGAAAATTATACAAATGCTGAAAAACATTCTATGGCATTGTTCACATTCGAATGTGAATTAACACCATAAGGCTTTAGTTCTCATTTGAAAGTGAATTAAAGCCATAAGTGGCCAAACTTAATTTCTTTGATAGGCTTGAATTAGAGAGCATTTTGGAGATTTTGGATTTGGGAATTTTGAATTTGGGGATTTTAGTTTGGGGATTTACATTTTGGGGGTTTCGTTGTCAATCCATTGCTTACAAGAGTCTTAATGGAGCTCGTCTCTGGAGGATTTAGCTTTGTTGAACTTGCGTCTACTAATTTTTCGAAGAAGTTCTAGTTCGCTATTTCATCAATGTGGCTTGGAAATATTCTTGTGGATTTTAAGAGGACAGGCTGTATACATTTCCTTGTTGAAGGAATTTACCAATCGGTCCAATTCCTGTAAAGAGACAAAGTAGTATTCTTATAATTTCTGAATAGGGGTTGATCGGGAGGTTTAACCGTTTAGGTCAAATTGGAGGTATCTACGATCCGATAATGAATGGATACCAGAAACTTTCCAGCTACTTATGTAATTGGATTTTGTCATAGCGACTGTCCTTTTTAAATCTATGGTTATAATCAGCTTGTCATAAGCCAGATGTGCTGAAGTAATCTGGGTCGCTAAGGTGAGAAAGTAAGAAGGCATTAAGGGAGCTTCTAACTATAATGCAAGTTCTCGGTTTACCTGCATTCTTGGTAAAAAAAAAAAAAAACAACTTGCAGCACGGCGTCCTGAGTCCTAGCACTAGACCTCTAGTGGTCCAGGGCTACTGGATTAGGACCTCCCCATGGTTAGCAAGACGAATGAGGAGGTTGGCGGAGGCCGCCTTAGAGTGGTGGAGATTAATCTGTATCACCCGCAGCATTGCTACTGATATCAGATGCCTGTACCACTGTGTTATTAGCCTCGTCCGATTCGGTTGACATGAGGTCATCCTTCTCTTGGGGAAATTGCGTGAATAAAATATATGGCTTAGGTGCAAATGCAGAGTGCAATTCAAAAAGTTAACAAATTAAAATTCATTATTTTAATAATAATATTATTTTAATGTAATAAATAATTACATTTTCTGAATATAAATTTTTTTGCATATGATAATGATAATGTTAAATTAATCAAAAAACCCCAGAAGTACGAATACTTATATGCCTAAATACAAAAAAAAGCTCAAATAATTACTCTGCTCAAGAAGTTCTTGGCACTTAAACTTTCTGAAGATGCCAACGTGACAGTATGTGAACATGCTTACCAATTTTCTCGAGCAATTAAGTGAAATTGAAGTTGAAGTGCCGGGCGAGATGGTAGATATAATTTTGTTGTAAAGTCTCCCACAGTCTTCGTCGTGTCCATAGAAGCACGTGACGCCTTACGATCCTTAAAAATGCTCAAGGTGAAACTCCTTGAAGAAGGAGCGAGATAACATGAAAAAGGAGACATGGCAGAGAATGGCAGCGGCAATCAAGCGTTTGTAGTTCGAACAAACACCCACAGATATCGGACTGCAAGGAAATCCAGAAGTATGGGCGCCGACAATAAAATCTACAGTTCGGATAACAAGAGGAACAACGCAAAATGTTATAACTGTAGAGAGGTAGAGGTAATCTTGCTGCAAACTGTAGAGACCCTAAGAAAACGAAACAAAAATAACAATAATTTTCCATCCTAGCAATCATTTTCCATCCTATCTACTACTTCTTCCACACATGTGTTAGCACATGTGCCTAGATAGTGGCGCGACATCGCATTTGTGTTGTGAGTAAAGTTTTTTCTCCACATACAAAGAAGGAAAGAAAACAATTTCATTAGCAGGTAAAAACTTCATAGAGGCATATGGAAGAGGAGATGTTAAAATTGAATGTGATGGTGTTGTTGTGAAATTGAAAAAAGTGCTGTTTGTACCTGATCTGCAGAGCAATTTTATTTCAGTGAGCAGAGCAGTGGATAACGATCTTTCAGTCTTGTTTAAAAAGGATACCGCAATTATAAAAAATCGAACTGGTGGTGGTATCATGAAAGTACCAAAAAGGGGTGGATTGTTTGCGATTAAAAACGATAATTTTTTTTTATACTGATACTAATAATTAGATACTTTTATAAAAACATTTTTCAGTAATTCATAATTTTTGCAAAATATAAATACGGTCACAAAAGTAAGTATACACCGTAAAAAATAATGAATCCTGACCGAATCATTAACTAGAAAGCGAGACTGCATAAACTTTAGGTAACATGTTATACATATTTATTTTGCTATTTTTATGCTCTTTCCAAAAAACAAACAATAAATAAAATAGGACCAACAGTAACAAAAATATTAAGAAACAAAGTAAGATACTGTTAAAATTGCATGTTACAAAAGTAAGTATACACTATTAAAAAAGAGAGATTTATCGCAAATTACTCAAATTTATTCCTAGTTGGATATACTTAAGCAGTAATAACTGCCTTTATTCTCGATCCCATGGAGGTAACAAGCTTTTGAGTTACTTCCAAACTTGTTTTTTTCCCATTCGTCAGGTATAATAGCCTTAAGCTCGAATTTGGTCCTAATGTCATGGTTTAGGATTTGACGATCGAGATGATCCCACAAATGCTCGATAGTTTATGCAGTCTCGCTTTCTAGTTAATAATTCGGTCAGGATTCGTTATTTTTTACGGTGTATACTTACTTTTGTGACCGTGTGTATAATTCACATATTAGTTCGTTTTATTAATTCAACACATTTCATTTTGAATAAGCCGCTATTTGTTTCTTCTTTCAATTCATTAGGAAGATTATTAAAAAGTTTGAGTCCTTTTATCATCAAAGTGTTTTGAGATCTTGTTCTTGTTTTCTCCACCCTGTAGCTGTTAGTATTTCGAAGTTGGTAAGGTTGAGCTTTACCGACCCGAGTGGTCCTGTTCGTTAAATATATTCATGCATTACCTATTTTTAAGTTGAAAACCGTTATTAGGGTATTCAGCTGTAGTCTTTGCTTTATGCCATTTAAGCACGTCGAGCATATGTGTTACAGGTGTCATTCTGTTGCATTTTAGTATTATCCTCATTCCTTTGTTTTGAAGTTTTTGAAGTCTACTTATATGTCCATGGTTGCTACATACATATAATATAGAGGGGCAGTATTCAAAGTGTGGCTTTATTATTGTATTATATATAGTCACCGCAGTCATGTAATACATTTTGTTTCTAATTCTCTTGAAAAATCCTATTTTTGTACCTATTTTCTTGCATATGCAATCGTAATGTTTGTTGAAATTAAGCCCTTTATCAATGATAAGTCCTAAATATTTTATGTAGTCCACTGTCTCAATGATTTGTCCATTTAACTGAAGGTTGATATCCGAATTTGAGTTTATTTCCATCCACTTTATCTTTTGTTCATTTAATTTAAGTCTGTTTATTTTGAGCCATTTGTTTACCTCGTTGATATCGTCTGCTAATTTATTCTTACATTCGTCCTGATTATTTTCTTCTACATAAATTAATGTATCATCAGCATATAACACTATTCTGATATATTTTAGCACATTCGGTAAATCGTTTATATACGATATAAATAGTATTGGGCCCAGTATTGAGCTCTGTGGTACATCCATGTCTATATTTATGACCAGGGTTCTGATTTTCATGCACTAAAAATCTCAAAATATGCGCTTAAAAATACAAAATATGCACTTAAAATTAAATTAACTTAATGTCGATTCAATTTAAAAGGATTTTTTATGTTTATTATTTAATAAAATAATAACTTACAACGAAATTAACATTTAATAAAAAGAAAAACAAAAACACAGCTAACGTAAACATAAACACCTTCATTTGTTTAATTCAAAAATAATTCAAAATAACATAAAATCCTTTATTCCTTAATTGTTCTGATTTTGAAAAGTTTTATTTGCATAGACAATACAATTTTTCTTAAAGTTTTCGAAATCAGCATGTTGCTTAAGAATGCCTTGTACATAGGGATGCAAACGATACATCGATGTTTGCAAAACCGATACATCACCGATACATCGACGATACATCGACGGCAAAACTGTCAAACATCGACATCGTTTATTCATTTCGTTAAACATTGCCAAGATGTGTTAAATTTAAAATGTGCTTGTATTTGTGTAATAATCACGGGATGTAGAGCTAGAGATGCGCAATACAATGTAATTTTGTTATATCTTAGCCTCTCCTAGTCTAACATTCTACACCGAACCTCCAAGTGGTACACCCTGGGCATCGATCAACCCTCAAGGAGACTGGATATCTAACTCCTATGGAAATGTGGGTCGGTCGCTAATCGCGTTAATGTTTCGGCATGAATTGGCTGGATGCGTAAGCATAGCAGACCTTGTGTCAACAGCCAAATTAGTGCCTATCCACCAAGGGCTGTGGCTGGGAGCGGGTTTCGTTCTTGGAACAAGCGAATCGCTGTATAAACGTGCATGATGGGTCCGCTCGCGAACTCTAATTCCGAACCGTAGGATCCTCCAACGTCACTGGGTTTTTCGTTGGCCCGATAAGCCACAAGGTAAAAATCAAATCATCAACGAAACGGAATACGGAGAAGGTTTTTGGGTTGAAACTGGTAAGACTAGTATATTTTGTTGTTTAGATACAGTACATCGTTAATATAGCCAACAAATTGTGTGATGGAGAAGATAAATAAAACATCGGAAAAACATCGATGTATCGTTGTTAATATCGATGTTTTTTAACATCGATGTTTGTCGTGGAACCATCGATGTTTTCAAACATCGATGTTTTTAAGAACGATGTTGCATCCCATCACTTGTACAACGAAAATTATTGCTCGGCGTCAACTGGATTCAGTGGGGCATTTTTGAAGAACAAATCTTATCGACTCAAGTTTTTTGGGTAATTTTCGTCATTGCAGTCCAATGTGAAGGTTTTAATTACTTTTTTTGCCAGAACGCACTGACGTTTTTTTAATGACTCCCCCGTTAATGACTCTCCCCGTTAAGTTCCCCATCTTGTAACAATAGGCTGAGGCGGAAGAGGAGTCAATGGATATTTTTCTTTACAAATCTCGACGCGTGATGGTGCCTTTAAAAATTGTTTGACGTCTGAAATTAATCCATCGACGCATTATAATGTGGGGTTGGAATATCGTTCAAGATTGTGAAATGAATAAAAGAAAAAGGTAATAGTTTTAAGCTTCGTTTACACTGATATAAAAGGGATACACTTTTACTGTCTAGTTAAATTTTTTAACAATATGCTCTAAAAATATGAATTTATTATAAAAATATGCACAAAAATATGCAAAATATGCATTTATAGTAAAATATGCAAAATATGCAAAAATATGCACTAACGGTTAAGTGTCATTTTAAAGGAAATTTCGTGATACGTATACATAATAAGTTACCTTGCATCCAAGGAGTTCATAGAAAAATATGCATTTGCATGAAAATCCGATCCCTATTTATGACGTTAGATGTGCTATTGTTTACCCTTGCCCGTTCTATCTAGTTCTCAGTCGGGTTTTAGAAAACACCACTCATGTGAAACTACTGTAAATCATGTTATAAATTAATGGATGGAAAATAAAAACAAGAAAATGATGGCAATCTTTCTGGATTTCAAACGTGCATTTGAGACAATAGATCATAAGATTATAATAACGAAGCTAAAGATGTATGGTATTAAGGACAAAGAATTAAAATGGTTCCAATCATATTTGGAAAATAGAAATAGAAAATCATATTTTCCAAAACCCAACTGAAAACTAGATAGAATTTTATGTTTGTCTATGTATTGTACAAGCTTTTTTTTAACTACGGTTTCAATATTTTTTTTCCATAGTCAACAAGGTGTTAATAGGTCGAAAATCCTCACATTTAATTGTGTTTGAAACTGTCTCTATTGGAATGAGCAACGATTCCTTCCATGGATACGGAAAAACTCCCGATTTCAATGACCTATTCACTACTTATACAAGCGTTCGACCTATTTTGTCCCAGTTATCCATTATCATTCTATGTGAAATTCTATTGTAGTCTGGTTTATTTTTCATCGATCTACAGTCTGTTTGATAACATCGTGCACGACAAAAATTAAAGAAGAACTTATAATAATAAAAAAAAAATCAATTGTACTGGTTTATTTTGTTTATTTACTTGAATGCTTTTCAATTAATATGTTGTCCACTCTCCTCCATTATCAATAATTGCTTGGAGTCTTCGAGGCATGCTTTTTACTAATCTTATAGCATAATCTTGAGACAAAAATCTCCATAAAACTCGTATTTTTCGTGATAATTGTTTGACCGTCGAGAGCTTCATGAATGCCCATCTAAAACATCGACGTTATTTTCTTGTTTCCACGTACTGCACAAACGACTGCGATGTTTCGGGTCATTATCTTCTTGCATTAACCAATTTTTATTCCTTCTTTTAAACCACCTTGGGGCAGATGGTAATAAAGCCTTCTTATAAATTTTGACCATGTTGGATGCGTTTAAGTTATTTGTAAACATGAACAAATTGCCAAATCCTTGTTTTGAGAAGCATCCCGAAACGTGCACCTTTGCTTCATCCGAAAAAATAACGTTGTTGCAATCTCTGTCTAAATTCTCCTTGGCCCAACTGAGTCGTTTTTCTACGTGTTTTTTTGATAGTAGTGGTTTCTTTATTGTGCTTCGAAATTTTACATTATTGGCTAGTAAAGGTCTTCGTATCGTATCACAAAACACATTTAGACCCCTTTTACGTAAAATCCCTTGTCCTCCACGTAACGATAGAAGAGGATTTTTTTCAAACACGCGTAGAATCATTTTGTCCTGTTTTTTTTTGTTTTTTAGCGTAGTCCCACGATCCGGCAAAATCATCCACATTTTTAACTTGGGAATAACGGTGCACCCACTTGCTAACAAATGCTTTTGACTTTTTCATGTATTCAACATCTGCTCCGTATGACATTTTCAGTCCTTTTGGATGCGTGCACAAGAATACTGAAGTATTTTTTTATCCGCTAATGCAAATGCCACTTCCAAACCGTTTTTCATAAACGAGTTTTGCCGTATACGATCTTATCAAACGGACTGTACATGTGGTTATTAGCTCAGTAGTTGTCACTTCACAAAATTTAAAAGTGGTCTCAGTTGGTCTGATGTGGTTCATATAATCAACGATTTCTATTGACTCTTGAACTTCTTCGATGCTGGTCACAACGTAATTGTTAAAATTTTCAGCAATCTCTAAGTCATTGTCGTATTCTACCTTATTAAATATCACTTTATTATTTGTTTTTCTTTGTTGTCTTAATACTAACTCCTTAATTCCACGCCACATTTCTTTTTGCCCTTCAGCTTGATTAATCTTTAATTTAATAAATTTGTTTTTAGCTTCGGTGACGGTTGTATTATATTTGTTTCTTATTTGTCTGTACTCCAACCAATTATGATTATCATTAGTTATTTTTGCGATTTGGTAACATTTATTTTTTTCAGTTTTTAGCATTCTCAATTCGTTATTAAACCATGGAACCGAATTGTTCAATTTCCTTTTTTTTACCTTAACAAATTTGTTAAAATTTTTTACATTTTCATGTAAATCCCTCATTATATCATATTCCATGTTTTTCATTGTTAATTGTTGTGAAAATGGTTCTTTTCTATACCTAAATGTCGTTACCTCTTGATTGTCCTATTTTTGTATATTAAGCGTCTTAATTTTAATCTCTATTGTCTCGTGGTCTCATATTTTCTCATTTTCCCTTGTCCGTGCATTCAGGTTAAGCATATTCGTTACTACGTAGTCCACTAGAGTACTTGATGTATTCATTATTCTTGTATGTATATATCTTCTGCATAAGGCCATTGTCGTTAAAAAAACGTTCTAACTCCAGTTTATATTTCAATAAAATGTACCTATTGTTTATACCAGTTAATGTTGAAGTCACCTGCTAATATTATATTATTACTTCTGTCGATAATGTTTTCCATATTCTCCTTCATAAAGTTATAAAAGAATTTGTCGTAGAAACTGGGTGATCTGTATACACCAGCTATCACTATTTCATTATTTTGATTCTTTATATTACTGGCTAATAACCAACTTTCCCAATCAATTGCCTTTTTTGTTACTTTACTTATTGTCCAAATATTTTTAACGTAGATCGTTACTCCGCCCTTTCTTGTAGAATTCGATAAACAAGACTTATTATAATATCCGTTTAAAAATATTTCCGATTCATCCTTATCGTCCGTTAGGTGTGTTTCAGAAAGAATAATAAAGTCTGGTTTGTTTTTGTCAGCTAATATTTCTAAGTGTTCAAAGTTATTAATAAGTCCTTGTATATTTGCGTACTATCCTGTTACGATCTTTGGTTGCTAGTATCCCATTATATTTTTCTTACTTTCGAGTTTCTTTAAGTAGACTGGACATTGTCTATCGAAAGTCGAATGGTTATCATCTAAACCTAGGTTAAGTTTCACATTAATTCTTTTGCAATTTATACACTTAAGAGTTTCATCATTTTTACACTCCTTTGTTTTGTGTTCTTGGTGACACTTTCCGCATACCTCTTCTCTCTTGCAGACGTTTGCTTTGTGATCAAAACCTTTACATTTAAAACACCTTGTAACATCTATTCTATCGAAAACTCTACATTTCTCCCATCCAATATTCACTTTGCCTAATTTGATTACTTCAATAAAGGATTTGTTATCCAATTCAATGATAGCGTTATAATTTTCCATTTCTTAAAATTTCATATAATTTTATTAATTTTAATTCACTATTTTCTAATATATTATTTTGTTTTTTCAGCTTCTCTATGATATCAGTTTCATTATTGTATATTTTCATATTCGCTAAGGTTATTTTTGGTTTAATTCTGAGCGGTATCTTAACTTCATATTTATCACCAATTTCCTTTTCAATCGCATTTTTAATTGTATTCCTTTCCTCATCATTTATGCTTTCCACAACAATTACTCCATTATGTTTACTTTCAATATTTCAAAAGCTAACGGTTTAGCGTTTCCATGACCTTAAAAAGAAGGGACGTAAGTGCTATGGGTCGGTACGAGGTGGTTGACGAAGATTTGGCTTTTTTAGGCACGAGCTGGACAAATTCTGTTTTCCACCAGCTCGGAAAGAGACCAGAAGAGTAGGATAGATGAAAAAGCTTACGCAGAGGTTTTGCCAGCACAGAAGAACACCTCTTCAGAAGTATGGGGGAATACTATCCGGGCCAGCGGATTTGTGCACGTTGAGATCTTTAAGTACTCTTTCAACTGTACGAGTGCTGATATGGATTTGTTCCATTTGAAAATTTATGCTCTTAAGTATAGGCGGAGACAAGGTGGAATCTGGCAACGTTGAGCTGGCTGCAAAATGTGCAACAAGTAGATTGGCTTTGTCCAAAGAGCTGACAGCGGGGATGTCATTGAGCGTGGGGATAGAAGACGAGGCTGAATTCTTAATGTTTTTTACATATGACCAAAAGTTTTTGCTACCCTTGTGGCATTGTAGCACTTTTTGCCTCAACTTTTGATCATAACAGAATTTGATACGTCTAATGCATTGCAGTCATTCCGGGCCCGTTTAAACTTATTCCGGTTTTCCTCAGAAGGGTTGGCTTTGTAAATCCGGAAACTTAACTTTTTCATCCTGATAGCCTCTTTACAGCTTGAGTCATACCACGCGTTTTTGGGCTTGATGCTCTTCACTCTGTGAGGAATGAAGGACCTCATGCCCAGCAGAATAATATTTGTGATCATATCAGCAGGATTCCACCTAACAATCGAGGAAGCATGGTGACCAGTCAAAATTCCGCTCCAATCGGCTTTCTCGTTTAGCCATACTGTTCTTTTGGGAATTTGTTCTCTAACTGTGTGGAGTGAGGACGAGCATATCAAACTCATTGAAGGTTGAATTGCTATCCCGGTTTGGATTTCTATAAATAAAGCAGTAGTGGATTAATTGCTTACGGACATGGATTTTAACCACAGAAAATTGAATTCCGGATTTCAATTTTGCCTATTGTGTATTGTATTGTGGTTGGACTTGGTAGGCTACATCACTACGCATATAGATGGAGAGACCCCGATGTAGAAAAAATAGGGGCACTAGGTTATATCCAGGCAGGATCAAATGCTATAAGTCGGTATTTTCACCTACCTGTGTTTTACCTTTCGCCAAGACAGCTGGCGTATGGCGAGAGAGGTGAACGTACACGGCAAAGAGAACGAACGTTGCTCACATCAACCCTAAAATTCCCCATTATACAGAACACTGACACCAAATAATCAACCTCGACGTTGCATGTGTGGTAAGCAGAGTTGAGAAGTGTAAATTCAGAGAATAGTTTCGCAACAACAAGTCAATGTAGGTGTTATGCCCATACATTGACTTGAGTTCGTCCACTAACAAATTTACACTTCTAAATCCGCTACGTCGGATGTATGTATTTGGGTATTAGTGGTAATTGGCAACTGAAATAAATAAGCATTTATTTTAGCTCTTAATTTAAATATCTTGGAAAAAATTACAATGTATATACTCTTTGATCACACTGTTTTTATGAGCTAACACAATATATTCTTCATAAAAAAATTAACGTAAAAAATAAAAATATTTTTTTTTTGTTTTTAATAAGTCTAAAGAATACAAACACTCGTGTTTTTTTGTAAAAATTATTTATTAAATTAAGCTTTATTTCTCTATGAAATTTTTTATATAATATATTTTGTTTCTCTATGAGGAGTCCTTAGCTTAAATAAGACCGCTTGTAAACACTACGTTCTTAGGTCACCGACTCCACAAGGCTAATCAAGACTGAGGCTGCATTAAGTGGCTTCCCTTACATCAAGCGTCTTCGGAGTCGTTTATCATTTTTAGCAAGTGGTTTCGGAGAGCGGAGAGCAGAGCTCAGATGGCGTGATGTTAGTTGCGTTGTTGCTGTTTTTTTCGCAGAGCTTCAATTGCGTGATATTGG
Source organism: Myathropa florea (assembly GCA_930367185.1). Classification (NCBI taxonomy): domain Eukaryota; kingdom Metazoa; phylum Arthropoda; class Insecta; order Diptera; family Syrphidae; genus Myathropa; species Myathropa florea. The sequence goes on from OV884004.1 coordinate 54,784,667, forward strand.
TTCCGTTATTTTTAATTCACAGAGCTTGGGTGGCGTGGTGTTGACTGCGTAGTTCTTGAGTTTGGCTTGGCTTTGTTGTGTTATTCCATAACTTATATTAGCCTTTTTTGTGAACTTTAACCATTTCCTTCATTGTGCAACACTGAAGACGAAAAATGAAAGGTGAATGAGGGTGTATCTATTTTTTTCATCAGGTGTGTATCTCACAATTGTTTATAACTCGAGTAATTAAATGTTTCAATTCGGGAAAATAAATATTTCTTCTAAGGTGTTCGAAAGCCTCAATAATACCTCTATGGTTAGATCTCTCGTTATAGTCTCGAACCAGTTTCTCCTGCTCATCATGTTCTGTTATATCTTTTAAAAGAGAACTGCATCGTACTATTTTAAAACGACTTTCATTAAAGTAGTTTGTATAAGCGACTTGAAAAGTTTTAAATGTGTGGTCATCTGTCGAAATTGCTGTGAGTTTCCCTGGAATTATATAGTGGTTAAAAATCTTAACTAAAAGCTTTGTATTATCTGTATCACAGAATTCTATTTTAAATCGTTTCTTTCTTTTGAATAAAATTTCGAATTTTAACTCGGAGTCGATTTTATTTTTGTTTGTTTTTAGAATGATTGGCATGAAAAATCATTGATAGGACGTTTCGATATCGGAATACTATCATCGACGTTTTCCTTAGCAGAATGAATTGTAGGTGTAGTGCCCTGCTCGTCAACGATACTTTGAATAGAAAGGGTATCTAAATTGTCGAAGACTGTGCGTGTGTATATGACAATGCGTCTGCTTTGGCATTCTTTGTTCCTTTTTTGTAGGTGAGAAAGTAGTCATACTCTTCAAGTCTCAGTTTTCAACGTATTAACTTGGCATTTTTCTCTTTAAGAGAAAAGAAAAAAAAAATCTGAAACCTGCGAACAAAGAGGTAAGGGCGGAAGTATTTGGTAGCCCAACTACTGCCAAAAGCTCTTTTCGATTCTGTTATAGTTTTGTTCAAATTTTGATAAAGTTCTACTTGCATGGCAAATAGGCTTATCCGATCCAACAGGTCCTTGTGAAAGTATGACACCTATAGCAACGTTACTTGCATCAGTCGTAACGTTGATAGGCTTTGAAAAATCGGGATACTGCAATACAGGGTCATTGCAAAATATGGTTTTGTAAGTTTCAAAACAATCTGTGTACCTACTATCTAATCGTATACTTTTTCTTTTACAATGGCTTTCAGTCATAGGCTTAGTCAATTTAGCGAAATTAAATTATAAATTTTCGGTAATAACCGAAAAGTCCGAGAAAGAATTTAATTTTTTTACTTGCTTTTGGAATTGGATAGTTCTTCATTGCACTGATTTTGTCTGAGTTAGGCTTAACGCCATTAGCACTCACTATATGATTCAGATAAGAGACTTCTTTTCTCAAGAACTAAGCCTTTTCTAGTCGAATTTTAAGAGTAGCATGTTTTAATTTCTCAAACACTGCCTCCAAATTTTCAACGAGTTCTTGGAGAGATATGGAAAACACTATAATGTCGTCCACATAAACTAAGCACACCTTTCTCTGAACTTCACGCAAAATGTTATCCATCACCCTTTGGAAGGTAGATCGAGGGTTCTTCAGGCCGAAAGGCATGCGAATGAACTCATAGTGCCGATTTTCGACTGAAAAGGCGATTTTGGGGATATCTTTAGCACTTAATTCAATTTGGTTGAATCTTGAAACAAAGTCGAGTGTGCTGAAATACATAGATTTACCTAGTTTGTCAGATGTTTGGAATTGGGTATTTACCGTCAATAGTTTTCTCATTTAACATTTTCGCCATGCTGGACTGCTCTAACAACTCTCCTGCGCAACCTGTATAGAAAATATAGAAAAGGAATACCACACAGATGAAGTTGAGCTCGCACTGGAAACAGACGAATATCTAAAGAAAAACAAAATGCCATTGAAAAAACTCAAGACAGAAGAAAGCCCTGAGATATCTGCAAATAGTCAGGATGCTAAACAAGCAAACTTACAAAGTAAGGCAAGTGATAAAAGGCTTGGAAAGATAACCACTAGTTTGAAAAAATAGCCTTTACCATCACCAATAATGATATCGGGAGTAGATAGATTTGGTGAATTAAAAAAAGTAATAGAACAAAAAATGAAAAGGGCTTGTAAATTCATATCCTATAATAACAACAAATGGAAAATAAATGTCGATGACCGTGACACATATAGAGAAATCACTGAGGAATTGACCAAAACAAAGTTCCAGTGGCACTCATACGAAAATAAAGCTGCTAGACCAATTAGAGTAGTACCCAGAGGTCTTAACTTCTCGTGTGATAAGCACGATATAGTCGAAGACTTGAACAAAAGAAAATTTAGGATTTTAACTAAAAAAGAAACCACTTAAGGTATTGATGAGAAACCAAAGACAAAAAATAGAAAACTATCTCTTTTTATGCTCTCAAAGAAGTCGAAGAGATATACAATATAAGATCAATAATGGGTATTGTTATTAAGATCGAGCCACTTCGTAAGAACCCAAACTCAAGGAAAAGTAAAGCTACTAAATGCATCGAATAATAAAAGCAAAGTGAGCGTTGAAAACAAGAAACTAGAGAAAGTGCCAACAGCTGCTAAAACAAACATAGCTGTAGTTAACATAGTATAATTAAAAATACACGAAAAGAAGAGGAAATATCGATAAAGGAAGACTTATTACTATTATCCAAAGATTGGATAATCAGGATAATAATTACACTGCTAAGCAAAGAAGCAGAAAAAACAACAAAATATATATCAATGATTTCAAATAATCTAAATGTCGCAACATGGAATGCAAATGATTTACTCCAACACATTCCCGGTTTTTCTATGTAACGAAGAAATTGATGTTTGCCTGATTTTTGAAACACAGTTCAAGCTGGGAACAAAGATTAAAATTACTGCGTATCTCTGTTATCACTCTCCCCATCCAACTGACAATGCCAGGGGTGGAAGTGCTGTGACTGTAAAAAGTATCTTGGATCCATATGAATTGCCAATAATAGCAAAACAAACAATTCAGGTAGCGACAATAAACACAGAAACTAAAGGCAAGGAGTTTAAAATAGCTGCGATATACTGCCCACCCACGCACTCGCCTACAGATGAAGAACTTATTGACCTTTTTCAAATGTTAGGTAACAATTTCATTATCGGTGGTGGTTTCAATGCGAAACATACACATTTGGGGTTAAGACGTGTAACAACAAAAGGCAGGAAGCTCTACAAATTAGAGCGAAATTTTAACTGTGAATTCATTTCGACTGGATCACCAACTAATTGGCCATCTGACCAAACGAAAATACCAGATGTTATCGACTTGTTCATAACGAAAGGTATTAATAGAAAAGAAGTTAAAGTTAAAAATAGTGATGGTCTGTCACCGGATCATAAACCTGTGATCCTAACAGTCAATGGATTATCTATAGAGCAGTTAAAAAACCCACAACTGACAAATAAAAGAAGGGACTGGTGTTATATTTATAATATTGCCATTGCAGAAGCAAGTACACCGCAGCAGAAGATAGTACACCGATTTATCAACAAAAAAACAGGTTTCGGTGATATACCCCACAGAAATCAAGCAGCTTATACTTGAAAAGAGAAGAGCTCGTAGAAAATGGCAAGCGACAAGATATCCCGGTGATAAACCTATATTTAATAGACTCAATAATAGGTTGAAAAAACTATTACTGAATTCAAAAATAGTTCGCTAACTAAATACCTTTGTAATCTAACGGCTGACAAAGTCAAGGACTACTCCTTTTAAAGAGACCTCAAGCTCAAGATCCCACGTTAAAAACATTTTGTAGGAAAGGAAAGGTTATGATCTTATAGCTGCTCAAATCTTGAAGGGACTGCATTGTTGAAACTCAAGCATATAAGTAATGCTTGCTTCAAAAAAACAAAGGTATGTCCCACATCACTGGAAGTTAGCAGAAATTATTGTTATTCTTAAACAACGTAAGCCTTTATCAGAAGTTACCTCATATAGGCCAATCTCACTTTATCTCACATCCATTTTCAAAACTTTTCGAGAAACTCCTTAAAAGGTTAAACCCAATTATAGAACAGAGAAAACTTATCCCTACCCATCAATTCGTATAACTTATATTATAGGAAAGGCACTGGAAGAAAAACAAATTTATTCTGCAATATTCTTAGACGTTGCGAAGACTTTTGATAAAGTTTGGCATAAGGGATTAGAGTATAAACTTCATAGGGACCTACCTAGACAGTACTATGAGATCCTTAAATCTTATATAGGTAATAGATTCTTTAGAGTTCGTTGTGGTTCAGTGTATTCTATACTTAAAGAAATACAAGCAGGTGTTCCACAGGGAAGTGTTCTAGGCCCCAGCCTGTATTTATTATATACGACTTATAAACCGCATGCGAGTGACACCATGATAGCCACATTTGCAGACGACACTGTTCTTCTATCGACAAATGGATGTGTGTGTAAAACTACAGAAAAACTACAAAATTTAATTAACGAGATACACATACTCACAAAATTATTCGGACAAAACCCTTTTTGCTGAAAAGAATGTTCTTTCTTCCATAGCTACAGAAAAACTACAAAATTTAATTAACGAGATACACATACTCACAAAATTATTCGGACATAACCCTTTTTACTGAAAAGAATGTTCTTTCTTCCATATCTATGGCTCGAAATCGTGTTTCTTTGCAAAGAAGAACTGTACCGTTTGTACAATAACAGTTAGTTTGCCTACATCGTGTGTGATGAAAAAAAAACGGTAAGTTACTGATGGTTTTATTCTACTAGCCAGAATAGAGCAGCCACAAAGTTTTGATCAGCGTGAGGATCGGATAAGGTGCAGTTATTTTGCAAAAATGTAATTCTGTCGCGTCTTGTGTGTCGAATTATATAAATAATAAAAATTTTATTTATTTAATTTGTATTATATTTATTTATTTAATTTGTGAAACATCATTAAAAGAACGAAAGCTTATTTTAAAACTTGCAAAACGTACAGACAAGTTGGTGATATTGTCTCTAGATCACACACGGTCGTGGGAGACATTATAAATAAGTACAGATATGAGGGGACATTGGAAAATAAGGACGGGAGAGGGCGAAAACGAATACTTTCTGAGGCCAATGAAAGGTATATAATATCACAAATTAAAAAAATTCGAAGGCCCCTGTCCGATTGTTGACCACAGAAATGCCCAATATAACAAACAAGCCTCTATCTGTTGAAACCGTAAGACGTGTTCTTCGATCACATAATTTTAACGGCAGAACTGCACGTTGAAAGCCGATTATATCGAAAATAAACAAGAAAAAACCACTTGAATCTGCAAAAGAATATTTGGGTAAGACGTCACAGTTCTGGAAAACGACATTTTTTTCTGACGAAAGTAAGTTTAACCTATTTGGAAACGACGGGAAGCAAAAAGTATGGCGCCAACCAAATGCAGCCCTCATGGAAAAAATCTTTGCGCAATGATCAAGCACGGTGGTGGTAATGTAATGGTGTGGGGGTGTATGTCTGAAAATGGAGTTCATTGACACCGCAATGAATCAATATGGCTATCTGGATATTTTGAAACGAAATCTCCAATACAGTGCTTCATAAATGGGATTAAGCCAGGGGTATGTCTTTCAATAAGATAATGACCCCAAACATACTGCTCATATGGTAAAGATGTGGTTGCTCTATAATGTACCGAAGCAATTAAAAATACCCCCGCAATCGCCTATATTCTATATTTCACATCTTTTTGCATTTTGTACGAATAATTTTGTGTTAGTTAGAATTGACGTAAACAACTTTTGAGTTTTGAGTTTTTGTTTTTAAATTTGTTTGTATGCATAAATTGGAAAAAAGATATGAATCAAAAAAAAAATTTCGAACAGCGGATACCTTTTTTATTTTATAATTTTCAGCGATTAAGGGTTTGTACGAATAATTTTGTGAGGATGTGTATGTGCGTCTAAACGCAGGGATGGCGAATTAAACTTAATGAGTCAAAGTCCACCCATATCAATTTTACGAATAAAAAAATAACGAATCTTCCCGTGTGTTCGATAGCTCAGAAAATTAACGAAAGAAATCAAAAAATCAAAATAACTGCACGAAAATATTTATTTGCACCAATAAATACGTCAGCTCTGCTCAGTGGACTGTAATTAAGTGAAGTTCAAGAATTTATTTTTTCATTGTACCAGCACTCCTGTCTGGTAGGCTCATCGACACGACATCTCCGGTCGCAGCCACCGCTACTCAGCACCCTATGAAAAGGGGTGTGGCTTGCGCGCGTGCTCTGCTCTGTTTTCTATCGTCCCATGTATTTCGGTCGCAACCAGCGCTTTCCTTCCGGGAATCGCTTCGCGCTGGCTGCTGTGCACATCGTCTGGCTGTCGCCGCACCGGTTGCTGATGGTTTTGCTCGTATCATGACGATCATGTTTGCTCATGATTGTGATTCTTAACACCGTGATTATTAATAACCAAGTAGTTCCTTACTCTAACACAGATAAGTATCTGGGTATGAATCTGGATGCTAAACTGAAATGGAAGAAACATGTGAAAAAGAAAGTAGAAGACCTAAATATTAGATATAGAAAACTTTATTGGTTGTTGGGATATAATTCAGAATTGTCCACTGAAAATAAAATTCTATTATATAATCAGATACTAAAACCCGTTTGGACATATGGTATCCATGGGTTGCACAAGAAAAACAAATGTGCAAATGTTACAAACATTTCAAAATAAGGTCCTTCGAGGAATAGTGAATGCCCCATGGTATATTAGAAATAGTGACTTGCATCGAGTTCTGCAGATTGACCTGGCAGATACAATTACAATTCGTCAGCGACCGTTTGCAGATGCATATCAATCCTGAGACATTTTTTTTTTTTTTTTTTTTTTGTCGTAGGTTTTTGTCACACTACACTGGAGCACTCAGACTCAAAACTGGTCCATTGTACTACCTGTAGGCAGCAACCTACTTTTACTGAAATTTCCTGGACCAGCAGGCGCTTCTGTGATGAGGAACCTACATCATCAGCTCTCACCTCATCAGCGCCGAATAACTGCCACCTGATCCGAGCAAAGGCGGGACAATGGCAGAGGAAGTGCTCTGCAGTGTCATCGTCTTCTCCACAGGCGTCACAGAGGGTTTCGTCACTTAGGCCAAGCACACTTAGGTGTTTGGCGAAGGTGTAGTGCCCCGTTAGTACGCCAATAAGTTGTCTGCAGTCTTTTCTGTTAAGAGATAACAAGAAAGCCGCGGATTTCTTACAGACGTTGGGGAGCATGCGCTTGGTCTGTCTACATCCTGGAGAGTCATGCCACCTGCGGTTGTGCTCTCGAAAAGTCCAACCATCGATGGAAGCCCTAACCGAGGACGCGGGCAGTCCCAGCGTAGGTTCAGGTCCTGAGAAAGCCTCATCTGATCCTCGCCTAGCAAGTTCATCAGCGATCTCATTTCCCGTGATCCCGTGGTGCCCGGGAACCCAGACAAGTCTTAGCGAATTCAATCTACCGATCAAATTCAGAGAAGACTTGCATTCCTGAACTATTCTGGAAGTGGTTAAAGGGTTGAGCAAGGCCTTAAGCACAGCTTGGCTGTCGCTGCAGACACAAATACTTCGCCCCTTCCACCTATTCTTCACAATATAGCTCGTAGCCATTAGGATCGCATAGGTTTCCGCTTGGAAAACCGACGCAAATTTGCCTAACGAGGTGTGCAGTCTAAAGTTGTCGCTCTCCACGAAGGCACCAGCACCAGATCCTTCACTGGTCTTGGAGCCGTCCGTGAAAATTCGACTACATTCCTTTCCTGGCTCAGATTCTGGCCAGAGCCAGTCCTGAGTACAGGGAAAGTCGACTTTGTATGTTCGTCACAGCTGGAGTACTGGTGTCCGTGCGTCAGACGGCATATCCATAAGACTGGGGTCAAAGGAGATGCGGTGCGCAAGGTCATCGAAACTCCAGTGCGAGTTGTACCAATAACCACTTCTTTTTAAACGGAAGATGGCCTTGAGAGTGCACCCCATGATATGGACATCTAGGGGGGAGATTCAGCAGGGCATCAAGAGCAGGCCCAGGCGTGCTAGGGAAGGCCCCCATGCAGCCGAGACAGACCGTTCTTTGAAGCTTGGTGAGAGCAGCAGTTACGTATTTACGCGAAAGCTTATTCTACCAAACGACCGATGCATAGGAGAGAAGGGGTCTGATCATAGCCGTGTAGATCCAAACGGATCTTTTTGGTGATAGACCCCAGGTTTTGCCGAAAATTCCTTTACACTGCCAGAAAACTGACAGTGCCTTCGCAATTTTCGTTTCAATGTGTTTTTTCCACAGAAGCTTCCTATCTAGAATGACACCCAGATACTTAGCTTCATCGGAAAAGCGGATAGTGACACCTTTTAGTACCAGTTGAGTCAAACCAGTCAATTTCCTCCTCCTCGTAAAGAGGACAACCTCGGTTTTAAGAGGGTTGACTGAAAGCCCATTTCTGGTACACCAATCGTCGATCACGTCTAGAGCTGCCTGCGCTTTTGAACACACATCCGCTAGGCATGATCCGACAGACAGAACAGCTACATCATCCGCATAGGCCTGGGCGTAGATGTTGGAACTATTAAGAGCATCGAGCAGAGAGTCAACCAGCATGCACCATAGCAGAGGAGACAAGACACCACCCTGCGGGCAGCCCCTGTTTACCCCCGCCATAACATACTGGCCACAGTCCGCGTCCGCAATAATAGTTCTGTTCATCAGCATTGCTTTAATCCACAGCACTAATGATTCATCTACACCGTGTTCTCTCGCCGAGTTGCACACGGCATCAAAAGTCGCATTGTCAAAGGCACCCTCTACATCAATGAAAATGCCCAGCGCGTACTTTTTCCTGTCGAGTGCACATTTAATTCCGCCAAAGAAATTTTGAAGTGCAGTCTCGCAAGATTTTCCGCATTCTGTGACAGAGGATGAAATCGCAAAGCGGTTTTGAGCACATGAAGCTCAACCAGCCTTTTCATGCTTTTCAGGAGGAAGGAAGTTAGACTGATTGGTCAAAAGTTCTTGGCGAGTGAGTAGTCCCCCTTACCGATCTTTGGTATGAAGGCTACCCTAACTGTACGCCAAGGGGTCGGGATATAGGCGAGTGCCAGGCTGGCTGTGAAGATTCTTTTCAGAACCGGCAGCAACTTGTCTATACCCTTTTGCAACAAGGCTGGATATATGCCATCGGTACCAGGCGACTTGAAACCATCGAAGGACGCGACTGCGTATTTGATAGCTTCATCTGTCACCACGAGCGATGAAACAAACCAGCATCGTCGTGTTACATTTATCAGCTCATCCTCAGTTCCAGGGATAGGAACTGGTTTTGAGCCGGTTGTAATCCGGTTACCTGGAAAATGAGTCTCTAGCATGAGACTAAGCGTTTCAGCTTTTGACTCAGTGTAGGTACCGTCTGGTCTTCTGAGTGTTTTCAGCTTGGTTGGTTTGTCCCTTTTAAGAACTTTAACCAGTCTGCTGGTTTCACCGAGTGTTTCGATCTTTCCACAAAAATCCCTATAGGAGGCACTTTTCGATATCCGAATTAACCTCTTATATTCTTTTTGTTTTGATCGGTACAGGTTCCAGTCCTCTTCCAAGTCGGTCTTGAGAGATCTGTTTAGAAGTTTCCTGGTTTCCTTGCGAATTGTCTGCAGTTCTGCGTTCCACCATGGAACAGGTGATCTGCAGGGGGTATTTCTAGCTGGACACGTCAGTTTAAAACATTGGGTTAGAGTGTTGTTCAAGTCTAGAACAGCTTTCTCTACCTTCTGTCTCGTTCTGAGCTTAGGGAGAGGTTCAATACGATTATCTAGCTCATCCCTAAACTGTATCCAGTTGGTTTTTCTGGGATTCCTCCTCTTCAGCAAAGTTGTGGTTTCGCATTCGATTCGGAATTCAATGTACCTATGGTCTGACAGGGACACTTCCGACAGAACCCTCCAGTCTGTAATCTCCTTAATGTATCTGTTGGATAACGTTAAGTCGATTACTTCCTGTCTCCTTGTCGTAACAAAAGTTGGTTGGGAGCCAACATTGTTGATGTCCAAATCAGACGATAGTAAGAAATTCAGAAGATCATTCCCTCTCTTGTTGCATTTGCTGCTGCCCCAGAAGGTATTCTGAGCATTAGCATCACAGCAGATGATTAGGCCTAATTTTCTGATTTCACAGTACTCTACGAGTTCCTATACCGCTCTTGGTGGTGGCGGCAGAACAGAATCGTAGGGGAAGTAAGCTGACGCTACGACGAAATTACGCCACATTCCATTCGCTTCGTAGCTTACAACTGCAGCAACCAAGTCTTGTCCACAGAACTGTACAAGCTTGGTTGCTGAGAGAAATTTCGGCACAATAAGACAAGTTCTCGGTCTTTCAGAGCGCTCGTCATAAAGTGGTGAGAAACCTCGCAAGCCACCAAGACCACAGATGCGATTTTTCCACACCCATGGTTCTTGAATGGATGCGATATGTAGTTTTGTCTTCACCATGGAAAGTCTGCTACATAGGAGGGCAGTAGCATCCTTGGAATGGTGAAGGTTGATCTGGGTAAAAATTATTTTGATGTTTACCGTGGTTTTCGTCCATTATCCGCACTACTTGGAAATGAAGTGGAAATTAATCCTTCCAAGATGCAGATAGGGACGGGAGTCATACCTAGAACGGATGGTCTCAACCGAAGTTTCGTCTAGACCCACAACGAGAGAAGAACCGTCCTTATTTTCCCGGTTCTTACTCTACCTATGAAAGTAGATTTTCCACTTCTTGGTTTCGAGGCCAGGGTTCTGGATATGTAATCGCGCCAGCACATCTGCCGTTTTCCTGAGTTGCCCCGGAATCCAGCAGACAGCGCGCGTCAGTTTTGGCGGCCTGAAAACCTCAAAAGTTGTGGTTCCCAGTGGGGGGATTTTCGGCACAGATTTGCTCAGCCATTCAAGGGTTTGCTGGGTGGAGCACTCCAACACAAAGGTTCCGTTTTCCAAACCACAGCCCTCCACTTGAAAGCAAGCATTCTCTGCCGTAGCTAGCTCCCACAGTTGATCTTCGCAGTGTTTGCACTCCGCGTCGGTCATACTGTCATCATTGCCAGCTTTTCCAATTCGGAGCGCCAAAGAGGAGATAGCAGCTCTTTTGTAGGGCCGCAATTCTCGCTCCTTGCGCTCGGTTTTTTCTTTCTTCCTCTTCGCGGTTTCGCCTGCATCGGCCATTTTCCATCCACTGGAGCTACAGCCTTTGCTGGTTGTAGCACCTGCTTCATTTGGATCTTGCGCGCAGGAGGAGTCGCCAAAAGGAGTTTGGATACCTCTGTTGGTGCATCTTCCCGCGTCATTCAACCTCCGTCCGCCAGAACTGCGTCCTTTGAGGGTTGCAGCACTAGTTTCATCCGGACGTTGTGCGCGGGGAGAGCCATCAGCAGAGGGATCAGGAAAGCTAGAGACCTTCTTCCTCTTGATCCTGTTCGAGTCAGCAGAAGGGGAGGTAGCGTTGGCTCCAATAGACTGATCGGTTTCGGTTGGAGTTACCTCTGCCGACCTGTTTTTCTTTGCCGTCGCCACCAAGGGGGTGCGACTCTCAGCACTTGCGCCTTCAACCTCCTCCGGAGTTTCTTTGCGCCGTGCGATTGTCGCTAGCCTTTTTCTTCTCTTCTTTTGACTCATAGTCAGGGGCCCTTCAGAGGCTGCCTCGTTTGGAGCCCGTTCAACCTGTTCGGCATTCCGGGTCGTACCATCAGAAGCAACACTCTGGTCAGCCACTTGACTATGTGGTTGGAGATTAAGCGTATCAGGCAGAGCCTCTCCGCTACATTCTCCAACTTTCCAACTCAGTCTATCGAACTTGTCGTAGAGTGAGAGGCAGGAATCTTCGGATTGGGTACCAGCGATTCCATGGTCAGCGCCCCGAGGGGCAGAGGGGGGGGGGGGGTAGTATGATGGTTGGGGCCTCCAGAATCCTTGCCCCAGCCGTAGTCGAGAAGACTACGGGTGGATTTTCGCTGTCGCGAGTACCACCTGCAGTAGTTTCCAATCTTTGTTTATCCGTCATACTTGTTTTAACTTGTTTATCGTCAAAGTCAAGACGTTTCTGGCTTTTGGTTCGATGTCTCACCTGGGATCTTTGGAACCGAGGTTCTTTGACTCTTAAGCCCTCCCGCCACGTCAAGGCAACCAGAAAGGGAGAGGATATACAATGTGTTAAATGTACGAAATAATATTCGTAGGTTAAGGAGAACCAAGCCCCATGTATTTTTCAGACAATAACGAGAGCCCGTATTTAACAAAAATTTCAACAAAATCTTTGTCGATCACCAGTTGATTGGTCATAATCAAGGAGGTGTTTTTAGTGCGGTTAGATGCCCACGCTACGTTCGGTTTCTAACCCCACTGCGTCTTTCGAGATTTTCAACTTCTCCAACAACAAAAAAAAAATTTAGCTTTCGGCAGTCAATGACTAACCGCCATTTTAGTTTCCCGCTATGATGGTTTCTTGTTTATTTTCGTTGGGACCAACAAAATTGGAGATGCCCAAGGAGAATAACTTTGACGAATATTACCCTGCTTAAACATATCGCTAATATGTCTCTGGATTTCAGCCTTGTATATATATGGATATCTGTACGATTTTGAATAAATAGGAATATTATCTTTTGTATTTATTTCATGTTTATGATTTTAAGTTTAGTTTATAGCTTAGCGGAATTTGAACACTTTCTGTTTCCAATAGAGAATATGTAAGACCTATTTTAACACCTAAGTCTTTCATCGATTCTGTGCCTATTAATAATAATAATAATAATGGCGGCGTTACAGTCCGAGGTGGACCTGGGCCTAGCTTCTCACCAACCAACTCGTGTTGTGCGTGCTATTGTTCTCTCACGAGTGGTGGGGACCTACAGTTTAATGCCGACTCCGAACGGCAAGATTGAGAAACTTTTCCTAGACAGTTATACTCTTTGAGCATTGTCAGTGACTCGAAAGAGGTGGGGCCGCGAACAATTTTTTTTTTTGAAAAATTGTTTGTCTGAACTTGCTTTCGAACCTAGACTGTGAAAGTCTAATGCGCATGGGTCGACGCACGAACCCACACGGCCACGGCGCCCACTATTTTACATATTACATACATATAGTATATTTAGTAACATATGAAAGAAACCTGACTTCGTTGGCAGTCCTGACAAAACTGAATTCTGCGTTTATGCACTTTTACAATAACAGTTGACAAAACTTTTTGACGTAAACAAATGAAAGGGCGAAGGAAATAGGAAAGGACGCTATTGGTACAACGTGTAATCAGTGAATTGGAGAAGACGCGTAAACGACAAGTGCATCGACGTTTATCAGTGGGTAGGATTACCAACATGTAACTCGCGCAGCACGACGAAGGAAGATACCTGTGAAAAAAATTAATGAATTTTTGGGAAAAAATCCCTCTTTTCCCGAACACTCACAACAACGCACTGAAGCCAGAAGTGTTTTACACTTTATATTTATACTAGAGTATCCAGCGTGCTTTGCTACGCCCTCTCTGGTGGGTGTGTCCACTTCTTTTTCCAGGAGATTAAATTTTTCCTGGTGTTCTTTACATGTGTGTTTCCTACAGCCTGTGCTCGATTCCTGATCGATTGATGCTAATAGTGTCAAGAATTGCAGAAGGATCGGTGCAATTGCTTAGAAAATTATCCCGTACATACAAACGAATCTTCAATACTATATTTATAGATACAAATGGTAAAATAATAATAAAAAATTGAGGATGGCTCACGTCGTCTTTTAGAACTTGCGCATTCATGACTTCCGGTGACTGTGTGTCGTCTACTTTAGATTAGGTATGGTGATAATAATAATAATAATAATAAATAAATAAATAAATAAATAAATAAATAAATAAATAAATAGATAGATATGCAGCGGTTATCAAAAACGATAGATACTCACTCAAATATTAACACCGGGATTTAAAAAAAGTTTGCTTTTAATTATGTGCTTAGTTTTTTCGCGGTAATTTTTAAGGCATGTTCACTCTTTTTTAATATTTTTAGTTTGAAGGAATGTAGTGGAATTGAGTTTTTGTTTATAAATAAGTAAAACTATTCCTGTTTGAATGAAAAAAGAATTATTAAAATATCTCCAGTACAAGGAAATATATTGACACTATTCGGTGCTATTGTTTTGTCCGACACTGTATAAGCGAGCCCTCAAATGGGACCACTTTTTAAATTTGGTTGCATGGGCAATGAAATCTAAGTCTAGTACCTAATTCCAAAATTGTATACTGTTATCCTTATAAACTATAAAACGGAGATAAAAAAATGCGACAAACGGACGGAAAAGCACACCGAAATTATAAAGGTTCCGTTTTTGCAGACAACTTCTCTTCTCTTTCAGGATGTTGGATGTCAATGTCTTAAAATATAGGATAGGTCCATATGTATCTATGTTTCTTAATACCGGCGACAAAGATAAGTATTTGTATTTACTTCGAATCTCGAAAAAACATGCAAAATTTTTTCACGGCTCCACCTCTTTCGAGTCACTGACAATGCTCAAAGAGTATAACTGTCTGGAAATAACTTCTCAATCTCGCCGTTCGGAGTCTGTATTAAACTGTAGGTACCCTCCACTCCTGAGAGAGCAATAGTTGCTGAGAATCTAGGCCCAAGTCCACCTCGGACTTTATTATTAATAATTAGGGATCGGATTTCCATGCAAATGCATGTTTTTCTATGAACTCCCTGGATGCAAGGCATTTTATTATGTATACGTATCATGAAATTTCCTTTAAAATGGCATTTAACCGTTAGTGCATGCTTTTGCATATTTTACTAAAAATGCATATTTTGCACATTTTTGTGCATATTTTACTATAAAAGCATATTTTGCATATTTTTGTGCATATTTTTATAATAAATTCATTATTATTATTATTATTATTATTTTATTAAAGGTAAATGAATTTTCAGTTAATAATAAACTTAAGCACTAGCGACAAAGCCTTTGGCATTAAGGTATTATAAATCAATATAACAGGCAGGGAAAGTTAGATTTATATGGTATTCACTAAGTTTAGTATTTTTAATAGATTGTATACTTTTCTATATTTTGTTCAGAGGGATTGGATATTAGATGGTAGAGGTTTTTGTTAAATAGATCGGTACATTTTTTGTTTATAGTTGGTTTGGTAGAGATGGCAGGTGGGTGGATTGTTTTTATTAAGGAGATGTTCATGTGTTGCTTTTGTGTGCCCAAGCCGGAGTCTGAGGAAACATTTGTTCATCGTGACTGTTGTTTTGGTGGAGTATAAAGTTGCAGCAGCCTTCGGGTTAATATTGGAGTAGTGGTGGGCGTATTGATTCCAGGATTCGATTCTTTTACGTTCCCAGTGCAAGTATACCATTTTCTTGAAGTCTTTCTTGGGTGGAAAATATTTTGTTAGAGGTAATTCTGAGCTCGCCCTTTTTGCTGCGAGATCGGCTAACCCTTTGATTCCTGTATGTCCTGGTACCCAACAAATTTTCAGTTTAGGTTGTAATTTTATGATGTCGCGAATCTTGTCTATGATGTTGGACCGGTGGTTAAGGTTCATGATTGCTTTTAGGGTAGAGAGGCTGTCGGAACATATGACCGTTTTTTTACGAGCATTATTAACTATTTTTGTAGCTTCGAGAAGAGCTAGAGCCTCAACGGAGAATACTGAAAGGTAGTTTGGTACTTTCTCGGCATGTAGTAATAATCCGTTTGCATCAATTACAGCATAGCCGGTCTCTTCATCGCTTTTGGAACCGTCGGTATATATAATCTCCCAGGACTTTTCGATGTAGGTATTCATGAGCTCGTTGAAAAGTTGAATGTATGTTTCCTTGGGTGTTGAATGTTTTTTGAGTTTGGAGAGGTTGATGTTGATAGCATCAGGTGGTAACAAGCATGGTGGGTGTGTTATAAGGTAGGTCACTTTTTGGACAGATTCAAGCCCCAAATTGTTAGCAAATGTCAAGGCATTGTAGGCGCTTGAAGGGCATTTAGGAATTTTAGTTTGTTTCAACATTTTTTTCCTTACGGTGGTGATCGGCGAATTGGGGGTAAACAGTATGTTCGGAGTAAGGCGAGATATGAGAATGTCCCTCTGGTGTTCGATTTCCGGGAGACCGGCTTCTGTGAGCATATTTTTGACAGGTGTTGTGCGGAAAGCCTTTAAACTGCATCTAACCGCTGCGTGGTAGGGGGGTTTCAGAATTTGGAGAGAGGATTTAGTGCATTTTCCGTAAATTGCCAAACCGTATTCGATCGTTGATAGAATTAGCGTTTTTGTTAGATGTACAAGTGTATTTGTTTTTATAAACGAGTTTTTGGACGACAAAAAATTTATTATATTAAGCTTAGAGTCTAATTTTTTTCCTTAATACTAAACAGTGATGCTTAAAACTAAATTTATTGTCAAAAAATATACCTAGAATTCTTAGCTCATTAACTGTAAATTAAATTTTATTGATTAATTTTAAAATTAATATTGATGTTAGTACAACATAATTTTTTACAGATATGTAAGTGCTTACTTATTTTAGTTGAAATTATTGCTCCAGAATAGGAGCACCAGTTGTCCATATCAAATAGAATATTTTGGAAGGTTTGCTTTGTTTTCGTGATGTCATTACATTTAGACATGATGAATAAATCATCGGCGTAAAGTGTGTGACAAATTTTGAATTTGGAAATTATTGTGCTGATGTCATTGTAGGCGACTATAAATAGAGCGACTGAGAGGGGAGATCCTTGGGGTATTCCGTTATACAGGTCGTATACACCTGAGTAGGAGCTGTTGATCCTGGTTCGAAATTTTCTGTTTAAAACATGAATACCAATGCGGTCAAATGCTTTTTCGAAGCCAAGGGATAATATTGAGACATGATTTTTGCAAGATATGGCGGAGGCAACATTTTCATCGATATAAAGGAGAATCGAATTGTACTTAAGCCGTGTTTGAAGGCTACTTGGTTTAGACACATTACATTTTTCCTTTCTATGTACCACATTAACCTACGGGAAATTATTTTTTCTAGCAGTTTGCCTGTGGCAGGTAGCAGTGAGATGGGTCTATAGCTCTTGCAATCGGTTAGTACTTTACCGGGCTTTAGGATCGGAATGATAGTGGCGGTTTTCCATGTCTGTGGAATGATGCCTTGATTGAAGATGTTATTAAATAATTGAAGAAGGCGTTCCTTAGCAACGGGTGGAGCATTTTTCAGCATCGGGTACGAAACTCTATCATATCCAGCGGCTTTACCTTTTACTGACGCCAGGCAAGTTTCCAGTTCTAGTTTATTTATGGTCAATTCTGTAAATTTGGCTGGGGAGTCGAGTGGGGTTGTCAGGTAATCACTGTTTAGTGCTATGCGTTTATACTCTAGGAATGTTGGGGGGAAGTTTGAGTCGTGCGAATAACTAGACCAAGTTCTTCTTTATTAATATTATCGGAATATTGTATGTTGTAAAGTGTGTTAGTGACGATGTTTTTAAAAGAGCTCCAATTAGCACGATCAGTTTGGAATTTATTTGCCGGATGTTTGTTTTTGCATTTAAAACCTGTGTCAATAGTTGTAACAATGGGAAAATGGTCGCTTCCGTGAAGGTTTGGGAGAATATGCCATGAAGAGTACGGCATTAGTTGGGGCGATATAAAAGTGTGGTCAATGTTGGTAAATGTTTTGTGGGTGGAGAAATGGGTGACGCTACCATCGTTTAGAATGGAGAGATTGGAGTTTGTTAAGAAGCCTTCTATTACTTTTCCCCTGGAGTTACGATCTTGAGAACCCCACAGTGGTCTCTAAGAGTTAAAATCGCCCGTTAATATAAGGGGTTGAAGGCATTTATAATATTTCCAAGGTCTGAAGAGGTGAAAGGTTGACTGGGTGGAATATAAAGAGAAAGTATTCTGATTTTTGAGTTGAGTTGAACTTCCACAGCTACAGTGGAGATTGGGGAGTTAACTATAATGTGTCTGTGTGGGATGGATTTGTGGACTAATAGGGCTGAACCCTGTTTCTCTGAGGTGTGGTTATAAGTAACCTACGTATTGTTTAGGGGAGAATGGGATTTTATCGGTTGGAATGTGGGTTTCTTGGAGAGATATCACAGATGGTTTGTGGTCATTAACTAACAATTGAAGCTCATGTAAATTGTTGTAATAACCTTTGAGATTCCATTGTAGGACCTTGAATGTGTATTTTTCTTTGTTTGGAGACTTATGTGCAACATACAACTGGTTATGTTGCAAAAAGTCTGGGGTGGTAGAGTTTGGGTTGGTAGGGTTTTGACTCTGCTGGTTGGTCGCCGAACCACCGTGGCTACCATTGGGTACTCGGTGCCTCGACGAACAACCAGCAGAGTCAGTGTTGGAAGAGGAATTATTATTGTTATATGTCATCATTATTTACAGTATTGTTCGAAACTTAAGCAACTTTTTTCTCTAAATTATTCAAAGTCGAATTTTTTTTTTTTATTAAAAATAATTCAATCCTAATTTGTTACATTAAGTACTAGAACAACTATACTGAAAACAAAACCCACAATTAAATTCACTGTAAAAAGTTATAAAGTAAAATATAAGGTCATCCCAAAATGCAGCTGTTCGTAACCTAAGTAACTTCTACATAAACTCAAAATTTCACCGAAAAACGGTATCCTAACGGTAGTATTTTGTGAATTCTTTGTAATTTTGCATGCTCTACCGTTGGTAGCAGATAATTGAGATAATTTGTTTTATAAAGAAGTTCGTATTGACAAGCGTTTCGTTTTAATTAATTATGGTGCGCACACAGTATCCAAAGTTATTTAAATCTAAGATTATTGATTGTTATAATAACGGCGAATCACAGATATCAATTGCCAAAAAGTTTAATGTTAATAAGTCTATTATTTCACGACTTATTAAGAAATATAGAGAAACTGGAACAACCGAAAAACTGAATTTTGGCGGACGTCCTCGTAAGACATCATGTCGAATCGATAGAAACATTGTCAAATTGATAAAAAAGAATCCTTTTATGTCATCGAGAGACATTGTAAATGAGTTACAACTTAGTGTGAGTTCTAGCACTGTTAGAAAACGCGCACTTGAAAACAACTTAAGAAGTTACTCTGTATCTAAAAAGCCATCACTGACAAAGAAGCATTTACAAAAAAGGTTTACTTAAAAGATCTTGAATTTATTGACTAGAATATTAAATTAATTACATTTTCAGATTAGATTTTGCAAGAAAGCATATTAATTGGTCTGTGGACAAATGGAATACCGTCTTATTTAGCGATGAATCAAAGTTCAATCTGATGAACTCTGATGGCATTTGTCACGTTCGTAGAAGACAGGGTCAAAGGCTAAATCCTAGGTATTGCAAAGGCACAATAAAGCATGGTGGGGGAAGTGTAATGGTGTGGACTTGCTTCTCAGCGAATGGAGTGGGACCATTTTACCAAATAAGGAACATAATGGATCGATTTCTTTATAGAGATATTTTATGTGAAGAAATGTTACCATACGCTGAGTGGAATATGCCACTTCGATGGGTGTTTCAACATGACAATGACCCGAAACATTCTTCGAAGTTAGTGAAAGAGTGGCTATCGACCAATGGGATTCAAGTTTTAGAGTGGCCTCCCCAATCTCCCGACTTGAATCCTATCGAAAACCTTTTTGGTATCTTAAAACGTAGGGTTGGAAGTCAACGCTTTAAAAATAAAGATGAGCTTATGATGTGCCTGAAAACTGAATGGGAATCGATACCAACGTCCATTTTAAGAAAATTAATTGAGTCCATGCCCCGTAGATGTGCTGAAGTTATAAAAAATAAAGGTTATCACACGAAATATTGAAAGTTGCTTAGGTTTCGAACAGCTGCATTTTGGGATGACCTTATATTTACCTTTTTTTACAGTGAATTTAATTTTGGGTTTTGTTTTCAGTATAGTTGTTCTAGTACTTAATGTAACAAATTAGGATTGAATTATTTTTAATTCAATTCTAAAAAAAAAAAAAAAAAAATTTCGACTTTGAATAATTTAGAGAAAAAAGTTGCTTAAGTTTCGAACAATACTGTATATTAGAGGGTTTAGTGTAGTACTGATTCTTTTGTAAAAGGTTTTGAGAGATTAAAGATATGGGTGAGTGGGTTAGTGCTTCGGATTGATTACTGGTGTTTGTGTTTTTTGAGATTTGTGTGTGTATATTGTCTAAATTGCAAAAAGTATCATTATTTGGAGTATAAGACATGTTGGAGTGGTTTGAAAGGAGGTTTGAGTTGGTTGTAATCGATTGAAGGTTCGGTTTATGTGTTTGTTTTTCTGTTTGATTAGTGGAGATAGTGGGTGAAGGAGGGGCTATGTTGTTGTGTTCGTAAAGAACGTATGTGGTTGTGTTCTTTTTGTTGCTTGCGGTTGTAGGTGGGTTTGAAGTTCGAGGGGGGGAGGAGGGGGAGTTGGAGTTGATGGTGTTAGTTGAGTTAACTTGAGTAGAACTACCCTTGAGTGTGGGTGTGGTTTCAATTTGTGTGAAGGTTTTTGCAACTGTGGAGTATGACTGAGGGCATGGTGGGGGAAGGTATTGTTCCTTGAACAACTGTTTCGCTTCGGATATAGTGCATTTATTTGTTTTAATGTTTAGAATTTGTTTTGCTTGAAGAAAATGTTTACATGTTTTGTAGTTTGATGGGTGCTCTTCTGAGCAGTTTGTACATGACACTCTTGTGCACTTTTGAGAGGTGTGGGGGGGGAGGTTGCACTTTTGGCAGGACGGGCTGTTTCGGCATCTTTGGCGGTATCCGAACCCTATTAATAATAATAATGGCGGCGCTAAAGTCCGAGGTGGACCTGGGCCTGGCTTCTCAGCAACCACTCGTGTTGTGCGTACTATTTTTCTTTCACGAGGGGAGGGGACATACAGTTTAATGCCGACTCCAAGCGGGGACTTTTAAGAAGTTTTTTCTAGACAGTAATACTCTTTGAGCATTGTGGTGAATCGAAAGAGGTGGAGCCGTGAAAAATATTTGGTGTTTTTCCAAGATTCGAACCTAAGACCTCGAGCGTAGGAGTCGACGCATCTACCCACTACGCCACGGATGCCCACTCGTTATTATGAGTTATTTATTATTATTATATGTATGTATAAATTGTGTCTTTAGAGCTCACGAATTCCTGGCTGAGTTCGTAAACGTCAACAAAATGCGCATCGCATAAGCATCACTGCCTATGTGATGCGACGCAACGATTTTTTGATGTTGCGATGCATGGCGATGCTTTAATTTTGTTGGAGTTTCGGAACGGCTTATTGTTTGTGTGCCAATTGTTTTTTTAAATGTCAAAACAATTGGTGAACGTTTTTCTAAATAGTTTGGTTAATAATGTTGGCAATTACAATGACAGCATACTTGACTATAGGTATGAAAAATTAGGTATTTAGGCATGAAAAAGAGACAATTGAGCCATAAAATAAAAAAATGCATCACATCACAAATGTTGCGCTGGTTGATTTTATTTGCGCAGTGGTTGCTTTCATGTTGCATTTTAAAATGCGATGCAAAGCATCATTGCTAAGTGTTTGCAATAAAGAACGCTTGACATTGCAGTGATGCGCTAATATTGCGATTACGAACTCACACTCTCTTTTATGTTTTTAATCACTTGGGCAACTTTTCAGATTGTCTGATTTAAAGAAAATTAACCCAGAACTGTCCTTCTTACATTCTACCAAAAGTTTTCCAAATTTAAAAAATTGCAATCACAACGTTTAAATGAATTGTGCGAACACGGCTTTGCACATCCATTACTTGGCTTCCAATGTGCTGAATTGTCCAACATATGTCCGTCCTTGTCAGTATGACAGATGCAGATCTGTTGTCTGTCTTTGGGGAAAGGCGCCAGTATCCAAAATCCGGGTAGCTGCCCGCGATTTATATTATTTGCTGGAAAGTTTTGAATGAAATAAAAGACACTTTTTTTCTTGAGTGCCGCTGTCTTCTTGGCTACAAACTCTTTCCAAATTTATGTACAATATTTGTTTGTTTCAAAATCAAATGAGTGCCGCTGTCTTCAGCAAGGCTGCATACTCTTTGCTGTCCAACAAATAATCCAACCGATTTCATGACATTCGGTTGGTTTTATGATATGAAATTGATTAGCTTAGCATTTCTCAATTTCAATTCGGAGGTAGCCGATTTTGTTGGCTTAGTAATTTTCGGTGCATTCGCTTTTTTCGTATTTTGCTTTCGGTAGGTGGTACGTAACTCGCGCGGGGAATAGAGTTTGATTACATCTTAATTTTCAGATTTCAACCAGGATCTGTGCGGCATGGGTGACCCTGTTGGATATGCTTTACCGTATGTCCACCGCTAAAGCTCTCTGATATCATTAATCCTACTTAACCGCGGCAAGGTGTATAATTACTCTGAGGCCACTCAACTTAAGTTCCACCAGATTATATACAGAATCGTCTAAATCTGAGTATAGCCAAAATTTCCCTTTTCTAATATATGTATACATATATTGGGACGATATCAGTAGCGCTACTAGGTAGATGTAGATCTAAGTTTGTAAACATTAACATTGGTAAAAATAACTTAAGTACACGTTCTGTACAACAAATGGTAACAAACCTGTTTGTCTGGATTACTTAACAACCAGAAGGTCAAATCCAACAAAATTAAGGAAAAAAAGCACAAGAAATAATTAAAGATATACCGTTGATAACGGAAAAGAGAACACAATATCTGTCTGGCAGTATTTTCAATATCTGTCTCAAAAAAGAAAACACATACAAAAAAAATAATAACTGACTGCTCAGTTCATTTAGCCACATTTATGCAAAATGGTTATGAAAAAGCCGTGAAGGCCATTTACGCACTACTATAACTTTTTGACTCAAAATTAAAGAATTCTAATTAAATACATTTTCTCTATCGAAATCACTTCCTGCTTGAATTTTCGGGCATCCTATATAAATATACATTTGCATTTTCAGATTCGTTTCCGATTGACCCAGTTATTTCTATGTCACCTGTTGGGTTACAATATTCCAGAGATTCCAGCAGAGGACAATTGGTTTTACTTCCTACAACAACGGCTATGGGTACGTAGACCTGTTGAACATTGCCTTATACTAAGTACATTTATTGTAGTAGTAATATATATTTATATAACTGAATTTAAAATTTTTTTAATTATTAATTATTCTGTATTTAATTAACTAATTAACCAACTTACTATAATAATAATTTAAATATATTTACACAAAAGGAAAGTTTGTGGCATTTTATATGCAATGTAAATGTAAATGCCATCTTAAATTTACAATATTCATTAAACTATCCGCTTCAGCGGATACTAAACAGAATTAGCGAAAGTTCTCAGTTGTTGGACACCACGGACAGCTTCTGGTATTTTCACCTGCTTATTGTTTCACTTAATTCAACCAAGAAATTACAACAAGTGATTCTTTTACTTTTCCGTTTTCCTTACTTAATTCGACCTTGACAGTAAGGCTCAATAGCACATATCTTTTTAGGGTTCCGTCTACAAATCGTCCGTCCGTCTGTCGTGTCTGTCACACTTTTTTATCTCCAAGGTTTACAAAAATGTAGACATTAAATTTGCCTATGCACCCAAATTTAAAAAGTGGCCCCACACCTTACAGCACAACTTAGTAGCACAGATCTCTTTAATTTTTTGGTACAACACTCTAAATTATTTCAGTCAGTTACAAAATGTATTTCATTATTTTTCTATAGTTTGAATAATTGTTGCGGCGGTAATCTGCAGAAAGGGGACAAATTAACTTTTATTATAATAAAAAATTCGTTAGGGCACCGGCCTTGGAAGTCCCTTTTTTTCCTTTTTGAAAGCCTACGTTGAGATTATAGCCGACCTATTCGCGGCACGAGTGATTCCACAATTGATCTATTTATCTAGTCGATCACCGCGCATTTTTTCATGGGTATGTCGGAATTTGTTTCATCAGAGTTCGAAAAGTTAGCTGAGTTCCCATGGCAACAGCAACGTGCACTCATATAGAGCGTACTAACTCGTTCGTACTGTATGAAACCCGTAACTATTGACTCATAAAAAAAAATGGATCAATTTGTAGACCGGCCTCTGCAGGGGCGCCAATTAACGAATCCTCATTTGAGGATTAAAAAAAAAACACGAACGGAGAGCCTCTCTCCAACAGTTCGACTTACAACCGAAAAGCAAGAAAAGAAACGCAAGTTCCAAACCGATCGACTTTTATTGTTCTACCAGAGAGCTAAGAATGTCTCTAAAACTAACTTAAATATAATTTTACGCCTATGCCCACATCCGCTAGGCAGTCTACGGGGGAAAGGGCAGCTGTGCCAGTATTCTCCGGCCTGGGAAAGTTTTTATGCTGGATCATGTTGATTCATATTGCACACACGAACAATTGGGAAGTTCAAGGTGACAGCTCCCTTTCCGTCGGCTGGGAAATGCATCGTGTTAACTTATCTATATACATTGTTTGTATGTTTATCTTTTTGTGTATTTATTATTTATTTCTACATTTACCTTTTTTCTTTTTGTTAATTAATTTATTATTAATTTAATAGTTTTGAGCGTGAGTAAGTGCGGTTCGATTCCCGAAAAAACATCTATGATATTTTCATGGCTCCACCTCTTTCGAGCCACTGGCAATACTCTGTATAAGTGTAACTGAGTATAACTGTCTAGAAAAAGCTTCCCAATTTCGACGTTCAGAGCCGGCATTGTAGGTCCCCTCCACACATGAGAAAACAATAGCACGCAACACACGAGTGGTTGTTGAGAAGCCCATCCGGGACTACAGCGCAGTCATTATTATTATTATTATTATTATTGATATTACTATTTACCTATTTATTTATTTGAATTTTTATTTACTCATTTATGTATTTATTTATTTGCCTATTTATTCACTCATTTATTTATGTAAATACCAGTTGATTAAAATAGCCATACCAAATGACAATTTGGTGAATGAAATGCAGACATTTTTTTTTTCTCATTCCTTTTTCATTTTTTTTATTTTGTTGCTTAAAATGTACTTAAATATATATAAATTAAATTAAATTTTGGAATTAAAAATAAATTGAAGAATTTTAAATTTTGCAATGTTTCAACTGATTCGAAAGTTACTGAGTTTTGTTTATTTTGCGTTTATTATCGGTACTGGTGTTGTTTGTAAAGTTTGCCGCGGAGCTGAGGTAGACGAAGTTCTTCACTACCTGGAAGTTATCTATCTGTCTATTGTGACGTTCTGGCCATGTCGCCGATGTTGTGCGTCCTTTCTCGATTACAGCCCTCATTTACCACTTGACCCATTTTAGCGGTTTCCGTCTCAATTGCAATAAACGGCTCATTGACGGCTCGCTGATTTCGATCAATCACGTCAAACTCTCCTGAGTTACGTCAACATCGAAAATGTACTCCACAAAAAAAATTCTGTCGTCAGCACTCACCGTTAATGTTTTCCAAACACCAGGTCGAAACATATTAAGGAAGTTAACCTACACGGCTTCAAGCTGATAAAAAAGAAATACTGTGTAAAGTAAAAATAACCAATTTTTGCTGACGGGAGTCTATTCGATCGGCAACACTACTCCATAGTAGTAATGAGAATGATGAGCTCAGAAAGTAAAATAAAATGGCAAACAATCGAAGTAGATTTAAAAAATGTAAAACAGATAATGGAAAAAAATATATTAAAAAGAAACATATTTATTTTAATTTTATTTAATTATTTAGGACGAAAACATAACATTGACTAGTGTTATTCGTTAAACAATGACTGCTTTTAAAAAATAAGTTTTACGAATTCATACATTAGTTTATTTGTTATATTTTTATATTGAGCTTTTTGTTTCAAAATCAACTAGATTCTCTTCTAAAAGAGATATGATATAATGCAAAATGTGAATTGTGACGAAAAAATGTAATCAGTTTTTAAGACGTAACCCTCCTGAACATATTTAAATTATTTTTAATTGTTTAGGAGTGTTGAGCCGATCAATTAGAATTACCCAAATTATGTTCTATCGAATTTATCGCAAACAAAAGGTTAGCTTGTTCCACGTATAAAATTCAGAATGACAGGACAAGATAAAACAAAAATATTTTGTAAGTAAATGTTGGTATAATTGAGCATGGATTGACAGGGATGTCCAACACGCCTCTCAATGAGATGATCCTCGTATCCACTTAGCGCCTTAGTCGAAACATCGGCAGGCATTTCTCTCGTAGATAGATATTCCAGTTTTAAGCCTCCTTTAGACAATAGATCGCGAATGAAGTGGTGTCGGATATCTATATGCTTAGTCCTTTGATGGAACACATGATTTTCAGCATGTAGTTCGGCACCACGATTGTCGTTATATACAGTGATTTCATTGAAGTCCTCAAAACCAAGTTCCTTTAAGAAATTCCTTAGATGAATTGCCTCCTTCAAAGCCTCCGATATACCCATGTACTCGGCTTCGGTTGAGGAAAGAGCAACAGTCTTTTGTTTTTGAGATTTCCAACTTATGACTGCATTGGAAAACATGAAGGCAAACCCAGTGTATGATCGTCTATCAATAAGAAGAAGAATATTGCAATCCATAGTCCATTGTGCCTTGAAGGTAGCGTAGCAGGTGCCGTGAACGAAGGCCATATGAACTAACGCCATAATGGCGTTAATTCGCATTTGAAAGTGAATTAACGCCATAATCCGCCTATGGCTTTAATTCACTTTCAAATTTGAACTAAAGCCATATGCCGTTAGCTCGTTTTAGGAAGTGGCCTTAGTTCACATTTGAAGTTGAATTAAAGTCACTCGGATCAATCTCAATAATTTACATTATTTACATGGTTCTAAGAAATGAGGTAGAAACTTGTAGGAAGAAAGTTTACGGCGTATAAACAGTAATTTGGAATGAATTACTACATGGAAACATGTAGGATTTGAAGTAGGCGCGAGACTGAGTGTATCCATGATTTTTTTTTATCCATGATTTGCATGAGTTTAAAGAAAGTAAATACAATCAAACTCGCACTTACTCCAAATTGCATATGTGGCCAAGCAGGGCAAGGGAGGTAGGTTGGAAACCAAACGTGGTCCGATCATGGTGGGACATTGGACAGATAACGCGCTTTAGAGCTCAAATACATTGTATGGCATATTTTTCCTCTCCAAGATTCTTAACTTCAAAGTCTTCCATAAGACAATCTTTAGTTTGCTCAGATACTCGGAGCAAAGACAGAATATCGTCAACATATATCGAAAGAATTAAGATCGTACCTTTTCTCCACGCAACATACACGCATGAATCTGATTTTGTGGCTTTCAGTCCAATTTGCTGTAACTAACGATCAAATCTTTCATTCCATTGATGCCCGGCTTGTTTCAAGCCATAGAGGGCCTTCTTCAGGTAACACACCTCTTTTCCCTCACGAAATGATTGAAGCATTGCTTTTGCCTTCTGGGCAATGTAACTATTTGTCGGCTCACTTTGTAGAATTTCTTCTAAAACGTTTTCTAGCAATGGTGGTGGTTTCATATAAATTTGCTCATTCAATGTTCCATTTAAGTACGCTGAGGTTATATCGACGACTCGCTCAGCAAGAGCGAGCATAAAACGTATTGATTCTAAGCGAGCTACAGGAGAGAACGTCTTTGTGTAGTCTATTCCTGGTTGTTGTGAAAAACCTTGATCCACAAATCGAGCTTTTCTAATCGTAATACCACCATCCTGATTGCGCTTGTTTGTAAGCACGAAGCGGCATCCAACTTTGCTCCGTTCAGACTTCTCGCGAACCAGTTCCCAAGTGTCGTTTTTAATTTAATTTCCGCTACAATGGCGTTTTTCCACTCCACACAGTCATCACCTTGGAGGGCTTCACCGTTAAATGCATAGGCCACAACATTATGCAAAACATTCTCAGCGTCATTTTCAATTTGACTAATTTGATCAGGTTTACACGAGTCATTAGTATTTAGTATTTTTTTTAGTATTTAATATTTATTTTCTTATAGGCTCAAAAAACAATCAAATTCAATTACATTTCATTTCATTTTTAAGTTAAATATAAATAACGGGAGCACCTCCCTCTCCTACTGACGTCAATGAGCTGGAATGGCTAGTCAACTCGTTCACCATTGCCCTTAATGAAGCAATGGACACGGCCTGCCCACTCAAAACACGGAAGTTTAACTCCAAGCCACACTGGTGGAATAGTGAAATTGAACATCTTCGTAAAGCCAGCAGGAGGAAGTTCAACAAAGCTAAATCCTCCGGGGATGAGCTCCACTGGGAATCCTATAAAGAATCCCTCAGATTATTCAAATCCAAAATAAAAACGGCAAAAAGGAAATCCTGGAAGCTGTTTTGCGGAAGAATAGAAGATATTTCGGAGACCTCAAGACTCAGAAAAATCCTCTCCTCGTGTCCTGCCATACCAAGCTACTACATGAAGCAGGACGGCACATGGACTACGTCTAGTAAAGAATCACTTGAGATTCTACTTGATACTCACTTCCCCAGCTGCTCTGATGACCAACCCTCTTCAGCCTTGGTTTCTGGTTATCCCATTAGTAGCCTCGTGAAACTCACCACTAAGCGCAGAATAGCATGGACTATTCGTAGCTTCAAACCGTATAAATCCCCTGGTCCGGACGGTATTATACCAGCGGAACTCCAACTGAACTAAGACCTAATTCTTCCATGGTTGGAAACTATCCTCAAAGGTTGCCTAAGCTTGTCCCATATCCCCACACGATAGGGGCAGGTGAAGGTTGTCTTCCTACCTAAAGCAGGTCGTAGCTCTCATGTTAACCCCAAAGATTTCAGACCTATCAGTTTATCCTCCTTCCTACTCAAAACGTTGGAAAGACTTATAGATATCCATCTTCGCTGCAATATATTCCCATCTAGATTGTCAGCCTCTCAACATGCATACACTAAAGGCAAATCAGTTGATACTGCCCTACACTCGCTTGTATGCTCCATTGAAAAATCCCTTCACCATAAGGAATTCACTATGGTAGCCTTCCTGGACATCGAGGGAACCTTCAACAATGTCTACCCATCCTCTATCATCAGTGCACTGGTAAATCTTGGTGTGGATAAGGGACTCTGTAGATTGATTTACCAACTGCTCGTCAGTAGAGTTATCATATCGAAGCTGGGTTCTACCACAGCCACCAGAGTTGCCAGCAGAGGAACACCACAAGGTGGAGTTCTATCTCCCCTGCTATGGAACATCGTAGTCAACGAACTACTTTTGTCGTTAGATAAGGCAGGGTGCAAGGTGATAGCCTATGCGGATGATATTGCTGTGGCTGTCTCGGGTAATATCCATCAGTGCTAAGGGATCTCTTACAGCATGCTCTCTCAAAACTTTCGGCGTGGACCAAAGTCAACGGTTTGGGCATTAATGCTTCCAAAACGGAAATTGTCCTCTTCACACGTAAATATAGTATCCCCTCGATTGACCCCCATACCATTAACGGCACCAGTTGCAAATTCTCGGAGTCTGCTAAATATCTGGGGCTCATCCTAGATAAGAGACTAAACTGGAAGCCGAACATAATGGAGCGTACCCGCAAGGCGACTGGCTCTCTACATTTGTAAAAGAGCATTAGGAAAGAAATGGGGTCTCCAACCTCATATGATCCACTGGATCTACACAACCGTCGTTAGACCCATTCTGTTGTATGGAGTGCATGTCTGGTGGCCAATACTAGACAAAGCCATACACTACAATCTCATTAGGAAAGTTCAACGTCAAGCTTGCATTTGCATAGGAGGTGCTCTGAGAACCACAACCTCAGATGCACTGGACGTGATAATGAACCTATCCCCAATCGACTTTTTCGGCAAACAACTAGCAAAGAATACGGCTATCCGTCTTACAGCCTCTTCCCAGTGGACCAACAATTCATTTGGTCACTCCACTATACTAAGTTCTTCTAACTTCCCCACGAGAATTCTGGACCATACCACACCCCTTTACTTCCCTGATAGACTTTTTAAAACCCTTATTCCAGATAGAGACTTCTGGAATGATAATCCTAAACCTTTTGCAGGTTTGATGGGTCTAAAACCCAGGAGGGGGTGGGTAGTGGTGTTTTCTCTGATGAACTAAATATAAGTCTCTCCTTTCGCTTATCCGACTACTGTAGTGTGTTTCAGGCGGAGATTATGGCGATTAGTGAAGCGCTGTCTTGGCTCAAATTGAATGTTATATCCGCTCGTGATATTTGCATCTTCACTGACAGGCAGGTAGCCATCAGAGCCCTGGAATTGGTCTCTACGAACTCTAAGACTGTAATAGACTGCCGCTCATCTTTAGACAAGATGGCCGACCAGTTCTACATTTGCCTGTGCTGGGTGCCAGGACATAGAGACATTCCAGGCAACTGCAAAGCAGATGAACTCGCCAAGCTCGCAACTTCACAGCCATTACTTCCCAAACACAGTCACTTGGGTATGCCCCTCACAACTTGCAAATTGCTGCTCTTACTAGAGGCAACTCGTGAAATGGATAACAGATGGGCGAGTGGCACTTCGTGTCACACCTCCAGGATAATCCTAGGCCACTAGGCTAGATTCCAATAGATCTAAGGATTTAATATCTCTTCACAGATCGAATATAAGCTCTATCGTCGGTGTCATCACAGGACACTGCCTCATAGGAAACCATGCCATCAGACTAGGTGTCCCGGCTAATGATTTCTGTAGAAGCTGCCTAGATGAGGAGGAAGTGGAAAGCGTCCCACACCTCCTATGCTCCTGTCCGGTCCTGGCGTCTATTCGACGCCAATATCTAGGGGCCTACTTTTTTGATGACTTGGGTGAACTTAGTACGGTTCCCATTAATAATCTACTTCGCTTCATTATAGGCTCCAAATGGTTTCCCTCGGACAACTTATTGGTTTGATCCCGATCAAACCATGTGGCAGCACAATGGATCAACTCTGGTCTAGGTGCACACACAGTAAAGCCACATCTTACCTAACCTAAATATAAATAAGAAAACATTAGTGTCACTCAGTATTTAAATACGATTGTAAAATAGAGTAGAGTGACACTTCAATTCATTTAGTAGACTAGTATAATATAATCGGGTGGGGTGACCCAAAAAGATAACATAATAATAAAGTATTGTGATAAAAAAGAAAAAAGAAACACTAATATTAAGAATATAACATTACGAGTTATGCTGTATGTACAAAAGGAGAAAATTAAAAATAAATTAAAATATATAAAAAATATAAATTTTTTATATATAAAATATAAAAAAAAAATAAAAAAATAAATTCAAATATAAATAAATATAAATATAAAATAAATTCATGTAGTTGTTGGCAAGCAAAAAAAGAAAGAAAACTGAAGATTTTATAGATTTTAACTAAGGGGACAGAGAATAAGCTAAACCAGAATATTAGATATAAGAGATTCAAGTCTATCAACATCATGGGTGAAAAGCCAGAGCTTAACGCGATTAAGAAAGGTTGCAGGTATTGTTATTGACCTTATAGACTGCGGTAGTACATTAAATAACCTATATGCCAAAATGGAATAAAAATTACGATATCCGGTGGTACGGAAACTTGGTACTGTCATTGGATTTGACAGATTACCACGAAGGTTGTACCGGGAAATTAAACGAAAATTACGGTTACCAGACATTAAAAAGAACAGCTTTAACACTTTGAAGCAATACAAATGGCGAACAGGAAGAATCTTCATTGCATAGAATAAAGAAAAACTCGAATGTATAAGATTTCCGGTAGATTTTTCTTAGGACAAATTTCTGCAAAATCAACAGAGGTAGAATTTTTTTCCCCAACACGCCACATGCAAAGTTTTCAACATATTAACGTGATTTGCAAAACTCAATCTAGAATCAAATATTATTCCCAAGTATTTAAATTCAAAAACTCTCTCAATTAAAAAACATTTAGTACTACAGATCTGATTATGACAATAAGAGGGAGACGAAGAAGATGAACAATAGCAATTTTCTAGTAGTTTATATTTATTGCACTCAGGTGAATGGAAGTAGATATTTGCATCAAACTGGAATGAAGACGATAGAACATTATTTCAGTTTTCGGGCTTATTATTAAGTTGTGTTTAGAAAACCAAAGACGCCGCAGTAGGTTAAGATCCCAATTGATGTCACACACCAAGTCCAATGGACTGTTTAGGCCATAAGTGAAGCCAATGTCGTCAGCAAAAGCAGTCGGTGCACCCTTGAAGCATAGAGCAAAGAGAGAATTGATATAAATCAAGAACAGAATTGGACCTAAAACTGAGCTTTGAGGAACGCCTATGATATAGTATCCAATTCCACTTCTAATGTCATCCAACTTAACTCTTTGCGACCTGTTCTTGAGATATGAAATGAACCATTGAAAAATGAAGCCACGAAATCCTGCTTTTTCAAGTTTTCTCAATAGAATACTGTGGTTGACCATGTCAAAGGCTTTTGTTATGTCAATAAATAATCCAGCCCTTGATTTTTTAGAATCAAAGTGTGACATTATTTGAGAACAGAACTTCAAGAGTGCATCTTCCGTCGATTTGCATTTTAAAAAACCATATTGCGCAGGATTAAAATACTTTTTTTTGCTAAGAATCCCATAATTCTGTTTTTCAAAAATTTTGCAAAATACCGAGAGAATTGATATGGGTCTATAATTACCAATTTCAGTTTTGGAACCTTTTTTATGTAAAGGAATGACATTAGCACATTTAAGCTCATCAGGGAAGACTCCATCAAGCACACAACGATTATAAATAAAGGCCAAAACATCAACTAAAAAACATGCAATTTTTTTACTACGAAATTTGATATAGCACAAGGTCCGCGAGATGTTTGTACTTTCTTAACAAAGCATTTCTCAATTTCAGTGTCAGGCGCATCGATGGACAAAGCTTTGGAGAAGATATGTTCTGCCGTCTTCATTACAGTAGTGTCGTTTACGTTTGACACACTTACAATTTCGAGAGAACTATTCAACAGATGTTATTTTTTGCCAATTCAGCTTACTCTCCAGGTTGCTAACTCTCGATCTAAGCTCTGTGTTTTTAGTTCTCAGCTGATTTTTTTGAAGTAAGAACTGCTGGTTCTACGCAAGAAGCAAGAATTGCGGCCCTACAAAAGAGCTGTTATCTCCTCTTTGGCGCTCCGAATTGGGAAAGCTGGCAATCATGACAGTATGACCGACGCTGAGTGCAAACACTGCGAAGATCAACTGTGTGAGCTAGCAACGGCAGAGAATGCTTGCTTTCAAGTGGAGGGCTGTGGTTTAGAAAACGGAACCTTTGTGCTGAAGTGCTCCACCCAGCAAACCCTTGAATGGCTGAGCAAATCTGAGTCGAAAATCCCCTCCCCCCCTGGTAACCACAACTTTTGAGGTTTTCAGGCCGCCAAAAATTACGTGCGCCGTCTACTGGACTCCGAGGCAACTCCGGAAAACGGCAGATGTGCTGGCGCTCTTTCACATGCAGAACACTGACCCCGAAATCAAGAAGTGGAAAATCTACTCTCAAAGGGAGAGTAAGAACCGGGAAAATAAGGACGGTTCTTCTCTCATTGTGGGTCTACACGAAACTTCGATTGATACCAGCCGCTCTAGGTATAACTCCCGTCACTATCTGCATTTTGGAAGGATTAATTTCCACTTCATTTCCAAGTGGTGTGGATAATGGACGAAAACCACGGTAAACTTTGAAATAATTTTTACCTAGATAAACCTTTACCATTCCAAGGATGCTACTGCCCTCTTATGTAGTAGACTTTCCATGGTGAAGACAAACCTCCACATAGCATCCATTCAAGAACCACTCTTGTCTTGAGAACTTGTCTTATTGTGCCGAAATTTCTCTCAGCAACCAAGCTTGTACAGTTCTGTGGACAAGATTTGGTTGCTGCAGTTCTAAGCTATGAAGCGAACGGAGTGTGGCGTAATTTCGTCGTTGCGTAAGCCTACTTCCCCTACGACTCTGTTCTGCCGCCACCACCAAGAGTGGTATTAGAACTCGTAGAGTACTGTTAAATCAGAAAATTGCTCCTAATCATCTGCTGTGATGCTAATGCTCAGAATTCCTTCCGGGGCAGCATCAAATGCAACAAGAGAGGGAACGATCTTCTGAATTGCTTACTATCGTCTGATTTGGACGTCAATAATGTTGGCTCCCAACCAACTTTTGTTACGACAAGGAGACAGAAAGTAATCGACTTACGTTATCCAACAGATACATTAAGATAGATAGATAGATATGTTTATTTCGTTTCAAATTACATTTTGTTATCGCACAACTTACATTTGCACAGAGCTATGATTAATATAATATAATCTTACTACTGAAAAAGATGTTTGACAATATTTAAGAAACTTTTTTTTCAAATGAATTATATATATTGAGGAAACTACGAAAAGGAAAAACCTCATACAAATAGGAAAAAAAAATAATAATAATAAATTAAAATATATATGTATACAAATATAGTAATAAGAAAAGTAAAGATATATATATATAATTTTATATATACACATATATATATAAAGTGTTCATAAAATAAAATATTAATAATAAGTAAAAATTAAATATTCAAAAGAGAATACACGAAAATCAATAAAGAAATAAATAAATTAATAAACAGACAGATAAATAAATATATAAATAAATAAATAAATAAATAAATACATAAATTAATAAGTAAATAAATGAATAAATAAATAAATAAACAAATAAATAAATAAATAAATACATAAATAAATAAATAAATAAATATAAATAAGTAAATAAATAAATAAATAGGTAAATACAATAAATAAATAGATAAATAAACATATATATATGTGAGAATCTATATTGCAATAGTAAATGAAACAATCTATTATTAAGTAAATAGTTAATTTATAAGAGGATTATCGGGGATGTCGCATCTGATTTCGAAAAATTCAGAGAGCTTTTGTATATTGTTAGATATAAGTTCAACATGAGCCTTATGGTGTCAGTTAAGAGTAAAGTAATGCCAAGGAAGATTCAACATTATTTTAAAGACTTTGTCTGTGATATTTGCAATTTTTTTATATAGCACTTAGCACAGTTTCCCCAGACTTGACATCCATATAAGAGGATTGCTTTAAATACAGCTTTGAAAATAAGTATCTTGTTTTCATTGGACAGTAAAGATCTTCTGTTGATAAGGGAGTATAACATTTTTATAGCAATGTTATACTTTTTAAGAACTTGTGAGTGGTGTTCGTTGAACGTCAATCTTTTATCCAAATATATCCCTAAATATTTTACCGAAGTTTTCCATGATACTGAATTTCCTAAGATATTAAAGTTATTTGTTGGTAAGAAGCAAATCTTTCATTTTCTGTTAAAAAAGATAGCTTGTATCTTATCGACATTAACTTTAATTTTCCATTTTGAAAGGTATTCGAGTAAGCATTTAATCGCATTTGTTAAGTTCGTCTCAATATTGAGACTGAACTCATGCGAAGATAAAATTGCAGTGTCATCGGCATAAATTGCTGTATCACAGTAAGGAAGATCAGGAAAGTCACAAGTATGCATCTTATACAAAACTGGACTGAGGACTGAGCCTTGCGGGACACCAGCATTGACACTGACGAGGTTAGAGACACCACTCTTGACATGGACTTTGAAATATCTATCTGTGACAAAACTCTTAACAATTTTACATAGAAATGGGGGGCAATTGAGCCTTATATATGAGTCCGTCGTGCCATGCAGAATCTTTTTCGATTTCGAGCAAGATCATACCTGTAGATTTCCATACTGAACGATTGGCTTTAATGATATTGCATATCCTAAGAACTTGGTGTGAAATACCATGATTTCGCCTAAAGCCAAAATGTTGATTTGGATATACGAGTACCTTATGAGCATCGATAAAGGAGACTAGTTTTTCTTTAAGTACGTTTTCACAGATTTTACTTACTGTACTTAGTAGGCTAATTGGTCTATAACTTTCAATTCTGTCCGGGGGTTTGCCTGCTTTGGGTATCGCGACAACTTTTTCTAATTTCCATGCCACTGGAAAGTATTGGACTTTAAGACGTGAATTAATAATGAAAGTAAGCTACTTTATCCCCATTTTGGGAGATTTTTTAAGTAAACGTTTTTAATATTATCTACTCCACCTGTTTTCCTGACCTTTAGATTGTTTACAAAGAACTGAATCTTCTGAGATAAATTCGTTGTATGGGGTTTCGTGACTAGAGGAATTGAAAGATTGAAGAATATCGTCTACAGTGGAGGTTGTGCTTTCGGCTCCTAGGTGCTGAGAGACAAGGTGATTTTTTTGCAAAATTATCCGCTAATACATTCGCTTTTTCTTTGTCTGTAATATATGTGTTTGCACCATTCTTTAGACAAGGACTTTCGTTGTGTTTATTTTTTACAATTTTCACTATGTTCCAGAAAGGTTTGGAACCTTTATCGAGAGAACTAAGTGTAAGATTTCACTTAGTATTGCGATGCTCTTGTATTTTGTAACTAATTACTTTGTTTAGCTGTGCAACTGTATTACGGGAAACTATTTGGTGTTACCTTTGCCAGTTCCTTCTGTGCATATTTCTAATTCTAATTAGTTCTAAAATGAGAGTGGGTCTCAAAGTCTCAAACCAACATTTTTCTTCCGAACTTTCGGAATATTATTGTTAGCAGAGGTTACGATGGAGTCCGAAAATGTTTGCACAACTGAATCAACATCCTCTTTAGTCGAGGTTGAGATTCATCGAACTCTTTCTGAACTGTATATTTAGTAAATCTCTGCGATAATTTTTCCAGTGAGCTTTTTTGAGATCTAAATAGTATTCATGTTTCTCCACTCCAGAAATTCGTATTTTTGAAAGGATCGGGTTATGGTCTGAGCTGAACTCATTCAGAGTGATTGGTTGAGATAGCAAATTAGAAACATTTGTTACAAATAAGTCAAGGACAGACCGATTTCCAATAGCACGAGAAGGGACGTAAGTAAAACTGGGTGGAAATTTAATTAAAACAGGTAACAAATTATACAAATCAGACAATACATTTCCCCATTTCTATTTCTATTTTCCATTTCTACATGTTTTTTCTTTATACCTTTAGCATTCCATGTTATAATATTAATATTATTGTTACTTAAATTACTTAACATGATTATACAAAAACTTAGTAGCTAATTGTGCGACAACATTAAATTGATCTACCCTAGATTTACATGAACCATTTCCATGACTAGAGAATTCAGTTCCTCCATTGTGAATAGATCTATGCTGCCATAGGTGACTGGGGCATTGTTGTTGTTAATTTCTCTAGCTGTTGACGGCATTGCAGAAGAAAAAGGTGCTGTGTATGCCCATGCATTTGAATTAGTGATGTTGTTGTTGTCCTGTACTCGTTTTGGTTGCTTTGCTCATGGGGAACAATGATAGGTTGTTATTGTTGTTTTGTTGCAGAGAAGCGCTGTTTCTTACGTTGTTATTGTTGTTGTTTCGTCTAAGCGAGCTTTTAGTTTTAATTTGTTGTCTCATTTCTACGTATTTTCTCCTACTCACACATGAGTTATCTGTAAACGCATGATTACCTTGACAGTTTGCGCATTTTTGAGTGTTTGGATTAGTGCACTCATTAGTCTTGTGATGACCAGCGCACAAGGAACAATATGGTTTAACATGGCAGTTTTTTTCGCCATGAACAAACATTTGGCAGTAACGACACTGCGTAATTCTGTTCTTTCACTCGATGAAAGTAGACTGGTTAAAGTTCTTAAAAAGAACAAACCAGCCAAACTGGAAACACTCAGAAGACCAGACGGTACCCACACTGAGTCAAAAGCTGAAACCCTCAGCCTCATGCTTGAGACTCATTTTCCAGGTAACCAGATTACAACCGGCTCAAAACCAGTTCCTACGCTGGAACTGAAGATGAGCTGATTAATGTAACACACCGATGCTGGTTTATTTCATCGCTCGTGGTGACAGATGAAGCTATCAAATACGCAGTCGCGTCTTTCGATGTTTTCAAGTTGCCGGGTACCGATGGCATATATCCAGCTTTGTTACAAAAGGGTATAGACCAGTTGCTGTCGGTTCTGAAAAGAATTTTCACAGCCAGTCTGGCACTGGCCCATATCCCAACCCCTTGGCGTACAGTTAGGGTAGCCTTGTTACCAAAGATCGGTAAGGGGGACTACTCACTCGCCAAGAACTTTTGACCAATCAGTCTAACTTCCTTCCTCCTGAAAAGCATGAAAAGGCTGGTTGAGCTTCATGTGCTCAAAACCGCTTTGCGATTTCATCCTCTGTCACAGAATGCGGAAAATCTTGCGAGACTGCACTTCAAAATTTCTTTGGCGGAATTAAATGTGCACTCGACAGGAAAAAGTACGCGCTGGGCATTTTCATTGATGTAGAGGGTGCCTTTGACAATGCGACTTTTGATGGCATGTGCAACTCGGCGAGAGAACACGGTGTAGATGAATCATTAGTGCTGTGGATTAAAGCAATGCTAATGAATAGAACTATTATTGCGGACGCGGATTGTGGCCAGTATATTATGGCGAGGGTAAATAGGGGTTGTCCGCAGGGTGGCGTCTTGTCTTCTCTGCTATGGTGCATGCTGGTTGACTCTGCTCGATGCTCTCAATAGTTCCAACATCTACGGCCAGTCCTATGCGGATGATGTAGCTGTTCTGTCTGTCAGATCATGCCTAGCGGATGTTTGTTTAGCAGGCAGCTCTAGACGTGATCGACGATTGCTGTACTAGAAATGGGCTTTCAGTCAACCCTCTTAAAACCGAGGTTGTCCTCTTCACGAGGAGGAGAAAATTGACTGGCTTGACTCAACTAGTACTAAAAGGTGTCACTATCTGCTTTTCCGATGAAGCTAAATATCTGGATGTCATTCTTCTTCTGTGGAAAAAACAGATCGAATCGAAAATTGCGATGGCACTGTCAGTTTTTTGGCACCAAAAAGATACACGGCTATGGTTAGGCCCCTTCACTCCTATGCATCAGTCGTTTTATGAAATAAGCTTTCGCGTAAATATGTAGCTGCTGCTTTCACCAAGCTTCAAAGAACGGTCTGTCTCGGCTGCATAGGGGCCTTCCCTAGCACGCCTGGCTCTGCTCTTGATGCCCTGCTGAATCTCCCCCCTTAGATGTCCATATGATGGGGTGTTTCCGTTTAAAAAGAAATGGTTATTGGTACAGCTCGCACTGGAGCTTCGATGACCTTGGGCACCGCAATGGTAAATTTGCGTCGGTTTTCCAAGCGGAAACCTATGCGATCCTAATGGCTACGAGCTATATTGTGAAGAATGGGTGGAAGGGGCGAAGTATTTGTGTCTGTAGCGACAGCAAGCTGTGCTTAAGGCCTTGCTGAACGCTTTAACCACTTCCAGGATGGTTCAGGAATGCAAGTCTTCTCTGAATTCGATCGGTAGCTTGAATTCGCTAAGACTTGTCTGGGTTCCGGGGCACCACGGGATCACGGGAAATGAGATCGCTGATGAACTTGCTAGGCGAGGATCAGATGAGGCTTTCTCAGGACCTGAACCTACGCTGGGACTGCCCGCGTCCTTGGTTAGGGCTTCCATCGATGGTTGGACTTTTCGAGAGCACAACCGCAGGTGGCATGACTCTCCAGGATGTAGACAGATCAAGCGCATGCTCCCCAACGTCTGTAAGAAATCCGCGGCTTTCTTGTTATCTCTTAACAGAAAAGACTGCAGACAACTTATTGGCGTACTAACGGGGCACTAGACCTTACTACACCTTCGCCAAACACCTAAGTGTGCTTCACCTAAGTGATGAAACCTGCGACGCCTGTGGAGAAGACGATGACAATGCAGAGCACTTCCTCTGCCATTGTCCCGCCTTTGCTCGGATCAGGTGGCAGTTATTCGGTGCTGATGAGGTGAGTGCTGATGATATAGGGTCCTCATGACAGAAGCGCCTGCTGGCCTTCGGAAGACCAGGAAATTTCAGTAAAAGTAGGTTGCTGCCTGGTAGTACAATGGACCAGTTTTTGAGTCTGAGTGCTCCAGTGTAGTGTGACAAAAACCTACGACAAAAAAAAGAACTGCTGGTTTATTTCCTCCAGTTTTGACAGTTTGGCATATATCATTTGTAAGGTACATTGACCTTCGCTGTTATTGTTGTAGGTGGAATCAACAACTGTTGAGAGATTCGGCAGATCATTGACATTGGGTGAGGCAAGCGCACTGTTATTATGCGGATTAGGTAGCACAGGCACTGGCAAGTGGAGAGAGCAGCGTCTCAATGTTTCACACTTATCGCAACGAAAAGGTTTCATTTCATTTAATTTATTTATAAAAGGTATGTACATTAAGATATATATCTTTTCTTGTACTAGTACAATAATTAAAAAAAAATTAAATTCATTTATCTTAAATCTAATATATGATATAATTTTGAGGGATGGGGATAGAGGTTCATTGTTGATGAGTAGTAAGATGGTTTAGGATTGCACTTCTAAAATTATGCGGGAAAGAAATTAATCTAATATTATATGATAAAGAATTCCACAGTCTAACTGAGTAAATGAAGAATAAGCGCGAGGAGGATTAGTAATTACTACGATAAGGAATAATGTTTGTGGTTCTGAGAGAGCGAGTGAAATAAAGCCTGTTATACAAATACGGCGGACTACGATTATTAATTATTTTGTGTAAAAACATGCAATTTCTAGCGTTGATGTACTGCTGCAAGTTGCT
The DNA here is from genome assembly GCA_930367185.1 of Myathropa florea. NCBI lineage: Eukaryota > Metazoa > Arthropoda > Insecta > Diptera > Syrphidae > Myathropa > Myathropa florea. Next base: position 54,825,525 of record OV884004.1, read on the forward strand.
GCCCAGCAAGTCTCGAGAGTATATAGATATATGTTCGTATCGAGCGATACCATAGACGTAACGCACAGCATCATTGAAAGCTACTTGTAACTTACGTTGAGATAGTGAGTAGAGGCTACTATATACTACTTCGGCATATGTTACAATTGGTAAGATTAAAGAAAGTACTAGTTTCTTACGTAATGCTAGCGGAGTAAAATATGCAAATAGCCATAATACGGCCTATGACCATGTTTGTGTGCTTGTAGCCAGAGAGATCACGACTTATGACATACCCAAGATTCGTAACAGACTCGACTGCATTAATCGGAGAGTTATTGAGGTATATGGCAGGTAAGAGATCTAGACTAAACTGCTTTTTTTTTTTAAATTGGCATAACATGTATTGGGACTAATATCGAGAACTGCGGAGCCACTATCTGAACATCCGAAAAGGACGAACTATGTTCTCCCAAAAATACCCTTTGCGACCTACCAGAAAGAAAACTCAATAAGCAAACCGTCCTTTCATTGAAGCCGAAATTGCTCTTTAATTTCCAACATAAAATGTCGTGGTTTACTTTATCAAAGGCCTTCGAGAAGTCAAGCAAGCAGAGAAGAGAAACTCGGTTCCTGTCAAAAGATTGTCGTACCTCTTCAATGAGGTTTACTACAGCTAAGGAACAACTGTGGTTAGCTCTGAACCCGGATTGTTGAGCATACAGCAAGTTATTGACTGATACGTGTTTGGTAGCCTGTTTTGCTATTATTTTCTCAAAAACCTTAGACAAGCGGGACAGAATGCTTATTGGTCGAAAATCGGCTGAGGCACTGGAGAAGTTTTTTTTGCAATCGGCAAAACTCTGGCCATCAATCAGAGTCAGTACAATTTTAACAAAACGAATCGGTATGCCATCTTCACCAATCCGAGTTGATAGTATTGACGCTCCGGATAACTTCATCTTCAGTGGCTACCATAAAGTCTAGTGTTGGAAGTGAGGGTACAGGGTCTGGATTCTGATTAACAAAGAACTCATTTGCACAAGGATTTTCTTCTAGAAAGTCACGATTAAGTTCATTGGGATCAAGGACTTGTTTAAAATTTTCATTAATGCTTGATAGTCCAACTTTAAGCAGGTTACTCCACAGTTTTTTCGGAGGGAGAGTGGTATTTAGTTTAGCAGCAAAGTAAGTTTTCTTAGACCTGCATACAGCAGAAGTAGGGTTGTTGCGTGATGCTTTATACAAATTCCAGTTAGCATCAGATGGGTTGTGCTTCCATTTGCAGTATAATCTGTTTCTCCAAGTTACAACTGTAACAGGATCTCCTGAAAAACATGTACTTTGCTTTGGATTGCATTGCTCCCAGGAAGCCATGTAGTAGCGATTTGAAGAGCGGTTTTGTCTATAGCATTGAAATCTCTATAAGTGAATGTGTCAGGAACAGAATTTCTTGATAAATTAATATTGTGCAGAATAAAATATCATGATCTGAGACATCAAACGATAATTGATCAAACAGTAGTACAAGTGAAGAATTGCAGACGAAGACTAAGTCTAGAAGACTGGGTAGACAATTGTGAGCAAAACGAGTAGGGGTCTTTCATTTGGAAAGCAATTGAGTTATTTTTTATAAGATCTTTTATTGAGATCCCCACAGATTATTATGTGCTGGTATAATGCACTATAATCGGCAATAACTGAGAAGAGGGGAAAAGGAGACCTTCTTCTATTGTTATTATATGCACAGCCGATCAAACATTTCGTATTGCTGTCATATATTTCGACTGTGAGATATTCAATTCCGCTTCCATTTGACGTTGAGTTAACTTTGCAACTTAAATTTGATTTGCAATATATTGCAACTCCACTGCCCGTAGTATCAGTGACTCAATAATTTCTGTAGATTACGTAATTTGGTATACTATACGATGAATCATGTAAACTCGACTTGAACCAGGTTTCACTTACATAAATGACATCAGCATAAGACTTAGAGAACAACAATTTTAAATAATCGAGTTTGTGATCATTCAACTTGCGTGCATTTATATAACAAACTTTATGATATGATTGGCTTATATCTCTTCGACATAACTTTAATCATCGTGTGCATTGAATCTACATTCCCATTCATACTGGTATCCTAGGCCAGCGTTATTCATTATGAAAACTAACTAGTACAAATCAACAAGATTTTTTAAATGAGGGGGGAAAGAGCAAGGCAGAGGAATAAAGACAACAGAAATACTTTTTGTATAAGCTTACTTAAGAAAATACTACGATGATCATTGATGCATCGCAGCCACAAACAGATCTTCAGAGCTTTCGATGAGAAAGCTTTTTTCATTCATTCTTTTCATTCGCCAGATCGAACCCTATAATTCTATGGTTCGACATAGATGGTTCGCTAAACACTTTCCAGTCCCTAACTAGTCTGCTAAGCCTATGGTAATATCTAGTACCTCCTGTCTGGCTCTTGTGACAAACGTGGGAATATTCCCAACACTAAAAATGGAGAGAGGAAGATAACTTGCAATAAGTACTCACCTCTGTCATTTGTGTTGGTGCTCTCCCAGATGGTATTGTGGGCGTTGGCATCACATCCATTCAGGAGCGGCATTTGCTGCCTGTTACTGCCGGTCCATCCCCAGCACAGTACCCCGATGCCAGGACGACGGTTAGCTCTCCACCTCCCTGGAATGTCACTGTCTGTCCCGGCACCCACATGAATTTTTGAATTTTCATGGCGTGGTTTCTAAGATGATTATGGCCAGTGAGAGCTCCAACCACCATCGTTAGCAACTCTTTGTCGCACTGAAGGATCTTGTCGGTTTTTGCTCGGTCGTATCTGGCCCATAATGCTTTAGTAGTCGCACATGTAGACAGCCCGCGCCATCTACTCTTTGCCATTTCAATGATCATTGTATCCACCTTATTCCTCAGCCCTGAGAGTGGCGGTTTAATACCCTGAATTGCTTGTGACGCGTCGGTCACTGACCCTGTTCTGGCAAGTTCATCAGCTATCTCATTGCCGGCTATGTCCCTATGTTCCGAGACCCAGCACAGATTGATCGAATGCTGCGAGCCAAGAGTCTTTAGATCTTCGTGACAGCTTGCGACTAGCTTGGACTTGATTTCTATTGCGGATATAGCTTTCATGGCCGCCTAACTGTCAATAAGAATGGTAATAGCTGGTGGTATTGCCATCATTGATATCGTTTTGGCCGCTTCTTTGACTGCCAGGACCTCCGCTTGAAACACACTGCCATAATCAGGGAGTCTGCTTGAGCAGTGCAAGTTTAGCTCGTTGGAAAAAATGCCCGCGCCTGTGCCTGCTGTCATTTTTGACCCATCGGTGTATACCTTTATGATCGTATTGTTGATGGGTTCATTGGACGCCCACTCCTCTTTGGTGGGGTATTGGCAATTGAAGGTCTCTCGAAGTCGAGGAATGGGAGCCTATAGTCGCTCTCGACTTCTCGTACTGCAAGTCTGTTATAAATACTTGCATGTTCTATGGTACCTGAGCGCCAGTTGCAAGATTGACTGATTCTCAGAGCACTTTTAGCGGCGATTGCCTGCATATAAAGGTAGTATGTGTAAGATCGTTTCCAGACCAGCTTTTGGGGTAGAGCTGATTGCTCCAGTAACTCCCATACACTCCAAATATAGTCTCTGTATTTTTGTCAATGCCTTAAGATTACTGGCCTTCAATACTGCCTGCCACCAGACTACGCTGCCATGCGTAAGGATGGGTCTGACAATGGCGGTATCCATCCATAGGATGGTCTTGGGGTTTGGTCCCCATTTTTTACCGACAATTTTCGCGCGGATGTAAAAAGCGCATGTTGCTTTTTTGACCCTTTCAGAGACATTAAGTTTCCAATTTAGTTTTCTGTCAAGAATGATACCTAGGTATCTAGCACTGTCGGATAACGTCAGTGTGGATCCTTCAATAGCTGGAAGCTAAAATTGCGGAATGACTCTTTTATTGGAGAGAAGAACCAATTCGGTCTTACTTGAGTTAACACCCAGTCCGCAGTTTTTTGCCCACCTAACTAGAATTCTTATAGCGCCCTCAAGTACTTTACTTATGGTCGGGAGGAATTTGCCTCCTGCTATCAACACTACGTCATCTGCATAAGCAACTACCGTCACCTCCGAGTATTTGAGCTGTTCTAAAACTTCGTTGATTACAAGAACCCAAAGCAGGGGTGAAATTACCCCTCCCTGCGGCGTGCCTTTAGAGGCAATGGCTTTAACAAGCTTGTCTTTTACTGAGCAGGCTAACAATGGTTGATGTTTTTGACTGCTCAATATTGGCCTTCTCGAAACCTGACTTAATCGCTCTCGTTTCCACATTATTAAAAGCGCCTTCAGTGTCTAAAAAAGCTGCGAGTGCGTACTCTTTGGCTCTGAGAGTACTTTCAATCACATTAACCACTCTGTGAAGTGCGGTCTCCCCACCTCTGCCTTTAATGTAGGCATGTTGCGCTGTGGAGATTGTGTTAGTAGAAAGCTTACTGCGAATATAAGCATAGATTACCTTCTCAAAGGTTTTGAGAACAAAGGATGTTAAGCTTATAGGTCGGAAGTCTTTTGCAGTTGTGTGGCTAGTTTTATCGGCTTTTGGGATAAAGACAACCTTGACTTCATTCTGGTAGCCGTTAGACGGTATGTAGCCGTGTATTAAGCTGCATCTATATATCTTACTCAGGACAGGGATTATCATATCCTTAGTCTTTTGCAGCATAATTGGATATATGCCATCTAAGCCAGGAGACTTATATGGGGCAAATGAGTCTATGGCCCATCTAATTCTATCTTCGTCAACAACGGTTTCAGGAACGTAGAGTTCATTCACCGCGTCGTCGGCTGACGCCGAGATTTCGCTGCCAAAGGTGCAACCCGGGATGTGAGTGGACACCAGAAGATTGAGTGTTTCCTCTGAAGACTGTGTCCAAACACCGCCGTTATCCTTGAGATACCCTGGGACAGCAGGTTCTTTGGAGAGAATTTTCCTTAGCCTAGCTGTTTCAGTGGTACTCATTATTTCACTGCAGTAGGTACGCCATGTGCTTCGCTTGGCAATAGCCACTGCTTTTTTGATGTCCCTTTGACTAGCCTTGAAAGCTTCCCAGTCTTCGGGCGACCTTGACGCTTTGGCTGCATTAAAAAGGGTTCTGGTTCTTTTCCTGATAACCCCAAGGTCTTTGTTCCACCATGGGGGGGATTTTTTATTTCTGAAAGTCCGAAGAGGACACGCTTTTGTAAAAGCTTTTTCGTAGATGTTCTTAATGTTTAAGGCAGTTTGCTCAATGTACCTAGAGCAACTGCAGATTTCTTTATAGAAGCGTCCCAAGTTTGTGTTTTTGGGATTTTTGAACCTATCCTCCCTTTCCGTCTTACTGTTGACCGTGAAGGTTATTAGTCTATGGTCTGAGAAGGACGGTGTATCTGACACTCTCCAGTTACTGACCAAAGTGGTGGAGTCGTTATAGAGAATTATATCTAAAACTTCCTCCCTATTTCATTCATCACTGAAATTGGCTATTCTTAAGTTATTTAATAATATGAAATTAAAAAGTTCTTCACCTCTTATGTTGGAGTCCGAGTGTGTGGTAGGAGTTGGCGCCGCATCCCATTTCGAGGTCCCAGTTGTTTTTTCTTGCGGCCTCCACCAGGATCTTCGTGCTTTCCTCTTGTGGGCCGTGTACCGCGTCACAAGGCATGTAGATAGATGCAATCAAAAGCGGGGGTCTGTCTTGCCTTTCAACCTTCACAACCGTCTGATCGCAATCACTATATGTAGATAGAAGGAAGATATTAGAGTTTTTCTAGGTACTATACAGGATCTTGATTTACTTACTGTAGAAGTTGCGTGATAGGTCACCAACTCTTTATTGTTCAGCCCTAGTATCCTACCTCGGCGAAGCCAAGGTTCTTGCATCAGGGCGATGTCTCCCTTTTGTAAGAATGTTCCCCCACCTTCATCAACTTCCATTCCCGACTGTGCAGCTCCGGATTAAGGTGTTGAAGATAGCACTCTATCCTTTCCCACGGGAGGTATGGTCCCTGGATAAGAATGCGGCCCTCAGGCTTGGTGAACTCAAGGATTTCCCTCTTGTATACAACTTGTATGTTGGCATTATCCCATGGGGGTATCGTCTTGGCTACGAAATTCTTTAGCCATTCGAGGGTGCTCAAATTGTAGCATTCCATGACCTTGAAGCTCTTGACAGTAGTCAGCTGTCCAAAAAGAGGAATCACTTCGTTCTTCTTCAGGATAGCGTCATTCACACCATCAAGAATGCGCAATTTAATTAATCTCCATTGAGGTTCTGAGATTCTAAGTTCTGGGTTAACAAGGTTAACAATTGCGACCCGTAGACTCTCCTTCACCTTGTCAGAAAATTTGGCTTTTTTTGCAAAAGCTGAGTTAGGGGAGAGCGAAGCATCAAGGCGACCCTTCTTGGAAGTTCTTTGGATAGAAGACGCCTAGCCGCGGTATCAGCTGAGGATAGAGGTTGTCCTCTCCTCCTCGATGATATCGCACCACCGCTCCTTCCTTTCGGGGTCACTACCCTACCTAGCCTATTCGCCTTAACGTTAGAGGAAAGCTGTTTAGAGCATCCTGGAACCGGCTCAGGCTCAGTAGCTATTGTACCCTGGACGGTTGAAAAATTCTTTAGCTTTTTCCGCTCTCGGAGAGGAGGGGCAATGGCCCTCCTTCTCGGTAGCGGTTAAGCTTTTTGCTCCCTCCTGAACACGTTTCCTCTTCAGGCAATTTTCCCACCATGCCGCCTGGGTTCTGGCTATAGTACCACGCGCCCTAACCAGAGAAACCCTTTCACTATTCGTTAAGGATAGGTCACGGCGCTTAAGCCTATTGATAAGGCGCCTGGCATTGGGACGTTGTTTCAGCGGATCCTACAACTCAAGTGCAGTCACGGTTTTTATAACCGTCCTTACACTATCTAACGTTGAGTTCGCCTCCCCAGATGACTCGGCCTAGGAGGGGGCTCTGCGGGTTTTCGGTGAAGGAGGATGCGTCCGACCTTTGCCATCGCGGGCCTCAGTCTTAGTATCCTTCTTTCCCTCTGCAAGTTCAGATCTGACGCTGCCAGAGTGCGCATCGGGACATGGCCTAATGTCACACACGGACGTGTCCATCTGAGGGGTTGCGTTTTGCGGATCACCCTCCACCTTTGACGTATCTGATCCGGTCCCTCCCTGCCCTGACGGGATATGTCCTGTCACAGACAAGGGAGGTCTCATCAGGTCATTCTCACCCCTGACTTTCTCTGGAGCATTCCCTAAAAGGGTACTAGCTAATGGCTGGTGCTCCTCTGCGGATACCTCTTTGAGGAAGTCAGGAGCTTTGCGAAGCCTTTCCTTCTCCCTAACATGCTCTTATTTCTAAGCCTGCGTATCGCCTGCCTGCAGTTTTTCCGTACAACACTGATAGAAGCGACAGACGAGAGTTTGGACGAGCTAGTAACGGAGCAAGTACCGTCATCCGAGTTGGATGATGCGATATCTTTTGCCACCTTAGCCGCCTCAATTTTACCAACGCTGGTGTGCACATCTTGGCATGGCCTAATGTCACATACCGCTGTGGAGGATTGAAGAGCAGCACCTGACCGTTCCGCTGCTGTCCCTCTCCTACTGCCACAAGCTACTGACCCGGCTCCCCTTGGCCCCGACGGGATATGTCCTGTTACAGGAGAGGGGGACGCATCAGTGCTTCAGCACCCTTGACCTCTTATGGAGCATTCCTTATGAGGTCACTAGCTGATGACTGGTACTCCTTCGCGAATACCTCTTTGAGGAAGTCGAGAGCTTTTTGAATTCTTTCTTTTCCCCTGTTATTGAGGATCATATCTCTCAACCTGCGTATCGTCTGCCTGCAGTTCTTAATCTTGCTGCTTATAGAGGTGGCAGACGATACAGAGAATTTGGATGAGCTGGCAATGGAGCAAGAGTCGTCATCTGTAATGAATAACTCAGTCAGATTGTCCACCATTGCCTCACTGCCATCCTCACCCGAAGCCTCCTTCATGGGTTTAGGAGACGGTTCTCCTCCTCATCCGTGATGTCGTAGTTGGAGCCGGTTTTATGAAGAGTTCTGGTACCCGGCTCCTTTGTACCAGACCTTCTTGAAGATTTATTATCGGAAAAGGTAGGTCGCGCTGTACTCACCCCCTGTATACAGCGAAGAGGACTTAATATGAAACTGGATTGCCTCAGGTGTCCAGAGCTCACCGTTAGAAGACATACTAACGCAATGCCATTCATTCCTAGGAACGGTTGTATAACACCTGGAATTACGGGTTTTATCGAGTTGTCCTCTCTAGATCCGCCATATTTAGTAGAAGCAGGGACACCTCGTGCAGGTTGTGACATAGTCACGTATGGACGGTCTTGAGGACTAACCTCCTGATTAGAGCTAGAAAATCTAGAAATCTAGAAAATCTTGCCCCAAAGGTCTTAGAGAGGAAAGTGAGTTCAGGGATTTGATTGCTGCCTGGCTGTCTGAACAGATGGTGATGTCCTTCTTGGATATCACGTTGTTCTTGAGCTAAGACAGGGCTTCTTTTATTGCCATCGTCTCAGCCTGGAATACGCTACAATATTCTGGAAGGTGGAGGGATATACTAAAATTGAGATCCTTGGAGTAGACACCTAATCCTACTCCCTCGTCCGTCTTGGATCCATCTGTGAAAATACGCAGAGGACCGTCCAGCGTCTGAGTGTCAGACTTCCAGTCGGACCTGGAGGGTATGCTGGTAGAGTTATTCTCAAAGAGAAGATGAGGTAGTAAGAAGTCAGTGTCGTGGGGTAGAATCTTGAGGTTATCTAGAATGGTGGAATGATCTGTATGGTGTTTATTCCACAGGTGCAGTGTTCTGAGTCTTACCACTGTGCAAGCTGCTTGTCTGACAAACAAGTCGAGTGGAGGAAGCTGCAGTATAATATTTAATGCTTAGTACTTTCATACAAATTACAATTGTAATTGATCTTAACTTGGTTTTATGGTTGTGTCATAAAATGTATAACCGGTCCGTTTTTCGAAATGTAGAAAAAATAAGAAATCTGTTAATACATAGCTATTATTATAAAAGGCGAAGTTTTTAAATTTCAGTTGTTTTTTAACATCAGTATATTCAAGTATATTGAAGCTTTTGGTGCAGTGTTCTTTTTAGTAAGTTAATTTTATTCTTTATACAAAATGGGAAGAAATAAGAGTGCTGTGTGGATATATTTTCAAAGAGTGGATAACAAATGCAATTAAATGCAAATTTTGCGCCAAGGCGTACTATCCTAATATAAATTAAATAACAAAGCATTTGATTGTTTTAAGTGCCCCGCTGACATTAAAGCAAATTTAAATAGTGAACATTCTGGACCGCGAAATGTGTTCAAAAAGATACCAGCATTTTCCGTGATACACCTCAAACACTAGATAATGGTCAATCAAATTTGAAATCTGGAGATATATCCAAGGCATTATCAACAGCGGAAAACGTAAACATTTTTTTACCAAAAGTAATTATTCAAATAAAAATTTAAGCAAAGGTGCAGCACCCATTTTATCAGCATTTGTTACTTCGGCAGCAACAGAACGTTCTTTTAGCACTTTCATTTGGATTCATAACAAGTGTTGCAAATAATAGCTTTTGTCAAATTTATTCTTTACCTATCTCTCATGTACTCATTCCTATTCGTTTATTCATGCACACATTCACACCGCTTAAAATAAACTATAACACAAGAATTATCTACCTAAACTATGTACAACTATGTAAAGCTTTTTTAGTTCTTTTCGAAGTCTCTTAGAATAAACATCACTGAATTAAGCTGCGCCTGCTTTTCTTTTTCAAGGGATATTTTTCAGATCGAACGTGGTATAATCTCCAGTTAATCTTTTAATTTCAATAGGTTATGGGCCCAGGTCGACGCTGAGAAATAATAGAAGGAGTGACGCCAATTTTTTTTTTCATCGATAGCTAATTTTTTTTGTTTGCAATTTTTTGGGGTGATTGCTGGAGGCATTGGTAAAATTTCGGGAGCATCGGTCAGAAATAGAATTAGTGTTATCGTTGGCAAAAATTAAAATCGAAATGGACAAGGAGACATCAGTAACTGAGAAATTCATCGACCCATCGCAATGGATGATGTGGAAATTTCAGGTTCGAGTAAATTTGTTGGCATCGGAACTCTATGGCTTAGTAGATGAAACAAAGAAGAAACCAACTAATGTGAAAGACGCAAACCTTGCGAAAGATTTGGCAGAATGGGCTAAAAATGATGCCAGAGCACAAACATTAATCGTGAATTCGTGTGGATCGAAGATTCTCTCTGTTCGACGTCGAAAGAAATGTGGGAAAAGTTGCATTCAATATATGGACAGAGCAATGATTCAGCCAGGCATCTATTGGAAGAACAGTATTATGCATACAAAAAGGATCCTGAGCACATTTCATCTTTAGAAAACCTAGCACAAAAGTTAAAAGCCACGGGAGTCACAATCGATGACAGTATGCTGATCACAAAAATACTTACATATAACGTTACCATCAGAGTATCAGCACTTTTTTACGGCATGGGACTCTACAGCGAAGGAGGAACGGACGATTACAAATCTAACAAATCGACTCATGGTTGAGGAAAGCCGGTTGGGGGTTCTGGGAATAAACTTGAGGGAAGTTGGGACGAGCGAGGCGCTATTGGCCAAACGAAACACTAGTGCGGTAAGAAAGCATTATCAAATAGATCATAAAAAGAACAGTAAACCAAAGAGAACTGGCAAATGTTTCAAATGTGGATCAACGGAACACTGGAAACGAGATTGCAAAGCACAATTTGCATCAGAAAGAGCTCAACCAAAGAAAACTTTTGGAGACAAAGCTTTTTTTTAGCAACATTGCTCAGTCTTTGGCAAAGAGTGATTCTTGGTTTGTTGATTCAGGTGCCACGAACCACATGTGTAAGCGCCGTGAGTGGTTTATGACGTTTACTTAATTAGAAAAACCGATTGAAGTGCTACTCGGAGACGGTAAATTAATGCTAGCAACTGGACGTGGTGATTTAAGAATCTTGTCATTTACTGGAATCAAGTGGATCGAGAAAACAATGAAAAATGTGTTGTATGCACCGAGCTTGTTTGCGAATTTGTTTTCTTCGACAAAAGCGATGGATAATGGACATACTAGCTGGTCAAATAGAGATTTGTTTAAACTCTTGGATGGTGACAGCGTAGTGGCAGTGGGAGCAAGGCAGGGAGATATGTTTCAAATGCTTTTTGCACAAGCACGAGCGCTTGAGTCATCAAAATCTGGCTTGTCCGCAATTTATTGCGTAACAATGGTATAGTTTTTGTCGACGAAAATTTTGATTGCGACGGCTGTGCATTTGGGAAACAGCATCGATTAAGCTTCAGTTCGCGAATGGATAGATCAACAAAATGCGGTGAAATTATTCATGCGGATGTATGCGGACAAATGGAGGAGAATTCGTACGGTGGTTCAAGATATTGCTTTTTAGGGATGATTTTTCTAAATTTCGATTTGTATTTTTCCTCAAAAAGAAGTCCGAAGTAGTCGAGAAGCTGGAAATAGTTCTAAAAATCGTTGAGAAGCAGTGTGGACATGCTTTTGCAAATCTTCAAACTGACAATGGTCTAGAATTTGTGAATTCTTTCATAATACAGCTTTTGGAAGAAAATGGAATTCGTCATCGTCGTTCAGTCGCATATACGCCTGAACAGAATGGATGTGTTGAGGATGTGTGAAAACCGAACAATCATGGAATCGGCAAGATCCATGATCCATGCTAAGCGTCTTAGCCCAAAGCTATGGGCAGGGGCAGTACAAACAGCTGTTTATATCCTGAATCGCACGGGGACCAGTACAATGAAGAACAAAACACCTTACGAGCTTTGGTACGGTAAATCTGCAGAGTTTCAACATTTCCGTATTTTTGGGTGAGAGGTTTATGTACATATACCAAAACAAAAACGCACCAAACTGGATGCAAAATCAAAAAAATGCATTTCTGTTGGCTACGATGATAGTCAAAAGGGATATCGTATTATGGATAAGTCGAATTGCATATTGGTAGCGCGTGAAGTGAAGTTTTTGGCAGAAGAGCCGTCTGCAGTCATAATCATTGAGGAAGATAGTGCAGATTGGGACGCAAATATTAGTGATAGTATCCAACAAGACGATGATGAAGAAGCTGAAGCTCAGAAATTAACAAAGAATGCACGACGTCCGACAGCATTGCAAGACATTGATGAAAGCAATATTTTGGAAACTCGTTTACGTAACCGTCAAGAGAGTGCTTCGATGGCGATGGCTTTGTTGACAATAAGTGAGGAACCAAAATCATACGAGGAGGCAGTCAACTCATCAGAAAGTGACAAGGTGTTACAGGCGATGAAGGAGGAAATGGATTCATTGTTGAAAAATCAGACCTGGGAGCTGGTTCAAAGACCAAATGGTCAAAAGTTAGTGGACAATAAATGGGTTTTTAAGGTGAAGAAAAACGCAGGTGATTTGACTCAACGGTACAAGGCAAGGTTGGTATGTCGTGGATTCACTCAAGAATACGGCATCGATTATTTAGAGACATTTAGTCCAGCTGGAATCGCAAATTTAAATCATTCATAGAGTTCTTCGGGTTTAAAGTCTGCGATTCAGACCCCTGTGTTTTTGTAAGTCATCAAAAGGAAAATACAATAATTTTGGCGATTTATGTGGATGATGGGATTGTGGTAGGCGAGGATAAGACAATTGTGACATCGGTAGTCAAGCACCTTCAGCAGCATTTTGAAATAAGAACAATGCATGTGGGTTGCTTTCTTGGATTTGAGATCGATCAGAGAGATGATGGTTCTATTCTTATGCATCAGACTGCATATGCAGGAAAGGTTTTGGAACGATTTCATTTCGGGGACTGCAATCCGGTTTCTATTCCCAGCGATCCAAACCAGGTATTATTTAATTTCGATGAATCGGGACCAAGTAAGTTTCTATATCGACAATTGGTTGGAAGTCTGATGTACCTAGCAATTGGAACAAGACCAGATATAAGCTACGCTATCGGGAACGTCAGTCGATACCTAGAAAAACCAACATTGGCTCATGAGAATGCAGTGAAACGCATACTTAAGTATATAAGGGGCACTATCAGTTGGGGAGTGCTGTACAAACGTGGTGGAAATGGTCGTTTGTGTGGTTTTAGCGACGCGGACTATGCTGGTGATGTTGTGACACGAAGATCAACATCAGGTTTTGTTTTTAAGTACAACGATGGCATAATAAGTTGGAACAGTGCACGGCAAAAATGTGTCGCTTTCCACAACAGAATCAGAGTACATCGCGGCATCTGAGGCGATTAAAGAATTAGTTTGGTTACAACGGTTGTTTCAAGAACTAATACCCAACAAGATTGATGACATCACATCATTTATTATGGACAACCAAAGTGCTATCCGATTGATAAAGAACCCCGAGTTCCATAGGAGAAGCAAACATATCGATGTAAGATATCATTTCATTCGTGAGAAATTCGAAGAAGGTTGCTTGATCTCCAGTATATCTCTACAAAGGAAATGGTCGCAGACATTCTTACCGAAGCCTTACCTCGAGAAAGTTTTCAGTTCCTGTGTGCATTGATGGGAGTTATTTCAGTTGGAAAGCAATTTTAATCTTTTTTGTTTTGGTGTGGTGCATTTAAATGTTTACAGTTTAAACAGTTGTTAAACAGTACAGTTTAAATGTTGACAAAAAGTGGGAGTGTTGCAAATAATAGCTTTTGTCAAATTTATTACCTAATACCTATCTCTCATGTACTCATTCCTATTCGTTTATTCATGCACACATTCACGCAGTAGAGAAAAATGGTTTCGATGAAATACTTCTATCAGGAACATAACGCAAGCAACCAGACATTTAACACTACCATCGGATATTTTCACAATTAAATATTCCACATCAGTATTTGCAGATGTGGCCTCTTCTTCCATGGATTAGAAATTAACTTTCGAAACGTTCAATTCAAGTTGTTTTGGATGGGTTCAGGTCTGATATCCGCCAAATTAATGCTGGTGTTCCCTAAGGCTCTGTTTTGTCTCCGACTCTCTTTCTCATTTTTATAAATGATCTCCTGTCTGCTACTTCTAATCCAATCCACTCCTTCGCTGATAACAGTACTCTCAGCTTTTCATATTCGTTCTAGACTCAAGTCTTTGTTCTTCGGCCGTAGAATTGGAGCGGCAGCGTATGTTAAAAAAAACTTTCCATTCTCGGTATGTGTATCAACTCAAAACTTAGTTGGAATGATCACATATTCGAGGTCGCCAAAAATGCTGCGAAATGTCTAGGTTTCCTAAAACGATGCATAAAATAGTTCACCCCCTCTGATTTGGCTTCAATTTATAAGGGGCCTTCATTCGCCCCAAGCTTGAGTATAACGTTCATATCTGGTCTGGCGCTCCTAAGATCTCTCTGCACCTACTTAATGGAATACAAAAGGTAGCGATAAAACTTATAATAATAATAATAACGGCGGCGCTACAGTCCGAGGTGCAAATTATAAAAAAAACTTACACAATTTTACATTTAAGGGAGGCCTTGCAGTAAGTTGCGACGCCTCCACCAACGGTGTTGGTAATTCTGTCGTTACGAAACAGATTATAGTTATTTAGATTATACAGTCCCTGGAGAATGTAGAATTTTTATAATTATTAGATTATACGCAATATTTTTAGCTTAAACTAAGTTTTGCTTATTAAATTTGTTTTGTGATTCTATTTTACTTATTTTTTTATTTTGATATGTTACATTATACATGCATAATGTCAAAGAATTGGTAACAGAGCATAAATGCATGAAAGCATTCATTTGCTCTTCCTAAACTTGTGCAATATTTCAGCGTTCACTATTCATTGTCTTTTTTCAATAAGCTGTACACTGAAATCGAATTTCTAACCATGAGAGACAAATACTGTATACTAATACAAATACAAATACTGCTTGATCACCTGATAGCAAAATGAGTGCACTATTCACTCTCTCTGAAACATATTGTTACGTTATTCACAAATATACGTAATCTTAATAACCGATTTTATTAAGAGTTCGATCACTGGATGGTAACGAAATAAAACATTTCACTTCAACTGTTTATATAAGCACTGATTTATTTTCAATAACACTATCCTGAAAACACACTACAGTTTCCGTTTTCAATAATCAGCACTTTATTACTGATACAATTACTGAACACACATACACACACAGCCGGTATTCACTTTATTCGATCTAAAATCAAACTGTAACTACTCCTGTCATTTGGGGATATTTATACTTCTCCAACTGGATTCCATTATATTTACGAACCCTTGAGAATATCCTGCCTGGCAGCTGCTCAATTCCTTTTATGGAATTTCCCAACTTTCAGTATCACAGATGGCGGGTTCCAATTGAATCGATTCATGTTTATATCTGTTTGCGGTAGATGGTACCTACAACTAGATGGCGCAGTCAGCGTAAGTGTAAATTCGCTAAAAAATAAAATTAAAAGCTAAAGTATAAAAAAAGAAAAAAAAAAAACTTTTAATAAAGAGCCAGGAAAAAGGGAAAAGAAAAATTAGTAACTATTAATGCAATAATTTTATTCAGCTTCATTTACTACGGCGATGATTTTCGACGACAGCAAACTAGCTTTCAGAGCTTTCGATGAGGAAACTCTCTCCAGCAGCATCTTTTTTCAGAAATACATGTCAAAATTCGGTGTAGAAATTGATCAGCCGTTTCTTAAGGCTGGTGCCGTTTCGTGGAAGTGTACGGGTTTTGCTGGTGAGGCTTTCATTGAGACAACAGCTGCTGTCCTTCTCCATACCCATATCACGAAGACAAATATCTCTCCTGGACAGCAGCAGATTATACGAGTAGCACATAATTCGTCTCTTGTGCACTTTGGAGTTTGAGCACGATTGGAGAAATGTTATTGACATTTGTGTGCTTATGCTTGGCTTTTTTTTTTTATTGTCGGAAGTTTTTGTAACATTACACTGGAGCACTCAGACTCAAAAACTGGTCCATTGTACAACCAGGCAGCAACCTACTTTTGCTGAAATTTCATGGTCTTCCGAAGACCAGCAGGCGCTTCTGTGATGAGGAGCATACATCATCATCTCTCAACTCCTGCCACCTGATCCGAGCAATGCTTGACCTTTGAAAATGTCTTTGAGAACCGGCGGCCTTGCATCAGTACCCAAACAGAATTGATGGAGAAGAGATTTAAGTTCTCTTTGGGCAATTATGGTATATAAGACGGCATCATATGCAGCATTTTTCCGTTCAAGACTCTCAATTTGACGTTGGAGAGCAGTTACTTCTTTGTTTATATTTTCAGTATCAGCTGAATTACTCTCAGTCTTGGCTTTAATGGTGTCATTGCGGAGATTTAAAGCTGAGATTGCATTATTTACCATCCCCAGACGTTCATCCCAGCTTTTCTCCATCTACTCCATTTTGAGAACAAAATCGCTTCGGATCTTACTGAGCTCTTCACTAATTCTGGCAGATATTAATTTTCTCTGTTGTTATCAATATGCTTAAGAGATGGTGAAGTGAGTTGATTCTTAGTTTTCGACCGCGTTTTTTTATCCATTGTATATATATATGTATTTATATATGCGTGTAAAATGAGAGAAATGAGCGACGCCTTGTCAAAAAATGACTCTATGATGTCGATATTATGTTTGTTGTTAAAGTAGCCGTTTTACGTCATAAAACTACATTTGGCGATTAACCTCATGTGGAACGTATTTCTTATGTGACTCTTGTCGAGTATTGGTATTATGATAGTGGGAAGACGTCGACAAGTTAAAATAAAAAAATTTTAATTTTCATAAATGTCGATTTTACTGTGCATATTCATAATTCAAAAATATTGCAAAAAAGTTTGACCGCCGAAGTAAAACATCGACTTTTAAAGAAGCTGTTTGTTGAAAGGTCGATTTGAAAAATTTAGTGTCGGTAAAAATGTTGAAAACTTGTTTGTTTCTCTCCGAGGAACTATGAGCTACGTTTTGTGTAATTAATAAATTGAAACGAATACGTCAAAGGTATTTAAAAAGAAATTTTATTAGTATTCCAAATTGTATTATAAAAAAAAGAAACATATAATCAACAATCTCATTACTTCTTAATATATTCGCAAATGAGTCGCAATATTTGATAAAAATTCCAGTTTCGAATAATTAATTAATTGTTTTGTTTTCCGTCTTAATGATATACCTTTTAAGCTTCTTTTGTTCTCCGTTTCGAAATTTAATTAAAAAATGTTTTATACTAAAAAACTCTTTACTTAACTTTGATATTAATCTATATAAACCTACGTGTGATGTGAACTATGACTTTGAGGCGTCTATGCCATGCTTCTAATGAATTTTGAGTGCTGGGAAAATTATACTCCATTTGCTAGAAAACTGATCAAAATGAAGGCGCATATCCTATTATTGTAATTTTCGGCTTATTTCCTGATGTTCTCTTTCTATTTTTCACATATGTAGTTCTTTCCAAACCAATTTGCAATATGTTCTTCGTAGTAAGCAGAAATGTCTTGATGCGGTAAGACTGCAGGTGCTTTAAGCATTCGTATTTGTCGACAAAAAGTTTCATTTGTAGCATATTTCATAGATAGTTTCTCTGTCTGAAGTTTCCTCCAAATGATTGCACCAAAATGAAAAAAAAAAAAACATTTGTTTGTGGATTCCGGAAAATTTGATTTTGCTGCTACAATCTGACATTATATATTCAGGTTTAAGAGTTATGTTATTATCGCACACAATTCGATGCAGCTCATAGATATTATACAAAATACGAGCGGGAAAGCATGTCCTTCGATGACACCTTCCATAGTAAATAATTGCAACATTATAGATGGTACTATTTCAAATGTACCGTCTACACCCCTCATTTTACATTCAGATAAAGTTTGAGTATTAGATATACTTCCCAAAATGAAGATCTTTTCATTATATACATATATCTTTCTCCGCGAGAAGAAATGTTTTGCCTTCCACAACTCTGAAATTTTCTAAAGCATTTATTTGGGTTCCAATTACACCTTATTGAAAAATTCAATGCATATAAAAAAATAAATTAAATTACAGAATTCAATGCGAAAAGTAAATAAATTAAAAGTGCTGAATTCAATGCGTACAAAAAAAAGGTTAACGTTACAGAGTCCAAACAAATGTGAGAAGCACCAAATAAGTTCGTGTCCGTTCTTCTTCGTTACCACGTAGCTTCGTTACGCCTACAAGAAAAGCAAAAAAAAATTAGCAGTACTATTGTAAAATGAGAGCGTATTCAGATTTGTTTATTTTGTTGTTGTTTTAAACTTCTCAATCCTACATCCGGCTATCCTAGAACTCACCTGACCCGGCCGAGCGGTCATCTACGGAAAAAGCGTCGTCTCCGGAGTCATCGTCTTCTAATTCGAGCGATGGCTTCATGGAATCCGCAGAAGTAGTGGTGTAGTTTGGACCCTCGTGTTTACCTACTTTAACAACATTGTAGCGATCATTACGTTTGATCCTGGCTATGCAATAAGGCCCCAGATAGTTAATATGTAGCTTCAATCCGACTCCAAACTGATTTCTTCGAATGGCTGCCAACTTAACCCTCTAATGTTTAAGGCTGCCTCAGGGCAGTCATATTTTGAACTACATTTCAGCACACTTTGAAGTTTTGTCTCGTTGTAGTAGTCAGTTGTATGTGAAAAATCAGTGAGTGAACAAAAAAAATTAGTGCACGTAAAAAATGCTCATAAAGAAATAAAATACTTCTAATTTTTCGAACGAGTCGGGAATTTTACAGTAAGTAGATATATTCATGGACTTTCATAATAAGAAAACATATAATAAATAAAAATGAAAATGTCGTGTTAGAGAAAAGAAATACGAAGGCGGCCTGAGGGCAGCCATGGCCGTTTACGCCAACATTTTTTTTTTGTTTTTTTTTTTTTTTTTTATCATTGTCAAAAAGTAATTCTCTCTGTCATTTTCTACTATTCATTATCTTCCTGTTTCACTAAAACAAAAAAGCCTGATAGACTAAGCATTTTGCTTTTATTAAGCTTTTAAATCTGCACTTATTTTGAAATAATAGGTGAAAATATGAAATCAATGATTTACGATGCAAAGTGGGGGGAAAAAACTTTGACTTAAACGTTCATAGCTGCCCTGAGGCCACCTTACATATTTTGTACCTGGAGGTCCACCAAAACAAGTTTTTCGCATTCTGATTACAAATTATGATTTATAAGCCCATTATTTATCAGAAAAAAAAACTCTTTTGCGTCAAAATTGCGGTTTTGACCGTTAGAGGGTTAATAATAATAATAATAATGCCGGCGTTACAGTCCGAGATGGACCTAGGCCTAGCTTCTCAGCAAACTTATTTACAGAATACTTCCGTGCTTGTTTCCTGTTGCGATTGTAGGTTTTTCTGTTTTCTTCCTGGATCTTGGATCCTGGAAATTGTCTTCACTTGCTTTACAGCGCATACATCGGCTTTCGACGAAGTCATCTAAAATTTCCTCTTGAATTACCCTCGCTAGGTCTAAATCAGCTGGGTTCCGCATTTTGGTACCAAACATTAACTCAAATGGCGTTCTGCTTGTACTTCTGGAGACTGTTGAGTTGATTATTTTTTGCAACCGAGGAACGTGTTGATACCATTTTAAGGGATTGTCAATAGTCATCTTCGTGAGTACTATAATAATTCTATTAAGCCGTTTGACTTGTCCGTTGCCTCGCGGGGTTCCAGTCGTTATGCAAATATGGCTAATGTTGTTAAGGTTCCGTCTACAAAAACGGAACCTTTATAATTTCGGTGTATCCGTCCGTCCGTCCGTCCGTCCGTCGTGTCTGTCATTTTTATCTCAGAAGTTTATAAAGATATCGGCATGACATTTTGGGACTAGGTACTTAAGGCCTAGATATCATTGCCCATGCACCAAAATTTAAAAAGTGGGGCCATTTGGGGGTTGCTCCAGTACAGTGAAGTTGCCATTGATTTTGAAACATTGTCGCACCCCATTGAGTTATATATCAATCGACAGATTTTTTGAAATGTGGTACAGGTTTGCTTCAACAGTTTTTGATCCAGTTCTAAAATATGGGGTTCCAAAGTTTTTGTTTGGCGTCATAGAATACTTTCATTTAAAATAATTTCAAGCATTCTGTCCTTAATAGTTTTCGAGATATTGGCCAAAAACGGTCAACCATCGACATGCGAATTTTGAAGATCTGAAAACGCAGTTTTGAAGACATCAATGTAAGCATTAAGAAATGATAAATTTCAAAGTATCGATTTATGTTGAAATTTTGAGATATCAAAGATTTAAAATGATAACTATTTTCGTTTTTACACATAAATTCCATGCTGTGTTTGACCACTCTGTGCGTTGATGAGTGTTATCTTTTAGAACGATCTCAACCCCTAAATGCCCAACAGCAGTGTACAAACACTCCGCAGGCATGAACACTGATTGGGTATGGATGGAAGGAATTTTCTGAGTTGTATAAACTTGGATAGAGATATAGGTATATGCATGGGTGGATCATTATTTGTTTGAATGTATGAATGTAGTAATGAATAGTTGATTTGGGTTCAAGTTATAAGAAAATTCAACTGAAATAGTTTGGAAACGTCGTTTGATATTCAGAAATCATCCATCAATATTATGCGACGGAACCTTCCCCGTGCGAGTTCAACTCGCACTTGCCCAGTTTATTATTTTGACAAAAGTCTCGGAATAATTTGGAGGTAAACGCCGCACCTCTGTCTGTTATGATGCGAAACGGATTATCAAATATTTTGGCTTGGTTTTCCATTTTCTTAATGATTTCCTCGCTATTGGTTGTTTTAACTGGGTAGATGAATGCAAACTTCGAAAGGAAAAGAAAAGTAACAACAAAAAGATATTTGTAATTCTTGCTGGTGGACGGTAATGGACCCAAGTAATCCATATGGCACGTATGAAGAGGGACATCTGATTTGTCCATGGGGTTTAATAGTCCCACTTGTGTCCTTGTTTTTTTGCAGATAGAATGCAGATTACGCAATTGGATAAGACTGCCTCAACCTTTTGCCGCATTTTCGGAATAAAATAATCCTGACGCAAAATCGTTTAAACTCTTTTGGCACCTATGTGGCCCCGCTCATGAACTCCTCGAATAATTTGTCGTTGCATCCCTTTTGGTACTATTAGAAGATAAGCCCCATCACAAAACTTATAGAGAACGCCACCTTGTACTTCATAATCCTCGTATTTATTCTCCTTAAGAATCGCAGTCACCAACTTAAAAAACTCATCCGTCCGCTGGCATTCCTTTACACGATGTAGAATGCTATCTTCAATTACCTCCACATGTTGCATTGATTCTCCTGATCGATGCATTAACTTGCAATTAAATTCCTGCATCATGATGGCCCAACGTGCGACTCTTCGACATAAGTCCTTCTCCCTTCTAGACCTGGGCCTAGCATCTCAGCAACCACTCGTGTTGTGCGTGCTATTGTTCTCTCACGAGTGGAGGGGACCTACAGTTTAATGCCGACTCCGAACGGCGAGATTGAGAAGCTTTTTCTAGACAGTTATACTCTTTGAGTATTGTCAGTAACTCGAAAGAGGCGGAATCGAACCGACAACATTGAGCGTAGGAGTCGACGGATCTAACTACTACGCCACGGCGCCCTTTTGAGACATTTTATTATGGCTAGAACTTCAAGTTCGTAGCTGGTGTAGTTCTGTTTAGCAGCTGTAGTTTTGAAGCTCAAATGAAACACCGAGTGGAAGTCGGAGCCATGTTTTTGTAGTAGAACAAAGCCCACCGTGCTTGCGTCCGTGTGAAGTATGGTTTCCAGGTTCGGATTGAAGAGCTTTCAAACATGCTCATTGCATCATTATGCATCTTTAAGATACTGAAATGCTTCTCGTTCGCGTTCGCCAAAAACAAACTTCATATCTTTCCCCAACAAATCGGAAGGCGGTTTTACGATTGTTGCATAGTTCGGAAAAAATTTGCGAAAAAAGCCCGTTAAAGCCAAAAAACTATGAACTTGCTTAGTGTTGTTTGGTTGAGGGAATCCTGTAACGGCGCGGATTTTTTCGTTTGATCTTCGAACAGAACCGTCCTCAATTATATGTCCCAAAAATGCTATGCATCTTTTAAGGAATGAACATTTCGACCACTTTATTAGGGGTCTGTGATCAGCTGCAACTTTAAGCACCACTTCTAGTTTTTCCAAATTCTCTCTCATATAATAAATCTTTGGAAGACAGCAGGGGAATTGCAAAGACCAAATGGAGCTTTTCGAAATTCATATTGCCCATCGGGCGTTACAAATGACGTATATTTTCTGCAATCGGTGGCAATATTCACATAAAAGAAACCGTTTCTTAAGTCCAGCGTTGTAATTACCCGAGCAATGTATAATTTTTCTAAGATTTCTTCTATTATAGGTAATGGATGGATCATTGATTATGATGTTATTAATTTTTCTGTAATCGACACAAAGTCTATGACTACCATCTTTCTTCTTTACAAGCACTATCGGACATGCATAGTTGGAAGAGTTCATTTGAATAATGTCTTCGTCTAGCCACTCCCGTATGGTTGCCCTGACAACATCTCTTTCCATCGCGGCCAGCCGACGTGGCTTTTGACAAATGACGGTTTCATTCTCCAGCTCAATTTGCATTTCAATACAAGACTTTGCACCCTTAACTGGCTCATAATTTTTAATCAGATGCGCGACCTGTTTACGGATCTTGTCATCCTTGATGGCAAAAGTCACTTTATCCGCTTTTATCGTGAAGTGTTCAACCTCAATTCCATTGATATCGTTTTCTTCCAGTTCGACAGTTTGTGAAGCTCTGGAATCGTTCACGACGATGATCTTTCCATGATCGAATATAACCTTCTCGTTACATAGGAAGTTCTTGTCTAGAATAATTTCATCAAACATCCAATTATCGGGCACAATATATATGGAACAGCGTGTTCCAGCGAACCCGTGTAATATTTTTCCAGGAAATTCATAATCAAGAACTCCAACTGCTTGCGCTACTGATCTTTGCTTAAGTGAGACTTGACTCCCACCATCTACGAGTGCCAGACACTTCTGATCACAAACTTGAATTTCTAGATACTCATCATCCAAGCGTATTCGGCAAACTTGATCCCTGGGTTTTGACGCGAAGTTGTCACCGTTCCTTTTGTTCGGACAATTTCGGGATAAATGGCCAAAACAATCGCAATTGAAGCAGCGCTTACCTTTCGATTTATCCGGACTGTTTTCAAGTAAATGGGAAAAGGATCCGCAATTTGAGCATCGCTTACTCAAATGTCTTGGTTTGGACTCACTGTTGACACCAGTTGTTCTCGGGTTGATTTGTCTGTTACAACTCGGATTAGATGTGTGCTTCCTCGTGTTTCATACACCCTAAATTTAATCTTTAACTCCTCCAACGTTGTGGCCTCGTATACAACTGTCTTATTTAAGGTACTATCGAGAATGTCTTGAATGATATAGAGAATTATAGATTGCTCGTCCACATGTCCCCTTCGAGCTATTTGTTTCATGCTAAACAGATACTTTAAATATATTTCGTTTTGCTGTTTATACCGCGACTCGAGCACTTTGTGAACATTTATGCTGTTGGGTGTATCATCAAACTCCGATTTCAGCGTTTCCTTTAAATTCTTCCATTTATAGATACCATCGCTAGATTCAATCGCAAGCTTTGCAGCGCCCTTCAGCAACCTTCGCGCGTATAAATATTTTTGAATTTCGGTCCATTCGCATGCTGAAGCAATTTCTTCGAAGTCACATATCCAATCAGAAAAAGTCTTACCTGTTTCACCTGAAAATGACTCCGACGATTCTTCTACATCTTGGAAGACGAAATTGAGCGATGCAGTCATTTTGGAAGGTCCGTTGTTGATTGGAATATTGTTCCCAAAAGATGTAGGTGCGACAGTGATAGGTAAATGCAGGGGAGGTATAGGGATATTATTTATGAACCCTAAACTGTCCTCCAATGGTGTCGTTCCCGTGTTGGTATGGTTTGTCTGTGTGCCTGTCGACTCCCGTTCTGACATTTGATTATTGTGGCCAAACAAAATAACGAAAACTAATTTAACAAGATTCAGATCGTTTAGGTAAGATCGCGTAGGAACACCATGTGACCTTAGAATTTCTTGAAGACTGCGCGAGTTACACAAATGCAAGTCAAAAAACTCGCTGACGGAACATTTGTGTTGCTTCGCAACCAATAAGTGTCAATACAGCATTCAGGTGTCGATGGCCTTTGAGTAACGCAAATGAAGACCACTTGCCAGTTGTGTTGTTATTCGAAACCCAGCGGAAACTGAATGCCTTGACCTTAGATAATTTTAAGAAATAAAGAAGAGCAGAGTTGAACATGAAACTCGGAGCTAATCGGTTGCGTTTTATTTTCTGGTCGTGGTTTCGTAAAGCAAATTTATAACTGGCGCAGTCGGTAATTTTTCTTTCTAAACGGGAAAGGAAAACGAACTAACAAGAAAGTGTAAAAGTGCTTACAGAGGAACTATAAATCAGTACCTCAGAAAGAAAAGTGCTTAAAGAGATACTACAAATAAGTACCTCAAAAATAAAACCAGAAAAGTTAAAAAAAAAAACGGGAATCCAAGCAGTATTCACATTTTTATAAAGAATACAGTATAGTGAAAAATAGCAAAATAGGGAGCAGAGACAATCGCCTAAAATTATTTGACATAAATCGCGGTATCAGCAATAATATGGCGAATAATATGGAAGAATTGTTGGTGACAATGGTTATAGCCCTTAACAGTTTAGCAAATGTTCAACAGCAACAACAACAACTGCAGCAGCAGCAGCAAGAACAGCAACAACTGCAGCAACAGGGACGAGGAATCCGAGTGGAAAAGGAAATTGAATACATCCCAATGTTTTCCGGGAATAAGAGGGAGTTAACACAATTCCTAACGGTCGTTGAGAACCACTTATCATCTGTCGAAGACGCAAGGAAAACTGAAGTATATCATGCCATTTACAACTACAAAATCACTGGCCAGGCGAAAAATTGCATTTACCAATCCCAACCAACAACTTGGCAGGAGGCGAGGGATCTACTGGTGCAACATTTTCGGCCCATAATCGATGTTAGCAGCATCCTCAACAAAATAAGCTATATAAAGGTAAATAGTATCCTAGAACTATGCAATAAGATAGACCTAATACATAGTGAATTGTATGAATACGCAGTCTATGAAGTAAACTGCAAGGAAATAGTTGATTCAATTTGTCAATTAATAGTAGTAAAGATTAAAGAACTTACAACTGGACAATTATCCAGAGAGCTTAGAACAGAGTTTGATATAAATAAAATAAGAACAATTTTATACTCTTACATCCCAGACAGTGAGGGAAATTTAAAGAAAAATACAAAAGCTAATTTCAATGCAAGCAATCATGTAGTCAGTAATCAAATTGCCAAATCAAACTTTAATTCAAGGCAAGGTAGGTCAGTAAGCAATAATAGAAATGATTTTGGTAGACATGTGGAAACAGCAGGACCATCGAATTCCAACGTTACTAATCAAAACCAAGATAGCCAGAGTAGAAATATAGGCATAAGCAATTTCTATCGGAGAAATAATTTTAACCATAGATCAGATCAGGTTAGGCACAACAATTTCAATCCATCAGGTCAATATAGAAATAGGAGTCAAAACCCAAGTCCAATGGAGGTAAATCATGTTTCATCGAATGATGCACACAATCCCAATCGAAGTAATTCTAATAATTCTGATGTTCAAGACATAAACAACGTAGAACCAGTAAATTTTCTAAACTAAGCCTCGGAGATAAACTTTTTTGTAATCTTACAATTAGCAGAAAAACGTACAAGGCCTTAGTAGATACAGGCTCAACCATTAGTCTAATAAATGCTTCGAATGTTGATTGTTCTTGCTTCGAGATATTGGAAACAAAAACTGTATCCTTTAATACTATAAATAATGTCACAACTGAAAGAATTTCGAATGAGTCAACAGTGTAAAATAAAATGGTACCAAATGAGTTTGAATAATAAAGCAAATGATATGCTTATCGGTATGGATTTTATAAGAAAAAGTGTTATGCAGATTAATATTAATCAAATGTTCATGAAATTAATAAATACCGTTAGCATAAAATTGTACTCAGAAGACTATTGAACATTTGAATGCTATGAATTAACAAATCAAAATAATAGAGAAATAGACTTACTACATCTAAATCAATATGAGAAGGAAGAAATTATAAAGATTTTGAATCAATTTAAACATTTAGTATAATATAAAGCACGATACGGAGTTTTTGGGTCATATTTTAACCAGTGAGGGTATGAAACCAAACCCAAGTAAAATTAAATGTGTTACAGACTTCCCCCTCCCCACAACAGAAAAACAGTTAAAAGGTTTTCTTGGATTAACCGGATTTTATCGGAAGTTTGTCAAAAATTACTCCAGAATAGCCTATCCCATGATTAAATACTTGAAAAAAGATGCTAAGATCAACGTAAATGATCCAGAGTACATTCAAGCATTTGAGACATTGAAGCTTAATATTGTCAACCACCCTATCCTTAGATTTCCAAATTTCAATAGACCGTTTATCCTTTTTACTGATGCATCCAACTATGCTATTGGGGCAGTTCTCATCCAAGAAGGCCAACCTGTTTGCTATGCTTCTAGGTCGCTAAATGACCACGAAAAAAATTACTCAGCAACAGATAAGGAATTCTTGGCCATAGTCTGGTCAGTAACTTATTTTCGTCCTTACCTTTGGGGGAATAAATTCAAGATAGTTACAGATCATCAACCCATTAAATATTTAAATAAAAAATATAATGGAAAGGAATTTTCAGCGAGAAACCAAAGATGGTTCCTGAAACTAGCTGAATTTAATTTCGACATAGAATATCTTAATGGGAGAGAAAATAAAGTCGCAGACTTTTTAAGCAGAATAGAGAATGTAGACAATTTAGAAGACGACATAGCTTCAGATCATGCAACCGTTCACTCTGCCCCAGAGCAGCAACTTGACCATTTCCCAATTAAGGAAGAAATAGTCAACAAATATAAAACACAATTGTTACTCACAAACAATGTTACAAATGAAATAAAGGTAGTTCATGGCAGAAAAATAGTCCATGTTGATATGACTAAAAATCAGTCGTATTGGAAAGAACTATTTAAAAGAACCATTACTTCAGGAAAAGTAGGAATTTATTCCGATTTATCTTATAGTGAGTACAACAAAGTGCAACAAATTCTCATAGAACTTTTTAGAGAAGATAAAAAGATTTCATTTGTTAAGTGTACCATGAGAGCACAGGAAATAGATACGGTAGAAGAACTACATAAACAAATATCGCTATACCATATTAAAGAAAGCTGTCATTCTGGTGTTTCAGAAACATATTATACATTAAAAAACAAAATTTACTTTCCCAAATTAATTTTCGAAATTTCCAAAGTGATAGGAAACTGTCATACTTGCCAAGAGGGTAAGTATGATAGAAAACCCCTAAAACCTAAATTCAAAATTACAGAAACACCATCCCAACACAATGAAGCTTTACATATGGACGTTTTTCATTTCAAAAAGTTATTTTATTTAACATTCATAGACAAATTCACAAAAAGAGCATACGCCTATAGTTTAGTTAGTAAAAACTGGGTGAATAAAATAGAATGCATGGAACAACAGTTCACAAGATTTGGGAAACCTAAAAAAATAATCTGCGATAATGAGTTTAAATCCGCTAACATAACAGAATATCTTAGAAAAAATTAAATAGAAGTGCATACAACCAAACCGAATGCTCATACTGGTAGTGCCGACATTGATCGACTACATTCTACCTTATTCGAAATTCTGCTAACTATGAGAAATGAGGAAATTTCAACAAATACGAAAATCTATAGAGCAGTTCAAATATATAATAATAGGTATCATTCAACTCTTGGTATGTGTCCTAATTCAGCGGAAGGAACCAACTCTGAACAGTTGAAGAACAAAATTAAAAAACATAAGCAGAGTGTGATAGACAAAAGAAATACGAATAGGGAAGAGTATCAAGAAAGGCGGCAGGAAGGTTATATTAGAAATTATAAGCATTTAAGACACAAAGACGAAACCTTCTATCGAAAACACAATCTTCAAAATATTCACCCTACTACTATTAAAAGACCCAATAAATTTGCAGATATCTAATTGGATGGTGATTTTGGCGATCATAGGAATGTTTATACCAATGGCAGAACCAACACAGGTTGTTACACCAATTAATGCTAACAAGGGATTTATTGTTTTAAATAGAGGTCCAGTAGAGTTAATTCAAAGTTGCCAAACTATATTACATATTATAAATACTTCTGATATCCTAGCTACTATTGATGCAATAGAACTCAATCTACACAAACTCGAATTAGACAACAATTTTGAAATTATAAATGAAGTTATAAACATAAAAGCAAAATTAAAATCAGTAATTCCGCAAACAAGAATAAAACGAGGTCTGATGAATTTTATTGGAACCGGTCAGAAATGGTTATTTGGAACCATGGGTGACGCAGACAGAGTTGATATTCTTCAACATCTACAAGTCACAGATTCAAATAATCATGCTGCAATCGATAATTTAAATAAACAGTTAATGCTTAATACAAATAATTTACGAATTACAGTGGAAAAAGATAGAAAAGAAGTATCTGAAGTATATAATAGTTTATTAGATGGTCAAAGAAATATACATTTGAAACAACTAAAAATAGATCAATTATTAAAATTAAAGATGTTAGAAGACAAAATAGACAGTATTTTAGATAATATTGCTTCTGCTAAGCAAGGAATTTTGCATCCAAGCATATTGAGCGGACGGGAAATATTAGCCTTAGGTTTAGATTTTTATAAATTAAAACATTCTAGAGTAGGCTTAATGCAATACAATAGAGAAACTATTTTAGCTATAAAACTGCCAAAAGAATATATACAGGTAGACCTTAAAATGATTATCCCTATACCGAACATAGAATTTAAAGAACTAAATGTAAATGAAATTACATATGTTGAGATAAATGGCACAAAGTTTGAATATAATCCAAATAGCATTTACTTTAAGGATTTAAATGTAACTAATAACTGTTTAACAAAACTTGAATGTAACTATAGATATAATAATGAAAGTGAAGTTATAAAAATTGATGAACATATTGTCATTTGTAAAAATGTTCGCAATGAAATTGTAATAAATAATTGTGACGATCGAAAACTTAAGCTAAATGGAAATTATGTAATAAATGTAAATAATTGTTCAATTAATATTTTAAATGTTACAATAATGAACTATGATCTCCAATTTGTAAATAAATTTTGGTATGGAGACGAGGAAAACGTATCAATAAAAGAAAAACTCAATTTTGAACAGATGCTAAAATCATTTCAAATAGAAAATTTAAAGAACATACAAGAACTTCATTATCATAATAACACTAGTTATGCTATAAGTGCATCTGTATTATTTGGATTACTTTTAACTGTAATAATACTTTTTTGTTTGATAAAGAAACATAAGAACTTAAAAGTCATAATTAAAAACTCTTCTGAAATTGTTAAACCGGAACAGAATAGAATTTAGGAGAATTCTGTATCAAAGGGGGGTGAAGTTACACAAATGCAAGTCAAAAAAAGTCAAAAATGCCTTGACCTTAGATAATTTTAAGAAATAAAGAAGAGCAGAGTTGAACATGAAACTCGGAGCTAATCGGTTGCGTTTTATTTTCTGGTCGTGGTTTCGTAAAGAAAATTTATAACTCGCGCAGTTAAGACTTGCAATTTCTCCATAAAATCAATAATTAACGGGGCTATATAGATATCGATATGGTGGGAAACAGTTCATACCGTTAACCGATCGTTTTCAAAGTTAGAAAAAAAAATCGTGTCCAATGCGTAACTTTTCTTATTTAAATACTACTACTTTTGTAAAAAAGGAGATATTAATTTTCGTCGATACTGTGATTTTGTTAATTCTAACATATCCTACTTCTGACACGATTTTAATGTGGAACCTACACTTTAAAATAAACTTACAAAATTCAATGCATATAAAAAAAATAAATTAAATTACAGAACTCAATGCGAAAAATAAATAAATTAAAAGTGCGGAATTCAATGCGTACAAAAAAGGTTTACGTTACAGGGTTCAAAAAAATGTGAGAAGCACCAAATAAGTTCGTGTCCGTTCTTCTTCATTATCACGTAGGAAGTGTCTTTCTTCGTTACGCCTACAAGAAAAGCAAACAAAAATTATCGGTACTGTTGTAAAATGAGAGCGTATTCAGATTTGTTGTTTTTTTGTTTTAAACTTCTCAATTATACATTTATTTCACTAATGTTACACGGTTCTTTTGATTGCTTCTTTGATCTCATCCTTTTCATCCTTTGGAAAATCAAGTATAAACGTGAGTTTTCTCAATTTTTTTAACTGAAATGGTGCAAAAATGTGTTTTGTATTAATTATTTATTTCTTAAGGATTGAGTAGCCGTGGAAGAAAGACACGATATGTCGATGTGTGTGCAATATTAAAATTGGCAGAGATGTATGTAAGATAAACTGCAGCAGAGTGTGTGAAACTAAAACCATCTGATGTTGAATATGCTCATCTTGTGTGCAAAAATCGAGAAAAATGTATATATATAAATGTATATAATGAATAGCCTCTGTCATCAACTAGTGAAAGTGTAACGAACATAACACTCAAAGAAGTGTATGATCTAGTGCTTGATCTGAGAGAATCCCTTGCTTCCACTCGTCCTACCATGGACGCAATTAACACACTTCTCTTATCATTGGAGCAGTGTGCTAAAATGATGAGTGATGTCAAAGAGGAGAATGAAAAATTTAAGGCACAGTTAAATGTAAACAAAGAACGTTTGGCTATTGCTGAGTGGCAAATCCATGCCAACTACTTGGAGTTGCGTAATGTTCCTAACAATAATACTGAGTGCAAAAAGAAAACAGTCATCTAAATATGCAACAGTGGGCTGAACATGCAGTTAGCCAAAGAGGACATCGCCCTCTGTTATGCAAAAAAAACTGCGGCAGAATACAATTCTGTCTGATGTTGGATCAAACACAAATTTGACTGATGTTGTGGTGCTGAAACTGGTTCGGAGGTGCATGAAGGACAGGATAGTCTCCGGCAAAGAAGAAGCGCGTAATGGCATCTGTAGTAAACGCTTCTGCTAAGGGGAACATTTTTATCAATGATTGGTTGACTGGGGAGATGAAGTATGTGCTGAAAGAAGCGAAGATTGCGAAAAAAACGAGCAAACCTGCGCTCACAACAGCAGCAGCTGCCCCGAAGGCGAATATCCAACCCACACCAGCAAGGAAACCTGTTGCGGAGAAAACCGGGAAGGGTTTCAATCTCATCCATGAAACCCAGAGGCTCTTTGGAATGGATTTCATCACTCTGCTCCAAAAAGCCAAGAGCATAATACTACAAAACTATGGCAGTCTTAACGACAGCCAGAAAACAGTTGTGCTGTACAAATTTATATTTGAGATCTCTTCTCTATAAACCTTCTTAGTGTATTCACTTACAATGTCAACTCAATTTATTCAGTTGACAAAAGGAGTGCACTAAGTATATTTATAAAAAATAATAACCCAGATATTCTTTTATTACAGGAAACCAACATCAGCGCTCGTAAGCCCTACACACCGTGGAAACGTGGAACGGTGATTGTGGTTAAAAACAATGTTTGGCCATGACACAGTGGAGATTTCAGGACTACAGTGTATGGAAGCGACAGCCATCGTCATCAAAATGATCGGGTCAGAGACCCTTCTAGTAGTTTCACTCTACAACCATTGCTCTGCCTCCGAATCTAACAGCAATAAACAACAAATGCAGTCAGTACGCTTACTGCGTGATTGGAGGAGACTTTAACGCCCGACACACATTATGGCAAGACGACGTGTCTACCTCACAAGGAAATAGTTAAGTGGTTGTATGATAACAACCACCTACTTCAGAAACGCCTCCAGAGGATAGTTCAGCGAACCTGGAATACGGAAAATGATGAGTACAGAGCTGTACACTCCCAGCTCAAATGTACCGACATCATGTTCCAGCGAGCTGTCAGGAACTTCCACGAGGAGGACTTCAAAAAAAGACTGGAAGAAATCAGACAAGGACCCGTCACCTTCAGGAAAATCGGTCAGATAGTTCGGAACACAAACAAGATGCCAAAGACCATCGTGCACGAAGACCGAAACCTCACAACTAATGATGTTAAAGCGGAAGCCTTCGATGCTCACTTCCATGGAAACTTCAGGAACATGCCACCAGTTCATCTGCCAGAGTTCATCAATGTGGTTGATATGCGGGTGCCTGCGGTGTCCGACCTCAACGACAGCATCACATGCTTCAATGAGATCAAAACATCCGCTAACCCGACGGATGGAAACATGTTCACAACCATTGCGGAAGTCAGGAGCATTATTCACCCCGGCAATGCGAAGAAGTCGTCAGGTAATGACCTGATTTCCAACTTCTTGCTAAAGAAATTGCCAAATCTGGCACTGTTACTACTGACGATCATCTTCAACAATTTCCTGAATAACAGCTACTTCCCAACTCCTTGGAAGGTGGCCAAAGTGGTTCCGGTCCCAAAGAAGGTTAACCGTTCACGGGTGGAGGGTTATCGAGCTATTGCCTTGCTATCTTGCATAAGTAAGGTTTTAGAATCGATAATGCTTAAAAAAGTAAACACGATAAGCGAAGAGCGCAGAATCCTGCCGTTATACCAGTTCGGTTTCAGGCCTAGGCACGGAACACTTCATCCACTGCTTAGGCTGCACAATGATGTCACGTGGGGGCTCAACAAAAAGGAAACCACAGTGGCGTGTCCGCTGGATATTGACAAGGCCTTTGACACCATTTGGGTGAAAGGGCTCATCTTTAAACTGCTCGAGTTTGGATTTCCTCCATACCTGGTAAGAATAGTACAGTTTTCTAACTAACAAAGTTTTCTTTGTTCAGATTAACATTGCAAAGTCATCAATGAAGGATATCAACGCTGGAGTCCCACAGGGTTCGAGGATTGGACCAATTCTCTTCAACCTCTATACCGCGGACCAACCAACCAGCACAAGTGGATGCAGGACACTCTGGTATACAGATGACTCCTTGACTTATGAGATAGCGGCACGTCGAGTAGAGCATCGCATTCGCCAACTATGGGACTACTACTTGAGGTGGAGGCTCAAAATAAACAGTGGAAACACGGAGCTCATATGCTTTCGGACCCCGTCAACAGTCAGCAGGAGGAGATCATTAGCGACGAGGTGTCACAACATTAGTATTTCTCTCCCGGACAACTCAACAATATCTCTCACGCAAAGGATACAATATCTTGGAGTTAACCTCACCGAGAGGTTTAGATAGATACCACGTGCACATCATCCTCAAAAAGTCAACGTTTGCATTGCATTTAAAGCATCTGCTGCTCAAAAAGAGGACTGGTCTGAGTCGATAGACTAAGTTGCTGATCTATAAGCAGCTCATCTGACCCGTAATAACTTACGGATGTCCAATTTGGTTCACGATAAACCCCACAACTGGAGAGAATTTGCCAGTTTGAAAGAAAGATTTTACGTACATGTACCGACTTTCATCGAAATCCCTCTACCCGAAAATTCTTCTCAAACAGAAGGATCAACGAAGAACCCAAAATTATACCCATAGACCGATATATATATATCCAACTCGCCACCAAGCTGTTGAACAACCTCGTAGACCATCCCAACCAGGACCTACAGGAGCTGCAAGAGCATCCGCTAGAGCTAACTAACCAAAGATTTAATGACCTCTTCCACAACGAAGCAACGGTGTTTTACACGAAGGACAACGCAAGACACTACCGAGGCTAAATCTCGGTACAAATATTTAATTTTTTCTTCTATTCATGTTTCTATATGATGCGACGTGCAAATGGATCAGAGATAAATAAATTCATTAAATGTCTTGACGACGTTAAAAACTTGTAATAGTAATTATTAAAAACATAAATGATCTCAGAATAGCAAATGAGTGTAATGACACTTTTGTTAGAACAAATTTGGGTAGTGAGTGATTTTTTAATTGTACATCAAAATATTAGAAGCCTTAGAAAATATTATGATACCTTTTGTTCTTGTCTACAAACTTGTTTTAGTACAGCATCTCAATTGATTGTCTTAACTCAAATCTGGGTCTATGATCATGAACTTTATAAATTTTCTTTACCGGGTTATACATTTTTGCAAATTGCAATGAAAATTATAGATCGGGTGGAACAGCAGTGTATGTTAAAGTTGAACTTGATGTTGAAGTATCCACACCAGATCTGCTGAGTGCTAATTGTGTTTTAATTAAGCTAAAACTAGGTAAGACCATGTATTCAGTTTGTGTATATTGACTTCACTCTGTTGGGTATGATGTTTTTCTCAATGAACTAGAAGCTCTGTTAAATGTGAAAATGTCTGTCTTCTTGGTGACATAAATATTGAAATCCTAGACCTTCCAAAGGACAGTGAGGACTATGTGTTATTAATATCTTCGACGATATCTTCAAGCATCGACATTTAAAAACAAAAAAAAAATTAAAAATATGAATTAACTATTGTGAATTTCTGATTATTTGAATTGTATAACACATTTATACAATTTAAATTGCGCGCACAAGCGGGTATATTAAATTTGTAAAATTCATAAATAAGCTGTGAAAAAAAACGGTCAATAAAATCTTCACTATATGACGAATCGCCAGTCGTGCCGCACGTTTTTCAGTTCGATCCCGATTCCGCTTTGCCGACATAGTAAAAATTATCGAAAAGTAAGTACGTGAAATTCTACAATAAAGATTGTAGAAATTTTCATGGCGCCCGAGCAGGGATGTTTAAAAAGAAATTAAACTTTTAAAATAAAAGTGACCAAAATGACTAACATACAGTGATAAATACATATATTAAAACATACAATATTACACGAAGTGCACAAGTGCATCAAATAATAAATAAATAATAAATAATAATAATAATGGCGGCGCTACATTCTGAGGTGGACCAGGGCCTAGCTTCTCAGAAATCACTCGTGTTATGCGTGCTATTGTTCTCTCACGAGTATAGGGGACCTACAGTTTAATGCCGACTCCGTGCGGCTAGATTGAGAATCTTTTTCTAGACAGTTATACTCTTTGAGCATTGTCAGTGACTCGAAAGAGGTGGAGCCGTGAACAATTTTTTTTTTTTTTTTTAAAAATTGTTTGTCTGAACTTGGTTTCGAACCTAGACTGTGAAAGTCTAATGCGCATGGGTCGACGCACGAACCTACACGGCCACGGCGCCCACATAAATAATAAATAATAAATAATAAACAATAAATAATTAATAAATAATAAATTATAAATAATGAACAATACAAAAGTAACAAATAATAAACATTATTTTTTAAAGACAAACAAATAAGCAAATAAATAACACGAATAAAGTGTATAAATTAACAAATAGATTAGCAAATACATACGAGGGGCGTTCAATATATTCTCGGTACCGGGGTGAAGCTGTGGTTGTATATATAAATTGACTTATTTACCAAGTAATACTATTATTTTAGTGCATTCATGTAAAATTTCATATAAATGTGATTATTAATTCGCGTTTTATCTCTAGTTAAACAGAATCATAATGACCCGGAGCGGGGGTCGTCTTCAATGCTCTCTCTGCCTCTCTTGAACTCGGAATGGCTAGGAGCTTTTTGAATTGCCTCGAGGTAATGCACCTGTCTCTACCTATCCCTTCTCTTGCCATTCTCATGATTGTTTTGCTTGCACACTTTGCTACCACTAGATGCAAAGGAGTCAGCTCCAGTAGCACCTCCATGGCCGCAGTTGGGCAAGTTATCATGGCTCCTATAATACAGAGGCATGGCAACCTTTGAGTTTTTGCTGAGTCTCTCCCTCGCGCTGATCAGATTGGTTCTCTTGGTCCATACTATTGCACCATAGGTTATTGAAGGTCGAACAATAGAGATGTACATCCATCTTAGAATACTTGGATTGCATC
Source organism: Myathropa florea (assembly GCA_930367185.1). Taxonomy (NCBI): domain Eukaryota; kingdom Metazoa; phylum Arthropoda; class Insecta; order Diptera; family Syrphidae; genus Myathropa; species Myathropa florea. The sequence continues at coordinate 54,861,762 of OV884004.1, forward strand.
CCCAGGATTTGCCCGCCAAGCTTCGACAAATCATCAGAGCACGCGTCGCTTTCCTGGTTATCTCTTCAGTATGTTTTTTCCAGATGAGCTTGCTGTCCAAGATTACTCCCAGATATTTAACTTCTTTTACCGGAGTCAGTGTTGTGCCCGACAGACTTATTGGTTTTAGTCGTTCTAGTTTTCGTTTCCTTGTGAAAGGTACTATGGTGGTTTTTACCGGACTTAAGTTTAGAGTAGAAACGATGTTAGGCTGATCGGTCTGTAGGACTTTGGTAGACTTAGGTCTTTCTTCCCCATTTTCGGAATGAACACTACCTTTGTCCGTCTCCACTGGTTCGGTATGTATCCCAGTGCTAGACTACTTCTTAATATCATTAATAGAAATGGTATTAGTTTGCCTTGCCATTTTTGAAGTAGGACTGGCGTGATTCCTTCCACACCTGGGGATTTGAAGGGCAGAAACGAGTTAATTGCCCATTCCAGTCGCCATTTGGAGAAGATCTCTTTTGCGACTCTCCAGTCTTCATCCCTTGGTATTGGCAGATTGTTTTCACACCTTTCCAATAGAAGTCTTGCCCTCTGTTCTTCCCCAAATGGTATTGCGGGCGTTGGCATCACATCCAATCAGGAGCGGCATTTGCTGTCTGTTGCAGTACTCGACCAGTTTTTGTACTGCTGCTGGTACTGCCGGCCCATCCCCAGCACAGTACCCCGATGCCAGGACGACGGTTCGCTGCCCACCTCCTGCAATGGTTAGTGTTACACTAAGGGGACCAAGTCTCTCGTAGCGTATTCTGCAAGAACATAAATAATATTTTTATTAATAAGAATGTAAGTTCTTGGGTTGGGCACCCGAGTGTCCCAAATTACCTCTTCAGGATATAAGGCTCCTGGATAAGTAAGCATCCCAGATCTTCAATTGTGAACATCCTTGCTATTACAGCAGATGCCGCTATAGTATGATGGATGTTCACCTGGGCCGCCTTAAGTTTGTAGGAGGGGAGCATCGAGCTTATTGCTTGTTGGGGGCTGATGCCCCGCTCTCCTCCTGGAGGAGTATACTCTCCTCTATCTCCCCTACCATCAGAGAACGAGTCTTCCGACAGAGACATGTATGAGGATCTGATTTCTCCTCTGCAAGTTCTGTCTTCTCCGAAGTTGGGTTTGGAGTGATCAACTGACTCATCTCCTCTTCCGAACTTTTGAATCCAGACACTGCACTGACGTTTAATAACGTCAAACGTCTGACGTTTTATAACGTAAAAGGAACAGTCTACTCCGAGGCCCAGTACATGCACGGCTCCCTCGTTTCAACCATACATCACCTTCCACAGTTTAACATGTATTCACTCGTTTTGCGCTTCGAGAAGAGCTAGTGTTGTTTCGTGCTCCTGTTCAGCGCTTTTGGGGAAATAAATGGTAATGGAATGGATACGTGATATCTCCTTCCCACATTTTGTGGTCAGACCCACTCCCTTCCAGTTACCAAGTTTGGGTGCTACTAGTTTCAACCATTCCGCCGTCTGCCTAGTTTCGTAGTCAACTAGTAGCATCCCATACCTGAAATGAATGCCCTGAAATTTGAGCTTGTGCTCCCATCCCAGGGCCATTTCAGATACAAGGGCATCTTTTAGCCCTTTCCGGTCTTCAGCTCACAACACCTCCCTTGGATAATTGCAAGAGAGAACTGCTACCTTTTCGGCTATTGCTGTCCGTGTGAGCTTTCTGCCAGCTTTCGGAGTGGATCATCCCCTCCGCCGGGTTGTCCCGGGGGGGGGGGGGGCATCTGTGGACAACTGCGCCTATTGCTCGTCGCCTCGGTCGAAGACCGTTGGGAGTCACAGAGTCTTGAGTATCCACTTCCCCTTTTCTCCCACCATCTCAGTTGGAGGTCGGGAAGTTTGAGCTTCGCCCCCGCTTGCCCTTTTGGCAGTCTTTGTGCTCACGCCTATCCGTTGCTTTGGGGTTTTCGCTTTCTGGCTAGTGCTGGGTTGCACCGACCTTCTGCTAATTCCGCAGCGTGCGACAGGTTTTGCACTTCTTTCGAATTTGAGCCCATGCTCAACCCGGCATCAGCTACGGTAACTCCCAGCAGCCTATTCAGCACGGCTTTTATACTTTTTTTTTTGTATGTTTGAATCTATTTTGATCCCACGAGTAGCAGAGTAAAAGCCGCTTCAGAGCCTCGCAGTAATGCGGTAAGGCCAGAGTTACTCTCCAAGGTGGCCCGATATCAGAGAGGCTCCGTTAGAACACAGCCGGTATTACCCCCTAGCTGCGAACCATCCATTGGGCACGGGTCGCTTGACACCCTGGATTAGGGGGATGATAGACTTAGTTCGCCAATCACCTCATCTTTCTGATTGGAGCACCTCTGTTCGAAGCTGTTGTGTTGCACCAGTGCCAGGCAGAGTCGTTCCTTCAGCAGGCTTGCGGGTCGGCTTAAACCTCCGCACCACGACAAGGTGTCTATCCGCAGGGGAAATACATAATATATATATAAATATTATATATATATGCATAGATAATTAGACGCTGAATAAATAGTTTCGGCAATGTTTATGTTATTCTTTCATATAACAGAACAGCCATAGCGTTCGGATAATTTATTCAATCTTTCCTGGACTTTTTCAATTTTAGAGATTGAGTGCAGCTCTTCTGTTGGAAAATGCCAAGGAAAGTTCAAGATCATTTTAAGTAATTTGTTTTGCGTTATTTGTGATTGTTGGCTTTTTGCTAATTTTCCCCAAACAGGTGAAGCATAAAACATAATTGCCTAGAAAAGTGTTTTAAAGATAACGACTTTGTTTGATCTACTTAAATGTGATATCCGATTAATAAATGGGTATAACATCTTAATCGCAAGATGAACTTTTTTAATAATTTCATGTACATGCAAATTATAAGTTAACATTTTATCTAAGTGTACCCCCAAGATACTTAGTACTCTATATCCAATCCGTTCTTATATTGTTTATTATTATTCTGTCGCTTGGTAAGAAACAGGCTTTTATTTGTCTAGTAAAAAAGACAGTCTGAGTCTTTGAAGCATTTAATATGATCTTCCATATCTTCAGATATATTTCAATATCATTTATTCCAGACTGCAATTTAGTTACAATATTGTTAACTGATACTTTAAATTCACGTCCTAACAAAAATGACTGGACAATTTTAATCAGGTACAATGGAAAATCTGGTAAATGTAGTTTACGCAGTAAACCCTCATGCCATACTGTGTCAAATGCTTTTTCAACATCTCGTACTTTTACCGACATCAAAATTATCTTTTGTATATTTTGTTATACGATGAATTTGATGTACCGTAGAGTGATATGGTCTAAAGCCGAATTGTTGGGCAGAAAGTATATTGTTAGCAATAACGTGTACGAATAATTTACTTTTAATAATTTGTTCGAAACATTTGCTAAGTATTTTTAGCAAGTAAGTAAATTTAGCAAACTTATTGGTCGGTAACTGCTAGCTAAGCGGGCATTTTTACCCGGTTTAGGAATTGGTATAATTTTAGCTTTTTCCATACCGTGGGGTAGTAACCTCTCTTAAGACAACAATTAAAGAGTCGTTACTGGAACTGTATGCCCCTTCTAGGTAAGTTTAGCACAATATTTTTTATTCTATCGAACCCTGAAGACTTCGATTTTTTCCCAACGATATCAATTCCTCTTCACTAATATACACAGTATGATTGTTTATGAAATCTATGGACTGTTACACTAAAGTTTCCTCGCTACTAATTACATTCCGGGCATTGAATGATTTGCGACAAAAACGTCAAAGTATTTGATTTTTCCTCATTGGATAAAAGTATAGAGTTTTCTTCTTGCAGCGTGGGGACAAGATGTTTTTTTTTTGTTTGATAACCTTGACTATGTTCCAAAAAGGTTTACTACATTTATCTAGAAGTTTCCTATTCCACGACTGATTTCTGAAATCGAGTATTAATTCCTTTATGGATTAAATAAATATAATTAAGAAGCAACTGCTATCTATAGCTCATAAGGAGCTAGATGCGAAAGCAGTAAAACAACAACAATAATAATTTAACTAACAATAAGCAACAGCATGAGTGAGTGAGGTCAATACATAATAGACAATATATAAAAACAATGAAAATTAACTAGACAACAATGTAAAGCATATTTAAAACTTCATTATAATTAAAATTGAAAAGCCATAATTTCACCTTTTTTAGAAAAATGGAATTATTAAGAATGCACCTTATACTATAGGGTAGCTTATTGAAGAGTCGCATAGCACTTACTGAAAAAACTGAGAATAGATCTGTAAATTGTGGTGCGGTACTTGAACAAGATTCAATTCATTAATTCTGAGATGATAGTTAGTGGAGCATCTGTCTGTCTGCCAGATCGAAAAATATTGCGAAAAATATAGATGTTTTAAAGGTTTTTAAAATACTAAGATTTTTAAATAGTACTAAGCTATTATAGTGACGGTTTTTCTTACAAATAAGTCTAATAACATGTTTCTGTGATACAAGAAGAGGACATATTTTATTGTAATGAGTACCACCCCAGCAAATTAAGCCATACTCAAGCTCAGAGTGGACTAAACCAAAGGTAATACATTTTAGAAGTACAACTCAGTACTCTCAGTACAACACCCAGAACGAAACCCATGTTGAAAATTACTAAAAAAGTTGTTTTTATCTAAAAACTTGACCGTTTTTGTTTTTATAATTTTTTCAAAAATTTTTGAGAAAACCGAAGGTAAGGAAATAGGTCTATAATTATTAATTACGGTTTTATTTCCCTTCGTAAATAACGGTATGACTTCGGCAAGTTTTAAATATTCTGGAAAGACACCACATGTAACACTTTTATTATAAATAAAACATAAAACATATCACAGATGTTTAAAGCTGTTTTTTTAATAAAGTTATTTGAGAAACCGTCAGTTGTTTGGGAATTAGAGTTTTTTAACCCTCTAACGTTCAAAACCGCAATTTTGACGCAAAAGAGTCGGGCATTTTTTTTTCTGATAAATAATGGCTTATAAATCATAATCTGAAATCAGAATTCGAAAAAATTCTTTTGGTGGACCTCCAGGTACAAAATATGTAAGGCTAACGACATTTTAATTTTTATTTTATTATTTGTTTTCTTATTATGAAAGGACATAAATATATCTACTTACTGTAAAATTCCCGACTCATTCGAAAAATTGGAAGTATTTTATTTCTTTGGGAGAATTTTTTTTTACGTGCACTAATTTTTTTTGTTCGAGTTCGTACAACGAGACAAAACTTCGCAGAGTGCTGAAATGCAGTTCAAAATATGGCTTGAAGTATAATTGAAGACATGGTAAACCGCCATAAAAAAAAAAATTTCACATGGAATAAATGGGCAATAGGCGATGGCTGCCCTGAGGCAGCCTTAAACGTTAGAGGGTTAAAGATTGAATAGTCTTAAAGACTTCGAAAGACATTATTGGATTAAAAAAGAAACTTCGTGGACAGTGTCATGTCCATTATCTAGACAGTTACAATCACAATCTAAATTACAGTTATCTGAAACAATCTAAGTACCTATGGACGAAAAAAAGCTATTGAATTTATTGGCTAAATCGTTGGCACAGTATTATCTATAATCAAATTTGGAATTTTAATCTTTTGACTAGTATTATTCAGTATTGCTTTTACTAAATCCCATTCCTTTTTAGAATTACCCTTGGCCTCTCTAAACTTACTCACATAGAAACTATTTTTACATAAAATAACATCTTTGGAGACAGCTTTGCATGATTCTTTGTAAGATTTCACAATATTGGAATTATCAGTATTTTTGAGCTTCTTTTTATGCAATTTGTTTTTCTTTTGAATTTTCTTTATAACGTCATTTACGTTTTTTACTGTCTTTTGTGAAACATAGCTTTCAAGTATTTTAATAAACTTCGAAAAGGCTAAAGAAGGATTATTTTCCAAAAGTACGCTTCCCCAACTTTCAAAACGAAGATGATTATTAAGTGACACAAAATGTGTTTTAACATAAGAGGAAGGAGGAGATAATTTTTTACTAGTGGAAGCAAGAGAACATTTAAAACTAAGACACTTCATACAATGATCAGTTATCTGCAAATCAACAACAGAGCTACAAAGTCTAGTTCAATTGAGAGCCGGAAGTACGTATCATGATATGATCAATACAGGTGCTAGTTGATTCTGTAATACGGACTGGTTTATTTATGCACGAAACAAATAATTATCAACACAAATCGAGTTCTGTAAAATATCTAGATCTATATCACCCAAAATTATAACGTCTTTTGATTCCCTAGATAAAATACTTTCCAATTCTTCAAGAAACAAGTTATTTGACAAAGATAATTCATTGAATTTATAGACACAAAAAAAGGTTAACTTTAGGTCACTAATAACAACTTTTAAGTTATCACAACTACTTAGATTAAAACTATAAGATTCTATATGAAATGAATCATTAACAAACGCAGCACCACCATATGCATAATCATTATTGCAACATGTCAAAAAGTCATATCCTTCAATATGAAAAAGGGATTTATCTTTATCATAAATCTAAGTTTCTGATAAAAAGATGAAATCAGGCTTGTTTTTAAAATAGCTTATGTGTTTATTTGAACGCATACTTCTAATGTTTTGATGAATAAGAAAAAAATGTGACAAGTACGTTTGACTAGAGAATAATTCGAGTGCATTAACGTCAACGCAGTTGACTGAGGGAACATAAAATAAATTGCTTTGAGGATCTTGCATGTTATTTAAGAATGCTAAGGTCTTTGATACAATTAATAATATTTATTTTTTCATTATCCCCCTTACGCATAAGCACTCTCCCATTCTTTACCCAAACGTACTTGTACAGCCCTTCCTTTTTAATTTTTTTTGCCTCACGTAATAAATGTCTAATTTTACTGTCAAGAGGATCATTAATATAAATTTTATTATTTTTTTTTACATCCAAAAATGTTTGTTGTGAGATTTTTGCTGTGAATAATTTTGTTTTTAAAACAAGATCTTTTTTAATTTTAGAAACAAACTTGACACATAGAATATGTTTTTTTTAGAATTAACCGCATCATTTTTTGACACTTTATTTTTCACAACAATCATCAATTTCTATTTCTGCTACCTCAGTGGAGACACCCTGTTGAAAAACTTGCAGGGCACAGTTGAGAGCGTTGTTATTGTCTACATCAGGAACTCCCACAACTTCTACAAACTTTTCTCTTCTGTTCTTTTGCAAATTATCAACCTCTCTCTGCAGATCACACACTGTCTGCAAAAGATCATTCTTTTCTTGTTGCAATGCGGATATTAGAGAAAAGGCCCCAACATTGTCTGCACGGGGAGCGAGACTTTCAAGGGTTATATTTTTATTTTGTGACAGTATACTGTAGTTGCTAAGAAGAGTCAAAGACTTTTGTAAGCTGATGCTGTTCTTGCTTTTGATGTTGCTTGCTGAGACCTTGGTGGTGATTTTGTTGAGATTTACTGCTTTTCTCAGTTGTTGACTTGGAGAGTGGAGAATCGTGCACTTGGGGACATGACCGCTCACTTTTGTCACAGATATGAGGAGGAGAGCTGAAAGAGTCTCTTCGTGCAGCGGAGCAGCTCTTGCACCGAAATTTTTTATTTGACTTCTCAAGATAGTCAATATCCGCTGGTTTGATATTTACACATTTGGAGTGAACAATGATCTTACAGCCTGCGCACTGAACACTTGCCTGGTTGCGTTCCACTTTAGACTTACAAACACACGGCATTATGCACAATAAGAACAATAATTGGACTAGCTTATAGGAGAGTAAGTAAGTACGTGTTGACCCCACGACACACACTTGATCGTTTCGTTTTCGTTTTTAATGCATTTTTATTGATCATATCATTATGCTTATATACAAGACAAAATGCTTATCCTAGTTGAACGAACACAATTCTTAATTCTAACTTACTGGCCCTTTACGGGCTCTCTAAGCTAAACTTAACCTTAATCTATGTCTTTCGACCTAACTTAACTGACTTTATATATGTAAAAGTTTGTACAATTTGGTTTAAGGAAAAATTATTTAAAAAAAAACTTAAGACTACATTTTTATATAAAACTTAGATACTAACTTAAAATTTACCTTAAAATAATTTATAACTAATTTGCACATATGCACATATATACATGTGTATATGTATGAGTGTACATATGCGGTACTATGTACAAGTGCATATATATATGTATAGCTCATATAAAAACATATATGCAATATTTTTTTTGTTTTTTATTTTTTTTATTTTTTTTTTATTCTTTTTTTTTTTTTTTTGTTTTTTACTTAATTATACATACATCTTACGAACTACCTTAAGACTACCCTCTCTCATCTCATCTCATTTTCAATGACCCGCATGTTCCACTAAAGGGGTCGCGGGGGCAATGCATGCACGAGAGATCTCCAGGCCACAGGAGCTATGCCTAAGCGCAACCAGGCGAGTGTTTGGACTTGGTCCAACCATCTCATCCTAGGTCTGCCAAGCGGTCGCCTACCTGATGGAATCGCATTCAAGCCACGCCTCGGAAGTCGTGATGATGAGGACATTCGTGCCACGTGACCAAACCAACGAAGTACAGCCCTTTCCGTTCGAAGAAGCAGCTGCCCAACATTCAATTCCCCGCGCACTGTCGTGTTTCTCACCCTATCCCGGCGAGTAATTCCCACAACAGCACGAAGAAATCTCATCTCGGCTGCTTGTATTCGCGATCTTATTCTTTCGGTCATTACCCAAATTTCATGACCATAGGTGAGAGTATGTAAATCGGCCATAGGTTTGCAGCTAATCAAGTAATAGTTACCCGCTGCGAGACCGACTGTTTCCCTTATGGGGACCAGTGCTAACCGTTCTATCCCGGGTCTAAAGGTTTCGACGAGGGAGTTCCCTCGCTTCCCAGCCACCAGAACTTTTGATGCTGCATTGCAACATCCCGAACATCCCGACTCGATACCGCTGTACTGAACCGGAGGAGACCCTCCCCAGCTCGTTGTGCGACGGTGCGGTCGTAGTTGAGTCGCCCATCCACAGTTGATCGGGCAATGTGAAAGATAAGCGGTACCGCATTTTTGTCTTGTATCAGACCGTGCTTATCGAAATAGAGAAATGCTTCTGGGGGGACGAAGCCATTGTAACGTACCTTTTCATGGTATTGTGGGTTGGGGTAGTAAGCCCCAGAGATCAGATTATTGATCGAGTTCATCGCTCTGGCAGTATGACCTCGAACCATCTTCAGCAGAAAGTTATTCACCCTTATCATGTTCGCCGTGTTGTATAGGACCTCATTGGAATAGAATTTTCTGTACTGGGACTCTGGTGTTCTGTAAAGGCGAAGGCAGGTCCTGAGACAAGCCTCTCAAACACCCGAATCTTTTCCATTAAGCTTGCACTCACGTTGAACCACACGGGACAGCCATAGGTGAGCATTGGCCTGGTAAGGGCCATGTAGCAGATTACCTTCACCCTCACATCGAGTTGACTGTTGTAAAACAGTCTCTTTGTGAGAGCGAAAGCACCTCGGGCTCTGGCCAAAGCAGCCTCTATATGTTTGTTAAAATACAGAAAGTGATCCAGCCAAATCCCCAGGTATCTGACTACAGTCCTTTGCACCAGTGGTTGCCCGTGCCGTCCAACAACTAAGTACTTTCGCCAATTCTTTTTAGTATCCGCCGAAGCCTTCTGCAACGGCGTTCTGAATAGGATGGTTTCCGACTTCTCGAAGTTGATCTTCAACTTCCAGTCGTCGCAACTTCGCATGAACGAATCGAAATCTCCCTGCACGAGAGTGGTGATGTCCTCGATCTTTGGCCCTGATCTGTACACTATCAGGTCATCTGCGTACGCAATCACGTGGGAGAGAGAACGTATGAGATCACTTAAGTAAATGTTGAACAGGATCGGCGAATTAACAGCCCCTTGTTGGAGACCATTTTTGACGTTGAATATACCCATAGATGTCACGTTGCCATTCTTGACGACGAACTTTCTGCTGGTAAGCATGTTACACAGTAGGTACAGTAGCGGTTTGCTGATGCCTAGCCGATTAAGTTTATAGAAAACCATACCATTTATATAACCATACGGTGTCGAAGGCCTTCTCCAAGTCAATCAGGCAGGCACCCGTACATTGTTTCTTGCTCTTGTTCCATTGGATATCCGACACCAGTTTCGACGCAGCATGAATAGTGTCATGTCCCGCTTTGAAACCGAATTGGTTATCCGGAATAATATGTTTGTCCTCAGCCCACTTTAGCAGAGCTCTATTAACCACCCTCTCGAATACCTTGCTGATGTTCGGAAGGAGACTAATTGGCCGGTGGTTGCACGGATTAGACGAATCTTTTCCTCGTTTAGATATGGGTTGTACAATCGCTGTTTTTCAATGCTCCGGATAATGTGCATTATTCAGAGCATTGTTAAACAGAATTGTGTACATATTAACCATTTCTAGAGGAAGATGTCTTAGCAAAATGTTGGAAATCCTGTCGATTCCAACTGACTTTTTCTTTTTAAGTGCTTCGAAGACCGCTTGGAGCTCTGTCTTCGATATGAACGGAGGATGGACCCTCTCATCGGCGATGGCATTATCTGCCATGTTGTCATCATTGAACACGGCAAAGCCGGTGTTCTCAGATCGCCATTGTTGCATATCATCTCGAAGTTGAGCATTGCTATCTAGTACGCGGTTCTCCAGGTCGTAGTTCGAGCGAAGACTCTCGTTCACCTTATATACTTCCTGAAAGACCGCGCCTAGTGCCTCCACTTTTTCCTGCGGGTCTTCGATCACAAAGAAATTGTTATCAAGAACTGCATTTACTGGATCAATACCTACTGTTGTCAGTTTTTGTTCATTGTCCGTCGTTCTGGGAAACTTAAGACACGGAAGTTCGCTTTGCTTGTTGCTCCGGAAGAATTTGTTTATCTGCGGAAACATACTCGGGCTGTTAGATTTTACAGTCCGAATTTTATTGTTCCAATACAAGTTAACAGAAATCCTGTAATTCTGATTAATCAATGTTTGAACGTTTTTAATAAGCGACTTCAGTGTCCTAATTTCCTCACTTCGTCTGTCAGTAAACCGTCTGTACAAGGTTTTTAATCTTGACAGCAGTCTACTTTTCTGTTGGTGGAGTGCGTCGATTGTCGCATTGCGGTATGAGTTTTCGTTGTTGGTTCGGTTATACCGTGGTATAGTACTGTCCATTGTTCGTTTTATTGTCTCGTCCAAATGTACTAGATACATGTCAATCTCCTCGTTTGACAGGTTTCTATTGGACGGTATGTGGAGCGCATTCGAGGAGAGTCTCTTGTCAGTTGCCTGGAGAAGCGTGTCCATCGCGTCCTACTATAGTTGTAGGGATTGCTTTGAACAAACTCTCCTAATTCCGCAATGTCGTTCGGGATTTTGATTTCGGCACTGAGTCCGCAATGGTCACTGAGGTACACAAAAGTGTTCAAACAGTTTACCGTCTGTAGGTTTGTGTCTGTCAGTTGCAGTCTTGCGTCTAACAGCATGAGATCCAGAAACGAGCCGCTCCTGGGGAACGACGAAATTTCCGTTGCTTTCAAATCGAGTCTATACTCGACACTGTGTAAGCAAAACCAGTTATTACTATATTTTTTATTTTTATATTAGTTACCAATATCTATGTCGGGCATTTAAGTCCCCGGCGAAAATAAAATAGTTATCCTCCGAGTCCAGCATTAGGCATTGGAAGAGAGAATCGAGCTCTGCTATGGTTGTTGTGGTATGAGGCGAGCCGGAGGAGTAGACCGACACCACATACAGCTTTCTCCCACTGCGGAGAGAAATGCAGACGATGCAGGCCTCCAACTCCTGAAACCTTCGTACTTCACCACTATACACTACTTTGTGTTTAATATTGTTTTTGATGAAGATCGCAACACCGCCTCCACCACTGGAGTTGGGCCGGTCTCTTCTAATAATATTGTATTTACTGTGCTCCAATTTGTGTTTCTGCTTTAGCTTGGTTTCGCTAATCAGAAGCAACTCTGGGCTTTGGTCATCCAACAGTCTGTAGAGCTCGTTTCTTCGTTCGACCCTTATCAGTGAATTTACATTCACTGCAAGGATCTTGTAAGTACTCTCCGCCGGCGCACCCATTAGGACGATTGACGTGCTTGGTTCTGCATGAGCGCCAGAATTTGGCCCACCTGCTCTTCTAAACGAACCATACGCCTTTCCATGGACGTTTTCCAATCGGGCGTAGATTCGGGTGCTGTTGGCACTGAAGATTGTGTCACTACCTTTGGTAGTTGCTGCTGTCCCGTATTCCTCCGACCAGACGCCATTTGGGCGTAGGTGACTTGAGGGTTCACGGTTATGGCTGCCCCGAGTGGATTTTTCACTGGGAGCTGCTTCTGCAGAACCGTTTTTGATTTTATTGCCTGGAACTTAGGACAACCCCGATAGTTAACGGTGTGTCCCGCGTTCCCGCAAAGTACGCACTTGAGCTGGCTTTTGTCAGCTGCTCCTTCTCTCCCCAACTTGCATTCCTCCGCCTTGTGGTTCTCTCTGCACTTGACGCATCGAGGCTGCATTTCACAGTTCGACGCGGCGTGCCCGAACCTTTGGCAGCGAACGCATTGTAGAATGCCCTCGCTCCTTATTTTTTCCCATTTGCAGGACCAGAAATCTAAATACTTTATTTTATTTAGATTGTCTAGTTTGCTGTTGGGTGACAGCTGAACAACATAAAAGGGAAATTGCCGTCTCTCTCTTTTTGCCCTGGCTGTGGTGAAAGGCTTGACCCCGACGAACTCGAGACCATAGCACACTTGCTCTTTGAGCATTCAGAAGATCTCCGCCGTTTCAAGCGGCGTCGGGATCTTCAGCAACATGCTCTGCAGTTTTTCGCCCTTGGGGTGTAGGAGAAAAACTCCGTCGTCGAAAGCTTTAGACATCTTTTGATCATATTGTGATCATCTAATGTCTCGCAGCGGATGGAAAACTTTTCATCCCCTGTTTTTTTATGTACTGAAAACTTTGCTTTGCCTACGGCCGATTTACATACCTTAGCAGTCTGCTCAATGTCTGTCCTGTAGACATTGATCGGTGGCACTTTCTCCTTTTTGCTGGTCTTCTGCTGTTAATGCTGTTGTACTGCTGGCTGTTGCTGATGTTGCTGTTGTGTTGCTGGCTGCTGTTGTTGCTGAGCTGCTGTCTGCGGTTGTTGCTGGGCAGCTCTCTGCGGTACAGGCTGCTGCTTCTTTTGTTGCTGCGGTTGTTGCTTTTTAGGCAACTTTTGTTGTTGCAGCTTTGGTTGCACTTGAACCACTGGTTCCAGTTCCCTCATCCGTCTAGCGAGAGTGCTAGCTCGCAACTCTCTTATTTCCTTGAGGAGCTTGGTTGTTCTCTCTCTCAAGTTTTCAACTTCGTTTTTTTAAATCGAATGATTTCTTCAACTTCGTCTTCTGTGTCGGAGCTGGCCAGCGATTCAAAGCTATTGCTGCTTGCCGCGAATAGGCCCTCCCCCCCATCAGACACATAGGGGAATTCTTCGTTCCCATCTGCTTCGGACTCAGCTGCTTCTTTGTTCAGCATTGGTGTTGATGCCGCAACACTCTGCACTTCCCCCTGCAGCTTTTCGGTGGACGCATTCGTGTTGCGGCGTTTTGCTTTATTAGGAGTCGATTTCCTCCTCCTCTTTGAATTCCCTTCTTGGGACCCCGTTGGTTGGTGGCCTGATTCTGCCACCGGGTTTTTTGGTTCATCGTCCGCATTTGAGAGCGCGGGCCGCTCGCCCTTTTCCATTTTTAAATTCTAATCGCACTCACTTGACAGTGTCTTTACTTAATTAGAAAAAAAAAAAAAAGCGCCAAAGTTAAGTTATTAAATTTCCCCCACCGGGGATTGAACTCGACTCCTGCTGAGCCACAGGTATCGACTTTATCACTTGATCCACTGACTCTTTAATTGTTTGGTGACGCTTTCACTATATCACTTCAATAACTTTAATAACTTTAATAAGTACTCTCTTTGAAGCCGAAACACTACCGCACTGCTCAAAGATCTGTGAACGACTGACACACACTTGACACTGACTTCTTCTTCTAGTTCTTATCAATCTAGATCTAGCAAGATTTCTTATTTTGATAATTCCTATGATGTGTCGTGGAAGTAACTTATTATTGTTCCATAGTTTAAATTTTTTAGGTATAGAATGGTCTATGCTACTATTTACCGATCCAGTAAAAAAACGTACTGCTTCATTGATTTGGTTCCGTTCTAAATCATCAGATAACTTGCCAGTCCCTTAATTGAAGATGCATTTCTCTCTTAAATTGATTCCAGTTAGCACTCTGGTAATCGAAAATGAAATTATTTACCTTGCTAGGCAACAACATGGTACTAATTTTTACAGGTAAATGATCAGAACTAAGGTAATTTATCACAATAGGTTGATTAAAAATTTCTTGCATGTTTCTAAGGAGAAAATCCAAAGTTGACGGATTTGCACGTTGATTAGGAGGTTGTATGTATGTTGGATGTGGTGGGTATAGGATATGAAATGGATGACTAGAATGTAAACTAGCAAGGACATTACTCCAAGAATTTGCCCTTGAACAACCCCAATTCCTATGCCTGCAATTAAGATCGCCTTCAATCAAAAAAAAATCCACTTAATCTAATTAATTCACGTATGATTCAATGCAAAACGCCTTTGTACTGAACTATGTATACAATATACAGAAATATACAGATAATAAAAAAGATAACGGAATTTCGATACCTATATTTTTAATTAATTTTGTTCTTATAACTGGAATGATTTGATGTTTCAAAGTTCTTTTAACAACAACGGCAACACCACCACCCCTTCTCTCAATACGATCTGCACGATAACATTTATATTCATTGTTTGATAAATTTCTAGAGTTTTGATCTAGCCCTGTTTCCGTGACGAAAGCTGCATCTATGTTGCGCATGCATAAAAAAGCGAGAAACTCTAAAGCTTTATTGCGAATGCTTCTAGCACTCCAATATATAAAATTAAGATCTACATTCATTTTAATTACTTTGCTTATACAAATACTTAATTGCAAGATTTGTTATGACAAAACTGATCGGCTTTTGTTGTGAATTTCCCAATCAATTTTATCATCTCAGCTGTGAGAGTGTTGATTTCCTCCAAAGTAAAAAGCTACGATACAAGTTCTAAGCATACCTTCGTTGTTTTTATAAAAAAATGTTGTAGTTGTATGATTGTGGATTCACCGATTGTGGAGGATCCATGGTTCCTGTACTAGGGCCAAGTCAAGCTGCTCCTTGAGGAGGCATTAGGTTGACCGAGGCGGCCTCACTGTGATGAAGATTTACTTCTCACTAAGCTTCGGTTTCTTCGTGAGTCTCAAGGAGAACTCACCAGCTCCAAAGAAGAGCCGCATCTGCCTTTCCTTCCTTTCTTGGTGTTTGTTATAGCAAGGTAGGTAGGAAGTAGAGGTTCTGGTGGTCTTATAAGGGACTAATTTTAGAATGCAATTAAAAAATATAGAATAAAAGGACGAAAGAGCAGTTTCAACATTAAGATGAACATCATTAAAGTTGGCCTAGCTGAGCAAGCTATTAAGTTTGTCAAAGTCCGCTTTACGAAAATTTAAACTATATGAGGTGGATGTATGATTTTTCTGAATCAGGTCGCAGTAAGAAAAAGAAAGAAATAGGGGTGGGTGATACCGGTCTAAAGTAGAGAGTAGGTGATCACTTTCAACGACAACGCAATTTTCTGTGTTGGATGAGAAAATAAGATAAAGTTACCTACTAAGGCAGATAGTTATACCATTAATTTGATATAAATCGGAATCGGAACTGCAATCTAAAAAGACAGACTCCAATTAAGTGGTAAAATTGCTCGCGACAAAAAAATGATTCATTATCAGATTGTACCCATTAAAGATGAGGTAGGTTAAAGTCACGTAAGATTATAACATCATCGTTGGAATCTATGACGTTAAAAAGAGAATCTATAGCATCATTAGCAAGTTGATAGCTTCGGATTGCTTGAGAAAGGCGAATGTTGTAGCACAACAGATAAGGATTACGTTTGAGAATGGAAATTGTCATGTTTGGCCTGGGATGAGGTTAAGTTTTCCGAAATACAGACCCGGTAGAGCACTTTTAATCTACGGCTGCATCAGTCTGCGGTGGGTTTTTGCTCTGTCTCAACAAACTAAACAAAAAAATATGTGTTCGAAAGAAATGAAATGGAAAGAACGATCTTAAACTACAAATGAATAGGTGGATCTGTTTTGGATGAGTCTGACACCGCGATGTTATTTAGGCCTCACATTTCTCTCCCAACCATGCTCATTCGAAAAGTATTTGAATGACCCAAATAACAAAACTTGAATCTTTTACTTTCGATGTATACATTACTTAACAACTTTTTATTCAAAATTAATTTTTCTTAATTATAGTTAGTATTTAAGTCAAATTTCATCTTAATTCAAAATTTATAATTTTATAATTTATTTATAATTTTTAATTTATGAAAATGTTAAATTTAGATTTATCAACGAGAAGAATACTAGTCACTGTCATATATTTATACGTTCTCCAAAGCATCAAGGCAAAAATGTTCGAAACCGGTAATTTATTTTGGGCGTAAAACTACCACTTCCTATAGCTAATAGGCCTATTGCTGATAAAAATGGTTTGCCTACCAAAATCTACACAAAAAAATTCACTATCTGTTAAAAAAATCCTCAGAAGAATATGCCTTTGAACCTATGTTCGTGTAATCAAAATTCGTATTTTTTCCTTTGTATGTAGTTATTTAGCACTCAAATTAGTTAGTAATTTAGAAAAATTGGAAATAAATAATTTTAGAAAAAAAGAATACGAAATTTGTTTGTTAGACGTCAGATAAAAGTTATATAACAGATAATGCATAAGTATGTCACAATCACAAATTGCCTGTGAAGGAGATTCTTATCATCTACTCTTCTTGCCAAAAAAAAAAAACCGGAATGGATGGATGGGTAGACTTCGAGGTCGCTTTTAGTTCGATGATATACCTGTACAGAGCAATAGATATGCTCAGGTCTCCAGAGCGGAGTTATAGCGTCTCCGCTTTTAAGATTTCACAATGTTTGTAGTTGATAACAATTGATAAATCAAGATTCAATCAATTTCGCGTAGATATAGACGTATTGCAAAGATGATGATCACTTTTTTGATTTATATTAAATGATAATATAATAACCGATTCACTTTCATCAAATTAATGGAATGAAAATATGTATTTTTCTTTCTTTTCGCAACTGAATGGTGTGCTCACGCTCACGACACCCATCTAACTGTCCTCTGGCATTCAATTTTGCCTTTACTTGAGACAGTTAAGTGGATCAATCTCTAGCATTGGCGGCAGGTCATTAGGGTGCTGATGCAGGTTTATGAAAAGTAGCACATTACAAAGTTTTAGCACAAATAAATTCGAGAGATTTCAAAACTTTATGAATCGTAATGGTTGTGGATGGTCAAGAGAACGCCGCGCTCGGAAGGGGAGGATCCTCTATGGCGAAGACAATACCGTTGGCGTTTGTCTGAATGAGGACACCACCAACGCCAAATTTACTTGCATCACAGTGTATTGCGAAGAGACGAGAAAAATCTGAATTTGCGAATATAGGAGCAGTAGAAAGCAAATTCTTAAGAATTTCAAAAGATTTTTCGGCTTCTTCTGTCCGTTTAAATGATTTTGATTTCTTTAAAAGGTGGGTGAATGGTGCAGTAATGCCAGCGAAATCGTTAATGAAACGGCGATACCAACCGGCCATTCCAAGGAATCGACTAAGTTGGCGGACTGTCGTTGGTTTAGGAAATCTTGTGATAGCATCAACTTTATCGGGGTCTGTGCGAAGAGTGCCATAACCGACAATGTAGCCGAGGTACTTAACTTCTTTTAAACAAAATTTACTTTTTTCTAAATTTACGGTTAATCCAGCCTGGCTTAGTTTTCGGGCTATATCGGCAAGTAAATCTAGGTGTTCCTCGAAAGTTTCAGACAGTACTAGGAGGTCATCCAAATAAACAAATACTTTTTCTCGAACTGCTGGAGGAATTACTTGATCCATAAGGCTACACAGTGTTTGTGGAGCGTTGCAAAGCCCGAATGGCATCACTTTATATTGATAAAGCGGACGATTTGGAACAGTAAACGCAGTCATTTGTCTAGATTTTTTGCTTAAAAGGATTTGCCAAAAAGCCTCTTTTAAGTCAATGCTTGATATAAATTTAGTCTTAGGTAATCGACTTAAAATTTGTTCTATCAAAGGTAAAGGGTATGCACTTTTAATGGTAATTTAATTAACTTTGCGTGGATCTAGACAAAGTCTGGCTGTTCCGTTTGGCTTTTGAAGAAAAATAATTGGGCTACTTCAAGGATTATCTGATTCCTCAATGATTCCGAGTGAAAGCATTCGATCGATTTGTTCATGAAGAAGTTTTTCTACTGGGGATATCGGAAAATATCTTTGTTTAATCGGTTTAAAATCTGGCTTAATTTCAATTTCGTGCTCAATGAGATTTGTTTTTCCGAGACCTTTGGAAGCGTACGATGGAAACAAGCGTATATAGCATCAAGACTTTTTCTTTGTTCATTTGTTAAAGTGTGAGAATTGCTTGGCTGATCTAAGCGTTCTATTGAAATTCCACTTACAACATTGGGTGCAATATTGAATGCAGACCAAAAATGTATGCCTAAATAAATTTCTTCTAACAAAGTCGGAATTATAAAGAATTTAATCCTTTTCACGATGTTTCGGAAAGTGACATCAACTTCTATACAACCTTTAATTTGTTGTTGTTTTCCATCAGCCGTTGTAGCGTAGGTGTTAAAGTTACGAGATCTAGTTTTTGAAATTAAGTCTTTGGCAGTTTGACCACTTAAACACGAAATCGGTGCGCCGCTATCAAGCAAACCTACATAATTTTTGCCGAATATAGATATGCTTTCGTATGGGCGAATGTCTGAAGAGCCAATTTGTAAACTAGATATAGACCTTTTTACAAGTTTTCTATTCGATCGAACTTCTTTCCAAAATTTTTTCAATCGAGTAGTTGATCGCTTTGGTTTTTTAAAAGGAGATGATAATGTTTCAATATGATTGACAATACTTTTTTTTTTTTTAATTTGCGCGCGCAAAAGGGGTTACGAATACCCTTAAGTGTCCGGAATCAAGACACAGCACGGGCCGAAGGTATAGAGGGAGAAAGGGAAAGGAGGTACCTGTGCACATTGGTCTTAAATGTCTGCGGATTGTAGTGAGTGGGAAATATTAGGCTGGGAAGAGCATTCCATATTCGTGTGGTGCGGCTAAAAACGACTCTAAACTTAACTGTACGTCCGAAAGCAGGCTTAAGGGTGAACTGATGAGCATTCCTGCGAAACGAGAATTGCGGGTGAATTCATGGAGGGGAGGAATGCAATTGGCTAACTCAGTTGAGCATCGTTTGTTAAAATAGCGATAAAACAAAGACAAGGATGAGACATTACGGCGATGTTCGAGCGAGTCTATTGACTTCGCGATATTACTGTCTCCTATAAGTTTTATCGCTCGCTGTTGTATTCTACCAAGTAGGTGCAGGGAGGTCTTAGGAGCACCAGACCAGATATGAACGTTATACTCAAGCTTGGGGCGAATGGAGGCCTTATAAATTGAAGCCATATCAGAGGGGGTGAAGTATTTCTTGCATCGCTTTAGGAAACCTAGACATTTCGCAGCATTTTTGGCGACCTCGAATATGTGATCATTCCAACTAAGTGTTGAGTTGATACACATACCGAGGATGGAAAGTTTTTCGGTTTCTTCAATGCAAGTGCCATTCAGGGATAATGGCTGATTGTTTTGGGATCGCTTAAGAGACAGTAGACAGCAGAGCAGAGTTTTGGAAGCATTAAATTCCACTCTATTGTTTTTACCCCAATTAAATATGCCGTCAAGGTCGGAATTTAATGTGCTTAACATACGCAGCCGCTCCAATTCTACTGCCGAAGGATAGGGTCGTAAGTCTTGGAACGAATATGAAAAGCTGAGAGTACTGTCTTCAGCGAAGGAATGGATTGGATTAGAAGTAGCAGACAGGAGATCATTTATAAAAATGAGAAAGAGAGTCGGAGACAAAACAGAGCCTTGGTGAATATCAGACTTGAACCCATCCAAAACAACTTGAATTGAACGGTTCGAAAGGTAATTTCTAATCCATTGAAGAAGAGACTCATCGATGCCATAAGCACGCATTTTCGACAAGAGAGCTTGATGCCAAACTCTGTCAAATGCTTTTGAAATATCAAGCGCAACGATCTTGCTTTCTCCAGCATTGTGCAAGGATTGGTTCCACTTTTCGGTGAGATATGCCATCAAATCACCAGTGGACCTGTTGCTGCGGAAACCGTACTGCCTGTCATTAAGAAGCTTCCGCGAATCAAGATATTTCATAAGGTGCCATGAACGAAGGCCATATGAACTAACGCCATAATGGCGTTAATTCGCATTTGAAAGTGAATTAACGCCATAATCCACTTATGGCTTTAATTCACTTTCAAATTTGAACTAAAGCCATACATTAAATTGAACTAACGCCATATGGTGTTAGTTCACTTTCGAATGTGAACTAATGCCATGCAATGTATTTGAGCTCTAAAGCGCGTTATCTGTCCAATGTCCCACCATAATCGGACCACGTTTAGTTTCCAACCAACCTACCTCCCTTGCCCCTTACATGCATACATACATATGAGGTACATATGTATGGGGGGGGCATGCTGCCCCCCTGCTTGGCCACATATGCAATTTGGAGTATTTACTTCCTTTAAACTCATGCAAATCATGGATAAAAAACAAGCATGGATACACTCAGTCTCGCGCCTACTTCAAATCCTACATGTGGTCCAGTAGGGGGGTTGCATTTGGGGGGGGGGGGGTTGCATTGCAACATTACTATTTATACGCCGTAAACTTTTTTCCTACAAGTTTCTACCTCATTTCTTAGGACCATGTAAATAATGTAAATTATTGAGATTAATGCGAGTGACTTTAATTCAATTTAATTAATAACGCCATATGGCTTTAGTTCAAATTTGAAAGTGAATTAAAGCCATAAGTTAGTTCATATGGCCTTCGTTCACGGCACCATTTCATAAGCTGACGGTTAATCAGCGTTTCCATGACCTTGGAAAGAAGGGACGTTAGTGCTATGGGTCGGTAGGAGGAGGGTGACGAAGATTTGCCCTTTTTAGGGACGGGCTGGACAAATGCTGTTTTCCATCCACTCGGAAAGAGACCAGAAGAGTAGGACAGATGAAAAAGCTTACGCAGAGGTTTTGCCAGCGTAGAAGAACACCTCTTCAGAAGTATCGCGGGATACCATCCGGGCCAGCGGATTTATGCACGTTGAGATCTTTAAGTACTCTAGCAACTGTACGAGTGCGGAAATGGATTTGTCCCATGGTATAATTGACGCTCTCAAGTACAGGTGGAGACAAGGTCGAATCTGGCAGCGTTGAGCTGGCCGCGAAATGCGCAGCAAGCAGATTGGCCTTGTCTAAAGAGCTGACAGCTGGAATGTCATTGCAAATGAGCGTGGGAATTGAAGATGAGGCTGAATTCCTTATATTTTTAACAAATGACCAAAAGTTTTTGCTACCCTTGGGACATTGTAGCACTTTTTGCCTCAACTTTTGGTCATATGCGAATTTCACACGTATTATTAGTGCATTGCAGTCATTTCTGGCCCGTTTAAACTTTTTCCGGTTTTTCTCAGTAGGGTTGGCTTTGTTGGTCCGGAAACTCAACTCCCTCAACCTGGTAGCCTCTTTGCAACTCAAGTCATACCACGCATTTGCTTTGGGTTTGATACTCTTCGCTTTGTGAGGAATGAAGGATCTCATACCCAGCAGAATGATGTTCGTGATCGTATCAGCAGCGGCATCCACTTCACTATCGATAAAACATAGAGACCAGTTAAAATTCCTAAAGAAGTCGTTAAGGCCGCTCCAATTGGCTTTCTCGTATAGCCATACGGTTCTTTAGGAATTTGTTCTCTAACTGTGTGGAGTGAATACGAGAAATTAGCTGATACGACAGAGTGGTCAGACGAGCCTAGAGGCGACAATATGTCAGTAGAACATTTATCAGGATGAAAGGTGAGAAACAGGTCCAGGGTGTTAGCGGAATGATCTGCGATATCAGGTATTCGTGTAGGCTCATTCACAAGCTGGGTCAGATTATTTACCTCAGCGAAGATCTCAACATACCGTCCTTCGGGTGTTGTCTGGCTCAAATGTCGAAGCCAAGTAGAATTGTGTACATTGAAATCGCCCGCAATGGTAATTTCAGTGTGAGGATATAGGGATACAATTCTTTTTATGGAATCGGATAGCATATCAAACTCATTAAAAGTTGAATTGCTATCCAGGTTTGGACTTCTATAAATGAAACAGTAGTGGATCAAATGCTTACGGACATGGATTTTTAACCACAGAAAATTTAATTCCGGATTGGAACAGAGGCCGTATTGTGGTTGAAGTTGGTAAGCTACATCACTACGTATATATAGGGCGAGACCGCGGTGAGAGAAGAAAAGAGGCACTAAGTTATATCCAGGCAGGTTCAAATCCGATAAATCGGTATTCTCACCTACCTGTGTTTCACTCAGTGCCAAGACAGCTGGTTTATATCGAGACAGGTGGACGTACACAGCGAAGATATTCGCTCTTAATCCACGAACGTTGCTCACGTCAACCCTAAAATTTCCCATTACAACAACAAAAAAGACAGACACCAAAAGAGCCAACTCCGACGTTGCATCAGATGGTAAAGCAGAATTGAGAAGTGCAAATTGAAGTAGCTTCCCAAAATCAAATCGATGTAGGTGTCATGCCCATACACCGATTAGAGTTGGTCCACCAACAATTTGCACCTCCAATTCCGCTACGTCAGAAGCTACGCACTTGCTCTTTTCTTATTGTCATTATCTAAACGTTGTTGGTATGGAACTATAGGGTAAAGTTTTGAATCATGTTTTGGTAAATCAGGTAATTGAACGTCTGGTTTTAAAATTTGTACTTTAGGTGAAGTTTCGAGTAAATTTTTATCTGAGGTATAATCAGGTATGTCGGTAAGATTTTGAATTGAATTGCCTCCAAACTCATCTTTTGATTCGAACGAGGGTGAGCTGGAGTAATTTTCGGTTTCGCCGCGTTAGCTTCCAAGTTTCCCTTTTGAGAGCACTTGGAACAATTAGGCTTATATGTGTCCGGGGCACCACAACCATAGCAGAAGATAGTTCTTTTTTCTAAACAGTCTAGGTATGTGTATCCGTCACGGCCACAATTCCAGCATTTGAATGGGGTTATACCAGATATATCAAGAGTTGGATTATAGTCATCAAGTTGGATATCATTTTCGATAACTATTTCATTTACAGAGCGTTTATTATAAAACGGTCTAACAGGTAATTGAGATTTGTTTGAGATTTCGCTGAAAATAACATCTCTTTTGAAACAAAAATTCCGAAGCTGTGCTACTGAAGCAAATGCCATATAAAATGTTTGTTGTCTAATTTCTGGACGAAGATATATGTGAATATGTCAACAAGTTCATGATCCATTAAAGGATATCTGAGCTTATCGCACAGTTTCATGACATCGTTATAGAAGTCTTCAAAAGTTTATTTTTCTTTTTGTTTTCGTTTCCAAGTAAGTTCTTTAATATAGGTATCTGTTTTGTAATCTTGAAATTCTTGAGGAAAAGCAAAGCAGAAAAATTCCCAGTTAATACGGTCTACTTCCCTTCTGTATCTCCAGTACCATTCTCTGGCACGATCGGTAAATAGAATGTGGAGATTGTCACACGCAAATTCCAGCTTTGAAGTATATTCACTATACGATTTACTTCGGTTCTAGGCACAAAATTATTTGACTGTTCTTGGAATAGATTAGGTAGGTAGGTAGGTAAGTGGGTAGACGGGCTTAAGCCACGTTTCACTTAGGTCCTTAGGGACCCATTGTGATGCCCAATTGGGGAATAGTGTCCCCTTTTAACTCTTGCCGCGCTCATGATCCTTCGTTGTGCCGGAGCCATCCCGATTTCCCTATGAACCTGAAAAGAGATCTAAGAGGTATATTTGAGATTTCATGTAAGTCTTGGAAGAAGAATTCTACCAGTGTTCAATGACGCAACTGACAAAGACTAGCGCAGTGACAGAGGTAGTGAGGAGTATCCTCACGTTCCTCCTCGTTACCACAGCCTCTACAAATGTTGTCTTTGGAGAGTCCCATTTTCATGGTATGGTTTCTAAGATGATTATGGCCAGTGAGAGCTCCAACCACCATCGTTAGCAACTCTTTGTCGCACTGAAGGATCTTGTCGGTTTTTGCTCGGTCGTATCTGGCCCATAATGCTTTAGTAGTCGCACATGTAGACAGCCCGCGCCATCTACTCTTTGCCATTTCAATGATCATTGTATCCACCTTATTCCTCAGCCCTGAGAGTGGCGGTTTAATACCCTGAATTGCTTGTGACGCGTCGGTCACTGACCCTGTTCTGGCAAGTTCATCAGCTATCTCATTGCCGGCTATGTCCCTATGTCCTGGGACCCAGCACAGATTGATCGAGTGCTGTGAGCCAAGAGCCTTTAGATCTTCGCGACAGCTTGCGACTAGCTTGGACTTGACTTCTATTGCGGATATAGCTTTCATGGCCGCCTGATTGTCAATGAAAATGGTAATATCAGCTGGTGGTATCGCCATCATTGATATCGCTTTGGCCGCTTCTTTGACTGCCAGGACCTCCGCTTGAAACACACTGCCATAATCAGGGAGTCTGCTTGAGCAGTGCAAGTTTAGCTCGTTGGAGAAAATGCCCGCGCCTGTGCCTGCTTCCATCTTTGACCCGTCGGTATATACCTTTATTGACGAGTTGTTGATGGGTTCATTGGACGCCCACTCCTCTCTGGTGGGGTATTGGCATTTGAAGGGTCTTTCGAAGTCGAGGTATGGGAGCCTGTAGTCGCTCTCGACTTCTGATACTGCAAGTTTGTTTTGAATACTTGCATGTCCAGTGGTGCCTGAGCGCCAGTTGCAAGATTGACTGATTCTCAGAGCACTTTTAGCGGCGATTGCCTGCATATGAAGGTCAAGCGGTAGCATGTGTAGGATCGTTTCCAGTCCAGTCCTGTTGGGGTAGAGCTGATTGCACCAGTAACTCCCATACACGCAAGTCTCTGTATTTTCGTCAATGCCTTAAGATTAATGGCTTTCAATACTGCCTGCCACCAGACTACGCTGCCATGCGTAAGGATGGGTCTGACAATGGCGGTATACATCCATAGGATGGTCTTGGGGCTTGGTCCCCATTTTTTACCGACAATTTTTGCGCAGATATAAAAAGCGCATGTTGCCTTTTTGACCCTTTCAGAGACATTAAGTTTCCAATTTAGTTTTCTGTCAAGAATGATACCTAGGTATCTAGCACTGTCGGATAACGTCAGTGTGGATCCTTCAATAGCTGGAAGCTAAAATTGCGGAATGACTCTTTTATTGGAGAGAAGAACCAATTCGGTCTTACTTGAGTTAACACCCAGTCCGCAGTTTTTGCCCACCTAGCTAGAATTCTTATAGCGCCCTCAAGTACTTTACTTATGGTCGAGAGGAATTTGCCTCCTGCTATCAACACTACGTCATCTGCATAAGCAACTACCGTCACCCCCGAGTATTTGAGCTGTTCTAAAACTTCGTTGATGACAAGAACCCAAAGCAGGGGTGAAATTACCCCTCCCTGCGGTGTGCCTTTAGAGGCAATGGCTTTAAAAAGCTTGTCTTTTACTGAGCAGGCTAACAATGGTTGATGTTTTTGACTGCTCAATATTGGCCTTCTCGAAACCTGACTTAATCGCTCTCGTTTCCACATTATTAAAAGCGCCTTCAGTGTCTAAAAAAGCTGCGAGTGCGTACTCTTTGGCTCTGAGAGTACTTTCAATCACATTAACCACTCTGTGAAGTGCGGTCTCCCCACCTCTGCCTTTAATGTAGGCATGTTGCGCTGTGGAGATTGTGTTAGTAGAAAGCTTACTGCGAATATAAGCATAGATTACCTTCTCAAAGGTTTTGAGAACAAAGGATGTTAAGCTTATAGGTCGGAAGTCTTTTGCAGTTGTGTGGCTAGTTTTATCGGCTTTTGGGATAAAGACAACCTTGACTTCATTCTGGTAGCCGTTAGACGGTATGTAGCCGTGTATTAAGCTGCATCTATATATCTTACTCAGGACAGGGATTATCATATCCTTAGTCTTTTGCAGCATAATTGGATATATGCCATCTAAGCCAGGAGACTTATATGGGGCAAATGAGTCTATGGCCCATCTAATTCTATCTTCGTCAACAACGGTTTCAGGAACGTAGAGTTCATTCACCGCGTCGTCGGCTGACGCCGAGATTTCGCTGCCAAAGGTGCAACCCGGGATGTGAGTGGACACCAGAAGATTGAGTGTTTCCTCTGAAGACTGTGTCCAAACACCGCCGTTATCCTTGAGATACCCTGGGACAGCAGGTTCTTTGGAGAGAATTTTCCTTAGCCTAGCTGTTTCAGTGGTACTCATTATTTCACTGCAGTAGGTACGCCATGTGCTTCGCTTGGCAATAGCCACTGCTTTTTTGATGTCCCTTTGACTAGCCTTGAAAGCTTCCCAGTCTTCGGGCGACCTTGACGCTTTGGCTGCATTAAAAAGGGTTCTGGTTCTTTTCCTGATAACCCCAAGGTCTTTGTTCCACCATGGGGGGGATTTTTTATTTCTGAAAGTCCGAAGAGGACACGCTTTTGTAAAAGCTTTTTCGTAGATGTT
Organism: Myathropa florea; assembly: GCA_930367185.1. Taxonomy (NCBI): domain Eukaryota; kingdom Metazoa; phylum Arthropoda; class Insecta; order Diptera; family Syrphidae; genus Myathropa; species Myathropa florea. The sequence continues at coordinate 54,888,680 of OV884004.1, forward strand.
CTTAATGTTTAAGGCAGTTTGCTCAATGTACCTAGAGCAACTGCAGATTTCTTTATAGAAGCGTCCCAAGTTTGTGTTTTTGGGATTTTTGAACCTATCCTCCCTTTCCGTCTTACTGTTGACCGTGAAGGTTATTAGTCTATGGTCTGAGAAGGACGGTGTATCTGACACTCTCCAGTTACTGACCAAAGTGGTGGAGTCGTTATAGAGAATTATATCTAAAACTTCTTCCCTATTTCATTCATCACTGAAATTGGCTATTCTTAAGTTATTTAATAATATGAAATTAAAAAGTTCTTCACCTCTTATGTTGGAGTCCGAGTGTGTGGTAGGAGTTGGCGCCGCACCCCATTTCGAGGTCCCAGTTGTTTTTTCTTGCGGCCTCCACCAGGATCTTCGTGCTTTCCTCTTGTGGGCCGTGTACCGCGTCACAAGGCATGTAGATAGATGCAATCAAAAGCGGGGGTCTGTCTTGCCTTTCAACCTTCACAACCGTCTGATCGCAATCACTATATGTAGATAGAAGGAAGATATTAGAGTTTTTCTAGGTACTATACAGGATCTTGATTTACTTACTGTAGAAGTTGCGTGATAGGTCACCAACTCTTTATTGTTCAGCCCTAGTATCCTACCTCGGCGAAGCCAAGGTTCTTGCATCAGGGCGATGTCTCCCTTTTGTAAGAATGTTCCCCCACCTTCATCAACTTCCATTCCCGACTGTGCAGCTCCGGATTAAGGTGTTGAAGATAGCACTCTATCCTTTCCCACGGGAGGTATGGTCCCTGGATAAGAATGCGGCCCTTAGGCTTGGTGAACTCAAGGATTTCCCTCTTGTATACAACTTGTATGTTGGCATTATCCCATGGGGGTATCGTCTTGGCTACGAAATTCTTTAGCCATTCGAGGGTGCTCAAATTGTAGCATTCCATGACCTTGAAGCTCTTGACAGTAGTCAGCTGTCCAAAAAGAGGAATCACTTCGTGCTTCTTCAGGATAGCGTCATTCACACCATCAAGAATGCGCAATTTAATTAATCTCCATTGAGGTTCTGAGATTCTAAGTTCTGGGTTAACAAGGTTAACAATTGCGACCCGTAGACTCTCCTTCACCTTGTCAGAAAATTTGGCTTTTTTTGCAAAAGCTGAGTTAGGGGAGAGCGAAGCATCAAGGCGACCCTTCTTGGAAGTTCTTTGGATAGAAGACGCCTAGCCGCGGTATCAGCTGAGGATAGAGGTTGTCCTCTCCTCCTCGATGATATCGCACCACCGCTCCTTCCTTTCGGGGTCACTACCCTACCTAGCCTATTCGCCTTAACGTTAGAGGAAAGCTGTTTAGAGCATCCTGGAACCGGCTCAGGCTCAGTAGCTATTGTACCCTGGACGGTTGAAAAATTCTTTAGCTTTTTCCGCTCTCGGAGAGGAGGGGCAATGGCCCTCCTTCTCGGTAGCGGTTAAGCTTTTTGCTCCCTCCTGAACACGTTTCCTCTTCAGGCAATTTTCCCACCATGCCGCCTGGGTTCTGGCTATAGTACCACGCGCCCTAACCAGAGAAACCCTTTCACTATTCGTTAAGGATAGGTCACGGCGCTTAAGCCTATTGATAAGGCGCCTGGCATTGGCACGTTGCTTAAGCGGGTCCCTCAACTCTAGTGAAGTCTCGGTATTAATAACCGTCCTTACATTATCTAGTGAACTCTACGCCTACCCAGATGACTCGCCTAGAAGGGGGGCTCTACCAGTTTTCGGTGAAGGAGGACGCGTCCGACCTATGCCATCACGGGGTTCAGTCTTGGCATCCTTCTTTCCCTCTGTAAGCTCAGATCTAACGCTACCAGAGTGCGCATCGGGACATGGCCTAATGTCACACACGGACGTGTCCATCTGAGGGGTTGCATTTTGCGGATCACCCTCTGCTACATTTGAATTGGCTGATCCGGTCCCTCCCTGCCCTGACGGGATATGTCCTGTCACAGACAAGGGGGGTCGCATCAGGTTATTCTCACCCCTGACTTTCTCTGGAGCACTCCGACGAGGGTACTAGCTAATGGTTGGTACTCCTCTGCGGATACCTCTTTGAGGAAGTCAAGAGCTTTACGCAGCCTTTCCTTCTCCCTGTCATATAAGACACACTTACCCCTAAGCCTGCGTATCGTCTGCCTGCAGTTTTTCAGTACTCCACTGATAGAAGCGGTAGACGATAGTGACAGCTTGGAAGAGCTAGCAACGGAGCAAGTACCGTCATCCGAGTTGGATGATGCGATATCTTTTGCCACCTTAGCCGCCTCAATTCTACCACCGCTGGTGTGCGCATCGGGGCATGGCCTAATGTCACATACCGCTGTGGAGGATTGATGAGCAGCACCTGACCGTACCGCTGCTGTCCCTTCCCTACTGCCACAAACTACTAACCCGGCTCCCCTTGGCCCCGACGGGATATGTCCTGTCACAGGGAGAGGGGGACGCATCAATGCTTCAGCTTCTTGGAATAGATTACTGTTATAACTATAGGCTTGCGGTAGTGGCGGTTGAAAATAATGAGGCTGAATATTGCTGTTAGGAATCGGGTTAGATTCTTGATTTGTTGAAACGTTTTTAAAAACACGTCGTTCTGTTCTGGTCTCTTATTCTGGTTTAAGACCATGGTTTCAAGACGATTCATCATAGAATTAAATTTTTGTTCAAATTTCTGTTCAATCAAACTTTCAATTTGATTCGTTAGATTTAGTACTTGTGAAGATTCCTGAGCTGTTCTCAAAGGAATGAGCGTTATTTAAACTATATGAGAAGGAGGATTTTTAACAAGGATTTTCAAATAACTCTGATTGATTAAGTGCCTGTTGCGTCGTTATAGATGTGCGCAAAGAATTTCCGATATTTTGAACTGACGGTATGTTAACTATTGGAGATGGATTCAAAGACCAATCAATAGGATTTTGTGTCAAAGTTAATTGCATATCAAGTTTTTTCTGAAAACAAGTGTTAGGAACTTTGCTTTTAGGTATAGCTCCTGTTGAAAAAGGTGGAAGATTTTGTTTTCCTATTTTAGAGATATCTTTTAAGGTTAGTCTAGAATGACATTCAGGACACATCGAAGAATGCTTAATTGTATTCACAATACATGTCTTATGAAAGATATGTTTGCATGTTGTCTTAGCGATATTGTCTTTATCAGAGAATGACTCCTTGCATAACGAACAAGAATCGATTGAAATATGATTTTCAGACAAATTTCGAAGTGTGCATGTAGAAGACATTATTTATATTTTTAGGTTTTCAGTTTTATATCATGAAAAGTAAGTTTCAGGTATACATCAAAAATAAAGTTCAACTTCTAATAATAACTTGACTCGAACAAAAATAGATCCTTAGGATGAAAAAAAATGTTTAAAAAGTTGATCGTATAGTATATGGATTTAATAAGAGGACAATCTTAAAATGTAAACTTTTAAGAGTTGTAGTTCCTTCTCTTAAGATCCACACTGAATTTTAAAAATGCAGAAGTTGCACGGCTTCTGATTTATCAGAGTATAAATTAAACACGGTCTTGTCACCTATGGTGATCTTTAAAGACTGAACTTTATTTTCCAATTTAAAATTATCTTAACCTACCTTAACAATAATATGCTTATGTAAACTATGGGCGATCGTGCTGGGGTATAGAGG